>CM030368.1:171557003-172757003 GCA_017893485.1 Hemerocallis citrina
TTTTAGTCGTAGTTGTTGTTGTTTACTCAAATTGTAGATTTAATCGTATTTTAATTGTTCGATAACAGCAAAACGGCATAAACGGTTCCAAAAAATACAAAACTTTGCAAGTAGGTTGGACTCACCACACACAAGAAAACGCAACTTGTAGAAGTAATTTCGACTCACGGTTTGCGAGATACAATTCTGTATCGCTTTTGGTCAATAAAAACCAAAATAAAATGGTACACGGCCTTATCTCGCAAACTGTGAGTTAAAACTCACTTTTACAAGTTGCGTTGGCATGTGTTATATGAGATAACCTACTTGCAAAGTTTCGTATTTTTTGGATGTCGTTTGTAGGGTTTTCTAGTGTAATCGTACTAAAAAAATGTCGTTGTTTAGTTGTTGTTGTTCGAGAGACGTGAGAAAACTGCACAAATGGCATCAAAAAATTTCAAAACTTTGCGAGTTGGTCGGAATCACCCCACAGAAGCCAACTCAACTTGTAGAAATGACTTTTGACTCACGATTTGCGAGATACGGCCGTGTACCACTCCATTTTGGGTTTTCTTGACCAAAAGCAATACACGGCCGTATCTCGCAAACCGTGAGTCTAAACTCACTCCTGAAAGTTACGTTAGTTTGTGTGTTGTGATTGCGACCCACTGGCAAAATTTGGAATATTTGGATGTCGTTTGTACGTTTTTATATCATTCATCGTAACCACAACAACTTAAACAACTAAATTTTGAAATTATGAGTACGAGAATGTAAAAGACCTCACAAACATCAACACAAATTCTGAAACATTACGAGTATATTGGAATCACCCCACACAAGCCAACGCAAATTGTAGAAGTGAGTTTCGACTCACGGATTGCGAGATACGGATTTGTACCGCTTATTTTGGTTTTTCTTGACCCAAAGCGATACGCGGCCGTATCTTACAAATCGTTTGTCGAAAATCACTTATACAAGTTATATTAGCTTGTGTGAGGTTAGTCTGACTTACTCGCAAAATTTCGGAATTTTTGGGTGCATTTTGTGCATTTTTATATCATTCATCGTAACCACGACAACTTAAACAACTAATTTTTAAAATTTTGAGTACGAGAACGTAGAAAACCACACAAACGGCAACCAAACATTTCGAAACTTTGTGAGTAGGTTGGACTCACCCCACACAAGTTAACCCAAATTTTATAAATGTGTTTTGATTCACGGTTAGTAAGATACGGCCGTGTGCCACTTTATTTTGATTTTTCTTGACCTAAAGCTATACACGGTCGTATCTTGCAAACCGTTTTTCAAAAATTACTTCTAACCGTTGCATTAGCTTGTGTGAGGTTAGTCCGACCCACTCGAAAAGTTTTAGAATTTTTGGACTCCATTTGTGCATAATTATATCATTCATCATAACCACAATAACTTAAATAACTATTTTGAAAATTTGAGTACGAGAACATAAAAAAGCTCACAAATGACAACCAAAAAGTTTGAAACTTTCCAAGTAGGTTTGAATCACTGCACACAAGCTAACACAAATTGTAGAAGTGAGTTTCAAATCACGGTTTGCAAGATACGGTCGTGTACCGCTTTATTTTGGTTTTTCTTGATCTAAAGCGATACACGGTCGTATCTTTCAAACCGTTTGTCAAAAATCACCTCTACAAGTTGCGTTGTCTTGTGTGGGGTGAGCCTGACCCACTCAAAAAAGTTTTGGAATTTTTCCTTGTTGTTTGTGCTTTTTTCCACATTTTGGCTTTGTTTATTGTTGATAGAGTAATGGCTTATCAATTAACCTTATGTTTATTGTTGGTATAGAAAATGGGTAGAATGAGGCGAGCGAGAAGCCCTTCTAGTAGCACTAGTGGCATACTATTTACAGAGATAAGATTGATTATTATTAGTTTAAATACGAATATGTAATATTATCTTTTTAATACCAAGATTTGTATTTGTTCTTTTAGGTTGGTGGCCATCATTATTCATCTGCCGAGGCCGGTCCTTCGTCTTCTGTCGGACTTACACCTCCAGGACTGTAGGACTCAAGAGTACTCGCATTGCAATCCATACATAGATCTGAAGCCGTGTGGGATGGGTCCGCAAAGAAGTGTAACTTCTGGAAGCACGCATTTCTTTCCATGGACCCCCATATTGCTCTGTACTTGTTCGAAGCCGGTTTTTACGGAGCTCAATTTATGGGGGTGTGAAGCTTGATCGTCCTTTAGTTACAGCTCTTGTTGAGCGATGGATGTTGGAGACCCACAGATTCCACCTATCGGTAGGAGAGATGACCGTCACTCTCCAAGATGTAGCAATGATTACAGGGCTTCCTATAGATGGGGTGGTCATGATGGGGAACATGAACTTTGATCGAGTGAAAGTTGTACGTGATTTGCTCTGTATCGATTTGGAGGGATGTTGGATAAAAGGAAAGATGACGTTGAAGATGAAATCGTAAAAGATATTCCGTCATATCATGATCCAGATGAAGTAAAGTGAGCCATAGACTAGGCTAAAAGTGAAGCCAAAAATGCTTTTTGGGATGAAGTATTCAAGGGTAAATCACTCCGACTTGCGTGATTGAAATACCAATTCGAATATTATTTGTAGAATGATTCAGATGAGGAAGCCGTACGGTACTATGCATGTCCGTACATATTTAGTTTGATGGGGGGTGTGATCTTCCCAAACTCATCAGGTGCGAGTGTGCCACTCATGTATTTATAGTTGTTAGAACAGTTCAGTACTGCCGGACATTACAATTGGGGGAGTGAGGCCTTAGCGTCATTGTATGGGAACTTGTGCGCATATGCATTGGGTTTCGTACAGATGGGTGGCCTGATGGTTTTGTTGAAAATTTGGAGTTGAGAGCGCATCCACATCGGTCATCCCCATATTATTAAGACAACACTGTATTGGTTAGCCGAAGCACCGAATGCAGAGATGTTGCCTCCTTTAGGAGTGTATTGGGCAGGGCAATACACGTGGGTCGATAACCTACGCACTTCTCTCGCGTACTATAAACATGAGTTGGATGCTTTGCACGATGAGTTCGTCAATTGGGTACCATACACCACCGATAGGTTGGAACAAGTTCCACCAGTATGTATGGCTAGCGAGCTTTGGTTGACGGTGCCCCACTTGTCAACTTTTCTGTTGTGGAGTTCTAATATCCGGATATAGTGATGCGGCAATTCGGATATCAGCAGAAGATTCCTGAAGCTCGCTCATACGATAGAAAATTGCACGAGGTAAAAGGAACGGGTCGCGTGCCCAACTTCGACTGGAAGGACTTTTATCAGGTACATGTGGCAAATTGTAATACCTTACGATATCAGATGAGACAAAATATGTTGTATGTTGCTATACCTTATGATGGCTCCTTCAAAGAAGTGTATATGACATGGTACAAGTGAATTACCAGATTGTATGTATCTTCGCAATTCGCTGTACCAGCCGGAGTCCAGATACCGATTCCCCGAACCGAGAAGGAACCACCACCAACATATTCCTCTTCGCAACCAATGTATCAACCGAAGGCGCCGACGTATCGAAATGTGGTTAGTCTAACTTTACATATTTCGTATATTTCGTATGCATATATTGTTATGTGAAGACGTGATAATTATATAGATAATGTTATTTAATTTGTAAATTTCAATCTAATGTAAATTGAAAACACATGGGACACAGTCCGGATAGTTGCTCGTACGTTGAAAAGTACGGTACCCGAGAGAGTGAAGGAGATGCAGGAGATTCTTAAATCATGCCGCCGCAAGATGTAGGTGAAGGTGCCAAACTTGATTCATATTTAGAAGCTAACGAGAGTAGTTCTTGGCGAAAGAGCGTGACAAGGAGAGGAATTCACATCGCCGAGTCACAACAACTGCAACAACAAGAACCAACGGATGTAGGTGAGGAGGAGCAAGGGTCGGATGACCCCCCATCCCCCGAGACACAAGTTAAACGGCGAAATTCCTTACGAAAGAGGAACAAGCCAGATCAGTACACACCAAGTGGATGCAAACCATGTGGTTGGAAGAGGTAGTGGCTTGTACACCGTCTTTATTATTAGTTTTGTATTCGTCTTATGATTTAATTTCTTAAATGACTAATATATCTTTTTTTCTGCCTTTGTCGATTATGTAGATGATTGAAGAGCTTGTGTGAGGAAAGTCGGCTACGTATGTAGTTGTTTTGTTATTCGTGAATTCAATGTATTGATCCAGATTTATGTACATATTCGATAAATTTGTAACTTGGATTTATATATTTATGTTCGATTTTGTTGATTATAGTTTGTGTATGAAAGTTTTATTGTGGGCAGTTGTTTTTGTTACCAGATGAGATTGATGTATGCTGTGATAATTGCTGTTATGGTTTTGAATTATCATATTGGTGTATGTAACTCGCATACAGTTGTTGTGTTAATTGTTTGTGTAATTTTTTATTTAAACATAACTTACCCCATCATCGTCAATAATGGGTTAGGTTATTTGGTTAAAATTTGTAAAAAAGTGAAGCAAGTGAGCTTAATCACTGGAAAAGTTATTCAACTTATCCCGTTATTTGGGATAAGTAAGCTTAACCCGTCATAGCAAACAACGGGTTAAATAGGAAGATTTTGACATAACTTAATCTTAAGAAGTTGAATTTTGTAAACATTTTCATCCACAAAGAGCGAATACACTGAAAAAATCATTCAACCTAACCCGTTATTGGGGATAATGGGTTAAGTGAGCTTAACCCGTCATCGCAAACAATGGGTTAAATTGGATTATTTTGACCGAACTTAATCTTAAGAAGTTGAATTTTGTACACGTTTTCATCCACAAAGAGAAAATACACTGAAAAAATTATTCAACTTAACACGTTATTGGGGATAACGGGTTAAGTGAGCTTAACCCGTCATTGCAGACAACGGGTTAAATTGGAAGATTTGGACAGAACTTAATCTTAAGAAGTTAAATTTTGTACACATATCTGTAACACCCCAAATCCCAAATACAACTGAATTCGAGAGTTCTACAGGATCTTTTCGTCTCATTCCGTACAATTTTACAATGAATTGAAAATTTTCCAATTTACATCAGAGTTACAAGAGATTTTACACTTTATATTATACAGCAGAAGCATATACATCAATAATTCACATGTAATGACAACGGAAGCAATTATAACTTTGTACAAAAGTTGCAGCAATAAATAACGATCTTCGAGCATTGGCTTAAGTTTAACCTTTATCAAACCAATTATCCTGCATATAAAACTGTGGGTACGTCAGTTTATTCAACCGACGATAATTATACATGGTTATCCTCTCTATGCCAGAAACAGTATAACGATTCTCATTTCTTAACAAATCACAATCTTGTTCACATATCAAATTAAAGGAAATACCCTATGGATGTCATGTTGTGATTGTGCACTTAGTCCTTAATGCAATTATTTATATTATATGACACTAATGCGCACTTGTTCGAATTCTATGCATCCCATACTACATAGGTCTGAGGGCAAGCCCGTAATCGTTCTTCATCGTGTAGGGTTCAATCCCTCGTCATGACTTACTCTACTACTGTAATTACGGTAAGTATCCTAGATGATCTATGAGAACAAGCACGTGTACAGAAAACCTGGAGAGGAATTCCACGTCATGTCACGACGCATCGTGAAGACAGCCTGTGTCAATTCAGCCTCCTTCATGGCACACGATCCTCTTGCAGTCACCAAACATCCCACAAGCGTCGCCGCCAGGACGGTACCCTGGAGTAGTATTCACGTCATGTCACGACGCATCGTGAAGACAGCCTGTGAAATACTTTCACGCCGCCAATCCGATGGCCCTCATACTTATGTTTTTCTCTTACTTTCATCACATCTCCACTAGATGTCTAGTCCTTAGTTTTATTAGAATCATGAACAAAATCAAAGCTCTAGAGTTAGCCTCTCCACTAAACCTGACTTAATCATTCATTCAACATGACCAACCTTGGTCTTTCATTTCAATAATTCATTTCAATTTCTTTCCAATTGCCGGGGGAGACTTAGCTACTCTTTCATTTCAATTCCAATTCACAATTACTAAAATAATCTGAGCACTTCCAGCTCATGAGTTCATCTTTCATAATCACCATAGATTTTCTTTTTTCATGTCCATAGTTCCACAATTATATAACTTTCATAAATTCAAATAAATGATTCACTTCATATTTAATTCATGCGAAGAAAAAAATAGAGTTTACTGTCACAACCAATATTCAACATAAGATTTACAATCTTTATCATAAAACAATTCATAGAATTTCTGAGATGTCAAAAGTGCTCTGAACAGTCGACTTAGAACTCATCCAGTCGACTTATTCAGTCAAACCAAACCCTTTAGTAAACTGCTCGGAAGAGTCGACTGCTGCACACGGCCAGTCGGCTGTTCCGCAGCGTTCAAAATTCCAATATCATCTACAGTGCAGTCGACTGTCAATCAACCCAGTCGGCTGTTCAGTAGAGTTCAATTATGTAACCTTTCAAGTTCAGTACAGTCGACTGTTACATACATTCGGTCGACTGAGCTGGTCAAACTTTCAAATTTAAGGAATTCTCTCTTCATGTTGTTCTCACATCATTTTTGTCACGCTACAATGTGCTCATGCCAACGTAAACATGAAATTCTTATATGTTTATTAACATCACAACATAGTTTTCGATTAATGTAAATTCCACATAACTAGTGTTTTCTTTTCTCAAAAGGAAATGCTAAACATATATTTTTCCTTTTACTCATCATTTACTCACGGAGATGAATACTAATCCCAATTTAACAGGCTAGAACATCAAGTTAATAATTCATATTAAAAAATACGTCGTTTCATGAAAATCCGAACTGTATATATTTTCTTTCAATATACCAGTCGACTGTTCATAGGACCGGTCGACTGTATAGGTCATTTCCAGTTCTCTAATTATTATTAGTCCTTTTTCATCAGTTCATAATTTCTACATTATGTACAACATGGAAGATATCAACTTAGCAATCATTCTATCACATCAGTTTGCACACACATACATAATTAAATCCTCGATCTTAACATGAATTCTAATTTAGAAGTCATGGGAAACATCCACCTCGTACCATTCGACTTATTCACATGATCGGTCGACTGTACAGGTCAGTTCCGATCTTTTAAATTTCATTAATCATGTTCATTCATTCACATCTTTCATACTAAATACAGCACAACACATTTTAGTATAATAATCACCATATCAATCCATATTTCACAAGCATGATAACAATCAAAATTGCCCTAGCATGATCTCTATATTAGAAGTCCTGAGAAACACCCACCTTGTTGACGAAATAAATGAAATCCCGAAAAGCCTTCTAGGGTGATGATGTGACTCCTCCTCCTTGCTCCTTGCCACCGAGAATCTTCTTAAGTAATGCCGGCTTCCAAAGAATAATCACACTCACAACTCTCTTACAAATATATCTTTTCTCTTCTCAAATAGATTTTTAATAAAGAAGACAATGGAGGGGGGGGGGGGAATTTATACTACATCCTTGGTGAAATGGAGGGTTAGGATTTAGTAGATGGTTATGAGATGGAAGGCTAGGATGAGAGTAGGAGTTGTAATAACTACCCACAACAAAGTAACCACCCCTACATTATCTCTACCTCTTCCAAAAACTGGCCAAGGAGAAATAGTGTGCAATGCACACCATGTTGCATGCACGTGCTATTCTAGTCTCCATATAAACAAACTTGTGCATATACATTTTTACAAAATAATCTTTTAAAAGAGTTTTTACTTTACAAGTTGTTAAAAAAGAATTAATTCCTGGGCTTAAATTAATGGGCCAAAACATTAACTTTTTACAAAATAAATAATTTAGATTTTGGGCTTAAGTTTATTTGAAACAAGGACCTTTAAAAAGAAATAATTTAGCAAACATATATACATAGACATATACTCATCATTCATTATAAAATTTCATACAATGGCACGTGCACACTACGTGCAAAATAATAAAATAAATAAATAATTTTCATAAATGAAAATCAGGGCATTACAATATCTATCAAAATCAATAAACTTAACCCATTATTGGGGATAACGGGTTAAGTGAGCTTAACCTGTCACCGCAAACAACGGGTTAAGTTGGATGATTTTGACTGGTCATAATCTTAAGTAGTTGATTTTTGTACAATTTTTTTTTATAACTATGTTAAACTGTTTAATATTCTACAAAAAAAAGTTTAGGAAAATCTACAGCTACAACTCTATCCCTTTCTCTAACCCTTGCCATAACCCTCTAACCCTAGCTCACCCTGTAACAGTAACCCTCTAATCCTCTAACTCTTAATCCAAAATCAATGTATATGTAGAAAGATAATAAATTCATAATTTTATTTAAAATTTTTATATGGAATTCTCGATTTGTATGGATATTTTAAAATTAATATAAAAATTATTTATAAACAAAATGAAAAAAAATATTATAATTTGGGAAAAATAATGTTAAAAAAAGGAAATCAACAAAATAAATTTTAAACACAAAATAATCAATTTTATAAAATAAAGGTGAAGTTTAGGAAAATCTAAGACTACAACTCTAGCCCTTTCTCTAACCCTACTCTAACCCTTGCCCAAACCCTCTAACCCTAGCCCTAACCTGTGACAGTAACCCTCTAACCCTCTTACTCTTAAACCAAAATCAATGTATATGTAGAATGATAATAAATTCATAGTTTTTATTTAAAAATATTATATGGAATTCTCAATTTGTATGGATATTTTAAAAATATTATAAAATCATTTATAAACAAAATAAAAAAACAAATATTAGAATTTAGGAAAAATAATGTCAAATAAAAAAACAAAGAACTTGTAAATAAAAAAGGAAAATTAAGAAAATAAAATTTTTAAAAAAATACTCAGTTTTATTTTTTTCGATGAAACGGATAGAGTCCGAGGACTCCAGCCAGACAATCGAATAAATAATCAATAGTTTACATGAAGGGTTTTACCAGAGGTAAAACAAAAAACAGAAAGTAATGACTATATACAGAGAGACGAGAACAACTCGATAATAATACAGGATAAAAAATATGGGCAAAGCTGCATAGGAGCATGTCGCAAGAGAACCTCCTCCACAGTGCTACGCGCCCCTAGCATCGCGAGGAGGAAGCCAAGCCTGAGGCAGCGGGCTGAAGCAAAGCGCACGAAGGCCGGGCCACCCGCAGAGCCCACGGCAGCCAAGCCGAGCAGTCGACCGCATTCCTAACAGCAGAAGGAGGATCCGAAGAGGAGAAAAGAAAAATAAAGAAATACAATAGAGACCACAATACTCACACACTGAGGATACGCTCAGACAGACAGCGGGGCAAACTAACCCCAAAAGCAAGATGGACACCAATACCATCCTCTAAAAACCGCAACAACTCAGGGGAAACCCCCAAAATACTAAGTTTTATAAAAGAAATAAAATTCAGGAAAATCTAAGGCTACAACTATAGCCTTTTCTCTAAGCCTACTCTAACCTTTGCCCTAACTCTCTAACCCTAGCCCTAACCCTCTAACCCTCTAACTCTTAAACCAAAATCAATGTATATGGAGAAAGATAATTTTTATATGAAGATTTTAGATTTTATATGGAAAATTCAATTTGTATGGATATTTTGCTATGTACAATTTATTATGAAGATATTTTATTTTAAGTTTTTTGTACATTTCTCTTCTACTTGAGCCGTTACTTCCAATGATGGGTTAGGTGAGCTTAACCCATCATCAACAGAAACGGGTTAAGTTGCAAGATTTTGACAGAACTTACACCCTTCATCCATTGAATTTTGTACACATTTTCATCCACAAATAGTAAATACACTGGAAAAGTCAACCAACCTAACCTGTTATTGATGATAACGGGTTACGTGAGGCTAACCCGTCATCGCCAATAACGGGTTAATTTGGATTATTTTGACAGAAATTAATCTTCAGAAGTTCAATTTTTTACAAATTTTCATCCACAAAGAGCAAATACACTGGAAAAGTCATTCAACCAACCTCGTCATTGTTGATAACGGGTTAAGCACACCTAACCCATCAATGCCAATAACGGGTTAAGTTGGAAGAATTTGCCAGAACTTAATCTTCAGAAGTTGAATTTTGTACAAATTTTCATCCAATGTATCCCGTTATTGGAGATTACGGGTTAAGTTGAAAAAAACAAAAAAAAAACAAAAAACACACACAACATCTGTTAGTTGTACCCGTCATCGCAAAGTGCACAAATTTAAGTAAATATATACATTGTCAGAGCAATTACAGCAACAACATACTCATCTCATTCAAATTGCCAAGCTCATCCATCCCTCACATTCTCAACAATTTGGTACACAAATTTGCAATTACATACAAAAAAAATATACTTATAACTTCAAATACAATCCTTAAACCTTAACTGTCCAAAAATTCATTTACATGAGCAAATATATACATTCAAAAATTTAAAATTTTTGGAAGAGAAACGCCTTCCTTCAGCACGATCAAGTTCGAATACAACAGAAAACTTGTAGAAATTTTTAAATTTCTTATCATCAAATGAAATTAGTAATAATGGTCAGTTAAATTTCACATACATAATAAGAAATTTACCTTAGCACGAATCTTCACCTTCTTCGTCATCACCCTCTTCACCGCTTGGATCTTCTTCATATGCCTTCGACCCGCTAAATAAATGAGAAGAATGAGTTAGTCAGCAAGAGCAAGTCAAGTTTGAGTGAGTTAAATTAATATAAACTAAAAGCAGATATATTATCTAGCCAAATTATTTGGACAATTTCTTGAATCGTGATATATGACACGAAGGCATGTCCTGCACAGCCTAGGTTTTTTGAATTTTTGTGATTCTCTTATGGACTTAAATCTCTTCCCTCTAGGCATTTCCTTTGTAGTGCATTGTCGAGGGTCCCCCACCGGTGCATGTGCATGTCCAACACTCTCGAGTTGTGCACTACCTTCGAGATGTGTGCTAATTCTGGGTTGAATGTGAGAAACTCCTTCAATGCCCTTAAGCATGTGGTCAAGCATGTACTTGTAAGTTGCTTCGAAAGAACAACCAAGATCGACCAACTGTCTTTAGTGCTGATTCAATTTACAATACCGAGAGGCAAAATTGTCGTCAATACTATTGGAAACGGATTTATAGCTTCTTTTCAACTAATCCCAGGTCCACCATCTACAAATATATTGATCCGGTAGTACGGTGTAATTGGTGAACCAAAGAACCGCCAAAATATGTTTGCATGGAATACCTACAAATTCATAGAGGAAACAAGGACATTTAGCTATTTCACGGTGTTTGCAAAAAGAAATCACCATCCCCGGTTCTGAATTTCCACAAACCGTTACAGAGAAAGCTGAACTATCCGGTGTATCTACATCAGCAATGCAACTCACATTAAATAATAAGCTTTTTTGCACTTGTTGTTGGAATTTGTAGAAAATCTTCAATGTGTATATTCGCGCCATTTGTTCCTCCATCGCTCATTCGGTCTTCAATTTTGGTCTTTCCTCACGATTACGATGAGTTTCTTTAAGTTTGTCACTCATCACTTCTCAAAAATACGGAATACAAGCACGTAACATTGGCCCAGCGAATGACTAACGTCACCCATAAGCTATTTAACCGATCAACTCAGCAATATAACCAATACAGAACAATTGCGCAGGCAATAATAATAATATCATGAACAATAATACTTAGAATGAAGTAATAAAAATATCCAAATACAATAATAATCCAACGTTTAGAAACAAATAGCAATATTCGGATCATAAGCCCAATACAATGAAATAACAATAGTTCAATAAAACAATAAGCAACTAGAAAGCATTCAATCTTCAGAATCTCTGTCCTCCAATTCCAGCAGGCAATTCTCCATCAATACCTGTAAACATTTCATCTAAAAAGAAGAAAAAAAAATGGTTTAGAGCAAATCATGGACAGCAAGTAGAGAAAGCAGGGAATAATGGAATAACGGTATAACAATGATGTCATTGGATCAATAGGAATCAATAACATGACACGATAGCAACGGTTCGGTATTAATAACACTTAGACAATAATTGATATCAATAGGAATAATGATGAACAAAATGCAATGTCGATGTGATGCAAACCCTTAAGTCTATTATTCATTATAATCCTAACTAATGCACGTACTACTGCATCCCATACTACAGGTTCGATGCATACAATCAATTTTGTTTAGACCGAGTGGTGAATTCTATAGTTCATGTATCGGTACAGTAATCACTGATACGATATAATATTGTTACTCTATACATTACGATAATTCACTGATTCATTGATACATTGGTACATTGGTACATTGGTACATTGATACATTGGTACATTGATACATTGATACGATTATTGATGCAATACACGAGCGATTGGGGTGCCGTAGTCAGCACTCCAAAATCAATCGATAAACACTGGCCGACACAGTCACTATATTATTCACTACTCAAGTCATTCCCCTTAAATTCCAACTTATTAATTATTTTATTAATGCAACAATACAATATGCAATCTGGATATTTAATGGACGATGGTAACAATAGGGAAACAATAGGATGATAACATGGATAGGACGATTAGAATGGTGACAATAACTCATTGGAAACATGCAATGCAGCATGCATACTTTAATTCATCCAATACTACGATATATGAATAATTAATCTAAGATCATCTGAAAAGTATAATTCTGGAAATAGAAATATAGCTATAGTAAAACAGGTATAACTTTTGCTACAAAACTCGGAATTCAAAAATTCAAGATGTTCTGGAAACTAGAAAGATACGGCTACAATTCTTGTTCAGAAAGTATTTCATTTTAAGATCGTTTACTGGTTCAAAAATAGCAGACAAATTTCAGTCAGCAAGCAAGATACAGGTTCTAGGGTATTTTTCCATGAAAATAAATTAATTAAACATGATGGATATCAATTCTTTAGAAAATAATTTATATAATCAGCATGATGAGTGTTAAAATATGATAAATAAAATTAGAACATGCTCATAAATCAATTTATCATCAATCAATCATCAATCGATCAAACAACATACAACCTATCAATTATCTCTTCATTAATTTATTTGTGTGATGGTTATATGAACAACCCTATTATCAATTCTATATGCACTCAGGAAAGATCCAAACTTTAGAGTCAAAAGTGGTACGATGTTAAGAATATTGGGGTTAGCTCGTGTAAACCCTCAATGGACCCAACGAAGAGATAAACAATGTATAATACGATGAACAAGAGATCTACTTACAAGAGTTTTAATGAGACTTGAATTTGATACAATTAACAATTCAAGAGGATGGTGACTTGCCTTATAAACAATGAGATCGAAAATCAAGAATAACAGGATAAGAATCCCGAAGCAACGAACCCACGAACTAACAATTTAGCACGTGCAAAATACGTGCACAAAGTGAACCCAAACAAAACAAAGAGATAGCGGCAGCAACAGTGAAGGACCAAGGGGCTGGCCGGAGCTGAAGGCCGGCGTCGCAATGGCGTCGATGGCGGAGAAGTCACGGCGGCGCTCCAGGGGAGGGGGGACAGCGCTGGTGGTCAGCGTCGAAACAGGGAGCAGTGCTCGGTTGCACTACTACAGTCGACGAAAAGGAAAGAGGGAGGAGCAGGGGTTCTGTGGTGGCGCTAGGAGAGGGTCGCCGGAGGTTGGGGAGGACGATGGGGGCACCGGAGGTCTGGAGGCTCGCCGGAGAATGGGTGGGAATGTTGGGGAAGATGAACAATGTTGGGCCTTTGGGATTTGGGCGGGAAACTCAGAAAGAGCGAACGGCGAGGAAAGAGAGAGGAAAGAGAATAGGCGGCTAGGGTTCCAATTTGTGCAATTTTTAGGATTTGCATTAGGGTTTTATTTATAAGGTACAATTGGGATGTTGGGTTAGTGGTTTAGGATCCAATAAGACTGGTTTTGGGTCAAGAACAATAGAAATTGAGTTTTAGGGTTCAATTAAAGATAGATCAAATTCAATAGGGTTGAAATAAAAATACCCATAATATAAAAAAAAATAGGATTAACAAGAAAATAATTCACCAAGAAGATCAAGGAGTTTCATGAACAAGAATTTAAATCCAAATAAATAAATAAATAATACAATTGAGAAGAATATAAATTAGCTTGAAAATGAATTGGAATTCGCCACGAAAATTAGATCAAGTACGAAAATAAAATAATTCGATAAATAAAATTTAATTGAATAATCAAGAAATAACAATTAATTATTCTAATTATAAAAAAATAACAAAATTATACAATAAAATAATATTCGGGTTTAACAATTTATTAAAATGATCAAATATATATATATATATATATATATATATATATATATATGTATATATAATATATATATATATATATATATATATATGTATATATATATATATATGTATATATATATATATATGTATATATATATATATATATATATATATATATATATATATATATATATATATATATATATACATATATATATATATATATATATATATATATATATATATATATAAAATTTGGACTCAAATACAAATAGTTAATCAATAAGATATAAAAAGTAAGATCAAAACACATTGTTATTCGAAATGAATAAATTTTCGATTAGAAAACACTTTAATAAAATATTCGAAACAATTTAGCACAAAATAACTTTATAAAAATCATATTTCAGAAAATACATAGAAAATACTTATTTTCGGGAATGGGGGTTACAAAGTTCCTCGTGTCTTTATTTTACTAAGACGCGGTCGAAGATGACGGCAAATTTATGTAAGGATTACTTCTTATGGATATGTTGCTTCAAGGATGAATGCAGAGACTCGCTCCGTTGGGTACTCAACATGACGGCTCAAAATGACTCTCTTGCATAGACGGGGGCCCATTTCTCACAAATTTCAAATTTATCATTCAACCATTTTTTATTCTCAACTTTGTATTGCAAAAGCAATAATTTCCACTTCTCTTCGAAAATCAGTTTTATATTCTTCTGTATAGATGATACTCTTCAAAGCATCCCTAAACTCATCGATATTATTCTTCATACGCACCTCCTGCGGTAACTTATCCAAAATATGACAAATGCAATATTTATGCTCAGTCACAGGGAAAACATTCTTTAGTGCAGTACCGATTCCACGATCCTCATCTGTCACAATGTCGATCGGCTCATGTACCATTACTCCCCGCCACTTTTTAAAGAACCACTCAAATAAGGATGCCTTCTCATTTGGAATGAACCCACAGCCTAAGAACGTTGATTGTCAATGATGGTTGACTCCAACAAATTGTATGAATAACATTCCGGATCGGTTCGTGTTGTAGGTAGCAACAAAGCAAACTACATCCCCAGATACTTCTAAATTCTTCCTAGCGATACCATCCACCCAAATGCAATGGGACAATCTCCCTTCGAGATATAATTGGTAATCATAAAAAAATAAAGGATCGGTATGCTTTTTCAATTCGAAGAACTCAATGAGCATTTGCCCGTCGTGTCCTTTCATACTTTTCATCGAGTTTCTCCTTAGATTTCTAACATATGTTTTAGTGAATACAATTTTATCATGACCTCCACTTGCACCTTTGAAGAAAAGCATTTGTTTGCATATAGGGACATTAGCTTCAGTAAGTTGACCAATCACTCTTTTATCCGATTTTGACACTATACGGTTTCGAGGCAGCAAATGACATCTACTAGGTGAAGTAAATTCGTGATTGTATGGTTCATTAAATGAATAAATAATCCATGTATTACTTTGTTCGTTTAGTTTACACGAACGAAAGACTTGCAACCAGTTCTAGAAGTAGTTCCCTGTCTAGCATCATTAAGCTGACTCGATGACTCCCCGCTTTATTACATACATATGATTTATCGATTACATCGGTTTCCTTGTACTTATTCCTATCCTTACTCATAGTGAAACCCGCACATCTACAATATGATGCATAAAATTTCTCCACTTCATCTAAAGTATGAAATGTCATACCTATCTTCGGTTTTAGGTGCTCGTCAACTTGCGGCCGAAATTCACCCCTTTCTTTTGCTCGAACAATTTTTTCTCCGACAACAGAACTTCCTTCAGCACTATCCATATCTAACATAAAAACAATAGAATAATTATCAACACAGTAATCATATAGACTAATCACACTATTTGCATATATAAATACAGAAGACAACATACACATATACAAACTTAGAATTCCGAAACTTTGTGAGTGTATCAGGCTCACCTAACATAAGCCAACGGAACTTTTAGAAGTGAGTTTCGACTCACGATTTGCAAGATAAGGCTTTGTATTGCTTTATTCTGGTTTATGTTGACCAAAAGTGGGACACGGTCGTATCTCGCAAACCGTGAGTCGAAACTCACTTCTACAAGTTGCGTTGGCTTGTGTTACATGAGTCCAATCTACTCACAAAGTTTCGTAATTTTTGGATTTTGTTTGTAGGATTTATTAGTGTAACCGTACTAAAAAATTTCTTAGTTTAGTTGTTATTCGAGAAACATAAGAAAACCACACAAACGGCATCAAAAAATTCAAAAACTTTGCAAGTTGGTCGGATTCACGTAACATAAGGCAAAGGAACTTGTAGAATTGAGTTTTGATTCACGGTTTGTGAGATACGGCCGTATACCTCTTTATTTTAGTTTTTGTTCAACAAAAGTGATACACGGCTATATCTCTCAAACCGTAAGTCAAAAATCAATTCTACAAGTTGTGGTGGCTTGTGTAGTGTGAGTCCGACCTACCCGCAAAGTTTAGTTTTTTTTTTTGGATAGATAATGCAGTTTTACTAATATCAAATAATTGAAAATATGAATAAATATACAATTTGAGCAAACAACTATAATTACAACTACGACTAAAATTCCAACGTCTAAAATCATCAAAATACTACAACTACTAAATCTGTAAAATTATTGGGCAAATTTAATCAATTTAAGTAATTACAAAGAGACAAAAAAAAATTTAGAAAAACATCACAAATACAACTATGAAGCCAACTTGTACAAGTTATTACCTTACACTACAGTGAATTTATCCAATGAAGGTGTTGTCACCAAACTAGGGTTCCTATTTGCGTTCGAAGATTGGAGGAGGAGTGGTTTCGAAGATAGGAGGAGAGATTGGGAGTGAGAGAGTGTGTGGGAATGGAGGTGGAGGAGTTTGGGTGTGGGTTAGGGTTATGGATTTTAGGGTTGGAGGAGGTGCTTCGGAAGAGAGAGAGTGCCAACGAAGGAACGATGCTGAGTGATAGAGAGGGAAGTAAGAGAGGACGAGTCACCAGAGTGAGAGGGGATCGGTTTTGGTGGGAATTGGGTTTGGATCGAGGAAGAAGATAGATAGAGTAAGGAGAGAGTGGGAGAGAGAAGATAGAGTTAAAAAAATTATCCACTTTGCCTTAAACCGTCGTTACCGAAACATTCTCAAAAAAAAAGAATCATAAGCGATCTGAGCCATTGGATCTAGATCCAACGGTTCAGATCGCCATTCGCAATGGGACTGTGCAAACAGACCTGTTTGCAATGGAAGATACCTATATATATATATATATATATATATATAATAAAACACAAAGAAAGCTATCAAGTGGCTCTCCTTCAATCCCCCCAAAATCAAAGACTCGGATCTAACCTCATAAAACATATTTTCCCCCTCCCAAAACTCAAATTCAAATCCCCCCACCCAAAACAACTCCTTTATTTATTTAATTATTTCTCTTTCTCTCTCTCTCTCCTATTCAAAAAATTATGAAAATAAAAAATTTTAAAATTTTAAAAACTTTAAAAATAATTCAAAAAATTGAAAATCTTATAAAAATTTTAAATATTTATTTAAAATGATTTTTTTAATATTTAAACATTTTAACATTTAAAAAAATTTAAAATTTTTAAAATTTTTAAAATTTTTAAAATTTTTAAAATTTTTTGAAAATTTTAAAATTTTAAAAAATTTTAAAATTTTGAAAATTTTAAATTTTAAAAATTTTGAAATTTTGAAATTTTGAAAAAATTTATATTTTAAAATTTTGAAAATCTCAAAGAAAATCCAAATCCAAATCCAATGTCGAACCCCAATCAAGAGGTCTTCGTCGATGTCTGATCCGGTGTTGATTCCATATCGGTGACTCCCCTCCACCAAATCGAGCGCGAATATCAAGTGTCTCCGTATCGGCGACTCCCCTCCACCAAATCGAGAGCCTCTATATGCGATGCGACGACTCTAATTTCATCTCATTAACCGAATTCTCATTCTAATTTTAAATTTTTTGTGTGCAGGAGATTACTCAGTTTTTTGCTGACTCGGATTTTGTGTGTGCATGAGATTTAAGTTAAGAGAGGTATGATTGTTTTATTTTTGGGTTTAAAATTTTTTAATTTGGTGATTTATTTGATGAGTTTTTGTATTGGTTTTGATTTAAGGTGTATGCAAGTGAGAGATGGATTATTTGGTGACCTCAATTTTGGCTTCCAAACCATAGCAAGACTGGTAAGCTGACTAGTAACCTAAAATAACTTGGCAAATATGCAATTTCTTTACTACAAGAGATAATACTATCGTGAAGTGTTCGCTTCACTGGTTATTAGAAACCATGGATAACATAACATATCAGAACTTTTAGTGTATGTTTGGATATATAGGATTGGGATGACTGGAGTTTACCAGTGAAGGGTACAAACTCTCCACTCAAGAATGACAGCTAAAGTAAATTTGTTATTTATCCATTTTGAATTTTTTTAATAAAGGTGCAATAGGGACACAAAGTGGAGATAAAAGAAATGATTAGCTTGGATTAGAGTTTTGAGAACTTCATGTATTTCATTTTGGTTGAAATAATAATAAGAGGTATTTTAATTGCAAACTGAGTTTCAGACAAACAAATATTTAGATTATTGGTATTGTAGATACCTACACACATACACTTGCGTTACCATTGTATTTAGACATGCCTATATGATAATGTCCTTGCATAACTATTACAAGCATCTAAAAGTAATGCTGAAGTTAAAAAAAACTCTATGAAGTGTTTCTAACAAACTATATGCATTCCAGGTAAGTTCAAGCTAATAATCAAGAAGGCAATTGTTGAGCTTAAAGGTAGATATACTGCTTTCTCATATAATATGTTTGTTACTTCAATTAATTTGCTGGATCTCCAAAACTTTTTATATAATCAAACCAGGTACACCGTTTCAAAGACGTGCCGTAGGCACGCGTCAATGGGAAAACCTAGTATATATATATATATATATATATATATATATATATATATATGCAGTTCAAGTAGATTGAAAACCCTAGCTGTCACAGAGTGTGAGAGTGAGATCGTGAAGAACATCCCTCTTCCTGCAGCTAGCACCGTGGCATGAGGGAGAGCTTGATTTTGATTCGTTTGTGTGGATACCGTAGAGGCACCACAACATTACAGTGCTCGTGATTGGCAGATTGTGGAGACGGTGGTTCCATCGTTGAGGTAAATCTCTTAATAAGTTTTATGGTTTTCGCATGGATCCATGGCTGGGTTTCAAATTTTCATTTTTTTTCATTGCCTATTACTCAGTTGTGAACTTCGAAAACCAACAGGAACTTATATATAATCCTAATAGTAATATATTTCCTTCAGGGTAAACTAGTGTTCGGGTTTTTGTCTTGCATACTGCTGAGTTCGTTGAGAAGAAGAATGTGATGAAGCGAAGGAAGATTGAAGCATCGATGGAGAGAAGTAGTGGCCGTAGCACAGCAAAAGTCTCTCATTTGACGATCGATTGTCCCTAGGAGCAGTCGAACGCATCAACCCACTGTTTGGGATTGAGCTCATTGCGGTTGACAACCCCCTAGGGTAATAAAATGTCGGCGGTGCTCGACTCCAAACAGGTTGGGATGGACTGATTGTTTCGGGTATTTATTCTACTCCAAGTTTGATCGTATGTCTCATATCGTGTGCCTTTTTTATTCACGATACATCGGAGGACGAATGTATCAAGAATACAACCTAGGGTTTCTCTAGATCTCTATATATTATTATATAGTCTCCTTTGAGAGGCAAGAGAGAAAGTACTTCATTGTAAAGAGCAACTGAGAGAGTTCTCCATTGTAAATAACTGATTATCTTCTAGAGACGCTTGAGAGATAGATAGGATCTTGGTGCGAGTGTAATACATTGTATCTTCTCTAGCTGAATAATAATTCCCTTTTATTTTTTTCAGATTAGGCGTAGCCAAACCGGGACAAATCACTGTATGCTCTATGTGCTTGGTTTGATCTACTTGTTTGATTTTTCTTCCTTATATCAATTATGCGCTAAACTCAACAGCACATTTCTAACAATTGGTATCATAGCTTCTTATTAGAAATCTTTCGCAGTTCAGGAGTTGCTCGAGTTTTCTTGGAGAATATGACATATCAAAGTTTTACTAAGATCAAGCACGAGAGGTCGTCTGACACTCTGACATAAAACATGATATTCGGTTGAAGGTTTGTTCAGAAGCCTTTGGTTTAATTCAGAACTGACAAGACTCATAACTGATGGTGCAGAATTGCCATTATAAGAACCGATGTACTGAAAGAGACAACTGTTCAATAACTCAATGAAGGAAAATACGGCACTTCAAGATCATATAGGGGAATCCAATTTAGTGTCATGTGAATTATGGGGGGTCGAACATAAATGATATTAAAGCTTTCATCTTGATAAATTCATACCAGATCCATACAAGCATCTGATAACTACCATGCCAGAAGAAAAGTCTACCAAAGAGAAAATGTCATGCCCCCGCTTTCCAAAAAGGAATACGGAATACAGATACGCGACACAAGTCCAGTGAATGGCTTTCACCATTCATAAGCTGTAAGGATCTTTACAACATGTACAGGGTTAAACCGAAGATATACAAGAAATAATCAACCACACATGCATGAATAAATTAACATATTCAACATGATTACTTGAAACCAAGAATACTTCATCTCAAATAATCAGGTCTGGAAATAAGACTTAAATTCTGGGACAAAATGCCCAATACAAATCCATGTAGCAATTACAATTTATTCAAAAACAACAGGAAATAAACTCAAGCAAGAAACTCCTGCCAGCCTAGAATACTTGGTTACTTACTCCCTCGGGCAGCTGGTCACCAAAGTCTGCAAGTTTAACAAATTGCAGGAAGAGAAAAAAGAAACAAAATGCTTTTCAATGCAAGTTACGGGCCGCTTGTAGTGCAGGCAACAAGTACAAAAAAACAAATAACAAAAATATAGAGTATCAATGGATGGAAGAACCAGGGTCCGCTCGGTTGGAAGGAATTGGCGGGTGCCACATGGGGAGCCGTTCGCTCACAAGAAAGGCCCTGAACCACGGATATTACTAGTCCACAAAGTTACAAGACGCCTTGGCCCTCGTCAAAAAGTGCGGTTCTTGTCAAAGATTCTTCTCAGTAAGAAGGGTTCCACAGGTAAACCTCCATTCTTTAGCCAGTCCGACCCCATTCGCCATGTAGGGAATGGACCTGGTCGGCCCCTTTCCAAAAGCAACGGGCCAAAGGAAGTTCCTGGTAGTAGCCATCGACTACTTCACCAAGTGGATCGAAGCCGAGCCCATGGCAACCATCACAGAATAGAAAACTCAGTAATTCTTCCGGAAACACATAATCTGCCGGTTCGGAATTCTGCACATACTCATCACGGACAATGGGACCCAGTTTGTGGGCAAGAATTTTCGAAAGTTCTACGAGGATCTCGGAATCAAGCAGTGCTTCTCTTCGGTATGCCACCCGCAGTCGAACGGCCAGGCCGAGAATGCGAACCGCCAAATCCTTGATGAGCTCAAGAAACGGCTTGATAATTCCTCCAAAAGACTATGGGTCGACGAGCTGTCGAGCGTGCTCTGGGCACATCGAACGACGAAGAGGATCCCCATGGGAGAATCACCGTTCAATCTAACTTACCGGCACGGAAATAGTGATCCCCCTCGAGATCGGGTTACCTTCGTCCCGGGTCATGGCCTTCGATGAAGATAGCAACTCGGCGCAACTACGTGCCAACCTGGACCTCATAGACGAGGTCAGGGAGAAATCAACCATCAGAAGGAGCATGTATCAGCAGAGGATCAAAGGGTTCTACAACAAGAAGGTTCATCCCACTGACATCAAACTCGGAAACCTCATGCTCAGAAAGCTGGTGGTATCCAACCTGGGCCAAAAGAGGAAGTTGGCACCCAACTGGGAGGGCCCGTACAAGGTTTTCGAAGTTGTGCGCCTCGGCACATACCGACTCAACAACCCCGAGGGCAGGGCTGTGAAGAGACCCTGGAACACGGAAAACCTCATCAAATTCCTCGAGGGGGAGGAGTAGCTCTTGTAACTTTCCTTTGTAAATAATAAGATGAAATCAATTCCACGTGCCTCATTTCGTAGCGAGTAAGTATGATGTAATATTTTTCTCATTTTGCCTCATGCCAGCTTTATTAAAACAAGTATGGGGGCTCGACATACGGCATCAACCTCGAGCAAGGCCCAGGCTTTTTCAAGCCCTGCGACCATGATGCTCGGCAATGGCCTCGAGCTACACCCTATCTTTCTTAAAACAAATAGGGGGCTCGACCCTCGGTATTGACCTCGAGCCACGCCCTAGATTTCCCAAGCTAATAAGGCTACATGCTCGGCAGTGCCTCCGAGCCGCAACCCGACAACTCTTCCAAGTTAAGGGGGCTCGACCTTCAGTACTGACCTCGAGCCAAGCCCTAGCTTTCTCAAGCTAATAAGGTTACACGCTCGGCATTGCCTCCGAGCCGCAACCCGACAGCTCTTCCAAGTTAAGGGGGCTCGACACCCAATACTGACCTCGAGCCACACCCTGGCTTTCTCAAGCTAATAAGGCTACATGCTCGGCAGTGCCTCCGAGCCGCAACCCGACAGCTCTTCCAAGTTAAGGGGGCTTGACCTTCGGTACTGACCTTGAGCCACACCCTAGCTTTCTCAAGATAATAAGGCTACACGCTCGGCAGTGCCTCTGAGCCGCAACCCGAAAGCTCTTCCAAGTTAAGCGGGCTCGACCCTCGGTACTGACCTCAAGCCATGCCCTAGCTTTATCAAGCTAATAAGGCTACACGCTCGATAGTGCCTCCAAGCCGCAACCCGATAGCTCTTCCAAGTTAGGGGGGCTCGACCCTCGGTACTGACCTCGAGCCATGCCCTAGCTTTCTCAAGCTAATAAGGCTACACGCTCGGCAGTGCCTCCGAGCTGCAACCCGACAACCTTCCAAGTTAATGGGGCTCGACCCTCGATACTAACCTCGAGCCATGCCCCAACTTTCTCAAGCTAATAAGACTACACGCTCAGTAGTACCTCCGAGCCGCAACCCGACAGCTCTTCCAACATAAGGGGGCACGACCCCCCGAGCACCCGAGGGATTGGACCTTCAGTGGGGATTTTAGCTCTCCCCCCTACCAAAAAATTTTCATTAAGATTTAGGGCGCTCGCCTTTGGAAAACGCCTCAAGCCCCGTACCATCGGTCGACTCACCTCTCACCTGCTGGCAACTCGGGGTAAACAGCTCTTGGAGACGCTACCCCGAATTATCAGAGGGTGGCAGGGGAGCCACCGATCTAAGACTCTCGGTTAAAATTTTCAGTAGGGGCACTCTCCTTCGGCACGCTCCCCGAGCCCCACCTCCGATACTGACCCACCTCTCTCACCCACTGGCAACTCGGGGTAAACAGCTCTCAGAGCTGCTACCCCGAATTGTCAGAAGGTGGCAAAAGAGTCACCGGCGATGGGAACTCACGGTGAAGTGAGGCAATTTCTGATGAACTACTGGTGAAGGGGTAAGGGTTATTGATATGGCTAAAAATGGGGTTAAATCGGAACTGTCCAGATTGGCCGCGAATCTTGAAGCTTGGGGGTAAAACGGCAATTTCACATACAAATGGATCCAAAGCGGGTATTGGATCTCCTTCTCACAGATCCAATAGCCCACAAACGGATCCACTCCGATTGGGTACGGGTCCCGACCCGAGGCAAACCCAGACCAACAAGAGACAAATCAGGGTCACAGATTTGACCAAGTCAACGGGCCTGATTTACTCTCTCTGGGAATCAGAGGTTAGTTTCCTAAACAGGCTGTGAGGATTTTACTCCTGGCAGTTACACAGGGAATCAAGTCCCTAATCACTCCCCTGGCGACTATAAATACCTCCCCTCTACCACTGTGACCAGGTAATCACTCTTTTTCCACCTTAAGCTCTTTCTTTAATCACCACTGGTTATTGACAAGAGCGTCGGAGGGTGCGTCGCCTGAATCAACCCCGGTGTCTAGCACTTCCTTGCAGGTTGCGGCGGGAATCAGAAGGCTTGGATCTGCTGTTCAGGTTTTCTCGAACTCACAAATCTCATCTGTTTACCCCCACACCGAAATCAGCAGTAACAGATTGACGTCATCTGTGGGAAACACCGCATGAACAGCCTCCGCCTCTTCCTTGTCGTCCATCCCTTCTCCAACCATGCCTCCAAAGAAGGTCCGATCTAGGGGGTCCAACCGCGGACCCAATCCCGCCGATCAGCCAGAGGAAGTTCCTGTCAATCCGGCTCCGCAGCCTGAACTTCCTCCCCCTGTCCAACAGGGCCAACCTCTTCTTCCCAAGCAACAACCCCACAATGGCCCTTCTGGCCATAATGGGCGGAGGCAGAAACAACCCCTGCACCCAGACCATGTCTCGGTTCATAATGCCTCCTCGGATTCAATGGCTTCTCATCACCCCGACCTCCGCAACACCGTTCTGAACTGCCAAAAGGATGAGGACCTTCGCACCCACCTAGATGAGAGGCGGGCCCGAGAGGGAGCCTCCCGCCAGCATCATAGTGACCGATCCCCTCATCGCCGAGAAGGTAGGAGGTCCCCAGACCGACGGGGCCGAGCGGAATCTCCCGAGTGCCGCAGGAGGAGGCCACATTCTCCTGCGGATCGGCATCATCCGAGGAACAATGAGGCACCTATCATTCGTGCTGAGTTCCTACAATTTCAGGAGACCGTGCTGCAGGCCCTCAACCTTCGCCCCAACAACCAAAATGCCCAGAGGGTTCCAACACCCCAGCGGGTTCCCAGTCCTCGCCGCCGATCCAGAAGTCCTCTCCTGGCTCCCAGTCGCCAGTAGCAGCACTATAGTCCTCGCCGATCCCAGGACTACCGGCGCCGCAGTCCCCGTTCCCCTTCCTATGAAGAAGAGTCCAGGGGATCGTTTGATTACCAGCGGAGGGACGATCCCTCAACCGCCGTCTCCATGAGGTGGAGAGGCGCATCAGTCTCATGGATAGAGAGGATGAGTCCAGAGCAGGGACCGTCCGTCCCAGCAGACCTCCCTTCTCTCGGACGATCATGGAGGCCCCCATACCGAGGGGTTTCAAACCTCCGCAGTTTGAAACGTACTCAGGGGAGTCCGACCCAGTTGATCACGTCGAAAGCTTCAAGACCTTAATGCTGATCCATCAAGCTTCCGATGCCATGCTCTGCAAGACCTTCCCCGCCACCCTCAGGGGGTCGGCTCGGGAATGGTACTCCAGGCTCGCCCCCTCCTCCATCTTCTCGTTCGAGCAGTTCGAAATGTTGTTCATAACTCACTTCGTGAGTAGCAGGCGAGCTGAGAAGACGAGCCTCTCCCTACTCAACCTGCGGCAAGAAAGGGGAGAGAAGCTGAGGGACTATGTGAAGAGATTCACCGCAGAGGTCAGGTCTATCGCCTCCCTAGACCAGTCGGTTGCGACCGTTGCGTTCCAGTCGAACGTCCTCAACTCCAACCTCCGGTCGTCCCTCGCCAAGAAGCCCCCGCACAACTTCACCGATCTTCTCCTAAGATGCGAGAAGTACATTCGGGCAGAAGAGGCCGAGTGCCTCCCGAACTTCGGAGGATCGGCCTCCGGGTCGAAGAGAAAGGCGACAGAGGAGGAGGGGTCCAAGAAGATGCAGAAGGACAACGGCGGTCAGCGTCGTCCTCCCCCTCGGTTCGAGAAGTTCACTCCCCTCACCACCAATGTCTCCACCATCCTGATGGAAGTGGAGAAGGAGGGGTCATACCTCCGGCTCCGAGGATGAACACCCCGGCCAAGAGGAGGAACAAAGAAAGATGGTGTCGTTACTACCGGGACCACGGCCATGACACCAACGACTGCCGGGCGTTGAAAAATGAGATTGAAGCCCTCATCCAGAGGGGGCAGTTGGACAAATTTGTGAAGGCAAACGATCGGACGGATCGCAACACTCCTCCGCCTCAGGGGGCTAACAAGCGCTCCGAGTAGCGCAAGGAAACCCCCGAGTTCGAGGAAGAACGAGTTCTACACCTCATCCATGGAGGCCTGATGGGGGGCTCCTCCAACTCTGCTCGGAAGGCCTTCGTCCGAGAGGTGAACTCGGTTCACAGCGCCCCTCCCCCCAAAGGTCTCGGCGTCCCAGTGACTTTCTCCGATGAAGACCTCGAGGGGGTCCGGACTCCCCACTGCGACGCTCTCGTCATCGACCTTCGCATGGCGAACTTCAAGGTGCAGAGGGTCCTAGTCGACAACGGGAGCTCGGTAAACATCCTCTTCCTCTTGGCCTTCCGAGGGCTGCAGCTGTCTCGGGACCGTCTCAAGCCGGTCGGTTACACGCTCCACGGGTTCACGGGGGTGCCAGTAACTGTCGAGGGGGTTATAACCCTAGACGTAACTGCTGGGAAGACCCCTACTACCCGGACCGAGCCGATGGACTTTATGGTCGTCGACGTCCCGGCCGCATATAATGTCATTCTAGGCCGACCTGGCCTAGCTGCCCTGGAAGCTGTCCCCTCAGCATACCATCTTAAAATGAAGTTTCCCACTCGGTCGGGAGTAGGAGAAGTCAGGGGCAGCCAAGAGACGGCTCGGAAGTGCTATATGACTTCCACTGGGGGACCGGTGCTCTCCCTCGAGACTCTAGAAATCCCCGAGCCGAAAGTCCGACCCACATCCGAGCCTGCGGACGAGTTGGAAGAAGTGCTCTTCTCGGACGAGGACCCGAGTCGAAAGTTCCTCTTCAGCAAGTCCTTGCCGACTGCACTGTGTTCTGATTTGGTGCAATGCATCCGGGATAACCGCGACCTGTTTGCCTGGTCAGCTGCGGATATGCCCAGGATCTCCGAGGAGCTGCTAGTCCACCGCCTAAGTGTTGAATCGGGGTGCAAGCCGGTTCAGCAGAAGAGGCGAAAATTTGCTCCCGAGCGACAGCAGGCCATCAAGGAGGAGGTGGATAAACTCTTAAAGGCCCGATTCATACAGGAGGTGAACTATCCCGAGTGGCTCTCCAAAGTTGTAATGGTCAAGAAGTCCAACGGCTCTTGGAGGATATGCATCGACTTCACCGACCTAAATAATGCGTGTCCGAAAGATCCATTCCCTCTTCCAAACATCGACACCCTCATTGATACCACCTCGGGCCATGAGCTCCTCAGCTTCATGGATGCCTTCTCCGGCTATAATCAGATCCGAATGTTCCCCCCGGACATTCCGAAGACCTCCTTCATCACCGATCAGGGCCTCTACTGCTACAGGGTCATGCCGTTCGGGTTGAAGAACGCTGGCACCACCTACCAGCATCTCGTCAACAAGGTCTTCCAGAGCCAGATAGGCCGCAACATGGAGGTGTACGTCGACAACATGCTCGTCAAGAGCATCCGAGGTACTGACCACGTAACCGACCTCCAGGAGGCCTTCGGCGTATTGAGGAGGCACAACATGCGGCTGAACCCGAACAAGTGTGCATTCGGGGTCTCATCGGGAAAGTTCCTCGGCTTCATGGTGAGCCAGCGAGGGATCGAAGCAAATCCCGAGAAGATCAAGGCCATATTGGATATGCCCCCGCCCCGGAACGTCAAGGAGGTGCAGAAGCTTACGGGTCGGCTCGCCGCTATTGGCCGGTTCCTCTCGAAGTCTGGAGAAAAGTGCCTCCCCTTCTTCAAGGCACTCAGGGGGGCTAAGGGATTTGAATGGGGCCAACCACAACAGGAATCGTTCGACCAACTGAAGGCCTACTTGGTGAACCCCCCTCTGCTCAGCAAACCTATTCCGGGGGAAACCCTCTTCATCTACTTGGCTACTTCCGAGCAGACCCTAAGTGCTGTCTTGGTGAGAGAGGAAGACCGGGCCCAAAGGCCCATCTACTACGTGAGCAAGGTACTTCGGGACGCCGAGCTCCGCTATCTGAAGATAGAGAAGATGGCCTACGCCCTGGTCATGGCGGCAAGGAAGCTCCGGCCGTACTTTCAATCCCACTCGGTCGTTGTCCTCACCGACCAACCTCTAAAGCAGATCCTCCACAAGCCTGAGACCTCGGGCCGGCTAATGAAGTGGTCCATAGAGCTGAGCCAACATGACATCTCTTACCAACCTCGGACGGCAATCAAAGCATAGGCCCTCGCCGACTTCATCGTAGAGTCCACCATTCCGCAGGTCAGCCACATCCCGAATGGATCCCCGATTTGGACGGTCTTCGTGGACGGCTCCTCCTGTAACGAAGGAAGCGGCGCCGGTATCATCCTGAACGGCCCTGATGACTTCGTCCTCCAGTATGCGATCCGTATGAACTTCAAGGCCTCGAACAATGAGGCGGAGTACGAGGCACTCATCGCAGGCCTCGGACTTGCCCGAAGTGCTGGGGCACAGCGCCTTCGAATCCACAGTGATTCTCAGCTGGTTGTGAACCAGGTATTGGGCGAATACGAGGCACGAGACGAGCGAATGGCGAAGTACCTCGCCAGGGTCCGGACCCTCATGAGCCGGTTCGAAGAGGCACTCATCCAACGAGTCCCTCATGAGGAGAATTCACAGGACGATACCCTCTCTAAGCTGGCCTCATCCTCCCTCCAAGGTCCCGAGCAGACTGTTTTGATCGAGGTCCTCTCAAAGCCGAGCATAGAAGACGAGACCTCCGGCTCCGTAGAGTCGTTGCCAGTCTTGCTGTAAGATAATTGGATGAAGCTGTTGGTGGAGTTCTTAAGGGACGGGCTCCTCCCCGAGGACCCCAAAGAAGCATGCCGAGTCAGAACCAGGGCCGAGTGGTATGTCTTGATTGAGGGGATCTTGTACAAGTGCTCCTTCTCGCAAATCGACGGCCGACCATACCTAAGGTGCCTCCTCCCCAGAACAGGCTGACTATGCCTTACAGGAGCTCCACGAAGGCATCGGCGGGGCACATTCAGGATCTAGGTCCTTGGCCCGGAAAGCTTTGAATTATGGATATTTCTGGCCGACTCTCCTTCAAGACGCCGAGCGACACGTTCGGCAATACAGCTCTTGCCAGAGACACTCCAGCATTCGTCGCCTCCCTCAAGCCAACCTCGCCTCCCTATCAAGTCCTATCCCCTTCGCAATGTAGGGGATGGATTTACTAGGGCCTTTTCCTCCAGCTCCGGGTCAGTTCAAGTTCTTGGTCGTAGCCTTCAACTACTTCTCGAAGTGGATCGAGACCGAGCCCCTCGCCACTATAACCGAGAACAAGGTGGTTCAACTTTTCTGGAAGAACATCATCTGCAGATTCGGCGTCCCCCGTGTCCTTGTGACGGACAACGGGACTCAGTTCACGAGCGCAGCATTCCGAGCTCTGTGCGACGACCTTGCCATCCAGCAGTGCTTCTCGTCCATCTCCCACCCTCAGTCGAACGGACAGGCAGAAAACGCTAATCGGCAGATCCTCGCAGGTATCAAGAAAAGGCTGGACAAATGTTCCAAAGGCTTATGGGTCGACCAACTCCCCAACGTCCTATGGAACTACCGCACAAGCAAGCGGACCCCCACAGGAGAGTCCCCTTTCAACCTCACCTACGGGTCCGAGGCGGTGATTCCCCTCGAGGTCGGCATACCTTCTCCTCGCCTTGCGGCCTACAATGAGGAACAGAACGCCAGAGACCTCAGGACAAACTTAGATCTGGTAGATGAGCTGAGGGAAAGAGCGTCAATTCGGCAACAGAATTATCGAAGAAGGGTCGAGTTGGCATACAATAAGAAGGTCCGACCCACCAACCTTAAGCAAGGAGATTTAGTCTTGAGAAAACTGGCCATATCCTTCCCCAATCAGAAGAGCAAGCTGGCTCCGAACTGGGAAGGGCCTTACAAGACCACAAGGGTAGTTCGGCCCGGAGCATATCGTCTAGAAGATCTAGAGGGCAGAGAGATTCCGAGGACCTGGAATGCCGACCACCTCCTGAAATACCAAGAAAGCGCCTCAGCGCCACTCTAAGTATCACAGGATATCGAGCCATTCCTCTCCTCTAACTTGTAATCTATTTCATAAGTTGTAATATGTAAAAACGGTTCGCCGTCGATTATCAATGAAGAATGCTCTTTCATACTTATAAATTTGCATGCCTCTCTCTGCCTTCACCTTTTGTTTTTTAATTTAATTTCAACCAATGGTTCGGAGTCCAATGTCCGGCTCGACTTTACCTCCTCGGCTCGCCCCCGGACGAGCCAGAGGTAGATTGCCATTCGGAACTGCTCCCACAACCGTTGAACTACACCGATGGTTTGGAGTCCAACACTCGGCTCGACTTTACCTCCTCGGCTCGCCATCAGGCATGCCAGAGGTAGATCATCGTTTGGAACTGCTCCCACAACCGTTGAACTACACCGATGGTTCGAAGTCCAACACTCGGCTCGACTTTTCCTTCTCGGCTCGCCACCGGGCATGCCAGAGGTAGATCGCCGTTCGGAACTGCTCCCACAACTGTTGAACTACACAGATGGTTCGGAGTCCAACACTCGGCTCGACTTTACCTCCTCGGCTCGCCACCGGGCATGCCAGAGGTAGATCGCCGTTCGGAACTGCTTCCACAACCGTTGAACTACACCGATGGTTCGGAGTCCAACACTCGGCTCGACTTTACCTCCTCGGCTCGCCACTGGGCATGCCAGAGGTAGATCGCCATTCGGAACTGCTCCCATAACCGTTGAACTACACCGATGGTTCGGAGTCCAACACTCGGCTCGACTCTATCTCCTCGGCTCGCCCCCGGGCGTGCCAGAGGTAGATCACCGTTCGGAACTGCTCCCACAACCGTTGAACTACACCGATGGTTCAGAGTCCAACACTCGGCTCAACTTTACCTCCTTGACTTGCCCCTGGGCGTGCCAGAGGTAGATCGCCGTTCGGAACTGCTCCCACGACCGTTGAGCTACACGATGGTTCCGGAGTCCAACACTTGGTTTAATTCTACCCCCCAAGCTTGCTTCTCAACAAGCTAGGAGTGGATCACCATTCGGAACTGCTCCCACAACCGTCGAACACTCGCTGTGACCGGTGAGTATCACCATGGAAAAGAGCTCGGCTCACCCCTCGGCTTCGCAAGAAGAGGGAGACCGAAGCACTGTCCGGCACCACAATCCGAGCCATCTCGTCACGGAGGTGAAAGCCCCTTGAGGAAGGGTCAAACCCTGCTATCTCCGGTCGGACACCGAGCAAGTGCCATTCCAACCCTGCAAACGGAGAAAACTCACTTTCTCCTCAACTTTCGTGTAGGATCTCGATCAGACGGCTCAGATCTTGCCAACGACGCTAAACGACAAGATAGCATTTTCTTGGGAACTGAGCCGTCTCGAGATTCGCGCCATCATCCGATAGTCCAGATCTTGTCAGAGTCGCTAAACGACGAGATAGCGCTCCGTCAGGAGCCCGTTCGCCTAGAGATTCTCGCCGACGGCACTATGTGCTCGGCTCGGGGACCTCGGCACGGCCAACACACTTACAATCAAGACAAATGCGCAGAGCAACAAAAGACATGCTAGTTATTGAAAGAAATTTTATTAATGATCGGGGCATAACGCAAAGCAATCCTTCCATGGTTACAAGGCATTAGAAAACAAAATACAGCGCCGACCCACAACACTTGGTTTTCAAACAAAAAAATCATCATTGTCCCGCTCGGTCGCCAGTCCACCCTCTTCGGCCGACAGCTCCTCTGCCTCCTTCCGAAGCTTCGCCTCCACGGTCTGCAAGTGACGGATCTCAGAGAGCAAATCGTCCTGCTCGGCTATCACCTTCGACTGGTTATGCCGAATACACTGGACCCGAAGAGCATTGCTAAAAGCAGCCTGTGAATCTTCGCCCTCTCCCACGGGGGTCGCCTCGGTGATCCTACTCTCCAGACGTTGGATCTCGGCATCTCGTTGGCCGAGGACGGACTGAAGGTGGGCTCGCTCGCTCCCAGCTCGGCGTAACTCCAGCTCGACACCATAAAGCCGCTCTCGGCACTTCGTCGAGCGCGACTTCGTCGCCCCTGAAGTTGCCCCAGTATCAGCATCATCGTCCGAGCCGCTGGAATCTGTGTATTGGGTTGCCCCCACGAGCTGAAAAGAAGGGAAAACGAATAGCAAAATTTCAATACACTGCCGAAGTCCAACACTTAGGAATTTTCTGAACAAACTTTCAGATTCGTATTCAGATATAATAGTTCTACATACGACAAGACCGACCCCACAATCAAGTTTTTACAATAGCCAGAAAAAAAAACATAAAACGACATGATCAGGGCCTCTTCGGAAGGGGAACGCTTCGGTTTAAGGAAATACGAGGACGACGAGGCCTGCCCTCCGAACTCGATCTTAAACCAACGAAACGTGACCCCCCTTCGCTGCTGACCCTAACTATGGTGCCGACCGAGGCTCCGCTCGACGAGACGACCACGCTACTCTGAGCGTCGGCAGGGCTCCGCCTAGCCACAGGCAAACGTGTCGCAAGTTCGTAAAAGGTAATCCCTCTCTTGCTCTCTTCACGAGTACGCGATGTACTGCGGACGTTGGCCCTCTCAGGCAGAGGCTTGAGTGACGCGACTTCTTCCTCCAGTTCAATGATTCTATCTCTCAAAGCATCGTCCTTCGTCAACTTCTTCAAACGAGGAAGCCTCGACGAGCCCGAGGCATTGGCACTATCGGTCGCAAGCCGTCGGTAATGGGTGACCTCAATCCCCCTATCTATCGTGATCCTCCTAAGCTTGTCGACCTCGGCCAACAGCTTCTTGCGCTCGAACGACGCCTTCTCCAGCTCGAAAGCAAGCTTCTCTTCTTCCGCCGAACGACCTCGCCCCGCTACCTCCATGTGTCGGATCGTGGCCGAGAGCTCATCGTTCTTCCGCTCGGCGATGGCAAGCTCCCTATTAAGCCGCTCGACCTCGCCCTCGGGAAAAGGGACTGGGGCTCGTTTTCGTAGCTGCTTCAGCTCACGACATTGCCCCCTGGCCAGCGCCTTTATCTCCTCCAGTTTCAAAAGCATATAAAAGCGCTTATCTCGGCTTAGGGATAGCTATCGTTTTGTCTTGGTCAGCTCCTTACGAAGGTATGAAACCTCCGTGATCGGACCGAACTTCACCTGAAAAGCAGAGATAAATCCGATGGGCCAACACTTGGAAACATTTACAACTAATCATACACAAAATCCGAGGACAAACACTTAGACAAATTTTGGCCAAACCAAAGATGTTTTCATTCAAAGTTCAAAAAGTGCTACAAGAGCGGTGGCCAGTCCGCAGTTCGGCTTACAAAAAAAGGGGGGGAGAGAATAAAAGACTAAAAGATTTACAACCAAGTCAGGGGTCGACCTTTTTTCCGCTCGGGTCTGCCGCCCCCTCGACCTTGTCCATGATCTCGACTTCGTCTTCATCCTCATCCGCGTCCCCGCTCTCGCTCTCCTCCTCAGAGTCGTCCTCCTCCTCATCCTCAGCCTCGGTCTCGACCGGGCCTTCGGCACCTTCGGTCTGCCCCGCGGGCCCGAGCAAAGTCTGGGGGACCTCCTCCTCCCCCTCCACAGGGTCGTAAAAGCGGTAAGAGGACGTGTCGAACCCTGGGTTCCGAGCGGCGATATGCAGAAGAGCACGACCATAGCTGTCTTCCATGTTCTTGAACATGTGGTGCTCGGCCTCCTCCTGGACGGCCTTCTTCGCCTTTGCCACCTTAGACCGGTGCTTGGCCATGATCTTCTCGGCCCTCTTCCGAGCCCTCTCTGCCTCCGACCGAGCATTGGCCAGCTCCTCCTTCAGCCCGGCACTCTCCTTCTCCGAGGCCTCAAGCTTGGCCGTCGTATCCTTGGACAGCTGAATGGCATCGGCCAGCTGCTTCTCCAAGCCCGCCACTTCGGCAGCCCTTTTCGCCGAGAGGAGTTGCTCAGCATCAAGCAGCTTCGTGGCTTTGACGCGCTCCGTTCTCTCCCGCTCATGCTCCTGCTCCTTGCTCGCAAACTGCTCGAGCAAGTAGTTGAAGTGGCAGAGGGTCTGAAAAGAGAACAAACCGTTAAAGTCCGAACGCAGAAACTTAGAAAATCTCAAAAAAATCTCCAAGAGAAAGAGCTCGGTCCACTTACCGACATTGTGTTCCGAGCGATCTGCATCGTGGCGTCTCCTGCCAGCCCGGCCTTCAGAGCCGCTCGATCCTTTGGGGTCGGCAAGTGCCTCACCGCTTCCATACAGATGTTGCCGTCGCCCAAGAAGCCGTCGACATTCATCACCTGCCAGTCAGGGACGAAGATCTGCTTGTGCCTCTCGGTCAAGATCTTCTCCGCCTCGGTAGTGAGCGGCGGAACTTGGAGGGACAGCACCTCTTTCACGCCGAATGCACCGCTCGACGAGCCGGCTGCATCCCTCTCCACCATTGGTGCCGGCACACCGGAAACTGGAGGATCGGTGGCCGCAGACTTCTCCTGCTCGGGGCCGGCCCCCGGGACGACGGCCTTCTGCAGGTCGCTCGTCTTCTCGACCGAAGGTATCTTCGGGGCTCGGCCGCCCTGAGGCCCCGCCGAAGGCCTCTTCTTCCTCGTCTTCTGCTGCTCCGCCGCCCTGGCCTTCGCCATCAAAGCCTTGTAGTCCATCTTCATCGTCTCTGCACATGCCGAATGAAAAAACTTAGAAAAAATTTCATGAACTTTAAGCAAAGAGTATAAATACCAGAAGTGTACTAGGGTCGATCGGACTGAGACCCCCTCGGAACAGAGCCTCCTCGGTAATATCTTTCCAGCTTACCGCTAGCAGAGCGAGGAGCTTCTTGAGGACCTCTGCCTCCTCGTCACTCAGCACCGGCTCCTTCTTGGCTCACTTGGGCAGGCCATCCTTCGCCCAAACTATCAGTATCGCCCACGGCACGAGAGCTCGGATGATGAAATACTTCTCATTCCAATGTTTGATCGAGTCTGGTTTCTCGATCAACTTCACGCCCGTCCGCGGCGAAAGGTAGAACCTCTGTTCATTTCGGCTTGGTTGGCAGGGGCGGTACAGGCTCTGAAAGAGGAACATGCTCGGTACGGCGCCGATCTCTTGGCACCGAAGAACAAAAACCGTGACGTGCCGCCACGTGTTCGGCATCAGCTGGGCGGGGCTCAAACCATACCAATTCAAGACGTCGGCAACGAACGGATGAAGGGGAAAGCAGAGCCCGGCGGAGAGGGAGTCGACAGGAAAGACGCACACATCTGTCGAAGACTTCGTGTTGGCTCGGAAGCCTGGTCCAGGGAGGAGCAGCCCGTATTCGGCGGGAATCTGGAACCCCTTTCGGATCAGATGTAGATCGGCCTCCGTAAGAGACGAGATGGTATGGTCCACCTCGGACAACTCTCTTGGTTCATTCTCCTCCACCGACTTGGCCGTGCCTTGGTACACCTTTTCTAAGATTTCCTCGGCGTAGTCCCGAATGCCTCCCACGCTCGATAGGGCAATAGGCTGCCGACCGAACGCCCCTGCCGTCTTCGGCTGCTCGATGATCGTGACCACTCCTTTACCCTTCTGAGACGCCGCCGCGACCTCCTGAGGCGCCTCAGCTACTTCTCCCTCTCTGTCCGGCCGAACGACGCTCTGATCGGTCGGCTCCACCACCTCCTTTCCTTTGCCCGCTCGGCCTATGGCTTGGTCCGAGACGGGGGTCTCATCCGAAGACGTAATCTTAACCATTTTCAAAAGAGAAAGGAAAGAGACTGACCTTGAAGTGACAGCTACGGGCGGAAAAGTTCGCCGGAGACAAAGAACGCCTTGCCGCGACAGCTAGCAGCGCCACCAAGGAGCTAAAAACTTCGAAGGTGAAAGTAAAAACTGGAGAGAGAGAGTAAAAGTGAATAATGATACTTGGATTGAAGGGGGGGTGAAGGTTTATAGTAAAAAAAGGAACGTCCCTTGGACTTCCAAACGAAAGGGCACGACTTTTGGGCCACTCTCGAAACGTCGCGAAGGCCCAAAACCACTTTGCCTTCTCACCAAGTCAAGTGGCTCGGCACAACAGGGTCTAAATCCGAATCACATGCAATCCGAACTCAGCAGCAATGGACCTGGTCGGCCAACCGAGCAAGCGCCATTCCGATCCTGCAAACGGAAAAAACTCACTTTCTCCTTAACTTTCGTGTAGGATCTCGATCAGACGGCCCAGATCTTACCAACGACGCTAAACGACAAGATAGCGTTTCCTTGGTAACTGAGCCCGTCTCGAGATTCGCCACACCATCTGACGACTCATATTGCGCCACGTTGATCGGACAACCATGCCATCGGACCCCGGTCGACCAACCGAGCCAGTGCCAATCCGACGGCCCAGAACGTCGCTCGGACAACCATGCCCTCGGATCCCGGTCGACCAACCGAGCTAGTGCTTACCCGACGGCCCAGAATGACGCTTGGACGACCGTGCCCTCAGATGTCCCACTTCTATCCGGAGAAGCCAGAAAAAATTTATATTTAAAGTTTTAAGGCACCGCCCTCGGCGGGCCCCCCAGGCCACAGGTCTCGGCCGGCATTCCTCTCACCCATGAGCAAAACAAAGCCCCCGGCCTCGGAGCCGAAGCCACGAGTTGTTCAGGGATTAGAGAGAAACTGCCGACCAACGGGGCCCGGTCAAAAGCAGAGCGGCACACCTCCTACCTCTAACTCCTCCGGACTGACAACCATCAAAGCCACCAGCCCGGAAGGAAGACAGAGGTTGGAAGAGACCCATCATTTCGAAGTTGCAGTCCCTCGGATCCGAACTTGGGTCATCACCTCTTCTACCATGATCTTCCCCGACCCTGACACCCACGTCGGGGCAGTCAGAATCAGGAGAAGATCACGGTGGAAGAACGACCACCCGTCCTTCCAAAGCAAACTCCTCCCACGGATCCGGACTTGGGTCATCACTTCTTTCACCATGATCTCCCCCGACCCTGACACCCACGTCAGGGCAGTCAGAGTCAGGAGAAGACCATGGTGGAAGAACGACCACCCGTCCTACCGAGACACACCACCAGTCTGATCCGAACTTCGGTAGTCAACCCTTCTACCAATATCTCCCCTGACCCTGACGCCTCCAGCCGGGCCGTCAGAATCAGGAGAAGATTTTGGCGGAAGAACGACTACCCGCCCTCCTGAAGCAATTCGCCCCTCGAGCTCGGATTACGGTCGTCACCTCTCCTACCATGTTCTCCCTTGACCCTGACACCCACATCAGAGCGGTCAGGATCGGGAGAAGAACAAGGCAAAAGAGTGACCACCCCTCCAGACTTCTCGAGGTTAAAATTTCACAAGGCAAGCATCCACCTTGACCCCAGTCGCCACTACTTCTGCTATGATCTCCTCCGGCCGTGACATCCGCTTCGGGGTCGTCACAACCAGGAGAAGACCATAGCCGAAGAGCAGCCACCCAAGGAAGACGCCCCCGAGGGCTGAAACTCAACTTTTTTGTGACTAAAACTGCAAGAGGATTTGGGGTACTTATAACCACCCTCCAAAAACCAGCCATAATGACCCTCGGAAGTTGAAACGCAACGCATTAATCGGGGTGAATCCTAGAGCGCCATTAATGACCCTGGGAAGATGGAACGCTGCATGAATCCGGAACGCCATTAATGCCCTTGAAAATTGAACCGTATCGAGATCCGTTCCCCCCTCAACGTCTCGGAACGCTCTTCCACGCTCGGATTGCTGAAATCCCATGCCTTCGGTCGGCTACCGAGCAAGTGCCTTCCCGAGCCTGTAAACGGAGAAAACTCACTTTCAACTCAACTTTCGCGTATGATCTCAATCAGATGGCCCAGATCTCGCCGAAGACACTAAACGACAAGATAGTGTTTTCTTGGAAAATGTGCCCATCTCAAGATGTGCGCCATCATCCGACGGCTCAGATTGCACCACGTCGCTCGGACTGCCGAAATCCCATGCCTTCGGTCGGCTACCGAGCAAGTGCCTTCCCGAGCCTGTAAACGAAGAAAACTCACTTTCTCCTCAACTTTCGCGTCGGATCTCAATCAGACGGCTCAGATCTCGCCGAAGACACTAAACGACAAGATAGTGTTTTCTTGGGAAACGTGCCCGTCTCGAGATGTGCGCCATCATCCGACGGCTCAGATTGCGCCACGTCGCTCGGACTGCCGAAATCCCATGCCTTCGGTCGGCTGCCGAGCAAGTGCCTTTCCGATCCTGCAAACGGAGAAAAAAGACACCGAGCAACTACGACCGTTGGATGTCTCAGAAATTCGTGCTTCTAATGATGAACGGTCCAGATCGCGCCACATGCGCTAAAAGACAAGATAGCGTTTTCTTGGGAGGTGCGCCATCATCCGACGGTTCAGATTGTGCCACGTCGCTCGGCCTGCCGAACCCCTGTCCCTCCGGTCGGCGGTCGAGCTAGCGCCATCCCGAGCTCGCAAACGGAGAAAAAAGATTCCGAGTGATAACAACCGATGGATCTCTCAAAAATTCGTGCTCGTCCATGATCAACGGCCCAGATCGAGCCACGTCATAAATCGGTATTTAAAATCATTTTTTATTTATTTAAATCGTTTTATTTATTTAAAAATTGCGAAAAAATTGCTAAAAATTCGGGAAAATTAACTAAAAATTCTAGAAAATAATTAAAAATTTGGGGGTATATTTTTGATCCCCTGAACGAACAATTATTGCCTAGAATGTACTGTTAAGACCCCCGAACAATTAGTAAACACATCGCAAAATTAAATGAATAGTCCGAAAAAATAGATAAAAGCCGTCAAATACTCGATATGGCTAGAGAACAGCACATGGCATCAAAAAATTACCTCACTACCCCCTTCGAGATTCAAAATCCTCCATTTGGACTCCGATACAACTCCACTAGCCACTAAAACAGTTAAACTACTCCTCAAAGGCTGATCACACGCAATCTTTAGGAGTGGGGGGCTCGTGATATGGCTAAAAATGGGGTTAAATCGGAACCGTCCAGATTGGGCGCGAATCTTGAAGCTTGGGGGTAAAACGGCAATTTCACATACAAATGGATCCAAAGCGGGTATTGGATCTCCTTCTCACAGATCCAATAGCCCACAAACGGATCCACTCCAATTGGGTACGGGTCCCGACCCGAGGCGAACCCAGACCAACAAGAGACAAATCAGGGTCACAGATTTGACCAAGTCAACGGGCCTGATTTACTCTCACCGGGAATCAGGAGTTAGTTTCCTAAACAGGCTGTGAGGATTTTACTCCTGGCAGTTACACAGGGAATCAAGTCCCTAATCACTCCCCTGGCGACTATAAATACCTCCCCTCTACTACTGTGACCAGGTAATCACTCTTTTTCCACCTTAAGCTCTTTCTTTAATCACCACTGGTTACTGACAAGAGCGTCGGAGGGTGCGTCACCGGAATCAACCCCGGTGTCTCGCACTTCCTTGCAGGTTGCGACGGGAATCAGAAGGCTTGGATTGGCTGTTCAGGTTTTCTCGAACTCACAAATCTCATCTGTTTACCCCCACACCGAAATCAGCGGTAACAGATATATAGCCCTCCAGAAAGGCGCATTTATGACATTGGGAAGTCCAAACGACAGAAGATGAAACGTCCCTCATTAAGTGACATTGGAAGATGAAACGACATTCGACGCCGGTCTCAAGTCACTCTCTTGTTTCCTGCAATACCGCGGGTTCGGAGATCGGTTCGACGGACAAATCGAATCTTAATTTATCCAAGTCAAAAAGGGTCGGACAAATCAAATCTTATTCACAAAATGCCCTCAAAGGCTACGGTACAATTAAAAAATGTTACAACGCTCTCCTTCTACCGCTACCTAAGGGTCCCTCGCTGGACACTCCGGACTCACAAGAGCCGCCTCGAGTCCTGCGGAATGACTCCGCCCTCCAGCAATCTCATCCCCCATCTTGGGCATAGCCATTGTCGATGTCCCCACAACCGAGCTCTGCATGTCAGCAGGCCTCGCCATCTCCAGGTCTAGGGTCGACGAGGAGCCTAAGACAGAGGGGCCTCCTTGCCCTGGACGACCGAGTCGAGGTTGCCCGGCGCCTAGCAACACCTTCAACCTCTGAATCTCTAGCTCCTTCTCAACAACGACCTCGCGAAGAATGGATTCGGAGGTCTGATGCCTAGTGGAGGCATCAGATAGATCCCGGTTCGTCTCGGCACTCCCCCAATCACGGTCGGCTAGGGCCTTCTTCATATCAGCCGCCTCTAAGCTGAGATCCTTAGACTTGTTCATAAAATAGTCTACCGTGGCTTCTCGATCGCAAGCCTTCTTATGATAGCGAATCAGCGCACTCTCCTTGGTCTCTAGCTTATTTCGAAGTCACTTGGCCTCGGCAGAATTGAGGTCAACTCCGGCGGTCTCGTTCATCTGGCAAAAACAGGGGAGAAGCAACGATTCACTAAGAAAGCTTGCTAAGAACAACAAGTCACAGAGGGTCGGCCAAAAATTTTTTTTATAAAATCAAAAATTGTGTTACAAAAAGCGGTGGTCAGTCCGCACAAGTCAAATAGAAAGAAAAAAGAAAGTAAAAATCCTACACTACTTTGGCACCTCTTCGGCACCCGGGGCACCCCCTGCCTCCTTCTCCAGGTGAGGGTCCTTCGGAGCCTCGTCTTCCTCACCCCCGGGGGTTGGTAGAAGTACGGGAGGCGCCCACCCATAGTGGAGGTGGTCGATCTTGCCCTCCGGGTAGAGGTGCAGTATGTGCTCCTTGGCTCGTTCGTAGGCGTCGTCTTGAGCTTGGATCAGCTTGTCCGTAGAGGACATCTGCAGCTTGTCATACTCCACCCAGGCCACCGCTCGAACTACCGCTACCTTGCATGGTGATCCTGTAGAGAAGCCATCTCGGCATGGAGGACCCCCTGAGCTCCCTCAGCCGCCGTCAGCTTGTCATTCAGTTTCTTTGCCTCTCGGAGGAACCGCTTGGCATTACACTTCTCGACCTGGACTTCCTTCTCCAAGCACTTCCGTAGATGTGCCCCATGCAGTAGCGTCTGGCCAAGGAAAATTGAGTTAGATGCAAACTCATAAATACTAAGCACAAAGCATATAACTAACAAATACTTACCGCGATCTGCGCCTGAGCCCACTTCATGTAGGCCACCTCCGACGTCTCTGTCGCTAGAGTTATCTGGTCGCACTCCGTAGCAAGCTTTTCTGCCACCTCCACCGCGATTGGTCCCTCGTTCAAAGAGTCGCCGTCCTTAACCGCCTAATCCGGGGCGAACGGCCTTAGACCCTTCCTGCCCACCATCTCCTAGGCATTGGGGCGGAGTGCTAGGCATCCCTGCCTTCAGAACCTCCGTCACCTTCTCACTACTGGAGCTCGGCTCCGACTCCTTCGGCCCTCTAGACGAGTGGCTTTTCTTCGACTTCTTCGGAGGCGGCTTCGAAGGTCCTTGGCCCGCCCCTTGGGTGGACCCTGCTTCCGGGGCAGCCTTCTCCCAGTCAGCTCTCCTCTTCGCGGCCAAAGCCAGAAGGGCATTCCTCGCCTTGAGATTCTTCGCGTCCATCGCTGCAAAGAGAAAAGGAAAAATATTAACACGAAGGCAGAAAATTAAGAAAAGTAGAAACAAAAACATACAAGGGGGCGCTCGGCTCAGTCCGGCTCAAGCCAGATTTAACTCTATGACGTGCCGCCAATCGATGTTGTGCCCCTTGACAATTATTTCCACATCAGCCCACTCCTTTTCCGTCAAGTCCCTCCGCCTCAGGGGCTTACGGTTCGACTTGAAAAAATTCCAGACTGTCGGGATTTCCCAAGGCGTCTCGGTCCGGAAAACGAGGTACTTCTCCTTCCAGGCCTTTATCGAGTCCGGGTGACCGTGCATCACTCTCTTGTAGGGGCGTGGCGACATATAGAAGATCCCCTCCATATCTCCAAACGAGCTCACCCCCAAGATGGCTCGGAAATACTTAAGCTTCAGCTTGACCCCCTTCTCCTGGCACTTTGGGATGAAGCAGACCAGATGCTTCCATGAGTTAAGGTCGTACTGCATCAGCCTCAACTCCCCCCACCTCAGCACCCTCTTGATAAACGAGTGCAATGACAACCTCAGTCCCGAGATGAAAGCGTCCTCGGGAAACATGCAGAAGCTTTTCTCCAACTCTGTTGTCGAACGAAGACTGGGGCTCGGAATCAGTAGCTCGAACTCCCGAGGGATGAAATAAGTCACCTTTAATATAGGCAAGTAGTCTGCCCTCAGCACACACTGGACGCTGTCCATCTTTACCATGGTCCGATCAGATGCACGCTCCCCCGCAGAAAATTGGGCAAATTCCTCGATGTCGTTAGGATATATCCTGATTGACCCTGGATTCCTATTGAACGAGTGAGGAACCGCAAGCCCTTCTCCTGGCTCGGGTCCGAACTCGTCCGGCGTGCTTGGGATATCTGGCTAAATCCACTTCCTTTTCCTCCTACGGGGGAGAAGCTTCCTCTCCGGAGACGGAGTCGACAACTGGGGCAAAGAGGGAGACCAGTTTCATCCTCCACTACCACTCCCTCGGCCCCTCCTTCACCCCCGTCCTGGTCGCTCTCTCTCTCGGGTCCTCTTTTGCCCCCTCCTGGTTGTCCTCTTCCTCGAAAAGCTCCTCCTCAGAACCCTCATCAGTCTCCTCCCCCGATGACCCCTCTTCTAGCATACGATTTCGCAAGGGGGCCACGTCAAGAACCACATTGCTCGTGCCCCCAGATCCCAAATCTTACTGTTCTTCCTCCTCCGAAGTAGTGTCATCCAGGGACCAAGACGTCGACTGTGTCTTGACCACCACCACACCACAACCTGAAGAGCTCGCCTCGGAATCGAACTGAGAGCGCGACATAAGGAAACAAAATACTAACCTAATTGACCGGGAAATGGGAGTATCACCGAAAATGTTATCACCGACAGCAAAGAGAGGAAAATTCCTGTTATGAAGAAAGAGAGTGCGAAGTGGAGATATGAAGGGAGAAATGGGGTATTTATAGAATGGGAGAGACTCCTCAAATTCCACAAAAGGAACCTCACCGTCCAATCATGATCATCAAGATCTAACGGCCACTAGGATCTCAAAAGCCTCGATTTCTACCCCCATGACGTCAGCATGACATGTTAAAATCCTGGTTTTACCCTCGGCCTTGTCAGCCGGTACGGTGGCTCGGTGTCCCATGGCAACAGCTCAAGTACTGCACTTTCTTCTTCACCACGGGCCATACCAAGTCTTTTTCAACAAGTCTTGGGGCTCGGAGCTCGGTTGTGACCTCGAGCCATACCGAGGCTTTTCCAACAAGTTTCGGGGCTCGGAGCTCGGTTGTGACCTCGAGCCATACCAAAACTTTTCCAACAAGTTTTGGGGCTTATTGCTCGATAGTGAATCCGAGCCACACCAAAGCTTTTTCAACAAGTCTTGGGGCTTGGAGCTAGGTTGTGACCTCGAGCCATACCGAGGCTTTTCCAACAAGTCTGGGGGCTCGGAGCTCGGTTGTGACCTCGAGCCACACCAAAACATTTCCAACATGTTTTGGGGCTCAGAGCTCGGTTGTGACCTCGAGTCATACCAAAACTTTTCCAACAAGTTTTGGGGCTCGTTGCTCAGTAGTGAATCCGAGCCACACCAAAGCTTTTCCAACAAATTTCGGGGCTCGGAGCTCGGTTGTGCCATACCAAAATATTTCTAACAAGTTTTGTGGCTCGGAGCTCGGTTGTGACCTCGAGCCATACCAAAACTTTTCCAACAAGTTTTGGGGCTTATCGCTCAGTAGTGAATTCGAGCCACACCAAAGCTTTTCCAACAAATTTTGGGGCTTGGAGCTCGGTTGTGCCATACCAAAACATTTCCAACAAGTTTTAGGGCTCGGAACTCGGTTGTGACCTCGAGCCATACCAAAACTTTTCCAACAAGTTTTGGGGCTCGTTGCTCAGTAGTGAATTCGAGCCACACCAAAGCTTTTCCAACAAGTTTCGGGGCTCGGAGCTCGGTTGTGACCTCAAGCCATACCAAAACTTTTCCAACAAATTTTGGAGCTCGTCACTCAATAGTGAATCCGAGCCACACCAAAGCTTTTCCAACAAGTTTTGGGCTCGGAGCTCGATTGTGACCTCGAGCCATACCAAAACTTTTCCAACAAGTTTTTGAGCTCGGAGCTCGATTGTGATCTCGAGCCATACCAAAACTTTTCCAACAAGTTTTGGGGTTCGTCGCTTGGTAGTGAATCCGAGCCACACCAAAGCTTTTCCAACAAGTTTCGGGGCTCGAAGCTCGGTTGTGACCTCGAGCCATACCAAAGCTTTTCCAACAAGTTTTGGGGCTCGTTGCTCGGTAGTGAATCCGAGCCATACCAAAGTATTTTCAACAAGTCTTGGGGCTTGGAGCTCAGTTGTGACCTCGAGCCATACCGAGGCTTTTCCAACAAGTCTGGGGGCTCAGAGCTCGATTGTGACCTCGAGCCATACCAAAATATTTCTAACAAGTTTTGGGGCTCGAAGCTCGGTTGTGACCTCGAGCCATACCAAAATGTTTCCAACAAGTTTTGGGGCTTGTCGCTCAGTAGTGAATCCAAGCCACACCAAATCTTTTCCAACAAGCTTTGGGGCTCGGAGCTCAGTTATGATCTCTAGCCACCCCCTGGCTTTTCCAACAAGCTCTGGGGCTCGGAGGTAGGTGGTAATTCCGAGCCACCCCATGTCTCTTCCAACAAGCATGGGGGTTCGGCACTTGGCAGCGACCTCGAGACCCCCCCCAATAGCTTTTTCAACATGCTATGGGCCTCGGCGGTCGGTGGCAATTTCGAGCCACCCCATGGCTTATCTAGCAAGCTTTAGGGATCGGCGCTTGGTAGTGACTTCGAGCCACCCCATAGCTTTACCAACAAGCTCGGAGGCTCGGCGGTCGGTGGCAATTCTGAACCATACTTGGCTCCCTAAACGAGCTTCTGGACAGCATCCGACGGAAATCCTCGTCACCCGAGCTCATAAAGGCTCGGCCCTCGATGCTCGACGCTCGGCAACAAGCCCCGGTGTCCAATCGTATAGGAGCTCGTCACTCGATGCTCGGTGCTCGGCTCACGACCCCCTACCTTTGGCTCTCGACACCCCCCATGGCTTTTCTAAAAAGTAGGGAGGCTCGATGCTCGATGGTGACCTCGAGCCACTCCATAACTTTCACAAAAAAAAGGAGCTCGGAGCTCGGTCTTGACCTCGAGCCCCCATAGAATTTTCGCAAGCAGATGGGACTCGGAGCTCGGTCGTGACCACGAGCCACCCCATAGCTTTCACAAGCGAAGGGGGATCGGAGCTCGACCTTGATCTTGAGCCCCCACAGAGCTTTCACAAGCAGATGGGTCTCGAAGCTCGGTCATGACCTCGAGCCACCCCATAGCTTTCACAAGCGAATTAGGCTCGGAGCTCGATCGTGGTCTCGAGCCCCCACAGAGCTTTCACAAGTAGATGGGGCTCGGAGCTCGATCATAACCTCGAGCCACCCAATAGCTTTCACAAGCGAAGGGGGCTCGGAGCTCGGTTGTGATCTCGAGCCCCCATGGACTTTCACAAGCATAGGAGGCTCGGAGCTCGGAGGTGACCTCGAACCATTTCTGGGTTCTCACGACTAGCCTCGATGCTCGGTCTTGATGTCGAGTCGCCCCAGGGCGTTTCCCACAAGCCTCAAGGCTCGACGCTCGGCATCTGCGCCGATCCACCCCCCACTTTTTCACTCAGGGGTTCAGTGCTCGACCACGAGCTCGGGACTGACCCTGGCCTCCACATTGAAAGGAACTCGGTGCCGACCCTCGATGCTCAATATTCAGCACCTCTTCTCCTCTAGGGGATCCCCTTCATCCTACCCTATTGGCCTCTCCAGGAAGTTATAGACCTTATTCGCCATACTCCCCGTTCCGCTCTCCCTCTAGAGACAAAACCACTCCTCTACGGCTGGCTTACCCAGCCCTCCAGGAGTGGGGGGTTCCTGATATGGTACAGATGACGTGGCCCCTCTTGGGCCACCGGATCCCCTCAAAAAATGCTCTCCTATGATCATCAGATCAACCCAAAGCCATATGAGCTTCTACCACGTCAGGCCCACGAGCAAACGGGTCCGACCCGGCCCAGCAGGGTCTCAGACCCGTTTCTCCTACCTATAAATACCAGGCCCCCTCCTCACTGAAAAGGTAATCAAACTTCCTCCCCCTGAACCCTAGCTACTGTTGCTTTTCCAGTGACTGACTAGATCGTCGGAGGGCCTGTCGCCGGGACTTCTTCCGGTGTTTCTAGGCAGTGTGAAGGTACACTGGTTCGAGCCGAACTGCTGGACCCGAGCTAAGCATCCGGTCCCTACCTCACTCATGCTACTCCCGAGCCGGTTCCCCAGCTGAGGGTCAGACCAGGGCCAGTACCGTAACTTCCACTATACAAACTATAAGAACTCACACCTGTTGCAGCCACACCCCAAAAACAAACAAAATAAAAAACGTTTAAGATAAGTTTTATCCTCAGCTTTATGTACCTTTCATGCTTTAGAAATTGTGTATTGATCAGTTAGTTCATTGCTGTTTGGAGTTGTTTGATTAGGGCGGAATTACTAAGATTGTTTAGTGTTAAAGTTGAATGTAAAAATTACTCGAGTGTTTTGGGTATTGTAGCAGGGTTTTTTTTTTCCAAATTTTTATAGGATGACATGCTTCTCTAATTGGTCATCTTTCATCAAGTAATGGGTTTGGTGCATGATACACTAATATGGATTTCATCAAGAAATCCCCAATCAATCCAACTATTTTCATCCCGACCTTAGAGAAGCCCTAACATCTCCTTAAATATCAAATAAGAAACGAAAATGGGTGTTATACACAAAACCAGAAACCGTTGGATCCGGGTTCAGTTGGGATAAACGACTGTCCAAAATGGACAGTCAATTGTTCTGTTCTTGTTCAAGCTAAGGCACAACACATCATCCACTTTTGCACCATGTACCCACTATATGGTTTCTGGAACTTATAAAGAGTATCTTTAGATTTTATGTTTGTTATGTTGATGGTGTGTATGGTAAATCACCATAAGGGCGGGTGAATAGAGAGATTGTGCGTAAATAAAATTTTTAAATGTATGCGTAAAGTAAACATATAACGTTAGAGAAAGCAAACACGGTAAAGATGCAAGACACAACGATTTAAGTGATTCGGACACAGGCTTAATCTATTACCCCTTACCTGCAACAATTATCCGCCGCAGGCGTTCCACTATACTTAAACCCCGTATAGTGAGTTCTTGGTATTCGGGCCAATATTTCTATTATAACCACATAACTTCTATATATAAGTCTGGTAAACCTCCTTGATCCGAGGTGAAAAGAAAGTGAAAAAGAAAGACTGTAGTCTTGACAAACAAACAATAAAAGCATTATTCTCTTTTGACCTTTAGCAAGCGATAAGTTCTAAAGTATTCAGTCAAAAGAGATTAAGATAAATAACAAATCATAATATTTGTTTCCAAGAGAAAAATATTCATTCTGTGTTTGAACTAACTGTCGACCATCACTTAATCTCAAGAAAATCGAGAGAAATTGATATTCAACCTTAACTAATTTCAACTTGGTTTGACGGTCGATTGTGATACAGTGTATCACAGTCGACCGTCAAACCAGCGATCGACTATTAGTTTAGAAAAAATAATTTTTCAGGGAATCAATAATATATATTTCTGAACTTATCATTTATCAAGGATTTGTTTACATAATAATTCTTACCAAAATATGCATAGAAAAGATTCTTTCTTGATGGGCTTGATTATTGATGATTTGCACATTTCTTTCCCAAGTGGAATTCTACTGATTTGATTGTATTTCTATATTGAGCATGATTCTTTCTCCTTGTATTCTTATTTGTTTCTTTAGCATTGATTACTGAAATATCTTTGTCTAAGCAGTTAAAATCCCTGATTACACCCGATTAATCTTTGATTAATTGCTAATCGGAGGCTAAGCGATTATTTTTTAGCGATTTATAATATTTCAATAGTTAGCGATTTAGTCGGAAATAATTGGCCGGTTAGTGGTTTATCGGCCGATTTTAAGTGTCTGATTAACCGATTAAATCTCCTCCTCTAATTTTTATGCTCGTTTGCATTATTTGGGCTCAGTCCGGCCCAAACCGAAAATCCAAATCCCTTGTGGTCCTCGTGCAAACCCAAACCCGACATATTGCCGCTCTCTTCTTCTTCCTCGTGCGAACCCAAACCCAATCTTATTATCTTCAAACCCAAATCTAAACTGATTCTCTTATTCTTCCTCGAGCAAACCTAAATCCGACCCACCGTCGCTCTCCCTGTATCGTCGCATACTTGACCCGGCCTGCGTGTGCACCTCCTCCTCTTGTTGCTCGCACTACTCCTCTTCCCCGATTGTTTTGTTCGATTGAATCGACCAGCAAACCCGACCCGACCCACATCCAGAATTCAAACTCAGCCCAAACCAAGTACTCTCTTCTTTTTTTCTATAACTATATGTTCCTATTTGATAATCTCATAATAGTTTTATGTTAGGATTTAGGATTGCTACATAATGAGGATATATCCTTTTTTTAATTATATATATAATAATTTTTTCTGATTTAATCCCCGATTATTTTCTGATTAACCGATTAATCACTAATCACTCCTAGACCGATTAGTTCCAAAAACCGAATTTAACTGCCAAGATCTTTGTTTTTTTTTATAACATGGATAGAATCGTTAGACTCCAGCCCAAAAATTATATTAAAAGAAAGTGAATAGAACAATAAGTACAATTTTACCGAGTATAAAACTATAAACCAACAACAAAACAGCCCAAAAAGGAAAAGCAATTGCGTTAATTGCCAAGGGGGCCAAACAAAGCAGCCCAAAAAAAGGAAAAAAAAGAAATAGCAACAGATGCAGCATCAAGGACGGAGGGTAGCTGGGACGACAACACGCTCTCACCACCGAGGGACCAAGAACAAGGCCAAGAAGCACTATCACGGCACAACAGAAATACCACACTGGAGCATCCCCGCCTGAAGAAAAAATGCAAAGAATGCACCAAGACCACAGAGCAATAACCAGACTAGCCAACAAATTGCACAGGCCACCTGAATATTGCAACCTATCAAAAGAACAAGACACAAGTCCCTACAGGACGAGAAAAAAACAGCGACAAAACCAAAGGCACGGCTGAAAGTAGCCCAGAGAAAAAGCTCCTGCGAGCAAACTAAGAAGAAGAAACAAAAGACAGTGCTAAGCTCCACAAACACACAGATCAGGAGCAACTGTGCTCCAAGAAAAGAAGAAATGCAATCAAATAATGCACCAACAGAAGATAAGCCAACATCGAAACTCATCGGGGGCTTACTAGCACCGATGAGATCAACTAACTATAAACCTGAACATCAGAACAGAGCACTCAATATCCGAAGCTAGCACATGCTCCAGCAATCACCAAAAATACGCAGCTCCATCGGACCAGAAACAGAACTTTGTTTTGAACTTTGAATTTCATCTTATTTCTTTCTATATTTTTCGGTAAAAAAAGTCTCATTGTGCATGTTTTGTATGCACCAAACATAGGGTCAACAATCTCTCCTTTTTTATGTTGACAAAACATGGCCAGAATTTAAATCAAGCTCCCCCTTAATCCATACATAAGTGTGTGTATATGAAGATTATTTTAAGAGAATGTATACAAGACAACCATAGCACATTTAATAGATACAAAGAATTTCAATATGACAAGAAGCAAGATATACTTCATTGACAGTAAATAGATTCAATACATGTCATAGAGAGAGATACATGAAAAATAACTACGGAGTGCAATACATCAAATAATCAAAAGTTAACTCACAAGTAAAAAAAAACTACAAAGTGCAGAACCAGTTTAATTTGTGTAAGCCCCAAGTCTTCTCGTCCTTTTTGGAACACAACAAAAAGGCCCCCCTCATTCACCTCCCTCCTCATCATCTTGGCCATTACGAGGATGAGGAAGAATTTGCCAACCAGGAACAGAATCATAGTAATCAAGGGTTTAGAGTAGTAAGTATAAAGTTGATCTTGGAGGGTGTTTTCCATGGAGTCAAACGATCATGGAAAAGGCCAAATTGGGTTAAAAAGAACACTTTGATGGAGGAGTCATCCTCATCGACATGGGGTTTGAAGGATTTCCCTTTCTTTTTCAGACTGTCTTCCATCAAATTAGGTGCAATTGGGTCGGTAGGCATGCCCTTGTTAGGCATCAGGAATCAAAATGTTGTAATCCTATGCAAGGTTAACGATGAGACTGCTATAATGAAGGGCTCGTTTGTAAATGGGGCATTATACATCGTTTGAGTAATCAAGTACTTGCACTTTTACAAACGGACCCTTCATTATACTAGAAATTGCACGTGTGTTGCATGTTTTGATAAGGAATTTTTTTTACATTTGGGGTCGCACGTATGTGTACGTTTGTAGTGAAGAGTATAATAGGAGCTACACGTTCGGTGCATGTGCAAAAGGAGGCTGGAATGGGAGAATTGGATTATTACGTGCTGTGCACGTGCAAATGAGAGGCCAAGTCGGAAGTTGGTTGCATACAGCATGACAACACTGTAGTTACCAACTCTCCCATCTTATATAGAGATATAAGAATCCCTATATATATAGGGGAATGCTCAATTGCAAATGGGTCCCGTTCAAACGGGTATGCAAACCACTAAACCGTTGTTGGGAACAATGGCTTTAGTTATGTTAACACTGAAGCCGTTGTTGGAAACAACGGCTTCAGTGTTAATATAACCTAAGTCGTTGTTCCCAACAACGGTTCAGTGGTTTGCAACAACGGCTTAGGTGGTTTGCAATGGAACATTCCTCATATATATATATATGTGTGTGCGTGTGTGTGTGTGTGTGTGTGTGTAGTTCAATTAACTCCAAAAAATAGTAGTTAACACTTTTCTAGCCACACATTAAACAAGGCCCACTATTTTCTATATTCACTACCTACTTTTCACCTATTGAAAATTTGACCAGCTCCTATCTTAAAGCAAATGAAAGGTGTATGATGTCTTAACTACTACTTTTTGGAATTAATGGGAACTAACTCATATATATATATATATATATATATATAGGGAATCTAAATCTTCTGTTGCGAACGAATTTGGTACAAACTAGCGTGCTAACCACTCCCCAGTAGTGGCAACAGTGATTCCGTTACTGGGAATATCGGTTGCGGCTATTGGGGATAATGGCAATAGTCGTTCGCTTTCCAGTTCGCACCTGAAGTCGATCGCAACCGAAGGGCCCTATATATAAGCCCTATATATATATATATATATATATATATATATATATATATATATAAGGGACAAAGTAACTTGCTCATTTAGTACTTGAGCAATTGATGAGGTGGCATGAATGTGATTGAGAAATCCTAGAAAGGGTTAATTGCGCAATGTATCACATGCATGCCAACTTATCAATTGATCATTTACTAAATGAAAAAGTTGCTCATGTTCCTCTCTCTCCACACACACACACACACACACACACACACACACAGGCGCACACACATGTATATGAGTGTGTATATATATTTAAAGAGAGAGTAATGTTCCGTTGTGTACTAGGCCTCCGTGTGCACACGTGTGCACTCGGCCTTCTCGCCTTCGTATAAACGATCCAAACCGTTCACATTAATCTACGCATATAAATTAGTCAAAATATGTAAAATCAAATCATTTGAATTCATTTGCCCATTCATTGAAGTGTTGCAAAATTGTATGGCTGAAAATCGTTGTTTTTTATAGTCACATGATGGATGGACAAATAAATTTCAAATAATTTGATTTGACATATTTAGACTAATTTAGACGTGTAAATCAATGTGAACGGTTTGGATTGTCGATACGAAGGATTGAAGGCCGAGTGCACACGGAGGCCTAGTGGCACAACGGAACATTTCTCTCTATCTATCTATATATATAGACTCAGTGTGCGCCGGTGTATATATATGTATATATTTTATATAAAAGGTTATGTTTATAGGGACTCCAACCAAGGGTGTGTATATATAGAGAGAGAGAGGGAGAGAGAGAGATGTGGCATAGGAGAAATTTTCTTCGTATGGCACCCAAAAAAACCTTACCCCCTCCTCCGAATGTGTGACCCACACCATTCAAAGTGTTTAACATTTCATAAAACGTAAGAGGATGAAATATTATCCCAGTTGAATTTATTGTACCCATGCATTAAGTAGTCACAATTGTTCTATTGCTTAAAAACCGTTCATTTTGCAACCTTATGATGAGCATGTGAACAAGTACAAATTTAGTGATTTTAAACACTATTTTATGGTGAGATGATCAACTTGAATGATGTATGGATTGTGAATTATGGGTGCGGAGATTTATTTTTTAAGGCGCTGTAGGTGGAAATTTACTCATATGCCACGCTCTTTGTTTTATTATGATTAAAGTAGGTTTTGATTTTTCATGCACTTCCGTACACTACAAACCGCACAGGCTTTTCTGGCATTTTTTGGGCTATCCCGACGTTTATAAATGCTGGGATAGACCGTAGCAACGTTTTTGAAAACGCCGCCAGAAACGCCACTATAGCGAGCGTCGAGACAGAAATAAGGTCTATCCCTGCGTTTTTAGAAATGTTGCTATAGCTTATCTCTATCCCAGCGTTAAAATAAAAAACGCTGGTATAGAGATTTTATCAGGAAAAAGGAAAAGGTAATCTATCCCGGCGTTTTTTTTACCAAAAACGCCGGGATAGGTTATTAATTTTTTTTTTGAATAAGCACCCTATCCCGGCGTTTATGTCTAAAAACGTGGGGATAGGTAGGTTTTTTTTATTTAATTGAACTTTAAAACATTTTTAATAAAAAATTAGCCTACATGAAATAAATTTTCATATATATGTTATAAAACAACATAGAACTCCTCAATCTCATTCAGTACAACAAATTGAATCAAAATAAATATTTATCAACAAGTAGTTAGTTAAGCAGGTGGGTTTGCGATGTTTGTTCCCACTATCTCTATTTTCATTGGCTTCCCATCAAGTTGCACATTGTTATATCTCTTCACAGCTGCAAAATCATGCTAAACCATCCTGTTTCCTTGAGAAGACAATCACAGCCGTTCCCTTAACAAAACGAATTCTCCAAAATGTTAAAATCATATGCGAATTAAAAAATTGATGGAAAGCAAGATTAATAAGACAAGATAACCAACCTCTGAGAACAGTTCTGTAATGAATTAGAATTAAATGAACATCAGATGGGGAAACTGTATAATATCTTAATCCTTCCCTACTGAAAAAAGGGGAGAAGTGCACTGGTATGCAAAGAAAGTTGCAAATGCAATGGGTGTTAAAGTAAAAATATAAAACAGAAGACATAATTTTAATATTCTTTTTTGTTTCTGAAACTGTTTAACATGAAAAAGAAATTTGCATTCAATCAACTTCAGCACTTCCATTGTATGAAGCCTTAATAGTTTCTGTAAGGAAATAAAGCCTTTACATGTCAGTAAAGAAATGAGAAAGAGTAATGTCATTTATCAATTTTTTTCTCATCTTTTATAAATGTATATGAATAATTTTTTGAAGAGTTGATCAGAGAAGATGAATATTGCTGAAGACAGAAGGTTTGGGTGTCATTATTAATTACCTGAGCCCTCCTCTTCTGCAAGTCGAGCAAGCTGAACAAGCTCTGTTGTGAAATTTCTGGTACAGATCGTAAAATCAGCACGCTTGTTCCCCTCTTTCAAAACGTGAACAACTTCTCCAAGAAGCCGATTCTCCAAACAGTCATTGCACATAAATAATCAAAGATGTTCATCCTGAGCTTCATCTTCATATGGACATGGTTAATCCTAGTTCGAGATTCACCTTCAAACCATGTCTTTGCATTAGGCGACTTATGTCTTGTCACTGAAACCACTTCCAATAAACTTGTTTAGGTCTTTGGATTTCCTGTATTCAAATCTAGCACTGTACAATTTCTCTCAGATACTAACATACCATATCTTAACACTTGTACCAAAATAGAAATGAAAACTAGCAAAGCTAAATATTGTATTGGTCATCATGAACTCGAAATTTGATCTCCTTATTCAACTGAAAAAAGTCTAATAGGACAAGGAATTATAAAATGAAGAACAACAACATTACTGAGTCTACACCCTTAATATATCTAAACCGATATACTCAAAAAGATGACTATAGGAAACAAGATTATACAACAACAGAAACACATTGCCAATTCTAGGGGAAGAAATTTAGTTACAATCTGAATTTGGTGTGTGTATATGGGATTCATATAACAATCAAAAATTGTATGGGATTCATATAATTATATCTCTAATATTTATTTACATTATTTCGATCCCTTATATAATGTATTTCGTTTTTAAAAAAAATTAAGAAAAAGCCACTGTCTTGCATAACTTAACAACATATATCCTCCTGAAGAGATATTATATAAACCTCACAAATGCATTCAATCTTCCAATTGCAAACCCTCATCAAAGTTTCTCACAGTCAATCAAGAAACCCAAGAAACAAACAAGAAGAAAATCCTTATCCCAAATACTTCATGATCTAGAAGAAGAATTCATCAACATGGGTGCACTTCATTCATGTATTTATTTAATGATACTAGCATTAGTTGCTACTTACTGACTTAAGTATCTATCTGTAGTCATACAACTAAATTTGAACATTTTCGAGGTAATGAAGGAGAATGATCCTCAGTTGCATAAAATATATGTGAGCATGAGATATCATTAAGCTTGTACCGTGAGAAGTATATGTCTACCATGTTTTATGAACTAGAAAATGTTGTTGGAAAATAATCTATGTGGGCTCATATATGTGACTCATTGTATAATTTCTATTCTAAATTTTAACCCGAATTAAAGTGATCTAACCAAGGTTAAGTGATGGTTTAAAAACATATAATAATAATCAAGTGTGATATATTACGTGTAGAAACAGGAAAGTGAATTTTTAAATTTGTGATTGATAAAATTGGAAATCACTAATTATCTATTAGGGTTGTGGTCCCCTATATATGTACCATTCTATTCTATCTGTCATCCCATTAACAGAAAAGAAAATATAGACTTTCTCTTATAGAAATACGTATCATATAGGAAGATTCAAATCCTATGTGCAATCTCCATCAATGGCTTCAAGTTAGTACTTCCGCTTTTATATTCTTCTTCTTTAATTTAGCAAAGGATCTATAGAAACATGATTTAGGATTTTATATTAAAGCAGTTTTAGTAACATGATTAGGATATGGACTTATGTGTAAATATATCAATGTTTTATGGATGATGCTTAAGTGTTTCAGATAAAATCCATCAATTGGTGTCTGAGCTATCTTTGCTGAATTAATTGAAGAACTGATGATTTTGTTTAATAAATTTAGGGTTTTCTAAACTTTAAAAGTTAGATCTTTATATTCAATTGATCCCGAATATAGATCTGGATCTAAATTAATTTGGTGAAGGATTTGACTTTTGGGTGCTAATAGTGCTCTATGTGGAGATTAGTCTCTATCTATATGCTCTACTGGAATTATTGCCATGTTGCTTTAAATTTTTTTTTTGGTAGGAGATCTAACATGTTGCTTTAATTACCACCATGTTCCATGTTGCTTTAATTTTTTGATAAAGCAAAACAGTAGAATTATCGCCATACAAACAATATACTCTACTGGAATTAATCTATTCAATATTAATTATCTGTTAAGTAGTTGATTAGTAGTTGATTATCTGTGAACTACAGTGATTATCTGTTAACTACAGTGAGATAAGTAGTTGATTATATGTTAACAAAATATCTATAGGATTATCTGTTACTAAATTTGTTGGGACTAAATCTTCCTATAACATTATGCTATTGTATTATCTGTTAAAATTATCTCACAGTTCCTATAGGATTATCTGTTAAGATAAGATATGGGTCTGACAATTAATTTTCTGTTATGGTTTTGATGTTAGTCAGATGGTTTTGATATTAATATATTCAATATATTAATCTATATTTCGGATTACACAAAACAGTAATCCAATAATATAAAAAAAACATAAACAATTAAATTTTTATTTTATTTTTTTAGTGAATGTCTAATATTTTGAATAGATTAATTGAAACAGAATGTTACCAAAGTGACCTCTTTTGTGTAGATTAATTTATTTAAAATATTAAGATGATTGGGTGTATGTAATTCATGCGTTTATTAACTGACCCAAAGGTAAGTTGATAATTTGCCGAATTTCGTACACATCTGTGGTGATAAATGTGTGACAATTATAAGGTATTCAATGTGAACAATATGTTAGTCCAAAGAATGACTTATTATTTGATAAGATTTATTGTCAATATTTGATTGCTACAACAAGAATACCGCTAACAGTTAATGTTACTGTCCAAAGACTTGATATTAATGCTGTGCCTGGTATCTTGAGATGGGATTAACCATTGTTTGAATTTATTATTTTATATGGATTCTTATGTGAGCTTATTTTGTTTGTTCTGTTCGATATTCAGCTAGTTTATCTTCTGCTGCTTCAATCACTGCTAATATCAACTCTATTCCCATGCTTAATGGGACCAATTTCAAGGATTGGAAAGGGGCCTTACTTATAACTCTTGGCTGTATGGAATTAGACCATGCATTAAGGGAAGAACAACTTCCACCTCTCACTGCGGAAAGCACTTCTGATGTTAAAAGGGATTTTGAGAGGTGGGCTCGTTCAAATCGAATGAGTCTAAAGATTATGAAACACAACATTCCAGAAGCCTTTAGGAGCACAGAATCCGATGGGATTACTAAGGCCAAGAATTCTCGAACAAATTGAGAAACATTTTGCCAAAAATGATAAGATTGAAATGACTACACTTCTGACTTCTTTGATGTCTATGAAGTATAAGGGTCGAGAAAATATAAGGGAGTACATTATGGAGATGTACCATATTGTTTCAAGACCTAAGGCACTTAAACTTGAGTTTCCTGAGGAATTGCTTGTGCTTATGGTTTTGGTATCGCTTCCTGCACAGTTCAACCAATTCAAGATCAGTTACAACTGTCAAAAGAAAAAATGGACTCTAAATGAGCTCATTTCTCACTGTAAGCAAGAGGAAGAAAGGTTGAAACAAGATAAGACTAAAAGTTCTCACTTGGCCAATGCCTCTAAGGATAAGGACAAGAAAAGGAAATCTGAGAATGAAAAAGCTAAGGGTCCAGCTCAAAAGAAATAACAGAAGGATACAGAGAGTTGTTTCTTTTGTAACAAGCATGGACATGTGAAGAAGGAATGTACCAAATATCACGCATGGCGTGCAAAGAAATGTATGTTTCTTACTTTGGTCTGTTCTGAGGCTAATTTATCTTCAATACCTAGAATCACTTGGTGGATAGATTCTGGTGCTACTACTCACATAAGTGTTTCTATGCAGGGTTGCCTGAGCTGCCGAAAGCCAAATGATGGTGAAGACACATCTTGGTGGGTGATGGAAAATCGGTAGAAGTGGAAACAATTGGGCACTTTAGGTTGTTGTTAGGAACTGATTTTTATTTGGATTTGAAAGATACTTTTGTTGTACCGTCTTTTAGACGAAATTTGATTTCTATTTCTTTGTTGGACAAATTTGGATATTGTTGTTCATTTGGAAACTATCAGTTTAGTTTATCTTTAAATTCAAATATTGTTGGAACTGGTTATTTGAATGCTTATGACAACTTTTATTTGCTCGAAACAATTGCATCCTATAATGAAACCTTGCATGTAAAATCACGTGGTACTAAACGTAAATTAAATAAGGAAAATTCGGCATAATTATGGCATAAGCGCTTAGGTCATATCTCAAAAGGTAGAGTTGAGCGTCTTGTGTCTGATGGCATTTTGGAGTCTCTTGACTTCACAGACTTTGATATTTGTGCAGATTGCATCAAAGGAAAACAGACCAAAAGTAGGAGATTAGGTGCCAATAGATCTTCAGGTATCTTGGAATTGATTCATACAGATATTTGTGGGACATTTCCTATGGCATCTTATAATGGTCAACAATATTTTATATCGTTCATAGACGATTACTCATGTTATGGATACATATATCTCATTTATGAAAAATCACAGTCTCTGGATGTGTTGAAAGCTTATAAAGCTGAAGTTGAGAATCAACTCAACAAAAGGATTAAAAATGTCAGATCTGATCGTGGTGGTGAGTACTACGGTAGATATGATGGCTCAGGTAAACAACGTCCATGACCGTTTGCTAAATTCCTAGAGAAATACGGTATTGTCTTACAGTACACCATGCTAGGATCACATTGCATGAATAGTGTTGCTGAAAAACGAAATAGGACTCTTAAGGATATGGTAAGGAGTATGATTCTTATTTCACCTTACCTGAGTCCCTCTGGGGAGAAGCATTAAAGACAGCAACTTACATTCTCAATAGAGTACCAACTAAAGCAGCTGCAAAAACACCTTATGAGCTTTGGAAAGGTTGAAAGCCTAGTCAAAAACACTTTCACATTTGGGTATGTCCAGTTGAGGCAAGGCCTTACAGGCCACATGAAAAGAAATTGGACTCCAAAATAGTGCTCAGCTACTTTATTGGTTATTCTGAGCAATCTAGAGGCTATAGGTTTTATGATCCCACACTTAGGAATATTTTTGAGACAGGAACTACAACATTTTTTGAGGATGTTGAGTTTAGGGGGAGAAATAAGGTTAGAGACATTGCTTTTGAGGAGGAATTGGATTTAATTCCAAACCCAATTCCTACTATCACTTTTGACAATATTCAGGTTCCCACACCTATCATTGATCCAGAAGTTAATCCAGAACCTCAACAAGACAATGTTGAACAACCCTCTATACAAAATGAGGTAATTGTTCCAAAAGAACAAACTCAACAATCTCAAGAACCAATGCCATTAAGGAGATACACGAGATAAAGGAGGAATGCTATTCTGGATGATTATATTGTACTTCTCCAAGAACATGAGGACGATAATGAAATAATGAAAGATGATCCAATTGTTGATTCATGATTTTGATGATCACAACACACTGCACATGTATCTATGCTATACTTTATAATTGTAGGTGCTATACACAAAGGACTCACTACTATACAGCTGAACAAATGAACAAGCACAAAAGCTCCAGATAAAGACAATGGTTAAAGCTTCATTCAAGACTCAAGACTCAAGCTTAAAAGTGTCAATTATTGTCATGTCTTGTAAACAATGTAATCTTAAGCCAAGACTCAAGCTTAAAAGTGTCAATTATTGTCATGTCTTGTAAACAATGTAATCTTACTTTTGTTGAGTCTTAGTATGATGTAAAGCCTTGTCACACACACACATACACTCACTATTTTACAATGTGTGTTTTTCAAACATCAAAAAAGGTCAAAACAGTTTGAAATGGTTTAACTGTTGAGTACTAGTCGACCGATGCTTCTATCAGTCGACTGTCAGTACAAAACTGTTTAAATTTATTCAAACTCTGACCAGTCGACTCATTATGGCAACCCAGTCGACTGTTCGAGTGCTTTTGACCGTTTTCTGTTTTTAAAATCGATTTTCAAATTCAAAAGCTACTTAGATCCGTTGGTTGACAGTTGGAATAACTGCCTCCCAACGTCCAGGAATTCTAACTCTATAAATAGAGTTCAGAATTCATTGAAAAGGTCTAATTTTGTTCTAACATTCTGATCTAGCATTTTCCGAGCACTCTTTGAGAATCTTTAAGTGTTCACGAGACAAAAGCTTTCAAGTTCTAAGTTTTTTGGTTCTCTACATTCAGTCCAGTATAACATCGAAATTCGTTCTGGACTGGATATAGAAGTCGACATCTTTTTAACCACGTTCTACATCACATAACACAAACAAGGCTATCGGTTGATTGTAAACTTTTTATTGTTTTCTTTTGCTCTCGGTTGGAGAGTTAGACTCTAGGGTGTAGAGTCGGTCGTTTCACTCTTGGTGGTAGAGTTTGGTTTGCTTTCTCTGGTTGAGAGAAAGGACTACGGGTTAGACAAGGTTGTTGTCTGAACGCCGTAGGGTATTCTTGTAAACTTATTTTTCAAGAATAGTGGAAATCTCAAGTGGGTTGCTTGGGGACTGGATGTAGGTCGGAAGGACCGAACCAGGATACATCATATGTACTCTGTGGTTGTATCTCTTGAACTTGCATTTACATTTTTCTGTTTGTTTAAGTTCTGTGAATCTTGTCTGGACAGTCGACTCAGCACATTATCAGTCGACTGGTCAGTCTCGTATCTTTGAATATTAACTGTGTCTTCAGTCGCCTGTATCAACTTTCAGTCAACTGCACAGAGTTGTTTGAATTTTCTTTTATTTGGTTATCTCAGTCGACTGGTTCACTCCTAAGTCGACTGCACCGAAGGAAAATTCTTTATTCCGCAATTTAATTTTAATAAACACTATTCACCCCCCCTCTAGTGTTTGTTGCCTTGCCTACAGGATCCAACACTTGGTATCAGAGCAAGGTTACAGGCTATGGCAACTACTTCAAATACAAATCAGTACAATGAAGGCCAATCCACACAAAGGCCACCTCTATTCGATGGAACAAACTACAACTATTGGAAGTGCAGAATGAAGATCTACCTCCAATCAATCAACTATGAAATATGGCACATGACGGAAACGGAATACACTGCTCCTACAATTCCATATGCACAATGGAATGATGATATGAAGAACCAAACTATAAATAATGCAAAAGCAATGAATGCATTATTTTGTGCTCTCACAAAGGAGGAGTTCAACTGTGTATCAAATGCTACAACCGCACATCAAATCTAGCATACACTCGAGGTAACTCATGAAGGAACAAATAAAGTGAAAGAATCTAAAATATCTGTTCTTGTTCACAGGTTTGAGATGTTCCGCATGAAGGAAAATGAAACTGTGTCCGAGATGATCACCAGATTTACTGATATTACAAACTCACTTGTGGCACTTGGAAAGACATACACTCAAGCAGAGATAGTTAGAAAAGTTCTTCGTGCACTCACTCTTGAATGGGAAAAGAAGACCACTGCAATAGAAGAAGCAAATGATTTGTCACAACTTTCTCTTGAGAATCTTGTGGGAAATCTAATGGCGTACGAGGTTCAAATTGAAGAGCGAAAGAAGGATGCAGAATCACAACAGGCAAAGAAGAAATCATTGGCTTTTAAAGCCATAACAGACTCAGAAGATGAGGAAGAAGATGAAGAGGAGATAGCCATGTTCACTAGAAGATTCAAAAAATTTCTAAAGAAAGGTAAGTTCAATTCCAAATTTAGAGATTCTAATGATCCTCCTACTTGTTTCAGGTGTAATAAAACAGGTCACATGAAAAAGGATTGTCCCCTAGAAAATACAAAGAATAAGGGAAAGACATCCAACTTCAAGAAGGACAAATACACAAAGAATAAGTTTGCCAAGAACAAGAAGGCTTATCAAGTAACTTGGGATGACAGTGATTCTTCTTCAGAAGAAGAAACTGATGAAAACAATGAAGTTGCAAACATGTGCTTTATGGCTTCACAAGATCATGTAAGTAATGATTTTGATTCAGAAGATTTACTTGATGCTTTTAATGAAATCTTTCAAGAGTTGAAAAAGAAAAAGATTAGATTTAAGAATCTAGAGAAAGTTAATCAAACACTTTCTCAAGAAAATCTTAACCTTGATAAGGAAGTGAAATCTTTAAATTCTCGCATTGCAAGTTTAGATACTGATCTTGAATCTCTAAAAAAGAATTATGAAGAGATATCCAAGAACGTGTCTAAGTTTAACAAAGGCAAAGAGAATTTAAATGATGTCCTTCATAATCAAGTGAAATCTAGTCAAAAATATGGTCTTGGTTTCAAAAATTCTCCTATAAAAGAATCTTCTTTTAAAAATACTAGTAGAAATAAATCTGAATCTATTTCTAGTGTTACACATAAACTATATGAATTCTTTGGAAAACCTAAGGTAGTAAATTTTAGTGATAAAAGCAAGTCTAACGTTCGGTTAAGTCGACTGAGTCCATCCATCAGTCGTCTGTCCAGAGGAATTGAATCTTATTCAACAAGATCAAAACCTCATATAAGTCGACCTATCGTATCATCCAGTCGACTGACTTTTAGTAGAAGTTGACTGAAGGATACTGTAAAGTCGACTGGACAGAACAAATTTATATGGGTTCCAGTTAACTTAAATCAGAATGATAGAATTGCGTATATCAATTCATATTTATTAAATGTGTGTAATTCTATTAATTTTATTCCTGCTTATGGAGGAAAATCAAACTCATTATGGGTTTGGTTTCTCCCAAACTAATATATTTTGGACCCAATGAAAAGGGTACCATATTTACATTGAATATTTTATAGGTACCAAAGAAAGATCGCTAGATACTTGACAGCGAGTGTTCAAAACATATGACCGGTCATGCCAATCTTCTATCCACCATACAAAGCATCGATGGAGGAACAGTTACCTTTGGTGATAACAACAAAGGAAAAGTCATAGAAATCGGCATGATTGGTAAAAATTCTAACCCCACTATAGAAAATGTGTAGTTAGTTAGTGGATTAAAACATAATTTGTTAAGTATTAGTCAATTGTGTGATAAAGGATATAAAATTGTATTTGAAAAAGATGCATATTTGATTTATGACTTTACCATGCAAAATATCATTTTTCAAGGTTTTCGCAAAAACAATATTTATGAATTGTATTTGAAAACAATTGAGTTTTCAAATGATTTTTGTTTAATAGCTTCTAACAATGATTCTTGGCTTTGGCATAGAAGATTTGGCCATGTGAATATGAAGAATCTCTCAAAAATATCTAAGTATAACCTAGTTAAAGGACTGCCAAAACTATCCTTTAAAAAGGATAAGTTATGTGATGCATGTCAACTAAGAAAACAAATCAAATTCACTTTTAAAACAAAAGAAATAATTTCTACTAGTAGGCCGCTCGAATTAATTCATATGGATTTATTTGGCCCTACTAGAGTTGCTTCTTTAAATAAAAGTAGATATGTATTTGTTTTAGTAGATAATTTTTCAAGATTCACTTGGACATTCTTTTTAAAACATAAGAATGATGCTTTTGATGAATTTGCAAATTTTTGTAAACGTATTCAAAACCAAAGATCTCTAACCATAGTCACTATTAGAAGTGATCATGGTGGAGAATTTGAGAATGAAACATTTACAGAATATTGCAACAAGAATGGTATAACACATTCATTTGTATTTCCTAGAGCTTCACCACAAAATGGAGTGGTTGAAAGGAAAAATAGGACTTTGCAAGAATGCGCACGTACCATGCTTGTTGAAAGCAATTTACCTAAGTATTTTTGGGCTGAAGCCGTTGCTACAGCTTGTTATGTTTTAAATAGGATTCTTATAAGACCTAAGCTAAAGAAGACTTGTTATGAGTTATTTTTTAACAAAATTCCTAAAGTCTCTTATTTTAAGACATTTGGTTGTAAGTGTTTTATTCTGAACACTGAAGATAATTTAGATAAATTTGATCCTAGATCTAATGAGGGTATCTTTTTAGGATACTCAAATAGGAGTAAAGCATATAGAATTTTCAATAAGTCTACAATGACTATTGAAGAGTCAATGCATGTTACATTCGATGAATCTCTGCCTTCATCAAATTTAATTAAAGATGATGAAACTGACTCATCACCTTTAAATAATGTGATTAAATCTTTAGAACAAACTAGTCTTGTGGATAAGTCGACCGATAAGGACTCCCAGTCGACTGAAGTAAAGCAGTCGACTGAAGAACTTGTCAAGTCGACTGATCCTATTGTGAAATCTTCAACTTTACCAAAATCTTTTGTTGAAGTTAAAGATCATCCTCATGACTTAATAATTGGTGACATCTCCCATGGTATTCAGACACGATCACATATTAATATGATTTCTCATACAGCATTCTTGTCGGATTTTGAACCGAAAAATATACAAGAAGCTTGTGAGAATGAATTTTGGATGAATGCCATGCAAGATGAATTAAACCAATTTATAAGGAATGATGTATGGGATTTAGTTCCACGACCTCCTGATCAGACTATTATTGGTACCAAATGGGTATTTAAAAATAAGTTAGATGAATCAGGACAAGTTGTAAGGAATAAAGCTAGACTAGTTGCTCAAGGGTATAATCAAGAAGAAGGTGTAGATTTTGATGAAACATATGCTCCTATTGCTAGACTAGAATCAATTCGAATTTTATTATCTTTTGCGTGTTTCATGAATTTTATACTTTATCAAATGGATGTTAAAAGTGCTTTCCTTAATGGGTTTATTAAAGAAAATGTTTATGTTAAACAACCACCAGGTTTTGAACATAAACAATTTTCAAATCATGTTTATAAATTGAAAATGGCTTTGTACGGTCTCAAACAAGCACCACGTGCTTGGTATGATCGTCTGAAAACTTTCCTTTTAGAAACAGGATTTGAGATAGGTAAAGTAGATACTACCTTGTTTATTAAGAGAATTAAGAGTGATATCTTAATCATACAAATATATGTTGATGATATAATCTTTTGTTCTACTAATAATAATCTATGTCAAGAGTTTGCTAACACCATGAAAAACGAGTTTGAGATGAGTCACATGGGTGAACTCAATTATTTTCTTGGACTTCAAATTAAACAGTCTTCAAATGGCATATTTCTTAATCAAGAAAAATATGCAAAGGAATTACTCAAACGGTTTAACATGGATAATACAAGTAGTAAATCCACACCTATGGCTACTACTACTACCCTTGACAAAGATATATTAGGTAAGAGTGTTGATCAAAAATTCTATTGAGGTATGATTGGTTCACTCTTATATATTACCGCAAGTAGACCAGATATTATGTTCAGCGTATGTTTATGTGCTAGATATCAGTCTAGTCCTAAAGAGTCTCATTTAAAATCTGTGAAACAAATTTTAAGATACATTAAAGGCACATCTGATTATGGTTTATTTTATCCACGCACCGATAATTTTCAACTTTTGTCATATAGCGATGCTGATTTTGCTGGTAGTAAAACTGATCGCAAGAGCACTAGTGGAACATGTCACTTTTTAGGACATTCACTAGTTTCTTGGTGCAATAAAAAGCAAAATTCAGTGTCCCTATCTACTACAGAAGCTGAATATATCGCTGCAAGTTTGGCATGTGCACAAATTTTATGGATGAAACAAACCTTATTAGATTATGGTATTTCCTTTGAAAAACCCTCAATTATGTGTGATAATACCAGTGCAATTAATATATCTAAAAATCCGGTTCACCACTCACGTACGAAACATATTGATATTCGACATCATTTTCTACGTGATCATGTTTTAAAAGGAGATATATCTTTAGACTTTATCTCTACTGATAAACAAGTAGCAGATATCTTTACCAAACCCCTTAAAGAAGATACTTTTATTAACTTAAGAAGAGAACTAGGAATATGTAAATTTACTGATATTTGTTGAAAATTTCATCTGTTAAGTCGACTATGTTTTACTAAGTCGACTGTACTGTATTTTTTATATATAGTTATTTTATTCTCTGGACAGTCGACTGAATCTTCTTCAAGTCGACTGATCAGTAGATATAAAAATTAATTTTCTTCTCGACTAAGTCGACTGCTCTACACTATCAGTCGACTGTCGCGAGTTAAATTGTCTTCAGCAACGATTCATCACACAGTTTTTGAGAAAAAAGCTTATCTTCTTTTCACCCGTGACCTCTCCATCAGCCGTTGATCTCTTTCCCCTTGAATCACAGCCGTCTATCTTCAGTTAAAAACCCTTCTCCACAGCCTCCATCTTCACTTTTACCTTTACCCCCAAATCAGAAACCCTAAGGCAGGAGAAGAAGTTCTCTCAGCAGAGTCGACTGCCGTGCTACTGATTCTCGTATGCTGTGTTGTTCTTTCTCTTCCCTCTTGGTAAAATCTTCCCTAAACTCCTTTCTTATGGCACCTAAACATTCTAAAAGATCTCATGATGGTAGTTCATCATCTCAGGATTATTCACAATACCTTTTGAGTCATGACCTTTTAGAACGATGGTATCTCATGTGTAGCATTGTCATTTTTCCAGGAAGGTTTGTCAATTTTAATGACTTAGATAGGTTTAACCTAGTTCCTCTTTTCCAAAATTGCAGTCTTTATGAATATCTATCTTTAGTCAATCAACCCGATTACTATCCCCAACTTATCTATCTTTTCTACACAAATATGAGAGTTGTTCAAAAGAAAGATGGAGAAGTTGTAATCCGTTCCTCGGTCAAAAATACTAAGATGACACTCACACCCGAGAGAATAAATCTCATAATGGGTATTGATGACCAGGGACTCGATCTTAGTGAAATTATCCTTAATGATTTATCTGTTTTGTTTAAAATATTTTTGCCCAATCATGGACCCCCAATGACTAGTAAAAATATCACACCTGTTGCAAAATTGGTTGCAAGAATACTTTCTTATAACATTCTTCCCAAACGAGGAAGTTATGATCAGTATTCTATGGAACTGCAACAAGCTGTTTATGCCATTTTTGGTAAGATTGTCATAAATTGGGGTCGTGTCATTTTTTCAAAACTTGAACAAAATCATACTCATTTTTTACCTTTTGGAGGTCTCCTTACCCGTGTTTTTCAGGCTTATGATATTGATCTCGACTCCGAGACCAATGTCGTTAAGCATTATGAATGCTTCGATCGTGCTAGTTTAGCCCGTATGAAGCTTCTTGACCCTCCTCCTAGAACTTCCCCTAGGTCTCCTCCTCCCTCACAAGTACCTCTAGCATCTTCTGCTAGACCATCAGCATATTCTAGTTCATCTCGTCCTCATGCTAATTATGATGATCCAGCTACTCTTTATCAATGTGTCAACTATCTTATGGAACATTCCGTCACTATTGATTCTCGTCTTGACTCTCTTGACTCCAAAATCACCAACCTAACTAACCTCTTTACTTCTTAATTTCCCCCACGGTCTCAAGCTGTTGATGAAGACTCGAAAGACGACGATTGAGCCAGTTCTTTCTCTTTTTTTGTATTTTTTCCTTATTTCTGTTTTTTTTTTTTCATATGTATTGATGACTTTGTTATTTATGTATAAGACAGTTATTTCTTTTATTATTACTGGTTATCTTTTGTTTTTGTTGATGACAAAGGGGGATAAATACCTCTTATCTGTGTTTATTTTTTCACTGGTAAGTCGACTGCTAACATTATCAGTCGACTGATAAATACTGATAAATTGTGTGTACTGTGTTTATTCTTTATCTGTATTTTCTTTATCTGTGTTTATTCTTTCTCTGTTAAGTCGACTGCTTCCATTATAAGTCGACTGATACAGTCTGTTTTATGATACATCTTTATGTATGCATGTTGTGTTTTTAATAGGTGGAGCATATCATTTCTATGCTTGTATTATTTTCTGTTATTATCAGCTATTGTGTTGTCATCATCAAAAAGGGGAAAAATGTTGATTCTTGATTTTGATGATCACAACACACTGCACATGTATCTATGCTATATTTTATAATTGCAGGTGCTATACACAAAGGACTCACTACTATACAGCTGAACAAATGAACAAGCACAAAAGCTCCAGATAAAGACAATGGTTAAAGCTTCATTCAAGACTCAAGACTCAAGCTAAGACTCAAGCTTAAAAGTGTCAATTATTGTCATGTCTTGTAAACAATGTAATCTTATTTTTGTTGAGTCTTAGTATGATGTAAAGCCTTGTCACACACACACATACACTCACTATTTTACAATGTGTGTTTTTCAAACATCAAAAAAGGTCAAAACAGTTTGAAATGGTTTAACTGTTGAGTACCAGTCGACCGATGCTTCTATCAGTCGACTGTCAGTACAAAACTGTTTAAATTTATTCAAACTCTGACCAGTCGACTCATTATGGCAACCCAGTCGACTGTTCGAGTGCTTTTGACCGTTTTCTGTTTTTAAAGTCGATTTTCAAATTCAAAAGCTACTTAGATCCGTTGGTTGACAGTTGGAATAACTGCCTCCCAACGTCCAGGAATTCTAACTCTATAAATAGAGTTCAGAATGCACTGAAAATGTCTAATTTTATTCTAACATTCTGATCTAGCATTTTCCGAGCACTCTTTGAGAATTTTTAAGTGTTCACGAGACAAAAAGCTTTCAAGTTCTAAGTTTTTTGGTTCTCTACATTCAGTCCAGTATAACATCGGAATTCGTTCTGGACTGGATATAGAAGTCGACATCTTTTTAACCACGTTCTACATCACATAACACAAACAAGGCTATCGGTTGATTGTAAACTTTTTATTGTTTTCTTTTGCTCTCGGTTGGAGAGTTAGACTCTAGGGTGTAGAGTCGGTCGTTTCACTCTTGGTCGTAGAGTTTGGTTTGCTTTCTCTGGTTGAGAGAAAGGACTACGGGTTAGACAAGGTTGTTGTCTGAACGCCGTAGGGTATTCTTGTAAACTTATTTTTCAAGAATAGTGGAAATCTCAAGTGGGTTGCTTGGGGACTGGATGTAGGTCGGAAGGACCGAACCAGGATACATCATATGTACTCTGTGGTTGTATCTCTTGAACTTGCATTTACATTTTTCTGTTTGTTTAAGTTCTGTGAATCTTGTCTGGACAGTCGACTCAGCACATTATCAGTCGACTGGTCAGTCTCGTATCTTTGAATATTAACTGTGTCTTCAGTCGCCTGTATCAACTTTCAGTCGACTGCACAGAGTTGTTTGAATTTTCTTTTATTTGGTTATCTCAGTCGACTGGTTCACTCCTAAGTCGACTGCACCGAAGGAAAATTCTTTATTCCGCAATTTAATTTTAATAAACACTATTCACCCCCCCCCCCCTCTAGTGTTTGTTGCCTTGCCTACAGGATCCAACACCAATCACATTTCATCAAGCCATGAAAGTTATAACTCTCAAAAGTGGATGAGTACCATGAATGAGGAGTATAAGTCTATGCCAGATAACAAAGTTTGGAAACTTGTCCCATTACCAGAAGGTGCAAAACCAATTGGTTGTAAATGGATATTTATGACCAAGTGGGATAAAAATGGTAATTTGGAAAGGTATAAGGCACGTCTTGTAGCTAAAGACTATACTCAGAAAGAAGGCATCGATTTTACAGACTTTCTCTCCAGTTTCATTGAAATGCTCCTTCAGGATAATTATGGCACTTGTTGCTCATCTTGACCTTGAGCTACATCAGATGGATGTCAATACGGCGTTTCTCAATAGCGACATTGATGAGACAATTTATATGGTGCAACCAAAAAACTTTGTATTGGGAGACCCAAAGAATATGGTTTGCAAATTAACGAAATCCATCTATGGACTCAAGCAAGCTTCTCGTCAATGGTACCACAAGTTTCATCAAGTAATTAGCTCATTAGGTTTTGAGATGAATGTTGTTGATGATTGTGTGTATCAACATATATTCCTAAATCTGTATGTCGATGACATATTGCTTGCCAGTAATGATATTGACCTGTTGCACGAAACCAAGTGTCTAAGCGTTTTGAGATGAAAGATCTTGGGGATGCCTCTTTTATATTAGGAATTCAGATACACCGAGATCGTTCTTGAGGTATTCTTGGATTATCACAAAATGGATATATCGATAAAGTACTCAAAAGGTTTGGGTTGCAAGATTGTAGACTATGAGATACCCATGTTGCTAAAGGATAAATTTAGTCTTAGTCAGTGCCCTAAAAGTAACCTTGAAATTTAGCAAATGCAAAAGATCCCCTATGCATCAGCTGTTGGGAGTCAATGTATGCTCAAGTATGTACATGTACGAATATTGCGTACATAGTTGGAATGTTAGGCAGGTATTTAAGCAAACCTGGTATGGACCATTGGATAGCAGTAAAGAGGGTTATGAGGTATCTTTAGAGAACAAAAGATTACATGCTCACATACAGGAAATCAGATCATTTGGAGGTTGTAGGGTATTCTGATTCTGATTTCGCTGGGTGCCAAAATAGCAGAAAGTCTTCATCAGGCTATATTTACCTGTTAGCTGGAGGAGCTATATCCTGGAAAAGTGTCAAACAGACACTTGTAGCTTCTTCCACTATGGCAGCAGAGTATGTAGCATGCTATGAGGCATCGAATCATGGAATATGGCATCGAAACTTTGTCACTAGACTGCGCATTTTGGAGAATGTAGAAAGATAACTCAAGTTATTTTGTGACAATAAGTCAGCAGTGATGTACTCCAACAACAACAGGAGCTCATCAAAGTCCAAGCATATTGACATAAAGTTCTTAGCTGTGAAAGAAAGAGTGCAGAGTGGACAGATATCCATAGAGCACATTGGGACAAACTCCATGATAGCAGATCCGCTCACAAAGGGATTACCACCTAAGGTCTTTCATGAGCACACTACTCATATGGGTGTTGTATTGTTTGTGGATTTCATGATTTAGTAGGAGTTTGTATTTTATTTGCATTATGTTTGTCTGAGACATTTATACATTTAGTTATTTTCTGATCAGAAATGAAGTGTTCAGTTTTCTCACTCCTTTGTTATGTTTGATTCTGACCTCGCTTAAGTTTAAGAGGACCAGTTGAAAATAGGTATGTATATAGATCACATTGCATGAAATTTTCATGCTACACATTCACACTTGATCTACGTCATTTTATTATGTTGATATATGTGACCATTGATGAATTTAGTTACGATAAATGTAACGAAAATTGCTTTGATCTAATATTTACATGATTAATGGACGAGATTGTTTGGCTATGCAGTTGGTTATGATAGCAAAGTTTTGAGCTCATGAAGTATGTACATTTATCAGCTGTAACATATATGGCCCAAGTGGGAGATTGTTGGAAAATAATCTATGTGGGCTCACATATGTGACTAAATGTATAATTGTTATTCTAAAGTTTAACCCGAATTAAAGTGATCTAACCAAGGTTAAGTGATGGGTTAAAAGCATATAATAATAAAGTGTGATATATTACGTGTCGAAACAGGAAAGTGAATTTTTAAATTTGTGATGGGCAAAATTGGAAATCACTAATTATCTATTAGGATTGTGGTCCCCCATATATACGTACCATTATGTTCTATCTGTCATCCCATTAACAGAAAAGGAAAAGGAGACTTTCTCTCATAGAAATACGTATCATATAGGAAGATCCAAATTCTCTGTGCAATCTCCATCAATGGTTTCAGGTTAGTGCTTCCGCTTTTATATTCTTCTTCTTTGATTTAGCAAAGGATCTATAGAAACATGATTTAGGATTTGATATTAAAGCACTTTTAGTAACATGATTAGGATATGGACTTATGTGTAGATATATCAATGTTTTATGCATGTTGCTTAAGTGTTTCAGATAAAATCCATCAAATGTATCAAGACTTAGACCTCTTTGATGTATCAAGAATAATTGAAAACTGTAATCTGCAAATGGAAGATCCAAACAATAAAAGTCGTACTTGAAGAACCAATGCACTAGCATATCTGCATAAAAAAGTAAAGATATCAACTGGATTTGTAAGAAATTAGCTTTAGGTGATATTTATGAACTTTCTCTAAAATTACTTGAAGTGCCCACTGAAAGTTTTAAGACTTGGAGAATATTGAGAATGACAATTCTGAATCCAAATGAGTAATCTTTGCACTTGCATGATTTTATTCATTAATACATGGTTACAGAAGGAAAAGGGTCTAAAACTGTCAAACCCTTTTTATATAATCTGATAATACTAAAAAAGTTGCACTTTAATTCAAAAAAACTTCCTGCCAGTGTCACGACCCGCTTCCCAAAAAGAAATACGGAATACGGATACGCAACAAAGTCCTGCGAATGGCTTTCACCATTCATAAGCTGTAAGGATCTTTTCAACAATCCACAGGAATAAACAAGAAATAAGCAGGGAATAATCAACCACGTATGCATGAATAAATTTCTAAATCAATAGAATTTACTTGAAACAAAAATACTTAATCTCAAATAAACCAGATCTGGAAACAACAAGTCATAAGTTCTGGGACAAAAATGCCCAAGACAAGATCCAAATAGCAATAAATACAATTTATTCAAAACAGGAAAAAATAATTCAAGCAGGAACTCTAGCCAAGCCTAGAACACTTGGTCACTTACTCCTTCGGGCTGCTGGTCACCAAAGTCTACAGATTTAACAATTTGCAAGAAAAAGAGAAACAGAAAATAATACGCCCATTAGTGCAAGTTATGGGCCGCATGTAGTGCAGGAAATAAGTACGGAAACAGATAAACAAAATACAGAGTAACAACAAGAAGCAAGTACTGAAATAAGCATGGAAGAAATGTGATAGTAAAATAGAGTATCTAACTTTAAAACCAAGGAATAGAGTCAAGTGACATGATTAGATAACATGGTACAGATAACATGTAACAGGTATCAAGTAGCATGTAAGCAGGTAAACAAGTAACAGGTGTCAAATAGCATGTACAGGTAACAGGAATGTGCAAGTGATCCTGTATTCTCAAGTCTTGAATTTAATCCTATCTAGGTAGCACTTCATGCGTCCCAAATTTTTACCACATGGTTGCTACATACATGCAAGTCACTCTTAGATCTAGTGGTGGAATTCTATAGGGCCGTGTACTCAGGCGTCATGTAATAGGCAACAGGCATGAATCACGTAATCGTAAAATTGTGGCATCATGTAATCAAGAACAGGCATGAAACATGAAGTCATGAAATCATGGCATCATATAATCATATAGTAAGTAACAGACATGAATCGTGTAGTCATGAAATCATGGCATCATATAATCAGGTAGTAATAACAGGCATGAATCATGTAATCATGAAAATATTGCATCAAGTAATGGAAAACACGGTCCCCTTCCAAGTACACTTACCTATATTGTCCACTATTATGGTCTTTCCGTTAAATCCCGGCTTGTTATTTATTATTATTGTCAAAGCAGGCATATACATGCACAAACAGGACAAGAAAAATATGGCAAAAAACAAGGAACAAGCTCAAGTTGGATAGAAGACATGATCGGGTGACAAAACAACTTATGATAGTTAGAACAACAAGAGTTGCTGCACCAAAACCAAGATTCACGTTGCCACATAAATGCAAATCTGGATCCGTCAAAAGTTCTAGAAACTAGACTCTCTGCCGAATCCAGCGCATATACACAAGTCATATAAGATGAAACCTAAACATGTCTAGCAACTCCCAGGGGATATTCACATATAAGTTCTACTGTTAACATTATATATTAATTAGAAATTATGTTGGTGTAGAACTAAACAGCAGGTTTGGAAACCAAAAGTCAGCAGTATTAAAAGTGTGATAACTTACAGGTTATAAGTCAGAATTTAGATCTGTCGTAGGTTCTGGAAACTAGACTCATAAAGATATAATTTCTTTTTATATATTTCTAATTGATTTTATTAGAAACAGAGCCAAAAACTTAATACAACATGGAACAACCGGCAGATGAGTAGAAAACCAAATCGTATGCGATCATCAAAATAATCAACCTGCATAAACCTATAGCACAAATTGAACTACAATCTATATTAGCAATTAAGATGGAGTCATACAGTCCACATGAAAAATCAACACTACTATAAATCAAGTCACAACATCACATTCCATCGATATACATTCAATCATTGTGTCACCTAAATATGAGCATGTCTAGCTTATGTGCGTGTAGTGCATACATATGGGGATAACAAAGCTTGGGATTGATGCAATGGTATGGCACGAAAAGGGAACGACTACTTGGTTTCACCGATGAATCCATAATAGTCTCGTTGAAAGGTATCAAAGATATTCAATACGATAATAGAAATAAGAACTACTTGCGGAGATCAACGATCTTGACTAGAATAACAACAGTGTTCAAGGAGACTTGCCTTATACGACGATTAATCCAAAGGTGATATGAAAAGATTCCGACGGCGGTGACACTGTCACGCCCTGCTTCCTAAAAACAGAATACGGAATACGGATACGTGACTAAGCCCAGCAGATGATTTTCATCATCCATAAGCTGTTCAAAATCTTTACAACATCTCACAGAAATAATCAGAGTCGAAAGCAAAAGAATCAACCAAGTATGCATAATCGAACCAAATATACCAACAGAAATTTATTTGAAACCAAAATATAATATAATCTCAAATAAATCAGATCTGAATAAGTTAATATCCTGGGTCACATTGCCCAAATACAAAATAAATCCAAGTATCAAATACAATTGTTCAAATAAGCAACAGAAATAATAATAAAAACTCCAGCACTAATATCTTATGTCACCAACTCCATCTGGCAACTGGTCATCCTGATCTGCAATTAATAAATTGCAGGAAAAAGGAAAAGAGAAAACAAATTCTCGTCAATGCAAGTTACATGCTGCTTGTAGTGCAGGATACAAGTACATGGGATAAATAACAAATATAAAGTAATAACAGAACAAACATGGCATGATATAGTCATATCAACAGAATATAATCTCAAACATGAATCAGGGAAACATAATCAACTAGCATGGTATACTAACAGGTATAAGTAACATGTGTCAAGTGTCAACAGTATGCAGACAGGTATACGGATAGCAGTATCAGATAACAGTATCAGATAACAGTCAGACAGTAACAGATAACAGTGTCCAGTAGCATGTAACAGATAACAGTGTAACAGATGTCAGTTCTTACAGTCTTGTGTTTATTACTATCTAGGTAGCACTTCATGCGCCCCAACTTTTATCACATGGTTGCTACATTCAAACAAATTACATTTAGATTTCGTAGGGGATCATACAGGACCATGTACTTAGGTATGAGTAATCAGACAGTAATCAGACAGTCAGAACCTAGTGGTCCTCCTCCGAGTACACCTTCCTATAGGAAAGTGTGCAGTCAGGTAATCAGTAACAGTAATCAGACAGTCAAAACCTACTGATCCTCCTCCGAGTACACCTTCCTATAGGGAAGTGTGCAGTAAGGTAATCAGTATAACAGTATAATAGATGCTCAGTTTGGGAACTACTAGATCTTTCCCTTAAACCCCGGCTTGGTTATTTATTATTATTATCAGACAGGCATGTGTCATAAACAGAGCAAGAATAGTATGGTAAAATCATGTAACAGGTTCAGGGTGATAGATAAACATGTACATGTGGAAAATAACTCATAAAAGAACAGTACAACAAAAATTCCAGTTGAGGACAGTAAGACAGTACTGCACTAAAACAAGGATTCTTGTTGCTACAAAAATGCAAATCTGGATCCTTCGAAGAATCTGGAAAATAGGCTTTCAGCCGAATCCAACAAACATATATAAGTCATATAGTATTTCACAAAATCAAGTCTCAAAACAGGTTTGAATTCAGAAAACGTGTTCAGTCAGAAATCAGTATTTTGTATTCACAGTCAGGAAAAAAACATAAAACTCATTAATTAAATCCACGAAAAATCTTGGGTATTCGCCTATATGTGTAGTAACAGAATATAAAATATCATAATTTTCCAATATAAATAGTTAGTCAACAAAAATCAGAAAACATCAATATGCAGTAGTTTTGTAAATCTGAAATCACAAACGCTGCAGTACGAAAACAAAAATATCTCACAAACCATAAATTGAAATCCAAATCCGCCAAAAGGTTAGTAAAATAGATACAGTTGGTTGACTTTCATATTCAGAAATATTTTATAGAAAGCAAGTAGAATTAGGTCGAAAATCAGGTTCTTTACTAAACAGTAGTAAAATTCTACATGTAAAATCTTTATTTGCAAGCATAAAAATGTTTGTAAAATTTCTCAAATAAATCCACCAAAATTCTTGGTAAACCCCAATCAAGTCAAGAAGTACTGAGCAAAATTTCAGATCAAAATAATAATTTGAACACCAAAATAAAAATATATTACTCTTCAGAATTCATAGAAAACAAAATCTGGAAACCGTTCGATACCACTGTAGCAAAATAGACATAACTCACAACTCGTAAATCGAAACTGAGATCCGTCAAAAGGGTTGCAAAATAGACAGAATTCTTTACAGTTCATGTTCACAAAATATTTTCAAATACTGGCCTTAATAGGGTCTAAAATACTGAACAACATCGGGGTAACAAAAAATACAGATTTGTTCCTCATGCACAAATCAACATAGATCATACAAAATTCATCCAAATCAACTCAAACATGAAATATAGTGTACTAGATGTCCAAACAACATGGTGTAGGGTACTTTGCAGGCATTCGACAAGTATATCACGAATAACACATCAAGCACAGATATCTCAAAGTAGCATGAACCTATACATCGAAAAGTGGTCAACCTTAGGTTAATTCATGTCTTGAATGTCGTGAGGCAACTATGGTTAAATCATCACAATAGAGACAATATCAACAAAGGGATTCACACACAAATTGTCTCTAGAACCGAACTACATTACAGGCAGTATTTAGTACTTGTATTACACAAAGAAAAGAATACAAGTTACTTGCCTTAATCGACGACAAAAATGATGCAAAGACCAAGAATAACGGGAACAGATTCACGGAGCAACGAACACAACGAACGGTCACGAATCCACTAACCAACGAACACACAAGCAATGAACCACGGCAACGAATACACGATCTCAAGGAAACCAACATGCACACGAAGAGAGAGCGAGGAATGGCGAGGTGCATGAGGAGAAGCACGCACACAACACACAACCACCACAGCAAGAGGGAACGACGGCACGGTCACGGCAACGACAGTGGTTAGGAAAACATAATGGGGTCGCTGCGATGCTCGTTGTTCTGTCGGGGAACCGGGTCGCAGTCACCGCAAGGAGGGGAAGACGAGACAGGGATGGGCATAGGGAGCACGGCTAGAGCTAGGGTGAGTTGCGGCAAGGTAGGGGAACCAGAGAGAGGTCAGAAGATTCGGGAGAGAGAGAACTGGAGTGGGGTGGTGCAGTCGGGATGGAGAAGCACACGGGAAAGGGCGGTGTTTAGGGTTGCATGGTGAGGAGATGAACAGTCGGCAAGCAATGGGTTAAATAGGGGGACAAGTATTAGGGTTTTGGTGGATTATAAGTCGGCTGAAAGTAATAGGGTACAACGGGTTGCGGGTTTTGGTGTTAATGGGTAGAGGAATAGGGTAACGGGTAGAGTTAGGTAGATGAGTATTAGGTGTAAAAGGAAACCGGGTAGGAATTAATAATTAAGTATAATGGGTATTTGAATGGGTTTAAGTAATTTGGTAGAGAATTTGCTTAAAATAAATCAGATAATGGAGTTGAAATGGACTAATAAAGATCCACAAAAAAATTTGATAGAGCAAAATGAATAAATAATAAATAAAATAGGATATGAATCAATTTAATAATGAGGATAAAAAATAATGGCACGATCCAATAGAGACGAAACAAGAAGAGACAACAGAACCACGAACTCAAATAAAAGATGACAAAACTTAAAAATAATAAAATAAATATATTGAATAATAAATATCTAATATACGGTCCGAGAAAAAGATACAAGGAGAGAAATACACCAAAAAGAAAAATACACCCAAAATACAAAAAATGGAAAACAGGGGTTACAAATCCTACCCACCTAACAAGAAGAATTTCGTCCTCAAAATTCAAACAAGAAGATACTTAGGGTAACCCCAAAAGAAAAGAAAAATAAATAAAACAAAAAGTACTCAAACAAATAAGAAAATTTCTGCTGAATCTCCTTCTCCAGCTCCCAAGTCGACTCACCGGGCGAGTGAGGATTCCAAGAAACACGAACCAACTTGATGACCTTATTCTTAAGCACTTTCTCCCGCCGATCCACAATAACAACTGGCAGAATCTCACAAGTCAAACCCGGCCGAACGGTCAACTCAGAATAGTCGATCACGTGGCTCTCATCTCGGATATATCTCCTGAGTTGTGAGACATGGAAAATATCGTGCACTCCTGATAAAGCTGGCGGGAATGCAAGACGATAGGCCACCTTGCCTACTCACCCCACAATGTCGTACGGTCCAATAAACCGTGGGCTACGCTTGCCCCCACCACCGAACCAAATGACACCACGCCACGGCGATACCTTTAGGAAAACATGGTCACCAACCTCAAACTCCAAAGCCTTCCAATGGACATCAGCCCATCGCCTCTGCCTATCCTGAGCTGCCTGCAAGTGCTTCCTGATCTGAACCACCGCATCAACTGTCCTGGTGATCAACTCCGGACCCAACAACTTTCTCTCACCAATGTCATCCCGGCACCCTGGTGATCTGCACTTCCGCCCATAGAGTGCCTCGAAGGTGCAGCTCTAATACTGGCCTGAAAGCTGTTATTGTAAGGGAACTCTACGAGATGCAAATGGTCCTCCCATGATCCACTGAACTGAAGCATACAGGACCTCAACATGTTCTCAAGAATCTAGATGGTCCTCTCTGACTGTCCATCAGTCTGGAGATAAAAAGCTGTACTGTACTTTAATTTACTCCCCAAACTGCTCTGAAGACTTTCCCAAAACTGATATCTGAATCACGTATCCCTGTCGGATACAATATTGTTTGGAACCCCATGAAGTCTAACAATCTCTTGCATGTACCTTTCAGCTAGGCTCTCAGTAGACTGTCCGACACAAAAAAGAATGAAGTGATCACTCTTCGTCAAACGGTCGACAATCACCCAAATAGCATTATGACCCTTAGGACTCCTCGGCAAAGCGGTCACAAAATCTATAATGATATGTTCCCACTTTCACTCTGGAATAGGAAGTGGTTGAAGAACTCCAGCGGTCCTCTGATGGTCTGCCTTAACTTACTGGCAGATCAAACACTGAGCAACAAACCGAGCCACAGCCCTCTTCATACCATGCCACCATAAATGAAGCTTCAAATCCCGATACATCTTAGTACCGCTAGGATGGACAGAATAAGATGACTGGTGGGCTTCCTCAAGCAACCTCTGACAAACTTCACCCTTCGGGACACATAACCTGAACCCAAAATGAAGAGACCCATCAGCATGAATAACCATGTCCGTCCTGGACCTAGACTCAACCTCAGCTCGAAACCCTGCAACTGTGCAACACCAGCCTATGCCTCTTTGATCTGATCAACAAGAGATGACTGAAGCTAGAGCGCCAAACAACTCCGACCAGCACTCGGCAACAAAACATCCAACTCCAACCTCCATATCTTCTCAATCAAATTCCTCTGCTGAGTCAAGAACATAACTGCCGGTCTCTTGCTCAAAGCATCTGGCACCAAGCTTACTTTACCAGGATGGTATTGCAAACTGATGTCATAATCTGCCATAAGTTCCAACCAATGCCTTTTCCTCATGTTTAACTCCTTCTGGATGAAGATGAACTTGGGACTTTTGTGGTTTGTAAAGATCTCCACTCAGTCTCCCAGTAAATAATGTCTACACAGCTTCACAGCATAGATCACTGCCGCTAACTCCAAATCATGAGTCGGATAGTTCTTCTCGTGTGGCCTCAACTGCCTCCATGCATACGCAACGACTCGGCTCTTCTGCATCAAAGCTACTCCAAGACCCTTACCAGAAGCATTACAGTGAATTACAAATCCTCCTGAACCATCTTGAATAGTCAACACAGATGCTGAAGTCATTCTGTTCTTCAACTCAACAAAAACCTCACTGCAATCATCAGACCAATAAAACTTTTGATCCTTCCCAGTCAACTTAGTCAACGGTCCTGTCATCTTTGAAAAATCTCGGATGAATTTCTGATAATAGCCAGCTAAACCAAGAAAACTTCTCACATCTGAAACTGACTTGGGAACAGGCCAACCCTTCACTGCCTCAACCTTGGTCGGATACACAGAAATACCATCGCCCGATATAATGTGTCCCAAGAAAGAAACCCTGTCGAACCAAAACACGCACTTGATCAGTTTCCCATAGAGTTGATTCTTTCTCAAAGTCTACAGAACCATTCTAAGATGCTCAGCATGATCTTTTCGATTCCGAGAATACACCAAAATATCATGAATGAAGACCACCATAAATCTATCCAAGAACTGAGAAAAGACCTGGTTCATAAGACTCATGAATACAGCAGGCATGTTCGTGACCCCGAACGGCATCACAAGATACTCATAGTGCCCATATCTGGTCCTAAAAGCAGTCTTTTGTACATCAGTCGCCTTCACTTTGACTTGATGATACACAGAACGAAGATCCAACTTCGTGAAAATAGCAGCCCCACTCAACTGGTTAAATAAATTATCGATCCTGGGCAACGGATATCGGTTCTTCACAGTAACACTGTTTAGTTCTCGATAATCCACACAGTCGATGACTACCATCCTTCTTGTTGACAAAAAGGAATGGAGCACCCCAAGGCAAAATACTGGGTCTGATGAACCCTAAATCAAGCAACTCCTGAATCTGCACCTTAAGCACTGCTAACTCAACCAGTGCCATCCTGTAGGGACTCTTCGATATAGGCATCGTACTAGGATGAACTTCAATTCTGAACTCTACATCCCTATTAGGGGGTAAGCCAGGCAACTCCTCTGGAAAAACATCTAGGAAATCCCGAACTACTAGAGGCACAGCCTCACAGCCTGAATGCAATTCCATCGCACAAACCTCCGATCAACTACAGCTTAGCCAAAAGAAGACTCCCGGGCATGGAACTCAAACTCTGCACGATCTGGAATCTGGAACACAACTTTTCTGGCACGGTAATCAATAATGGCATGGGTTTCACCCAACCAATCCATACCCAGAATAATGTCGAATCCTGAATTCCCAATTATAATCAAATTGGCTTTGAAATCTGCGCTACCAACAATTACGGGACACTACCTGCACTCCCGAAAACAAATGACAACTCCACCACTTATCACAATGTTTCAAGCCTCTGACATGGTGCAGCACTCCAACTGATGGCGAGCCACAAATCGAGAGGAGGAAAAAGAATGGGTTGTCTCGGAATCAAAAAGAACATGAGCAGGGAAAAAGCAAACAAAGATGATACCTACAACAATACCTTTAGCTGACTCCGCATCTGCAGCAGTCAGGTTGAAAGCCTAACCACTCTTCGGAACAGTGATCCTCTGATCGATAATCTGGCACTGAGGAGGAAGCGGTAGAATAACAGGACCACGAGCTGGAGCCACCTACTGAATGGGACCCCTGGCTGGAATAGCCAACAGTTGCTGTGGCTGAGGACAATCCCGCACAGAATGATCAGCGGCGCCACACCTAAAGCACCGGCGGTTGACGCGCCGACAGTTCTTGCGTTCAAACCCAGACATCTAGCAGAAGTCACAAAAACCACCCCTCTGGGAACCAGTAAAAGAGTAAGGAGCTGCCCTGATAGGACGGGCAGGAACAGGCTTCCGAATAAGGCCTAACAATAGCAGAGGAGTGTGGAATAGTCCACTGAGAAAAAGCCAAACTACCACGAGCCTGCTTCTGAGCATGGGCTGCCTGAAGAGCTTCTGCATAAGTGCACAAGCGAAGGGAGAAAAGCTTCACCCTAATCTTACGCTAAGCCCCAAAATGAATCTACGAGCCTGGTCTTCTTCATTCGCCACAAGAACGGCTGCGAAGAGACTGAGTCAAGCGTATTCATCTACAGACTTGGAGCCCTGTTTCATGAAAGTTTGATGTTACAACATCACATGGACAATATGTAAAAAAATTCCATTATAAGAAATAATGACCAACCTATTTTAGGGCCAAGAATTGTTGCTCCATCTCCACTCTAGTGCTGCTAGGAAAGAACTTCTCCAAAAAGCTCCTAGTAAAAGTAGCCCAAGTGATTGGTCTTTCGAGCCTTTCGGACTCGGACCTCCACCAAATATGAGCCAAGTCCACCAGCTGAATGGCTATCACATCCACTCGATCTGCATATGCAACTTTAGCTACCAAAAGCAGTTGCTCAGACCGAATCAACCACTGTTCAGCCTCCAAAGGCGTTCCAGTGCCTGAAAACCTGTCGGGATGCAGCCTCATGAAGTCCGTGACTGTACCCGAACAGGGAGGAAGAGCTGCCTGCATAGGCACAGCTGGCGGCAGAACCCAAGTGGCTTCCAAAGCAGCCATCACCAAATCACTATGGTTCTGCTGCATATTAATCAAGCACTCAAGCACAGCGGTGAAAACCTCAATCCAAGGCTAATCTCCCTGGGGACGAGAAGAAGAACCTCCACGAGCCATAGTTTGCACAAAACCAAAACAATTAGCATCCAGATCAAGGTTGATAATAATTAATTCATTTATGCATACATGGTTGGTGAAAAGTTGAGCCGATCCCAGTTCGAGCCAAGCTTGTCTAGTATATTAGACAACTAATACATTAGCCAAACCTGGGCTCTAATACCACTAAAAACCTTGTCACGCCCCGCTTCACAAAATGAGAATACGGAATACAGATACGTGACTAAGCCCAGTGAATGATTTTCATCATCCATAAGCTGTTCAGAATCTTTATAATATCTCACAGAAATAATTAGAGTCGAAAGCAAAAGAATCAACCAAGTATGCATAATCGAATCAAATATACCAACAGAAATTCATTTAAAATCAAAATATAATATAATCTCAAATAAATCAGATCTGAATAAGTTAATATCCTGACATTGCCCAAATACAAAATAAATCCAAGCATCAAATAAAAATGTTCAAATAAGTAACAGAAATAATAATAAAAACTCCAACACTAATATCTCATGTCTCCAACTCCATCTAGCAACTGGTCATCCTGATCCACAATTAATAAATTGCAGCAAAAAGGAAAAAAGAAAACAAACTCCTGTCAATGCAAGTTACGGGCCGCTTCTAGTGCAGGATACAAGTACATAGGATAAATAACAAATATAAAGTAATAATAGAACAAACATGGCATATAGTCATATCAACAGAATATAATCTCGAAGATGAATAAGGGAAACAGAACAACTAGCATGGTATACTAATAGGTATAAGTAACATGTGTCAAGTGTCAATAGTATGCAGACAGGTATACGAATAGCAGTATCAGATAAAAGTATCAGATAACAGTCAGACAGTAACAGATAAAAGTGTCCAGTAGTATGTAACAGATAACAGTGTAACAGATGTCAGTTCTTACAGTCTTGTGTTTATTACTATCTAGGTAGCACTTCATGCGCCCCAACTTTTATCACACGGTTGCTACATTCATACAAATTACGTTTAGGTTTCGTAGGGGATCATATAAGGCCGTGTACTTAAGTATCAGTAATCAGACAGTAATCAGACAGTCAAAACCTAGTTGTCCTCCTCCAAGTACACCTTCCTATAGGGAAGTGTGCAGTCACGTAATCAGTAACAGTAATCAGACAGTCAGAACCTACAGGTCCTCCACTGAGTACACCTTCCTATAAGGAAGTGTGCAGTCAGGTAATCCGTATAACAGTATAACAGATGCTTAGTATGGGAAACATGGGCCCCCTTCCAAGTACACATTTCTATAGTTTTCCACTACTAGATCTTTTTCATAAACCCCGGCTTGCTTATTTATTATTATTATCAGACAGCCATGTATGTGTCATAAACAGAGCAAGAATAGCATGGTATAATCATGCAACAGGTTCAGGGTGACAGATAAACATGTACAGGTGGAAGATAACTCATAAAAGAACAGTACAACGAAAATTCCAGTTCAGGACAGCAAGACAGTACTGCACTAAAACAGAGATTCCCGTTGCTACAAAAATACAAATCTGGATCCGTCAAAGAATCTGGAAAATAGACTTCCGGAAAAATCCAGAAAACATATATATGTCATGTAGTATTGTAGAACCCCGTATATTTAAAATATTATTTTTAAAGGTTTTATAAATGACTAAAATGATTTTTGGAGAATTTATAAATATTTTCTGAAAGTATATCTTTTTACACGTGCAAATAATTTCTTGAGAAGTTCAAAAGTCAAATTTTCTTCATGAAAATTCATTATTTAATATTTGGGATTTATTTATAATTTTTTCAAATTTTTCGGAAATTAATTGGAACTATTTGCAAATTTTGAGAAAAGAAGGACCTTTTTGTAAATTTGTCATTTTTAGGGGTTAAAATGTAAAATGTACTTTCTAGACGTTTTGAACAATACTGGTTGAGATTTAGGATTATATTTTACTTTTAAATCCTAATTTAAATGAATTTTATCGAATTTCCAAGAATAGAGCTATATATGTAAAGTTGTATTTCAAGGGGGTTATTTTGTAAAAGTGTTTGGAAAACCCTAAACTTCTTTCAGGATATTTAAAGGGAAATTTACAGCCGTCATTCGCTGCACAATATAGATTTTTGTGATTTCTTTTGGAAGAGCAAGAGGAAGTTTTGGATCTCGCAAAGGAGAGACTTTATCGTTGGATCTCGTCGTTTCCAAGGTGAGTGATATTGTTTTGTTTTACTTTTTTTGTGAGTGATTGTTTTGTTTTATTTTGTTTTGTGAGTAATACGAAATTTGTTTTGTGGTTTGATTTATGTGAACGATTGTTGTGTTGTTTGTTTGGCATGTATGTTATTTAGCATTTTGCATGAGAACGATACAAAGGTTGTTGTTTGTACCATGTATGTGAAATCTAAGAATGTTGAGTAGATCTTGGTTCATAAAATTGTATTGCTAGAAAGCATGTTTAAGATTTGAGTATGGTTATGATCGGATGGGTGAGCATCTGGATCTTGTGTTTACAAATCAGATCTTGGTTATGAGTTGTGAAAGAAATTCAGTATTGAGAAATCCTAATAGAAGAATTAGGAATTTAGAACATGAGAACTTGAGTTTTCAGATATTGGATGTTTTGAGTAATGTATCCGATCTGAGAATACTTTGAGACTGTCGTTTTTATTGAAATACAAATTATTTTAGTAAACAATGATTTCTTTGGTAAACTCTAATTTTGATTATCATGAACAACCAAAACTATGCAGACTGTAGGCTGACAGTCGACTGGCAGACCTATCAGTCGACTGGCACGACCCAGCTGCTGTATCTTTAGTTTTCTTGAAAATCCGTTCGGGACAGTCGACTTAGACCCTTTTCAGTCGACTGGTACACTTAGAATTTATTTTTCAAAGTTATCGTAGATTTTTCTCTGGTAAGTCGACTTATGACCTTTTAAGTCGACTTATATTCTCATTTAAGTCGACTTATGTTTTTATAAGTCAACTTATGATCTGGTAAGTCGACTTATGTTTTTATAAGTCAACTTATGACTTTTATAAGTCAACTTATATTACTTAACTTATTTTCTTAAAATCATGGATATTTTTGCCTCTGGACAGTCGACTTACTACAGTAATAAGTCGACTGGTACTGATGAGTTTTCATAAACTTGAATGTTCTTTCGAATGTTTAGTCTTCAAATATTTTTGTCTATACTTTGTCTTCTATTAAGCATATGATTTTAAGATATTCAGTTGAACTATTTATGGTGGAAAGTTGGTTTAGACATTTGAGTTTGAGTCTCTAGAGGATGTGTGTGACCCTAGTATACCGGCATTGAGTTATTTTGTTGAGGCCTGTTGAGGCATTTCAGTTGTTCAGTTTTGAGTTAGGTCCGATAAGGTACACCAACTCTAGGAGATTCGTTGAGTAATTAAGTAACCCAAAAATGATAAGGACAGGCACTAGTGGTGATATGATGAACGGGAACATGAGTTATGTACCTCAGTATGGCTTTCGGTGTGGGATTTAATCTCCGGAATTATCACGGTAGATTACTTGTGGTGTGGGATATATCTCCGGAATTATCACGGTAGATTACTTGTGGTGTGGGATTTATCTCCGGAATTATCACAGTAATTACTTGTGGTGTGGGATTGATCTCCGGAATTATCGGAGTCGAGGCGACGCACATGTGGTATTCGTGTGATGATGTGTCAATGTTTCGGTGTGGAATGGTCTCCGGAATTATCCAGGTAAACTACCTGCGGTGTGGGATTCATCTCCGGAATTATCGGGCAATGGCTAATACTCACAGTTTATCTTTATCTCGTAGTAGTCATCGTGATAGGATTAGTTGCATAGCGGGAGATTGAACCCAATGAAGTGAAGACGTTAAGGGCTTGCACTGAACCTATGTAGAGTGGGATGCATAGACTTTGACAAGTACGCATTAGAGAGTCCACATATAGAATTTGTGTTTTCTTGACTTGGTTTTATGCATGTGGTTTCCTGTTTTCTACACTTGACACTTGGTTTAGTATCACTTGTTGTTTACTTTTCTTGCTACTTCATATTTTATGTATTTTGGTTCACTACATGTTGTTTAAGAATCCTGGCTTAATATTTATTTATGTTGTTTGTTTGTTCTTATGTCACTCACACCAATTATGGCTGACCCCTTTAGTTTTGGGGGTTAGAGATCATTCTTAGCCTCATGTGTTGCAGGTTGTTGCTTAGAGTTTGGAGGTTTGGATGCTTGAGATAGTTTTGAGATAAATTAATTTAATGGAGTTTGTGTAAATTTATAAGAACAGTGTTGTAAATAAAAGAAAGCTATGATTGAGATGTTTTTAAATTCCGCTGTGCTATGTAAGAGATTGTTGTAATAAAAGCTAAAAATTTTAGTGGAGTTGGTTGTGTTTAATGTTACATTGAAGTTGATGCTGGGATTGTGTCACGTATTTTTTAAGATATTATATTAGAAATTTGGGGCGCTATAAGTATTTCACAAAATCAAGTCTCAAAACAGGTTTGAATTCAGAAAACGTGTTCAGTTAGAAATCAGTATTTTGTATTCACAGTCAGGAAAACAACATGAAAACTCATTAATTAAATCCACGTAAAATCTGTGGTATTTCCCTATATGTTTAGTATCACAATATAAAATAACATAATTTTTCAATATAAATAGTTGAGTCAACAAAAATCAGAAAATATCAAGATTCAGTAGTTTTGTAAATCTGAAATCACAAACGCTGCAGTACGAAAACAACAATATCTCACAAACCATAAATCGAAATCAAAATCTGCCAAAAGGGTAGTAAAATATATACAGTAGGCTAACTTTCATTTTCAGAACTATTTTAGAGACAGTAAGTAGAATTAGGTTGGAAAGCAGGTTCTTTACTAAACAGTGGTAAAATTCTGCATGTAAAATATTTGCTTGCAAGCATGAAAAGGTTAGTAAAATTCCTCAAGTAAATCCACCAAAATTCTGGGTAAACCCCAATCAATTCAAGAAGTACTGAGCAAAATTTTAGATCAAAATAATATTTTTAACACCAGAATAAAAATATATTACTCTTCAGAATTAATAGAAAACAAAATCTGGAAACCTTTCGACACCACTATAGGAAAACAAACATAACTCACAACTCGTAAATCGAAACTGAGATCCGTCAAAAGGGTTGGAAAATAGATAGAATTCTCTACAGTTCATGTTCACAAAATATTTTCAAATACTGGCCTTAATAGGGTCTAATATACTGAACAACATTGGGGTAACAGAAAATATAGATTTGTTCCTCATGCACAAATCAACATAGATCATACGAAATTCATCCAAATCAACTCAAACAAGAAATATAGTGTACTAGATGTCCAAACAATATGGTGTAGGGTATTTTGCAAGCATTCAACAAGCATATCATGAATAACACATCAAGCACAGATATCTCAAAGTAGCATGAACCTATACATCGAAAAGTGCTCAACCTTAGGTTAATTCATGTCATGAATGTCGTGAGGCAACTATGGTCAAATCATCACAATAGAGACAATATCAACAAGGGTATTCACACACAAATTGTCTCTAGAACCCAACTACACTACATGCGGTATTTAGTACTTGTATTACACAAAGAAAAGAATACAAGTTACTTGCCTTAATCGACGACGAAAACGATGCAAAGACCAAGAATAACGGGAACGGATTCCTGGAGCAACGAACACAACGAACGGTCACGAATCCACGAACCAACGAACACACAAGCAATGAACCACAGCAACGAATAAACGATCTCAAGGAACCCAACACACACACACATAGAGCGAGGAATGGCTAGGTGCATGAGGAGAAACACGCGCACAACACACAAACACCACAACAAGAGGGAATGACAGCACGGTCACGGCAACAGCAGCGGCTAGGGAAATGCAGCGGGGGCGCTGCAGTGCTCGCTGCTCTGTGGGGGAACTGGGTTGCAGTCACCGTAAGGAGAGGAAGATGAGATAGGGATGGGCACAGGGAGCACGGCTGAAGCTAGGGTGAGTTGCGGCAAGGTGGGGGAACCAGAGAGAGGTCAGACGGCTCGGGAGAGGGAGAACTAGAGTGGGGCGGTGCATTCGGGATGGGGAAGCACACGGGAATGGCCGATTGTTAGGGTTGCTTGGTGAAGAGATGAACAGTCGACAAGCAATGGGTTAAATAGGGGGACAAGTATTAGGGCTTTGGTGGAGTAGAAGTCGGCTGAAAGTAATAGGGTACAACGGGGTGCGGGTTTTGGTGTTAATTGGTAGAGGAATAGGGTAACGAGTAGAGTTAGGTAGATGGGTATTAGGTGTAAAATAAAATAGGGTAGGAATTAATAATTAGGTATAATGGGTATTTGAATGGGTTTAAGTAATTTGGTTGTGACATTGGGTAAAATAAATCAGATAATGGAGTTGAAATGGACTAATAAAGATCCACAAAAAATTTGATAGAGCAAAATGAATAAATAATAAATAAAATAGGATATGAATCAATTTAATAATGAGGATAAAAAATAATGGCACGATCCAACAGAGACGAAACAAGAAGAGACAACAGAACCACGAACTCAAATAAAAGATGACAAAACTGAAAAATAATAAAATAAATATATTGAATAATAAAAATCTAATATACGGTTCGAGAAAAAAATACATGGAGAGAAATATACCAAAAAGAAAAGTACGCCCAAAATACACAAAATGGAAAATATGGGTTACAAATCCTACCCACCTAACAAGAAAAATTTCGTCCTCAAAATTCAAACAAGAAGATACATTAGGTAACCCCAAAAGAAAAGAAAAAAAAAACAAAACAAAAACTACTCAAACAAATGAGGAAACTTCTTCTGAATCTCCTCCTGCAGCTCCCAAGTCGACTCACCGGGTGAGTGAGGATTCCAAGAAATACGAACCAGCTTGATAACCTTGTTTTTAAGCACTTTCTCCCGCCGATCCACAATAGCAATTGGCGGAATCTCACAAGTCAAATCCAGCCGAACGGTCAACTCAGAATAGTCGATCACTTGGCTCTCATCTCGGATATATCTCCTGAGTTGTGAGAAATGGAAAATATCGTGTACTCCTGATAAAGCTGGCGGTAATGCAAGACGATAGTCCACCTTGCCTACTTGCTCCACAATGTCGAATGGTCCAATAAACCTACGGCTAAGCTTGCTCCCCCCACCAAACCGAATGACACCGCGCCAGGGTAATACCTTTAGGAGAACATGGTCACCAACCTCAAACTCCAAAGCCCTTCGACGGATATCAGCCCATCGCCTCTGCCTATCCTGAGCTGCCTGCAAGTGCTTCCTGATCTGAACCACCGCATCAACTATCCTGGTGAACAACTCCGGACCCAACAACTTCCTCTCACCAATGTCATCCCAGCACACTGGTGATCTGCACTTCCGCCCATAGAGTGCCTCGAACGGTGCAGCTCTAATACTAGCCTGAAAGCTTTTTTTGTACGAAAACTCTACGAGATGCAAATGGTCCTCCCATGATCCACCGAACTGAAGCATACAGGACCTCAACATGTCCTCAATAATCTGCATGGTCCCCTCTGACTGTCCATCAGTCTAGGGATGAAAAGATATACTGTACTTTAATTTACTCCCCAAACTGCTCTGAAGACTTTCCCAAAACTGAGATCTGAATCTCGTATCCCTGTCGGATACAATACTGATTGGAACCCCATGAAGTCTAACAATCTCTTGCATGTACCTTTCAGGTAGGCTCTCAGTAGACTGTCCGACACAAAAAGGAATGAAGTGATCACTCTTCATCAAACGGTCGACAATCACCCAAATAGCATTATGACCCTTAGGACTCCTCGGCAAAGCGGTCACAAAATCTATACTGATATGTTCCCACTTTCACTCTGGAATAGGAAGTGGTTGAAGAAGTCTAGCGGTCCTCTGATGCTCTGCCTTAACCTACTGGCAGATCAAACACTGAGCAACAAACCGAGCCACCGCTCTCTTCATACAATGCCACCAAAAATGAAGCTTCAAATCCCGATACATCTTAGTACTGCTAAGATGGATAGAAAAAGATGACTGGTGGGCTTCCTCAAGCAACCTCTGACGAACTTTACCCGAAAAAGATAACTGGTGGGCTTCCTCAAGCAACCTCTGACGAACTTTACCCTTCGGGACACATAACCTGGACCCAAAACGAAGAGATCCATCAGCATGATTAACCATGTCCATCCTGGACCCAGACTCAACCTCAGCTCGAAAACCCTACAACTGCGCATCACCAGCCTGCGCCTCTTTGATCTGATCAACAAAAGACAGCTAAAGCTGGAGCGCCAAACATCTCTGACCAGCCCTCGGCAAAAAAATATCCAACTTCAATCTCTGCGTCTGCTCAATCAAATCCCTCTGCTGAGTTAAGAACATAACTGCCGATCTCCTGCTCAAAGCATCTGGCACCAAGTTTACTTTACCAGGATGGTATTGCAAACGGATGTCATAACCAGCCATAAGTTCCAACCAATGCCTTTGCCTCATGTTTAACTCCTTCTGGGTGAAGACATACTTGAGACTTTTATGGTCTGTAAATATCACCACTCAGTTTCCCAGTAAATAATGTCCCCGCAGCTTCAAAGCATAGATCACTGTCGCTAACTCCAAATCATGAGTCGGATAGTTCTTCTCGTGCAGCCTCAACTACCTCGATGCATACGCAATGACTCGGCCCTTCTGCATCAGAACTGCTCCAAGACCCTTACCAGAAGCATCACAATGAATTACATATCCGCCTGAACCATCTGGAATAGTCAACATAGGCACTGATGTCAATCTGTTCTTCCACTCAACAAAAGCCTCACTGCAATCATCATACCAACAAAACTTCTGATCCTTCCCAGTCAACTTAGTCAACGGTCCTGCCATCTTCGAAAAATCCTGGATGAATTTTCGATAATATGCAGTTAAACCAAGCAAACTTTTGACCTCTGAAACTGACTTGGCAACAGGCCCTTCACAACCTTAACCTTGGCCGAATCCACAGAAATACCATCGCCCGAGATAATGTGCCCTAAGAAAGAAACCCTGTCGAGCCAAAATGCGCACTTGCTCAGTTTCCCATAGAGTTGATTCTTTCACAAAGCCTACAGAACCACTCTAAGATGCTCAGCGTGATCTTCTCGATTTCGAGAATACACCAAAATATCATCAATTAAGACCACCACAAATCTATCCAAGAACTGAGAAAAAACCTGGTTCATAAGACTCATGAATACAGCCGGCACGTTCGTGACCCCGAACAGCATCACAAGATACTCATAGTGTTCATATCTGGTCCTGAAAGCTGTCTTCTGTACATCAGTCACCTTAACTTTGACTTGATGATACCCAGAATGAAGATCCAACTTTGAGAAAACAGCAGCCCCACTCAACTGGTCAAATAAATCTTCGATCTTGGGCAACGGATACCGGTTCTTCACAGTAACACTATTTAGTTCTCGATAATCCACACACAGTCGACGACTACCATCCTTCTTGTTGACAAAAAAGAATGGAGAAACCCAAGGTGAAACACTGGGTCTGATGAATCCCAAATCAAGTAACTCATGAATCTTCGATATAGGCATCGTACCTGGCTGAACTTCAATACCAAACTCTACATCCTTTTTCGGGGGTAAGCCAGGTAACTCCTCTGGAAAAACATCCAATAAATCTCGAACTACTAGAGGAGCAGCCTCACAGCCTGAATGCAATTCCATCGCACAAACCTTCTGATCAGCTGCAGCTCGACCGAGGGAAGACTCCCCGGCATGGAACTCAAACTCTGCACGATCTGGAATCTGGAACACAACTTTCTTGGCACAGCAATCAATAATGGCTTGGGTTTCACCCAACCAATTCATACCCAAAATAACATCGAATCCTGAATTCACAATTACAATCAAATTGGCTTTGAAATCTATGCTACAAACAATTACGGGACACTGCCGGCACTCCTAGGAACAAATGACAACTCCACCACCTGTCACAATGTTCCAAGCCTCTGACATGGTGCTGCACTCCAACTGATGACGAGCCATAAATTGAGATGAGACAAAAAAATGGATTGCCTCGGAATCAAAAAGAATATGAGCAGGGAAAGAGCAAACAAAGACGATACCTACAACAACACCTTCAGCTGACTCTGCATCTGCAGCAGTCAAGTTGAAAGCCTAACCTCACCTTGAAATAGTGGTCCTATGACCAACAATCTGGCACTGAGGAGGAAGCGGTGGCCTAACAGGACTACGAGCAAGAGCCACCTGCTGAACGGGACCCCTGGCTGGAATAGCTAACTGCTGCTGCGACTGAGGACAATCCTGCACAGAATGATCAGCGGTGCCACATCTAAAGCACCGGCAATTGATGTGCCAACAGTTCTTGCGTTCAATCCCAGACATCTGGCAAAAGTCACAAAAATCACCCCTCTGGAAACCAGCCGAAGAGTAAGGAGCTGCCCTGATAGGACAGGCAGGAACATGCTTCCGAATAGGCTTACCAGAAAGCCTAACAATAGCAGAGGAGTGCAGAATAGTTCGCTGAGAAAAAGCCAAACTACCATACGTGCAAAAATTCCGTGCAAATGACTTGGGAGGCTTTTCTAGAGGAATTCAGGGATCGTTTCTTTTCCCTGGTTATTCAGGAGAAGAAGGCGACAGAATTCTTGAATCTACAGCAGGACAGCATGACCGTGCGAGAGTATAAGACCAAGTTTGCTCAGCTGTCGAGGTATGCACCGGAGCTGATAGTTGATGAGGCGAAGAAGGCCAAGAAGTTCGAGCAGGGCTTGAGGCCAAACTTGAGGTCGGGAATGATTCCGTTGGGCATAAGGAGGTTCAATAAGCTAGTCAGTAGAGCAGCTATGATAGAGGAAGACATGGACCAATTCCAGAAGAAGTAGGAGACCTGGAACAAGAGCAAAAGGCCAGCAGATGGTCAGAGTGGGAAGGAATTCCCAGCGAAATAAGGCAAGTTCAGTGGGCCAGTGCAGAAGATGCCCGCAGTTCAAGGTGTGACTTGTTTTAATTGTGGAGAGACAGGTCATTATCAGGCAGCATGCACCAAGCCTCGGAAGGTGCATGTTTGTTATCATTGTGGTCGTGAAGGGCATATCCAACCAAACTGTCCGTAGCTGAAGAAAGGTGGTGCAGGGGAAGGCAAGGTTCAGAGGTAGGGACGAGTGTTCACATTGACTGAGGAGGATGTGGGTAACTCAGGGATGTGATCCGGAGTGTGCAAGAATTTTGAATTCATTCATTTTGTATTAAGTAAAACTTTATTTGAGAATAAATTGGAGATTTGAGTATTTTTCTCCATGTAACAAGATTTGTTTGGATTAATGGAATAAAAACAAAAGTTTTATTTGATACTGTTTTCTTGCATACATTTGTGTCGCCCAAATTTTTGCTAGTCTTAGGTGTGGAGCTTAAGGTGTTTCCAGGTAGTGTCTTGAGGTGGCTTTCCTTAGTCATGTCCTTTCTAAGGAGGGAGTGGCCACTGATTCTCGGAAGGATGAAGCAGATGTGGAAGGTGAGAGCTGGATGCAGGAGTTCAGTAGTTGTTGCAGCATGGTTTCCGATGGCAAGTTACCAGAGTTGCGCAGCGGAAGGTTTTTTTTTTTGAACTCTTTGTATGATGGTGTTCCTTCTGTATGTTTGTATTTCTTTTGTTTGAATGGATTCTCTTGTGTGATTGTATTTCATAAATTATGTTTCCTTCCTTGTTGGTGTGTTTGTTTGGACCCCATTAGCAGTAGTTCTGAGGACAGAACTCTTCTAAGGAGGGAGTGATGTAGTACCCCGTATTTTTAAATATAATTTTAAAGATTTATAAATGAATTAAAATGGTTTTCTGGAGATTTAATAAATATTTATCTTTTCACACGTGCAAAACACGTGCAAATATTTTTGGTGTAAATATCGAATTTTATATTTTTAATAAATTCTCCTACTTATAATAGAGTATATTCTAAATTTTGGGATTTTTCTGAATAAATAAACTATTTTTATAAATACCTCGAAAGAGAGGGGCTTTTATGTAAAAAGCCATTTTGATCTCAAATAAATAAAGAAAATTCGTTTTTACTGATTTTTGGGCTTGCCATGGTCATCATTGAAATTAAAATATATTTAAATTTTATTTAGAGTTGATTTGGTAAAGATTTAAACAAATATGGTGTTTTTGCAAATATGGAATTTATGTTGGATCTTGTGCAAATATTTTCCTGGAAAGTAAAAGTCAGATATTTTAATTTGTAAAATATAATATGTATTATTAGATATTATTTCTAAATTTTCTGGATTTTTACAGATATTTTATGATGTATTTGCAAATATTACAAAAAGAAGGACTTTTGTGCAAAATGGCCACCCTGAGTACAAATCCAAATTTTCTTTATTTCTGGGCTGTGCTGGATTTCTGGACAACTCAGTAGTAAAAGGATTTGATTTGGTTTTAATTTATTTAACTTATTTTAACTACTTTATAAAGAAAGGTTTATATATGTAAAGTAATGATTTGTTAAAGGATTATTTTGCAAATGTGTTTCAAAACCCTAATTCTTCTATTCTGGGTATTTAAAACAAGTGGAGTGCAGCCTTCTTTCGCTGCACAACACAAAGGTTTTATTGTTTTTATTTTCTTGGAGATTTAAGAGAAAATCTTGGATTTCTCAAAAGAAAGGCTTTCTTATCGGATTTCTTCATTTAAGGTGAGTGACTTATTTTGTTTTGTTTTGTGTATGTTTTATGTGAGTGATGTAAATTATTTTGTTGTTTTGTTTTATGTATGTGGTATGCGGTGTTTTTCATCTATTAGAAAGCATGCTAGGGTTTGGTATGAATATGTATGTTGGATGGATGATAAAATTGGATCTTTGAGAAGAACCCTATATATTTGTGAGTAGGATTGCATGTGGATGATTTTAGATTGTTGGAAAACATAATATAAATTGTGAGTAGGTTAATAATGTTGGATTATTGCTGATTTGATTGAGTATGATGGATGGTATGCATTAATTAATTAAAGATGAGATTTTTGGACTGTTGGTGAGTTGGATGAATGCAACTTGGCCATGTAAATGATGAATTTGTTTATGGATCAACTATAGGGAATAGTTGAGATTGAGTTTGAGAAATTTTGAGAATGAGTAATGGATTAAAAGACCATGTCTTTAGGATTTGAGTTGTGATGACTAAAATTTGAGATTTGATACATTTCTGATTTAATTTGGGGATTTTCTTTTGAGATTTGGTATTGATGTGGTTTGGAACTCTATTTTGATTATATGCACAAATTCATGTTTGATTGAAAGAAATTAACAAATCTCTATTTTTATAAACTCAAGTAGTTTTGGTTTAGTTTTATGGGTTATTATAAATCCTACAAGTCGTATTTGATCGTATAAGAAATAAGCTTTTCGTAGAAATCGTTTTCAAAAAGTAAAACTACGTATTGGTTGAAATGTGCACAACAAAAAGTATGCAGTCTGTAGGTCGACAGTCGACTGGTATGACTTCTCAGTCGACCGATATGACCCGGCTGCTATGTTCTCTAGTTTTTCTTGAAATTTCGTTCTGGACAGTCGACTGATACCCCTTAGAATTATTTCTTAAAAGATTATTGGATTTTTCGGACAGTCGACCGATTGTCTTATAGTCGACTTATAACACTTAGATTATTTTCTTAAAATCATGGAATTCTCTTTCTGGGCAGTCGACTGGTGACTTTTACAGTCGACCGTCAATACTTAGATTTTATTTTCTTGGATTTTCGCTCTGGACAGTCGACTGGTGACTATTAGCAGTCGACTGCTACTACTTAGAATTTATTTTCTTAAAGATGTTGGTTTTTCGCTCTGGACAGTCGACTGATGCCTTTTACAGTCGACTGATTCTGATGCTTTTCTTGAGTTATTCTGATGTTCTTTAAATAGTTGATTCTTTAAATGTTTTTGGATCTATAACTTACCATTCTAGATATTATTCTTTCTATAGAACATATGTTTTCAAGATATTTTATTATTGGATTTGGATTCAGGAATTTTATAAAAGATTTGGAATTTGTTGATTGGAGAGGTTTCTCCCTTTGATCGTTTTGACGAGGGATTTGTGAGTTTTGGTCTTGTTAAGATCTCTAGGAGTTGAGTGGGAGTCCTGTGAACCGGCAGTTGAGATTTGTTGAGTTAGACATGGGGGTCTTGGTTTAGTTCTTGTTCAGTATTTAAGTCCGGCAGGATACACTAACTCTAGAGATGGAGATTTAGTTTTTTAATAATAATCAACTTAAGGACAGGCACTAGTGGAGATGTGATGGAACTTGGGAAACATAAGTATAGGCTCATGGTTTTGTTAGTCCAACGGATGCGATCCAGGACTGTTTGTTGTTATGTCTCGAGAGGACATTTGTGTGTTCGCGTGTTGAGGGTCTGCAGGCCTATTCACGGAGCATGCAGGGTGCATTCGCGTGTCGAGGGTCGGCAGACCTATTCACGGAATGTACCTAGTATATCTGCACGCCGAGGGCCTTGCAAGCCTATTCGTGGGGTACACGGGTTGGAAGATGATTCTTCGGTTGTTTTTTAGCTATCTTACATGATGCTTGCGTGTCGAGGGCTATGGTGCCTATTCGCGGAGTATTCTGGATCTTGTTTTCCATTACCGTGGTAGGATTAGTTACATAACGAGGGGTTATCCCTATAAAGTAGAGATCGTTAAGGGGTTGCACCGGACCTATGTACTATGGAATGCGTAGAAACCGACAAGTACGCATTAGAGAGTCAGCATATAGAGCTTGTGTTTTCCTACACTTGACACTTAGTCTAGATTCATTTGATGTTTTCGTGTATTACTAATTACTATCTTATATTCCTTGATGTTTCATGCTTTACTTATTTGTTATTTCGCATTTCATTTATTCTTGTTGCTAATACATGTTGTTGATGACTCAATATTTTATGATTTAATTATGTTGCTTGTTTTATGTCACTCACACCTTTATGGCTGACCCCTTTAGTTTTGGGGGTTAGGGATCATCTCTAGCCTCATGTTTTACACATTGTTGTTACGTAGAGCTTGGGGTTTGGATGCTTGAGATAAATTGATGTAATAGAGCTTTTGTGAAATTTTTTTACGAGAAGTGTTGTAAAAAGAAGTTTGTAATTCAAGGTGTTTTGTATTTCCGCTGTCTTTTGTAAATGATTGTTGTAACAAAAGTTGAAATAAAATTATCTGTTTTTTTGGGCTATGTGTAATATTATATTGAAGTTGATGCTGGGAATTGTGCCACGTATTTTCTAAGATATTATACTAGAAATTCGGGGCGCTACAGAAGTAGGGAGGGTTTCGGTAGGGTTACGGTTGCACAGTCAGGGTAGTGTTTCTTTGGTGGCCGGGTTGTAGTGGGAAAGAGAGAGATAGAGTAGTTGAGTTTTTATAGGGTTTTGATATTAGGGTTCGGAGATATTGGGTATTGGGTAATTGTGTAACACCCCGTATTTGTAGAAGTTTCTAAAGAGATGAGATGATTAGTAGTTAGTGGTGGCCTACAGATGATCCTATGGGGATATGATCAATAAGATTAATAAAGGTGGCCTATGGGATTTAGTATAAGGCTTAGGCCATTAATGAAGAAAATGACCAAAAAAATTGAATGGAAGAAAGGATGAAGAAGTGGGGGCTGGTGTGGAGTGTGACGTCGCATGGGGATTAATAAAATCCCACATCGACCGTGGAAAGGAAAGGTGTAAGTATATATAGGATTAGCCAAGGATAAAGGATACCAACCGTCCGGACACCCTTTTGAGGCAGCCTGTGGTGGGCAGTTGTTAGAATTTAGTAAATTATGTGCGTACGAGTTGAGTACGGGGCATTACAAATTAGGTATTGGGTAATTGGGTATTGGGTTTAATAGGAGTAGTAGTAGAAGTTGGTTAATTAGGATTAATAGGATTTGGTTAATCAATTTGGTTTGGGATAATTATAAGGATCAGTTTAAATGCAAATAGGATCATCAACAATAGGCTTAGGCAAATAAAACCACGAGCACCCAAAACACGAGCAAAAGAATAGAACAAGAATCCAATAAAGAGAAAAACGACAAATCGATAAAGAACGAAGCAAAAAGACAAACAATCAAACACAAGAGCTCAAAATGAAATAAAAGGAATATATATTGAAAACAACTCCAATATACTGTCCAAAAATACAAAGAATAGTACATATACTCAAGAAAGAGAAAAATATACCAAAAATACGAAAAACGAAGAACAGGGGTTACAGAATCTCATCCCCCTAAATTTTCCGAATTATTTAAAATACATTATCCAAACTACATTCAACTAGATGTTCATTTTTCGCTTGTTGATCCGTTGTATGCTTCATGTAAATCTTGGGTCTTCTCTTCCGCTTTCATCCAATCTTCAGCGCATACGAACATCTTCAAATTCTTTGATGTCAAGTGATTCCTGTTCGGGCTCATAATCCTGCCACCAAAAGAAAAAACATTTTCCAATGCAACGGTTGATACCGGTACAGATAGCAAATCTTTAGCCATGCGAGAAAGAATACTAAAAATATTTTCATTGGTTTTTCAAAAAGAAAACACATCTACTATATCTTCAATGGGAGGTTGTGCATTATACCAATTCGTGAATTTGTTCTTGGTTTTTTGATATTATGAGATTTAAAACACTAGCAAGACTGTTTCCCTTTGATAATATAGAAGAAGAAGAAGAAGAACTAACATTTTGTGTTTGTGTAGTGTTAGAAAAATAAAGTCTATCGTAACTATCATATAAACTAGTCAAAACATGATCAAATTGTGTAGTGAAAACAACATGATCAAAATTTTTAATTTCATCGTGTGGAGCATAAGTATAAAAAATCTCTATTAAATTTTTTGTGCCTTATAACTTAATCATGAGATTCATTATACTAGCAACACAATATAACATAGAAAGTTGATGAAAATATTTTAAATTTTTAATATAAGCGGCATAAACCATTTCTCCAATAAAATGGTCATTTATCAAATCTTTAATTGTTGTCATCATAGTGATAATTGCAAGTAAAATACCACTAAATGTAGATGTATATGTTTTTGAAAATTTTAAAGTAGCTTCATTAAAAGGTTCTAAAAAATTGTACAAACTATCGGCAAAAACCAAAAATTATCATATAACATACAATCTTGCATAATTCTCTAAGATTAAAACGATAGTGAAGAACAACACCTAATAAATCAAAAGTAGAATTCCAATGATGTCTAACATCTTTAGGAAAACGTTTAAATACAATTTCCCTAAGTTGACACCAATCATGAAAGCTTGATATATTGGACCACTCAACTTAATAAAATGAACACAGTTTCTCATTGCCTTAATTTTATCGTGTCCATATTTTAATGCATCTTGTACACAAAAATTTAAAATATGACAAGCACACCTAACATGAAATTTTTTTGGTTCTATAGGATTTAGTGTAATTTTAAAACTAGCGATTGCCTTAATACTATTAGAGGCGTTATCAAAACTAATAGCAAAAATTTTATCAAAAATACCAAAATTATTACATGCTTCCATGATGTGTATGGCAATTATTTCACCCTTATGTGAGTACCTAACATATCCGAATGGAATTATCCTCTTTTGAAGTAGCTAATCGGAATCTATCCAATGACATGTTACACACATCAATGGTACGTCGCTCACTCCTTCCCACCCATCCGATGTCAAAGAAACTCTATTGTTTAGTGATGTTAGTGTTGTTACAAAAAAATCCTTAGTCTCATTGTAAACTAATTTACAATCACCCTTAACTACATTCCTAGCAATTTTTTTTATAATGGGGGTTTAATGCATTTTGTGGAAAAGTCTCTACATTCCTTTCACCAAACGAATAAAAAATTAATTCATCTCTAATTACTAACTTAGCAATTTCTCTACGAACGATATCGTGCTCGTAGCTATGACTATCTACTTAACCGGTCTTAGGTAGCATTGGTATAAATACCCGAAACCCGGACCTGACCAGGATCCGACCGGACCCGGTATTGGACCAGAACCGACCCGGCCTATCCGGATCCGGGTCTGGGTACTAAAATGGGACCCGATGTACATTCGGGTTTGGGTCCGGGTCCGCTCAAAAGAGACCCGACCCGGACCCGGACCCGTTGAAAAAAACCCAAAAATTAACATAAAAATCAATAATCTATCCTCATCCCTCCCCTCCTTCCTCCTCAATTCTTAATCTTCCTCTTCAAACTTAAAATTCATTTTTTTTTCTTCTCTCCTCTATTCTAAATCCTCAACTCGCAGCCTCCGCTCGCCGCTCACACTCCCGCTCCTACCCGAACGGGTAGGAATATTTTAATTAGACTCGGACCCGGTCCTCACGGGTCCGGGTCTGGGTTCGGATCCATTTTCTGGACCCGTAGGGGACCGGGTCCGGGTCCGGGTCAGGGTAGTGAAGGACCCGACCCGACCCGATACCAATGCTAGTCTTAGGGTGTATTTTTTTGTTGTGTGAGATTGTCTTAGAAATTTTGGGTTAACATTTATTGAAGTGTCGTTGAAATTTACCCTTTCCTGATCCTATTTTAAACTTATAGGGTGTTTGACACTTCTTACAAATTTTTAATCTCACACTCTTATCATTTTGTGAAGGGACATAGTCAAAAAATTTGTGTACTTCGGATGTTGTACCTCTTGTTTTACGGGATTGAGAAGGGCCTTGTTCCGATGGTTGTGGTTCTATGTCTTCTACTTCTAATTCATTCGTGTGTATTTCATAAAAATCTTGAATACTATCATAATTCATAAATGTTTCTTCACTCTATACATATGGAATTGGAATGGAAGGAATGCGACGACTACTAGTGGACTCTTGGCTACTATGTTTACCTCATGATCGGATAGATGCCATCTAAACTAGTGTATGTTATAAAAATTCTAGTGTATATTCTAAAAATTAACTCTAGTTTATGTTTTAAAAATTAATTGTAGTGTATGTTTTAAAATTTAATTCTACAAAACAAGTAAAGATAGATAAACTAGTTTATTTTATAGAAAATTATTCTACAAAACAAATAAAGTTAAATAAATCTCTACTATAAACCGGTGTATGTTAATAAAAAAATTCTAAACAAAAAGAACATATATTTCAATAAAACAACAACAATTAAATGAATAAACTAATGTATGTTTACCAAATTAAAAAAATCTAAAAAGAAGAAAAAGAAGAATTACAAGAAAACTCAAGCTAATTAAGAGAAATAAATGAGAACAAACAACAATGCTAATTCTAAAAATTATACAAATACAAAAATACCGTATGAGTGTAGTATGTAGATTGAAGAATGAAGGTAGAAAGAGTTGAGAGCTTGTAGTGTTGTTGTAGATGTTGTTGATTGTTGTTACATGTTGTTGATATTGTTAATGTTGATCCTTGCAAGAGAGTAGGTGAGTGTTATTGATTGTTGTTGATTTGTTGAGAAAGATGAGAGATAGTAGAAAGAATTGAGTGAATTTGTGAAGAGAATTGAATGAAATGAGGTTATATATATAGAATATATATATTTTGAATTTCACAATACCCCCCAAAACTAGCTAGTATAGAACCTTTGGGGGTACTTTAGTAATTATACAAATACAAATTTTTTTTAAAATATTCTAGAAAAAAAACACAACGGTCGGCCCGGAGGCCGGTTCAGCCTGGTCCCGGGTCTAAGCGGGCCGGGCCGCTAGTGGGTCGGGCTTGTTACGGTTTATTTTTGGAAAATTCAAGGACCGAACCGGCCCTTGGTTTTGGGTGGTTCAGCCCGGGGTTGGGCGGGCCGGGCCGGTCCCGGGCTAGCTCGACCCTAATGCCATCCCTAGTAACAACAACAATATATATTTTTTAATATGCAGAAATAAACATGTAAAAGTATGTATGAGTACTACTTGTAATGAATACCTACTCACTAGAATACATAGACGAATCACTTTCCTTGTTTTTTTTTGATGTATCGGATAGAGCCAAACGGCTCCAGCCATCAAACAATATATTAATCAATAAAAATAGTTAAAGTACAAACAAATAATCAAAGATTTTACAAGATGTAAAACAGAAATAAGCATACAAAAAAGAAATAAAAAATGGCTGAAAAGCCAGCAAAACGGAGGTCTACGCCACAACAAAAGCACCACGCCGAAACAAGGGGGCAGAGCAAACGGCCGAGAAAAACAATAATCTGGTGGAGCCAAACCAACTTGTCGCACCCGAGAAGGACCAGGACCTAAACGATTGATCCAAGAAGCAGGAGGCCAAACCTCCCCACACGAGGACATCCATACTCCACTAGCAGTCTCAGGGAACTCTAGCGGCACAACGGAGGCAACGCACTGCCTACACCAAGGATGTCAAAGAGAAGCGAAAGAGTCAACTGAGCACAAGCTGATGAGCTGACACAGAAGCAGCTTTCCTCGCAAGAATACGAGCACTCACTCGAATCTGCAAATGATTAAGACTTTCTTATTGTATCTCCGCTTGACGGGGGGAGGGGCAACCTTCATCGCAAGGGGCGAAATGGCCGCATGGTCAGCTGAAGAAACTTCGACTATGATAGGGTATGACGGGGTCAAGGGAATTCTGGGAGCGATCGTTGAGGCAATTGGGATGGAATTGGTAATGTCGGCACAACGGGGGAAACAAGGTTCATCAAGACTCAGAAAAGGCTTAAGTGAAAGGGAGTGCAGAAAATGTTTAAGCTCCATCAGGAGCTGATTGAGCCACGAATGAACCCCTAAATGTTGATACCAAAAGAATAAGCATCCACGAAAATGAAAAGAGAACATAAAATTTTTGGGAAAAGAAACCTTCAAACCACAGAGAAAGTAATAAAATAAAAAAGTGGCCTTAAAATTAAAAGTAGCCCTGTTAGGAATCACTTTCCTTGTTAAACTTCAAAATACGGATCCATCATTTTTCTTGAAGTACTGCTGTAACCACCATCTCTCTCTTTGCAATTTCATCTAATCCCTCAACTAATTGGTTTATATAACACTCATTAACGCAATCATTCAACCTCTTCATTTATTATATATACTTACGTTTCTTCCTCCCTAATCCTTAGGCAATGTGAAATGGGGATGCTCTCACCCTCTCTCTTTCAATTATTTTGACTAGGTCAAAAGTGGGAAGAAGCTACTTCCGTTCAAAATTTTTCAAACCCAACATATACTAACAGGCCAAGTTTAAATAAAATTCTCACAACTATTGCCCATTTTATAAATCTCCTTCAACTAATTTTTATTTGGAATATTTTAACAAATGACCTCATTCAAATGTGAAAACTAGCATATACTTCTACTATTTTTAAAAACTAAAAAATACCCTCACTTTAGATTGAACTGTTAAAATCTCGTTAAGTGAATTTATGTGTATCACACATGACACAGTTAAATAACCTAAATACCCACGATAAAAAGTATTTTAGCAAATGTCCTCATTCAAAATCTGGAAACTAGCATATACCCCACTATTTTAAAAAACTAACATATATTCTCAGTTTTGACAATTTTTTTAGGTATGTATCGTTGGAACTTAATTACAAAAGACAGCTGAAAATTTCCCAAGTCAAATTCAGTATGTTCCCAAATAAACTGCTTTACATGTGACTAAATGATGCATACTAGTAGTAGTTGTCTTACTCCGCAAAAATTTATTCATGTAATCAATATGCAGTAAATGAAACATTGAAAGTAAACAAAATGAGAATATTATATGCCATACTAACAGTAAAGTATGAAAATAACAAAACACGGATGAAACTGCAATATTCGAATACACAATGTTTAGATTCAAACAACAAACTATCTAACAATAACACTTAGCCTAATCAATATACAATCATATAATCTGAAAACACTTAGCCTAATCAACATGAAATTGCTGCTAAGTAAAATTTGAAGCAAAACTGATGAGAAATGTTAAATTTTTTAGTTGCTAAGTTCTTTTTAGTATTAGATAGGAAAAGTGGTACCCATAATAAGTCACACGACCACAAATTTCCACAACATATCTTCCATAAGTAAGAAACTAACAAAGAGAATCTAAGTCCGATTTTGACCTTAAAAAACACAAAAACTATAGCTATCATAAGTAAGAAACTAACAAGCAAGATACATACCAAAAAAATTGTCTAAACGAATGGTATATCTTAGTTTTTTTTAAAATAGTGGAGATATATGTTAGTTTCCAGATTTTGAATGGAGACATTTGCTAAAATACCTTTTATAGGGGGTGTTTAGGTCATTTTACTGTGTCACGTGTAATGCACGTAAGTTCACTTAACAGAATTTTAACAATTCTATCCAAACTAAAGGTATTTCTTAGTTTTTAAAAATAGTTGAGGTATATGCTAGTTTTCACATTTTGAATGGGGGCATTTGCTAAAATATCCATTTTATTTTATTTTACTTTATTTATTTTATAAACCTCGCTCAACTTAATTTCTCAAGTTACTCCACCTTTTTTGGGGGATAAAAATGCCTCTTTTTTAACATAGAGTTTTTTGTAATTTAGTCCTTTAATTAACAGATATTTACAATTTAGTCCCCAAATATATACCATCTCCAATTTAGTACCCTGACTTAATTAGACTTTTTGCAATTTAGTCCACTATTTGCAATTTAGTCCTCCAAATCCTAACATTTGTAAATTAGTCCCTCAATTAGAATGACTTAATCAATTTAGTTCTCAAATTTGACATACATTAAGATAATCTCTCCCTATATATTTAAAACTATGTACCATTTCTCAAATATTTTTCAAGACTAACATATATCCAGTGCAATGCAACATGTATAATGATCTTCTCAAGAATGTCATCAAACCAATAGTAATAACAATATCAAAATAATAATAAAATAATTAGAAGATAAGTCATCAAATAATCAAGCTAAAGCATTACCTTCTTATTCTTCTTTTTTTTCTCTGTTTTCATTTTCAAAATTGTTCTTCTCACCATCATTTTAATATTTTTTTGCTAATACCCATATCTTTGAATAAATTTATCTATTGGCTGCTTTTGTTTGGTGGAAACTTTAGTCCCTAAATTGATTAAGTTATTCTAATTACGGAACTAAATTACTGATGCTATGTGTTGGGAGTCTAAATTGCGAAAGACCCTACTTAAGTCATTATAATTGAGGGACTAATTTCCAAATGCTATGATTTGTGGGACTAAATTGCAAATACTCATCAATTCATGGACTAAATTGTACAACTTCTAATTAAGTCTTTCTAATTAGGGAACTAAATTGCAAATACTATAATTTAGGGCACTGAATTGCCAATATTGGTAATCAAGGGACTAAATTGCAAAAAAAACTAAATTGCAAATCTATTTCTATTATAAAAGCAAGAATAAAATATGTACATGATATATCTGGACCACACATCTTAATCTTATAATATAGATTTAATATGGGCCATACAATTCTTTGAAATATTTTACAATTGAACCACACATTTTATTGAGTGTAGTATCTTTCATGTTGTCTGGAATGATTTTTTTATAGCCATGGTATACACAATAATTTTGTATCGTTGCCGGACTGGTGGAGGGCAATTCAAATAGAAGTATTTGATGGGAAGAGGCTTGGTCGAAAAACTCAATCTGTGATAACGTATATTTCTTGGTTACTGTGGACAGATAGCTAGGAACAGTGTGGTATTGATTCTAGGACCTACTCCAGCTTGTGTATTGTGTCTCTTGCTTGACAGCAAGTTCAGGAATTCTGGGAGGTGTCTGATGGTGATGGGGCTGTCAGGGTGCTTCGAAATGTTTGGCACAGGCTCCTTTGGGTCGGTACAAGTTCAATCATGATGGTTCATTTAATCCTATCTCAGGTGAGGCCTCAGTTGGTTTGGTGTTGATAAATTGTAGTGGTGATATACTGCATGTATTAGGTCAGATTGAATCTGCTGACTCTCCAGTTGCCCACCTTTTCTTTTAGTCATTTAATTTTGAGAATTGGGTTTTGAAAAATTAGGTTTATAGTAGCTGACTCAAGTGAAAAAGCTTCACTCTTGATATCAAAATTTGACATTTTTTTAAAACATACCAAATATTTATAGGTTTACGTGGTTTGCTACTTTATGTAGAAGGTATAATTCAGTATTATTCACTAACTGAGTAAGTTTCTTGTTTCATGCTCGACATTTTTACTGAGTTGGCAGTTTAGGGCATTTTAATTGTTTGATAAGGTTGTAGGATTTGTTTATTTAATCAATTTTCCATTGATTTATATTTTCTACATCATAGACTTTAGATTAGATGATGCTATTGTTTTTTATTTTGTATTTGCATAACTGTAAGTTTATATAAGAAGAGTGAACTTCGATTACCAAATCTGGTTTTACTTCAAAGGGTAAACTAAGCCCAAATCATTCAATTTTCTTCACATCTGTTGACATCAATCCAAAAAATCATGCATTTTGTACCTTAAATTGGTTGCTATGAAGCTGCTTGTTGGTTTGAATCTTGTTTTCAATCTACACCCACTAATTGGTCTCTTAACATTAAACATGATTTTTTATCAAGTACAATGGTTTGTTTCATGTTGTTCCTCCAATTAGTAACAGTTGTTTTGATAAATGCCCTGCAATCAGTTGATTAGTTATTTTATTTCTTACTTCTTATGTATGTCTTAAACTAATCAAAAATTTTGAATTCTGAATCCAATTTCCTTATTTGCAATTAGCCCGTTCTAGCTATATTTTTAGTTCTAAGCAGTTATTGTAAAACCTTGGTTTATTATCAATAAGAGTTATGTTTAGTTATTATTTTAATATTTTATGACAATTTTATTCTGTTTATGCACTTGACAGATTCACTTTTCTTGGTGTTTGTTAGAAGTTTAATCAGTCAAGATGGTGAAGTTTACTGCAGACGAGCTCTGTGGGATCATGGACAAAATCAATAATATTTGTGACATGTTTGTCATTGCTCATGTGGATCATGGTATGTTAATGCTTTCACACATTAGCATTATATGTTACATGATAATCATCCATTTACTATTTTTGTTAGGATTGAATTGTTTTACGAAATCTTTTAGCCATTTTCTATTTGTTTTGTTCTAATGAGTTTTATTTGACAAAGATTTACTAATAAAAAAAAGTCTTCCTACTGTGGAAGAGTTGTATTTTCTAGCAAATCTTTTTGTCACATTGTTTTGCACTATACCTTCCTTTATGTTATCAAATGTATGATACTTTTTGTAAAAGCTGAATTCTCTGTGAGTTTGTAATATCATCAGTAAATATACCTGGGTGTCCAAATAATATAATATCATCAGTGAATATAAGCTATTGAATATGCATGTAATGAAGCAATACTAGACATTTAAAATGTAGATTTTATCATATATTAGATTTAAGTATGTAGAATGGTTAATAAAATCCACCACCTATTTTTTTGATTACATGTTAGATGTTGTTTTTATGCATATGTTGGATATGCAAGGATCAACATCGAAAATAAAAATGTTGATCAGTTGAAAGAATGACTTAACTTATATAATCATTTATTTGCATATTGAATAGTACTTTATTTTGTGTATCTGTGCATGTAATACGTGCATGTAATATAGTAGTATTGCAGTCAATCACATGGATAACAATTGTAACACCCCACAAAATTGAAAATGACAATTTTTCCCTCGTGTGTTACGCACGTGTATTTTGTACCGTTACTGTAATATCCGTAACGTGTTTCACTATGTATCTTTGGATTCCGACTATTTATGCATTTTTCATCTTCTCAAAATTTATTTTTATCTTATTTGAGTCAACTCAAATATAAAATTCCAATATCTGTATTTGTACGTGCTTTATACGTGTTATTGATGCACGTATCGATTACGCATTTTTCACCGCTACATGTAATATTTTCTATTTGTTTCATGATGTGTTCGAATTCGTTTTATAAATGAAAATTCATTTTTCTCCTATTTTGGATTAAAATATTATTATACGTGCGGTGCACGTGTTTTCTATGTACGTATTGATTACGTTGTGGAATATATAAAAACTAATGAAATATATTTTTCGTATATTGTATTTCAATTATTTATGAACATTTTTCCGTTGATAAAGTCGAATTTTGTATTTTGATATTTTATGTACGACGCACGTATTTGCAGTTGCACGTATTTAGGTGTATCCGTTTTCAAAATAAAATTTTGAAGTGTGTGTGTATTTATTTTATTTGTGCATGAAAAACCTAATTTATAATTAAACTAAAATAATTTTACTTAAACAATTACTATACATTATAACCTGCATTTTAAATTAAATATATATATATATGTGTGTATGAATGAAGTGTGTGCAAGTGCAATGCACGTGCACATGTTTTACATGGAAAGATGTAGGCCGACTGTTTTGGAATGGAGGGAAAAAAAACTAGGTTTTGAATTAGAGAGTGGATTAGTGGGTGTATTAGTGGGGGGTAGTTAATGTAAATATATCCTAAATTTCTTATATAATCACCAACTCATTCTCTCCTCATCTCTCCCTTCTTTCTCTTCTCCACCCATTTCCGAAACCTCCAGCAAGTCCCCTGTTGTTTTCTCCACTCACATACAAACATACATACCTATACTTCCCACCATTCAAAGTACATATGTATATGTAGATATATGTAACACTCTACTATCAGTTAGTCATGTCTTGACGAGTGATGGCCTTTTGGTTGTTGTCCCTGTTGCTCTACCGAAATGGAAGTTAGGGGTTTTTCTTTGTGCACGGATTTCGAGGAGGTAAATTGGAGTTTCTCTTAGAGTTTATTTCTAAGGATTAATTGAATACATCAATGCTTCTTTGGGTGGGTGTTTCTTAAATCCTTTCTAATTTAGGAGTATGATGCATGCTAGTTGATAAATTGTTTAATTGTTAAATTTTGATTGGTATGGTAAATGTAGATTGCTTAATTTACTCTCTAAAAATTTTATGTGATGCACGTTGTAAGAAAAAGCTAAAATTTGTGATTGATGAAAGAAATGTATGTTAGATGAAAATTTTATAAAGTAGGCTGTAAGTGAAATTAAAGTATGTGAAATTAGAAATTCAAATTGTGCAAAATAATAGATAGAATGGCATGAAAAAATCTAATTTTTGTATAAGAAGGTTTTAGGAAAATTGTGAAAAGAAACTAAAATTTCGCTTGATTAGAATTGATATTGAAATTTTGGGGAAAACTCTCATCATGTTAATTACCATTAAAAAGAAAAAGAATTCTATGAATGTGTAGTAGAATAAAACTTTACAATTTAGCAAACGTGTATGACGTTTGGGATGTTCTTAATTTTGTTACATATCTTTAAATTGCAAAAATTTTGCTTTGATACATAAACAATAAGTAAATATATGTTATTGTACTTTCGAAGTGTCCTGTATGAGTAATAAAATTGGCGTGATGAATCGAAGTTCGATTGATTGTTATGTTTTAAATAAATGAATTGGGCCAAGACTGGATACTTAAAGAATTTAACCCTATTCATATCAGTTAGTCACTCTGGACTTATTAGTTTTCGAGTGCGCTTTGGGTCTGTTACTGTAGCTGGGCGGGGGTTTGGCTCTGGGTTCGAGTCTTGTTAGAGGCTCTGTTTTTATTTTCGAAGTTTGATTTTTCCCAATAGCAAAGTGTGCCGGTATGTAAGAAAATTAACTGAACTTCCTTTCAGTTAGTCACTCTTGGACTTCTGGTCTTCGGGTGTGCTTTGGGTCTGTTACTGTAGCTGGGCGGGGTTTGGTCCTTGGTCTTGGGTTCGAAACCGGTAGCCCTCCTTTTATTTTCTTTTTGATTTTTTTGAGTATTTAAGAGTTTTTAAGAGAAATAAAAATTGGGAAAATTTCTATTATTCCTCTAAAATTATTTAGACTTTATAAAAAATATTTTCACAATATTTTGATATATTTTGTGAGAATTGGAAGTGGATTTCATAATAAAACTATGGGATGAAGAACTCGATAATTTTTCTTAAAGTGTGGCTTTTGTATAATTAAAGAAAAATGAAAATTTAGAATACGATTATATTTCTTCGCGATGAGATTCTATGGTTATAAATTTTTTTGATTAAGATTATTTGAATTGCACACAATGTTATAAGTGATTAAATTGATAAAAGAAGTTGAATTGAATTATTTCATGTTATGAGATTATAAAGAAAAGTTTCTCTTTTGAGAAAGAGTTTGTGAATAAAGAAATTGAAATGTTATTTTGGGATTGAATGTAAATATTATTGATCTCTAGAATGAGATATTTGTTGGAATCAAGAGGCTATGCGAGACCCATAGAAACCGGCAGTTATTATTATGAATTTGAGAGCTAACCAGTGTGGGTTGAGCATCTCTTGAGAAGTAACCAGGTTGGGCTGACTGTCTCTTTTGTTTGGTTTAAGTCTGGTTAAGCTAGCTCTAGGTTGTGATAATTTTCTTCTAAAACAACTAAAAACTTAAGGACCACACTATAGTGAAGATGTGATGAAAGTAAGAGAAAAACACAAGTATGAGGGACTCGGATTTACGGTATAAGAATTTTCATAGGCTGTCCACATGATGTGTCATGTCATGACGTGAATCTATCTCCGGAATTATCGGGATCGTGGCGATGCTTGTGAAATGCTCGGTGACTATGTAGTGTCATCGTTCCATGACGGAGGCAAATTGTCCATAGGTTGTCTGCATGATATGTCATGTCATGACGTTGGATTCCCCTTCAGACTGTCTGGACATGGGCTCGTAACTCATAAAACATCTAGGATACTTACCATAGTTACCATAGTAGTTAAACTCATAACGAGGGATTCAACCTTACAAGATGAAGAACGGTTAAGGGCTTGCCCTCGGATTTATGTAGAATGCGATGCATAAGTTCGAACAAGTGTGCATTAGTGTCATGAAATATAAATAACTGCATTAAGGCTAAGGGCACAAGCACACACGACATCAATAGGATAGTCCCCATTTAGCATTGTTTGTGATCAAGTTTGTGATTGTTAAAGTATTAAAGAATCGTTATACTTTCGGCATAGCGAGGATGGCCGTGTATAATATTTCGTCGGTTGTAAGCAACTGACGTACCCACAGTTTTATATGCAGGACTTGAAATTTACAAGAAGATATAAAGATGAATTTGATGCTGATGATTACTTAAATGCTAAAGTTGTTACAATTGTACATTTATTAGTGTTGTATTTCACTTATATATTCCGCTGTGTTATGATGTAAAAAGACTTTGTTGTAATAAAAGTTTAAAATTTCTTGTAAAATTGTACGAAGTGAAGTGTAAAGATCCTGTGGAACTTCGAACAGGCTTATTTGGTGTTACAACAATATTATCACAGTCATAACAAGAGAGCAAAGTTTTTGGTTTGCCTCATTCCCTTGTTTCAAATCACACATGTATATATTTGTTATCTATTGAAACATCGATTTGGAATCTGTTTATTTTTTAACATGAGTTATCTTTTTGAATCTTGAAAAGGTATGTGTCCATGTTGCTTAGCTGTATTGTATTGCAACCATGTATTTATTGATATATCCATGAGGTTAAACATATAATATTGTATGCTCACTATGTAATAATGATACAATACTTTGCCGTTAAGCTTCGTCGCCTCCAAGAGGCGGCAGATTTATTTCGTATTTCTAATTTTCAACCACCCTGAGTACTAATTCTTCTCATTTGTATTTGCTTACATATTTGAGCATGCAGTTGTTTGTTATTACTTATTTACCCCCCTCTGGGTGTCTTACCTCTGGCTTCATTCTGACTGTGCCGAAGTTCTGAGATTACGAGTCTTTTTGCTTCCTTTCCTTTCCAATTTTGTAGAGGCCTGGGTTGTAGGCTCGGTCGTCGGGGTTGTTTTGTTGTTATGCTGCTATGCTTATTATCTTTTGCTCTTAATCTTTTTGTTACTGTTGCTATTTCTAGCTCTTTTATTATCTGTTTTTTTGACCTTTTGGTTACTCTTTAATGCTACTAATGCTGATCTTGGTAGATTTCAGCTATTGTTTCTACTTCCCTACTATTCTCTTTTTATTCTTTAGTGTTCTTACTTTTAGTGATGTTTTGATGGATTGCTTTCATGGTTGGCTATTGTTTATGTTCGGCAGGTGTTTTCCTCGCTTTTGTGGGTTCAGGTCGGTCAAGGACAGGATCACCTTCTCATTTTAGTGGTTTCTTTGTTTCTCCTGTGGGCTTGAGGGCTTATTTGTAGGTCAATTTGTATTGTTGTCGTCGCTTTTGTGTCTGTTGTTTCGCTGCGCTCTAGCAGTCTATTCTCGTTTGCTCTTATTCAGGTCTGTTGTTGACTCGGTTTGGGGCTTGGTTGCTCCAGCGTTTGGGCTTGGTTTCGCAGTTTCATTGTTGTTGTGGTTGGTGTTGATGCCTTTTTGGCTGGGTGGTGTTTTCTGCTGTCCTCGGATCGATGTCGACTGCATTCAGGATTGTTCCTTTTGGCTTGCAGTTTGCTGCGCTGGATTTGCCTATTTCGTGCAATTCTCTTCATTGCATCGGCATGTTTTATTGTTGTTTTTTTTCTCGTTTTTTCAAGTTTACTCTGTGTAAAATTATTTGATGTTTGTAACTATTCTCTTATTTTTCGTATATTTGTGCTGGAGTTTGTTGACTCTATCCACGTTATCAAAAAAAAATGATACAATACTTTGTTTTTGCTTTGTGAGTTTGCTATATTCAAACATTTGTTTTGATTTAATTTGATATTTAAAGTTAGTTTAAATATCAGAATAGAAGAATCTAATACTGAGGGTTTAAGTGCTACCAGGAAAGGTGATATTGTTGTTGTCAAGGGAGCCACAGCTAATCTGGACAGTAGAATGATAACGAGAATACTAAGATTTTGAGCAAGGTTTTTTTTTCCCTTATGGATGTGCCTGCAAAATTTGATGAGCTTATAATGAATTAATTGTTGAAAGCAATGATTCATTTATACTGGAGAGAAACTATGAACTTATTCATTATAATTGTGTAATGAATGTGAGTTTAAAGGAGATGTTGAATTTTTTTCCTCAAATATGTATTATTTTACAAACATTTATTGAACACATCCAAATGTTAAACTAATGGAGAGTTGTATAGATTATTCTACCATGTCAATGTTTTTTCTTGAGTTAAACAAGTTTAGAGTACAACTTACTCTGTTAATCTAACTGAATTTGCTACCAAAATTAATCTAGATTACATTTCTTGAATGAGTTTTTTTTTCTCCATGTATTTCATTGCATTGAATCATAATAATATGTCGAAATTGGTTCAAAACTTTGGAGTTTTAACCCCTCTCTTTCATTTCTCTAATTATTATTAAGAACTATAAATTTATGTTTCATTCATATTAATCATTTTGGCTGACTATTTTTACTACTTCGTTTGATGAGAAGCAAGATGGACCATTAGTTGCTCCGTATAAGATTTGGAAGATTTGGAAGATTTGGAAAATATAAAAAATGATGTATAACATGTGATTCTAGATGATTAAAAATGATTAATAGTTAAACAAAATGTTGGAGAATCTAATAGGCGGGCCAAGAAATGCATTTGAAATAAACATATTTTTCTGATCCATTCACAAGACATCACTTAACTATTCATGTAAATTGTATTGATTGCTTTTGTGATTGATTGTTTGTAAAAGATATTACATTTCTAAAATATTCAAATGATATTAATATTTAAGGAATGTAAATATTAGACACGTGCATCAAGTTATGTGCACTTGGGGCACGGCCAATTCCCACTAGTACTATAAAGTTAGCCTTGAAAGTCCGAGGTATTATAATGCACATACACAGTGCGTATAGACGTATACATGAAACTTGAATTGAAGTTATAATAATAAAGATTTGTATAAGATAACAAATGTGATATTTAAAAAGTCCTTCTAAAACTTTTAAAAGCGTGAATCCTACAGCCGCAAATTTGGAAGCACTTTACAACAATTGAAAAGAAAATCGTGGAAAAAAAATCATATGCCCAATTGGGCAATTGGCAAAGAACCTTTGACTTATCTAAAAAAACTGTGGTATAAGAGCATCCACAGTCGTTTTTCTCAAATGCTATAAAATGGCAGCTACAGTAATAGCAAATGCCATCGATCGCTGCAGTCGTCATTTGCTATATTGTTTCTCATTTTTTAGAAAAAAGCGAGCGATGGGTATCATATACCGTCTCATCGTTTACAATAAATTAAAAAAAGATTAATTACTTATTAACTATTAAACTATATTAATTAACTAAATTAAATATTATAATATTTACTAAACCTAATTAATTAACTAATTTAACCTAAAAACTACTCTAAACCTACCAATCTGTATTAATTAACCCATGAAGCATTAAATGCATTCCTACCTCACGGACGGGGTTTGATACCCCGGACGGGGTATCATTCCCCGTCTGAGGGTAAACTAAAAAAAAATAATATTTTTTTAAGGTGCGCGACGGGGTATCATACCCCGTCCGAGGTATGTATCCCCGTCCGACCATTTTTAAAAAAAAAATTTAAAATTATTGAGACGGTATATGTTGTTCCGTTCGAATCGATTAAATAATTATTAAATCAGAGAGACGGGGAATCATACCCCGTCTTTTATAATTTGAGAAAGCACATTTCGTTTCTCATATTTGAGAAATGAGAATAGAACGTTTGCTAAAAAATGAATAAATGAGAAACGACTGCAGGGGTGGTTTGCTATTTCGTTTGCTATAATATAGGAAAATGACATATATAGCAAACGACTGTGGATGCTCTAAGAAAATCAAGTAGAGAGCTCCATTTTGTTAGCAAATCCAAAAGCAGCTCTCTTTTGCCACAGATTTTTTTTTTTTTTCCAGAAAATCAACAATATAGTAGAGGAGTCAAAAACGATGCCTTCGTAGTCCTTGATTTTTAATTCCCTCAAATTTGCCGGCTCTTTATTTTAGCTTTGCTTTTGGGATAATTAAAAATATAGCCTGTCAAGTCCAAATAGCCAACTAGAGAATTTAAAATTTAAAAAAAAAAAAAAAAAAAAAGTCCAAACAGATGGATGAGAACGACACAAGAAGCACGCCTCATGTTTACACGTTATTGACCAAGCATAAGCATCAACAATTCATGTATTTTTAGCCCAAAAAAGATGAACAATTAATGTATGTATGTATGTTTGGGAGAAAAAATTTCATAAGGCAGGCATCATCAACCATGGCCATGGGGATCAGGCAGATATGCGTTCCTTCACTGTTCTCATGGCTAATCATCGGTATCGTGATCTCCATGGTTGTTGAGAAAGCTACTGCTATTGGGAAGGGAACTGGTTGTTCTTCATCCTGTGGAAATCTGAGCATTCAACCCCCTCTACGTTTAAAAGGCGATCCCAACCACTGTGGTGATTCAACCTATGATCTTACCTGTGATGCTAGTAACAAAACAATCCTCGAGTTACCCTTCGGTGAGTATTATGTTACAAATATTTGGTATAACAGTTCTACAATGCAAGTAGTGGATCCCAATCTGACAGGTGACCGTTGCAGCCTTCCTTACCGTTTTCCTTCAGATTTTCCAAATCTTTATCAAGATTCAGGAGTATTTCAGAATTCATATGGCACAAGTTATAATTTGTGGTTAAATGATCAGTTTTTTAGTTTTGTGAAATGTTCAAAGAAGGCGGTCATGAATGACGACATTTACTTCCATAATGTTTCTTGCTTGAGTGGAAACGATACAGATGTCTATGCAATATATGGGTATTCAGTCAGTGATCTTCCTCCTTCTTGCAGCTTCCTGTCTATGGTCCCAGCTTATGTTGATTTTGGTCCCGATAATATTACTAGACTTATCCAAAGTCTACAGAGCGGGTTCATTATGACATGGGCTCGACAACCCATTATGCCAGCCCGTATGAAATATTGTTTGAGTGCTGCCTCAAGGTGAGGGACCTAATAATGTTGGAGCTAACATATATATTGTTATTTTCATTACAGTTCATATTTTACGTAAGAGTTTATTGTTTGCAATACAGCGAGGTTAAATCTTTCAATCAGGATTCGAATAGCAGTTTCATTTGGGTTGTTGATCCGTTTTACTTTGGAGGGCAACTCATATACTGTCTCAATTACGACAAACACCACAACCGCGCTTTATTTTTCATCGTGTGCTGGTATACAGTAACATCTCTACTAGGTAAAATCCAATTACCAGAGGTAATAATGTAAGCGATCGTAGTTGTCTCTCTTGTTTATCGACTAAATTATTTTCAAATTCTGTTTTATGCAGTAATTTCTATCATTGCCAAGCTTGTAGCACCATCCTTGTCTATTTATGTTCTTCTCGCCCGTGAGTATTGGAAAATGATGGTTCCAACGGACAGTATAGAGAAATTTTTACAAAATCAGCAGACCCTCACACCAACAAGATATGCCTACACTGATATCATTGCGATGACAGAACATTTCAAAGAGAAATTAGGCCAAGGAGGGTTCGGATCTGTATTCAAGGGAAAGCTTCTTGGTGGTCGTCTCTTAGTTGCAGTTAAGATGTTGGTGAATTCCAAATGCAATGGAGAAGATTTTATTAACGAAGTTGCTACTATTGGCAGGATTCATCATCGCCATGTTGTTCGCCTTCTTGGCTTTTGTGCAGACGGTACAAAGAATGCTCTCGTCTATGAGTTTATGCCTAATGGTTCATTAGATAAGTATATCTTCTCTTCAAATGGGGCACAGCGTCATTTTACAATGGAGAAATTGAATGAGATTGCACTAGGTGTGGCTCAGGGAATTGATTATTTACACACGGGCTGTGAAATGAGCATCTTACATTTTGACATCAAACCTCACAATATACTCCTGGATCAAAATTTTGAGCCGAAGATAGCAGACTTCGGACTTGCAAAGCTTTATTCAAAAGACAATAGTCTTGTGTCCGTTAGTGCTGCAAGAGGAACAATTGGCTACATAGCTCCTGAGTTGGTATCTAGGAGCTTTGGGATCATTTCTCACAAGTCTGATGTATATAGCTTCGGTATGCTATTGATGGAAATGGCAGGTGGGAGGAGGAATGTTGATCACAATGCTCAGAATTCTAGTCAATTTTACTATCCGTCCTGGATCTACGATCAACTCAATCAAAATGAACAACCTGAGATAAGTGTCTCTGTTACGATCGATGACATGGAAAAGAAGCTGTGCAAAGTTGGTCTATGGTGCATTCAGATGAGGCCATCCGACCGTCCATCCATGAGCAAAGTTATAGAGATGCTACAAGCTGATGTCGATACTTTGGAAATGGCACCAAAACCTTTCGCGTCTGCTCCAGCTCCTGTATCTGTAAGACAGTCTGGTGTCGACTTTTCTTCTTCTCAGTATTCTGTAGACTCTTCTCTGTCTGAGTGCTCAATTATCTCAGAAAATGAGTAATAAATACATATAACTTTCAGAACTGGTTTTTTACTCTTGTATACATTCTGCTCAATCATACAAGTATAATGCACGTGCGATGCACGTCTATAAATTAGTCATTAAATTAAATGAATTTGTATATCGTATAACAAAAGAAATAGTAAAACATTTAAAAACATGTTTGGAAATGTGTTATTGTTAATGACATGTAGCCTCAAACAACCAAGAGGAATCAGCAGTGCATCCCCGAATTATTAGGTAGACAAATACTAAATATTAGTAACATGATTCATCATGCTCTATTATTCCCCCCTCCTCTGCTTTCCTCTGCTCCTAGCATCATTAAGGTTAGATACATAGCAGCATAAGACTGGCTTAAATGATTAATTATACAATCAATAACATTTTAAATTTGAATGTCGAAAGAATCATCAAAACCCTTTTTGATTTAGTGCCAAATTCCTGGTTTTTTATGACTGAAATGACAGAAATATATATATAAAATACAATCAAGTGAACTGGAACTAAAAAAGATATGATCTGTAAAGATATTTGTATATAGAATGAATGAGTGCCCTAGACTTGGTTGATGCATGCACCAACCAGTGCCAATCAAAGTGATATATGGAGACAGTTAGAATTAAGCAGGAAGTAAATTTTGTTCTCCCCTGCATATGCATATGCATATGCATCTGCATGTTAAGAGAAGAAGAAGAAGAAGCAGCTGATATTTGCAAAAACTTTGCAACCTATATTAAGAACAGAGACTGCAAGTAATAGAATAGCACGTTAAAGCTATACATGTATTGAAGACACCCAACATAAATATGACCATAGATTACTAAAGTCGTACAATCAGGGAGCTAAAAGTCTTATCTGGAAAATATATGTGAGGATCAAGGAGACATACCACTATACAGGCTTCTCAGAATTTGCAGTATAATAACTACTTCAACCACATTTTTCCGGCTATGCCCAATATCATCAGAACTTTCTTCACCATATTCGATGTTTATAAATGAATATGGACCATACATGGGGCCTGAAAGATAGCGCACTTCATGCGTCTTTTGAAGTACATTTGGAGCATCTGCAATTTTTTTATCGTAGAAGTTGCCATTAGGAAAAATACTTATTGAGGGATGCATTCGATATTGAATATTTAGAAGGTGCGTCTTATGGCCTAAAGAACTCAACCTTTCAAAAAGACTCCTACCGAACATTGCACCTTCTGAAACCTGAGAAATAAATGAATTTTATGGGTAAAAGATAATATGCATGTTGATTATCAAAAAAAGAAGCAGTCAGGGTTTTCTTCCAGACCTTGCTTTTCACCATTGCGGGCAGTTGGCACTCATCCCCGATGAGAACAACATGTCTTAAACCAAAGAGCTGTAGAGGAATCAGTGACTCACACTCCTTCAACTGTGCAGCTTCATCAATGACTAAGAACTCAACTGGTAAAACAAAAAAAACAAAACAAAAAAGCAATATAGCTAGCTCATTACCCTAACAAAAATGGTAATCCTAAGATCTTTAACAGAAAGAGAAATATAATGTTCTTCATACTTCATAATCAAATCAAATGAAGTGGTTTTCAAGTAGTTCTTGAGTACCTTGAACAAATTAAAAGTGGTCCAAGCAAAAATGAATTTTCAGCTGTCCTCAAACCGGAATTCTGTGGATCTGAATAACAGGGGAGGCATTAGTACTTTGCTTAATAGAAGTATAGATAGATTTGTTTACTTTTGTCATTTTATTGATTAATTATTGTGTTCATCAGCATTCCATAATATAAGCAGTTCCAAAACTTTGTTTTTTTCAGGATTTTTCCTATGGTAAGATTTATACCAATGATTTCGTGAAATCCAACTACCAAACATAGAACTTGCACAACTCACACTAAGTTTGATAGTATCTTTCATCTGATTAACCAGTAGCGGCACCGTCTCCCCTCGAAACAAAACCGTCGTTAGCGCAATCGACGCCCACCTACAACACCAACTCAAACATCAAAATCATATCTTCCTAAAACCCCCAAACCCAAAGCCCCAATCCCCAACAAACCAACCTACCAATTAAATCCAGTAGCCGAATGCACATCATCAATCACGTGCTGCAACACCACCACGAGCAGGTACGAATCCGCTACGACCGCGGCCACTTCACCTGGAAACGGCGCCGGAATCGCCGCCGCAGCAGTATTTACAACGGAAGAAGCGGAATCAATGACCGCGCCGCGCTCTGCATTTTTCGCGGTGGTCGCGCGACACGAGGGATGAGGAGAGAGAGAGGTGATGGGGATTTTGAGAGAGATGGAGAGGAATCGGCCGGGGGTTGAGATAGAGAGAGTTTGATTTTAGTGAGAGAGAGATTGAATTAAATGTGAAGCAAAAATTACGCTTGTGCCCTCTGATTGTTTAGGGATTAGGGGCAAAAATTGACAGAATTAACCCTATAATTTTTTTTAGCCTTTTGTGCTTATGGGGGCATGATAGTAAAATACCGCCAAAATGGGGCTTTGCTTAATAATAGTATAGATGTAGAAATTAAGGATTTTCTTTATGTTTTTCTTTTCTTCTTTCTTTGTTGGTAAAATCATAGGCCTCATATATATATACTAGTAATTTACACGTGCGATGTACGTTTTAATAATTTCAAAAGGTAAAAATAAAAACTCTGACGTAGAGAGGATTTGAACCGGAAATCTCTTTTATATTAGTTATTTACGTGCGTTCCACATGTTGGTAGAATGACAAATGACACTAAGGCCTTTCTCCCATTATTATATATATATATATATATATAGTAGTTTACACGTGCGATGTACTGCTTAATAAATATAGTTTTTTTAAAAGTAAAAATTCAGACGTAATCTGGATTTGATCTAAAACCTCATTTACAATAGTTATGCACGTGCGTTGCATGGGTTGTTAGATGGACAAATTACACTAAGACCTTCTCCCATTATAGTAGTAGAGATAAGACAAAAATATTACAAAAATCGGGCTAGTTTGGGGACAAAATGTGGTCCGTGGCACCTGCCTGGGCTAATAGATCAAGATTACAAGCACCTTAAGGGTGCAGTTTGGAAACAAAAATTAAATAGAATTCATTTAAAGTGGAGCAGAGGTTTGTAATAGCTATTAATTAGGTGACTCTTGATCTCGGACCGGATTACATGCGGCTTGTGTGCGCCCGCACGTCTCGCGGACACGAATGTTGGACCGACATAACCCCACCCCATGCAGAGCCACTTTTTGCTGCAGTTTTGATTTTTTTTCCTTTGTAAACGGCTGTTATAAATGCAGAAACGATTTTGTTTGCCGTTTTAGTGAGTATTAAATATTTTATCTGTCGTTACAATGTACGCATTATCTGCAGTTACACTGAAGGCATTCAAAGGCATTGACTGCTGTCTAGCGTTACAGTGTATGCATTCAGTAGGTTGTCTGCCGTTACACTAAAGGCATTCATAGCCTTGTCTGCCATTACAAGTCCCTAACCCCGGCCTCGACATCATAGGCGGAAATTGTTTTAAGGAGATTGTGTGCTACACAAGCCTCGACATCAAATCGGTTTGATTTCATTATTTTCTTTTTCATTTCATTTTATTGGTTTTATTTCTCTCCTCCTTCTCTAGTTTTTGTGCCTCTCAATCATTAGAATTTATGCCAAATTTTTTTGTAACCAAAGTTGTAGCAAAGAGAACAAATATTGAAGAAGTTGGTTTTATTGTAAACAAAATTTGTAACAAACTTAGAACAGTTTTTTGATTTTCTTGAATTCTGATTTTGAGGCACTTCTTTTCTTTTTCTTTAATCTGGAAAACTTACACTCGTGTTGCGTATTTTTCAGAATCGAAATGACTACTGCAGCGGAGAATGTTGTTGTGTCTGAAACGGTCCAAGTGCCGATTGCTGATACGACATAAGTACCGACTGCTGTTGCAGCACGAGTGCCAATGCCAACTGTTGTACCTGTCTCAGTCTCCCATGGGACAACGGGCAGAATTTCAAAAGGTGGCAACAGAAGATGATGTTCTATTTGACCACATTGAATCTTGCAAGATTCTTGAACGAAGAATGTTCAAATCTCAACAAAGATGAGAAAGATAACCAAGTCATCGCTACTGTGGATGCTTGGGAAAATGCTGATTACTTATGTAGGAATTACATAATGAACAGATTAGCCGATTTTTTGTATAATGTATACATTGATAAAAGAACTGCTAAAGAACTTTGGGAATCACTAGACCATAAGTATAAAACTGAGGATGTCGGTGCTAAAAAATTCATTGTGGGCCGCTTCCTAGACTATAAAATTGTAGATTCTAAAATAGAGATCAGTCAAGTTCAAGAAATACAACTGATTGTGCATGATATTCATGCTAAAGGTATGAACTTAAGTGAAAGTTGTCAAATAGCATGTATAATTGAAAATTTGCCACTAGGTTGGAAAGACTTTAAGAATTACCTAAAGCATAAGCGAAAAAAATGGGCATTGAATATGTCATTGTCAGGCTTCGTATTGAAGAAGACAATAGAGGATTTGAAAAGGTCGGAGTCATCAGTCATGCGGCCAAGGAAAATGTAGTGGAACATAAACAATGTTCCAACAAGAACAACAACAAGGGTCCCAAGTTGGGGCCTAAGGGAGGAATCTCCAAGAAGCCAAAGTTTTAAGACAAGTGCTTCAATTGTGACAAGATGGGTCACAAGTCTACTGAATGCAGACTACCTAAGAAGAACAAGAACAGAGAAACAAACATTGTTGAAGGAATTGCTTAAGATGTTTCTGATATCAAGCTCTCAGCTGTGGTCTTGGAGGTGAACATGATGGGTTCAAACCCCAAGGAATGGTGGATTTACACTGAAGCTACTCAACATTTGTGCTCCAATAGAAGTATATTCTCCACTTTTGAACCATTGGAGAATGGGGAGAAGATGTTTATAGGGAACTTGGCTACTTCAGAATTCAAGGGCCAAGGCAAGGTGATCTTAAAGATGACTTCTGGAAAGGAACTGACTCTGAACAATATTGCATATGTTCCTGAAATCCATAAAAACCTGGTATCTGGTTCGTTTCTTAATAATCATGGATTTTGTTTAGTGTTTGAGTCAAACAAATTTGTTTTGTCGAAGAGTGGAATGTATGTTGGTAGAGGATACATAAGTAGTGGAATGTTCAAACTCAATGTAATGACCATGGTCAAAAATATTAATAAAGCTAGCTCTTCTACTTATATGCTTAAGTCTTCCAATTTATGGCATGGTAGACTAGGACATGTTAATTATGATACTTTACATAGACTAATTAACTTGAATCACATACCAACATTCCAAATTGATTCCAAACATAAGTGTGAAACTTGTGTTGAGGCAAAACTAACAAGATCATCATTTAAAAGTGTTGAAAGTTACACTGAACATCTTGATCTAATTCATACTGATATTTGTGATTTGAAAATGATACAAACAAGAGAAGGTAATAAATATTTTATTATCTTCATTGATGATAGCACAAAATACTGTTATGTATATTTGCTTAAAAGCAAGGATGAAGCTATAGAGAAATTTGTTCTCTATAAAAATGAAGTTGAGAACCAACTCAACAAGAAAATTAAGGCGCTAAGAAGCGACTGAGGTGGAGAGTATTAATCTCCATTTGCTAACACTTGTGCTAAGCATGAGATTATACTTGAAGCTACAGCACCTTATTCTTCTCAGTCCAATGGTGTTGCTGAAAGGAAGAATCGTACATTGAAAGAAAATGATGAATGCAATTTTAATAAGTTCTGGTTTGCCACCAAACTTGTGGAGAGAAGCTATACTTTCAGCTAACTACATTTTAAATAAGGTACCCAAAAAGAAAGAAGAGAAAACTCTATATGAATTATGGAAAGGAAGAAAGTCATCCTACAAGTACTTGCAAATGTGGGAATATCTTGCCAAGGTGGCAGTACCTCCACCTAAGAAAGTGAAAATAGAACAAAAAATAGTTGATTGCATTGGCTATGCACTTAACAGTAGTGCTTATCGATTCTTGGTGTACAAATTTGATTACTGAGATACCAAAGAACACGATAATGGAGTCCAGAAATGCATCATTCTTTGAAGATGTATTTCCATGTAAGTCTACGGAAGAACTAAGTTCTTCCAAACGAACTCATGAAACTATTAGTGAAGATAGTGAAGACCAAGATGAAGAAGTTAAGGAGGAACCTCGACGCAGTAAAAGAACAAAAACGGAAAAATCTTTTGGTCTGGATTTCTTGACTTTTATGCTTGAAGGTGAACCCCAAACCTTCAAAGAAGCGGTGAACTCTAGTGATGGTACTCTATGGAAAGAAGTCATCAAGAGTGAAATTGATTCTATCTTGCAAATTCATACTTGGGAACTAGTGGATCTTCCACCAGGTAGTAAACCTTTAGGTTCCAAGTGGATCTTCAAGAGAAAAATGAAACCTGATGGATCAATTGATAAATACAGGGCAAGACTTGTAATTAAAGGTTATAAACAAAAGGAGGGTCTTGATTACTTTGAAACATATTCTCCTATGACGAGAATAAATTCTATTAGGATGGTACTTGCAATAGCAGCTCTGCATAATCTTGAAGTACATCAAATGAATGTGAAAGCAGCTTTTCTTAGTAGAGATTTAGATGAAGAAATATACATGGAATAACCTGAGGGTTATTCAGCTCGATGACATGAAAAGAAAGTGTGTAAACTGGTGAAGTCATTATATAGCTTAAAATAAGCTCCAAAGCAGTGACATGAGAAATTTAACAATGTCATGATGACAAATGGCTTCAAGATCAATGAATTTGATAAATGTGTATATGTCAAAGACACAGAGATATATCATTATATGTTTGTATGTAGATGACATGCTTATTATTGGAAGTAATGATAAGATTACTAAATATGTTAAAAAACATGTTGAACTCGAGGTTTGACTTGAAAGACATGTGACTAGCTGATGTTATATTGGGAATTAAATAACAAGAACATCAGACGAGCTTATTTTAAGCCAGTCACATTATATAGACAATATTCTTGGAAAGTTTGATAAAGATAATCCTGGAATTGCCAGAACTCCAATTGATCTAACTCTACATTTATCCAAGAATAAAGGAGAGAGTATTTCTCAAGTAGAATACTCTAGAATTATAGGCAGTCTAATGTACTTGATGAGCTGTACAAGATCAGACCTAGCCTATGCAGTTAGCAAACTAAGTAGATATACGAGTAATCCTAGAAGCGAGCATTGGCAAGCGATTACAAGAGTATTGTAGTACTTGCGTTTTACTTGTAACTATGAGCTGCATTATACAAGATATCCGGTTGTACTTGAAGGATACAGTGATGCAAACTGGATATCTCGTGATAACTCAAAATCCACTAGTGGCTATGTGTTTACACTAGGTGGTGCAGTCGTTTCTTGAAAATCCTCAAAACAAACAGTGATCGCTAAATCCACGATGGAATCTGAATTCATTGCACTAGATAAATGTGGGGAGAGGCTGAATGGTTAAGCCACTTCGTTGAGGACATTCCAAGGTGGACAATGTCTGTGCCCCCAATCTGCATACATTCAGAAAGCCAATCTGCAATTTGTAGAGTACAAAGTAATATATATAATGGTAAATCTAGACACATTCGTCGAAGACATAATACCATTAGACAACTACTCTCTACTGAGGTTATCTCTGTGGACTATGTAAAGTCAAAGGATAACATTGCGGATCTGCTAACCAAAGGGTTAAACAGAGAGCTATTAATAAATCATCGAGGGGAATGAGACTAAAGCCCATAAAAGAATAAGTCGATACAAAGGACACCCAACCTAACTGAGTGGAGATCCCAAGATCTAGGTTGAAAGAGACAACTAAATTGTAAAGACCAAGTTGGATCAATGTGGAGATTTTTCCATGTCCATTCCCATGATAAAATAGTGATACCCATAAGGTAACAGGTTAAGCTAGGCTTTTAATGATTCTTATGCATCGGATATCCGACTAGAGTAATGCGGGTTACTCTTAACTAAGAAATCACCTATGTAAGAGGAAAGAAGGATTGCTTCCAAGGGAATAATATAGAGCAATATTCCTATCAAACTCTTACAGAACCAGGCGTATGTTCATGGCCAAAATGAACATAACAGTGAGAACTGAAATGCATTAGGAAGACTCCTGTGTGAGACATGTCATCATTTACATAAATAACAGAATAGTTCAAGGACATCGTGTCTACTGTTTAGTTAGTAAAGTAAACATATTTTCATAAAGGAAGGTTCAAAGGTTAACACCTACCTATCCTATGCAGGTCTCAACCGCTAAATTCTATCACCAAGTCTGTCGTGTCTAAGGTCATCAATTTTCATTCATGTGAAGAATGTTAGAAAATGTGTATTTTATACACCATTTACAAACTAGTTATTGAGCAAATTTTGAGTAAGATCCTCAATGAATTATTGAGAGATCTTGACTGATTTGTGTTCTCCTTCATGAGTAGATCAAAATCATATATTTATTTGCTAAAAACGGTTAAGGGGTGGATAAGAAATTATCTCTCAAAGTGAGACGTTTTCATTTCTGAAAAATGGGTAGAGGGAACATAGTCCCACATCAGAAATATCAAACGAATTTGATGAGGATATATAACAACCTCTTTCTAAGCATTGTAAGATAGCTAGACAAGAGGCTCTCTCGCACGCGAAGGGGGTGGGGCAGATCTCAGACCGGATTACATGTGGCTTGTGTGCGCCTACACGTCCTGCGAACATGAATGTCGGACCGACATAAGCCCACCTCATGTAGAGCCATTTTTTTCTGCAGTTTTGATTTTTTCCCTTTATAAACGGCTGTTATAAATGCAGAAATGGTTTTGTCTGTCGTTTCAGTGTAGTATTAAATATTTTGTTTGTCGTTACAGTATACACATTCAATTCATTGTCTGCAGTTACATTGAAAGCATTCAAAGGCATTGATTGCTGTCTACCGTTACAGTGTATGCATTCAATAGGTTTTCTGTCGTTGTACTGAAGGCATTCATAGCCTTGTCTGTCGTTACAAGTCTTTAACTCCGGCCCTATAAATATAGCTCCCCCCCCCCCCACTTTCTTCCATGCACAATATCTCTTCTCTTCCTTTCTGTTCTGTTATGTTCCGTTGTATAAGTTCATTCGGTAAAGGTGATAGAGTTCTGACGCTACCAGTTCGAGAGCGTTATGTGGTGTCTACGTGAACCCTCTTCATCGTTGCATCCTGGGAGATAGGCACCTCAACTAGCTCCAGCACCCGGATGAGGCAAAAACTATTTTAAGGAGATTGTGTGCTACACAAGCCTTGACTTCAAATCGGTTTGATTTCATTATTTTCTTTTTCATTTCATTTTATTGGTTCTATTTTTCTCCTCCTTCTCTAGTTTTTGTGCCTCTCAGTCATTTGGATTTATGCCAAACTTTTCTGTAACCAAAGTTGTAACAAAGAGAATAAATATTGAAGAATTTGATTTTATTGTAAACAAAATTTGTAACAAATATCATTCTAAATTTCTAATTAAGAAGAGGCCAAATGAAAATAGTCAAACGTTTTTCCAAACTTAAATAAATCCTATACCCTAGCTAGTTAGGTATATGCTACCCTATAGAACAACCATATGGACCTAAGTAGGTATAGATATCATATTCTATGTTGATAGAAATTAGAACATACCATTTTTCCCAAGCTATATTATAGTACTAGATTTGCCCGTGGACACGTGCCTACAGCATGTCTTCGAAACAATACAGCATATGAAAGTCTTGTAAACAGTAAAACAACAATTATGTAGCTCAGGTTTGAATAGTAAAACAATAATTAGTTGTAAATAAAAGTTCATGTTTGCATTGGTATATGTTAAAAAATAATTATAAATGGTTGTGTAAAATCCAACCTCTTAAAACTTTGAGTGTGGAAAATGATGAAATTTAATTGTTGATAAGATATTTGCTATTTTCAATATAACATGAGCAATAAAAAATGCATCAAAAATCTGAAAATATAAATTTTTGAGTAAATAAAGAGAGAATGAGAGAGATAAAGAGAGAGAAATAAATAAATAAATAAGTTGTTTTGGGGGATTTGAATTTGAGTTTTGGGGAAAACTTTTGGGCTGGAAAATATGTTTTGTGATGTTAGATCTGGACCATTGATTTCAACCCAATTGAATGAGAGCCACTTGATAGCTTTCTTTGTGTTTTATTATATAGATTATATATATGCTCCATGAGTATATACACATTTCATCAACAATTTCAAAATGCATCTTTAAATTGTTTCTTTAAATTTTGTCATCAATTATTAAAAAAAAACTAAAAAGAAGTCTGTTGGCAGTAGTGGGGAGGGGATCCCACCCATGCCCAACTTTTGATAAAAATGGGCACAAAATTTGGTGTCGCAGCTTTTAAAAGAAAAAAAAGTTAAAGAATGTGGTATTGTTGTTTCCTCTCCCCCTATTCTATGAATAGGGTGCATATGGTTAAGGTGGGAGATGTAGAAGTGAGGAAGAAGAGGGATGAAGCGAAAACTGAGTATTGGAAGAGTTTTCGCAAGAGAGCTAATATTGTATCTCTTTAGAAGTAGTTTGTCTACTTTATATTTTTTCCTCAAATTTGTGAGAGAGGGTTGTTTCTCTTTCTATAAAAGAGAGCGAAATTGTCCTCTCATTGTATTTAGAGAGAATGTAATGTAACCCCAACTTTCAATAGTGAAATCCTCCTAAATTTGCCCGTGGTTTTTACCCTGTCTTCTTTGGGGGTGGTTTCCACGTAAAATACTAGTGTTCACTTTATCTTCATTATCTCAATTTTACTTAGTTGTGAAGTAACTTCTGACCCATAAATATTCTAATAATGGTATCAGAGCTTTGACTGCGGGGTGTTAAACAGAAATATCGACAACAACAAAGTTCGATATTAAGAAATTCAACGGAAGTAAATTCTCATTGTGGAGAATGAATATGAAGGCAACCTTGAGGAAGGACAATTGCTTGGCAGCAATTGGAGATAGGCCAGTGGAGATCACTGACAGCGGCAAATGGAACGAGATGGATGGCAACGTAATTGCCAACATGCACTTGGCACTAGCCAATGGAGTATTATCTAGTGTGGTAGAAAAGAAGACGACAAAGGAGATTTGGGATAATTCTGACAAGATTAAATGAGGCCAAGCCACTTCACAACAAGATATTCTTAAAGAGGATATTGTACATTCTTCGTATGGTAGAATTGTAACCCCTGTTTCACATTATACGGAATTTTATTTTTTTCCTTTCTTCATATTATTGTATCTTAAATTCTCCCGTAATTCATTTTTATCAAAGTCCAACTTACTCTATAGTTTGTGGGCCCATATTAAATTCTTAGTTCCTTCTAGAATTCTTCATTTCAATTTCTAGCCCAGCCTATATTTAAATTACTATTATATTTTTCTCCTAGCCCATTCTACAATTTTATTTGTGAAGCCCAACCCAAATTATTTAACTTTTTATTTTGTTGTGAGCCCACAATTAATTTAATGGCCAACTCAACCCAACAAACCTCACATTCCAACTCCTCATAACAGCCAACCCCTCCATCTCCATGACTCCCAACCCTATGTTCTCCTAATTAAAAACCTATTAATCAAAATCATAAACAACACCACTAATCCCTAATTAATTATTCCTATTTATCACCTTATTATTATTATTAATCTATTAATATATTATATAGCCCCCCCCCCCCCCCCCCTCCGCCCCCACACACACACACCACTGTCTCTCTCTCTCCCCGACACACACACACACTCTGTCTCTGTCTCTCTCTCTCTCTATCTCTATATCTCCTTTTCTAAACGCCTCAAAACCCGAGCCACCTCAGCCCTCCTCCTCCCACTCGAGCCTTCCACTCGACTGCCACCACCTCGTGACGCACTCCTTGCTATCGCGACCGCCGTCTCGTCGTCAGCTCGTCGACCATCTCCTTCCTGCCCTCTTCGCTCGACCGCAAGCCCCCCTGTCTCCACTACCGCGACACCATCACGCCCAACCCTCACAACCACCGTCGAGCACCCTCTGCATTCCACCGCCAGCCACATCGTTCTTCTCCTGCCATTGCTGTGAACCCGAGCACCGCTCACTGCTCCTCTCTTGTAACACCCCGTAATTTTATATATATATATATATATATATATATGAGCAGCCAATTCATTTGCTGCCATCTTAAACCATCTCATCTCATTTAAATCCACATCATTATTACAACTTTGTCATCAATCTTTATTTATAATATATGGTTAATGGCATAATGGTAAATAAATGTGGATGGCAAAGTTGTACTAAAGATGTGGATTTAAATGGGATGAGATGGTTTAAGATGGCAGCAAATGAATTGGCTGCTTGGACTTTGGCTGCACATGCCAGGCGTGAAGGTGGGGGCCCACTTGTGAAGTACACAACCAAATGGCTGTTGTTTGCCTTGCGGGTGACGTGGCCATGGGGGGCCCACATTGACTTTCGCCAGGGGTGAGAAACGAGCGGATTAGAGAGATAATCCCACATCGCTAATTAATAGGAATTATTAAATAATAAATATAATTACTTATGATCAAGAGTCGCCTAATTGGTTAACCACCTTTTGAGAGGCGACATGTGGTGGGCAGTTGTACTATAAATAATAATAAAATAAATAAATTGTCTGAGTATTGGGGTTGGGCGTTAGAAATGGTATCAGAGACGACTTTCAACACCGAGTGTCATGCCCTGCTTCCCAGAATACGGAAGCACAGGCACGTAACTGAGGCCCAGCGAATGATGCGAATACATCATTCATAAGCAGTATATTTAACTCAACAACAAGATGACAATATCAACCACGCAAGCATGTTAAATCACAATAAGATAACAAAGTACATGACATATTACATGATATAATACAGGACATAACCAACAACTGGAAAAGAAACATAGTTACGGGTCAAACACGCCCGAATTACAACAAGGATTACATAAATAAAACATGAATTAAAATAACATAAAATTAAACAACACTAAAATCTCTGTTCAGCAACACCTTCGGGTAATTCTCCATCTGGGCCTGCAAATATATTATTGCAAGGGAAGAGACAAAGAAGTACCCGTTAATGCAAGTCACGGGCCGCAAATGGTACAAGATAACGGGACAATATAGAATGAAACAAAAGCAGGAAAGAATAAGGAATCAAGAATCATATAATAGAACAAATACAACATGTGACATAATCAAGAACAAGACTTCAGGGAACAAATAGCATGCATGTAAACAAGTAGGTAATCCATAGTAACATGTAACATGTAAACGAGTAACCAAGTAAACGTGTCAACATAAATGAGTAACATGTAGACAAGTAAACAAGTCATCATAACCATGTAACATGTAAATGGGTCATACAGGTATACGTGTAAATGTCATGTCTTTTATTAACCTAACTAGGTAGCACTTCATGCGTCCCATACCACATGGTTGCTATTCACAATCAAGTGAACGTTTAGACTAGTGGTGGATTCTATAGGTCACGTACTCAGAAAACATATCAAGTCAAGTCAAGTATATCTTGTATCAAGATACGTGCAATGTGGACATAGTGTAACGTAGCATGAAACATAGAACATAAAATTTGCAAATTTACAATTTGCAACTTGCAAATTTGCATCGGGGAACCACGAGCCTCCATCCGAGTACGCTCTTCTATATTTCCCACTACTAAATATTTTCCCTTTATACCCCGGCTTGTTATCTTTTTATTACGATCAAACATGAACAATAACTACATGCAACAATAAGGACTGGTAAGATGGCGGGATCAAGTATCAAGACTTATGCAATGCAAAAGAACATACTTAAGGGTTTATAAAACATATTGATGCGACTAATGACATGCATAACACTTCATCAAAAATAGAAGATATTATAAGAACATGCAACCTAGTAATAAGCAATTCATGCACAACATCATGTATAATTATAAGAGTATATATGTGTATCGTGTTCATACAATGCATATGGTGACTGAGTATTCGCGATCATGTACGAATATGGGATCAATAAATTATGTATAATACGAATAGAGTCAAGAAATATACTTGCAGTATTTTGCAAAGGGACTTGTACTAGAACAAACAGATTGTACAAAAGATACTTGCCTGTTAGTTGACGACAATAAAATTAAAGACAGAATAACGGGATCAGTGTCCCAGGAAGTAGAACACGTGCGAGATATTTTTGGCAGCCACGCCAAATTAGCAACTCCAAATAGCAAACAGCAACAACTCCTTTCAATGGCTCCAAGTCAGAAAAACTCCAACAACAACTCTCCAAAGCAGTAAACAGCAACCCCACTTCAACAACTCCAAACACCAATAAATCACCAATACAACAACCTAATCCCCACAACACCCAAAATAGCAACTATAATTCACTACAAATAGAATCTAATCTCCAACTCCAACTCAACACCAAACTCCAATATGATACCCAAACAGCCAACCCACAACAGCCAATCAAGAACCTCCAAATCCTTTTCTTCACTTCACCTTCCTCGACAACCACACACACAGAGAGAGAGATTTTGCAGGAGAAGGGGGAGCAGAGATTGGGAACGGTAACGGCGCAACAAGAGCGGCCACGGAAGAGGAGCAGCGACGGGATCGAGAGTGACCACGGAGTGATGGCTATCGACGAGCTCGAGGGAAAAGCTCGATGGCAATGGCGGAGGGAGAACTCGGGGTTCTCGAAGCGGAGACAGCGGCAGGGCAGGGTGCTGCGGAGCTTGAGCGAAGGAGGAAGACGAGGTGATAGCGGCGAGGACTGGCTCTTGCAGGTTGAAGACGACGCGGCCGAGTCGAGCGGAGGAATGGAGGAGATGGAGCGCGAGGACGGAGAGAGCGTGGCTGAGTTCGAGCGGGAGGAGCATGAGCGGCAACAATGGCGGAGGCGAAGGCGACTTCGGGAGAAGAAGAGGCTGACGGTTGAGGAGCGTCGAGGTTGAGGGTGAGCGAACTCGATAGGGGTGCGGCAATGGTGCCACAGCGGCGAAGCGAGGTAAGCGGCAGAGGAGTATGGCGGAGGCGATGACTGGATGCGACTGAGTTGTCGAGGTCGAAGTATCGATGAGGGAGCAAGGGGAGAAGTGCGGGGTGGTGCTGTCGAGGCTATTGGGGAGGGAACGAGCGCTCGGGGAAGACGAGCGGGAGAAATGGAGGATGAGTCGGGAGTTGTGGGAGGAAGAAGACGGGTTGGGTTCTGGTTCGTTTGGTTTCTCTGTTTTGGTAGAGAAACAGAGAGGGAGAGGGAGAGAATGAATGGGAGAGAGAATGATAACGGGGTAGAGATTATTAATATAAATAAAGTAATAGAGTAGTTGGGATGAAAGAGAGTGGGGGTGGTTACGAGACATGGGGGAAAGTGCATATGCAGAGTGGGGAGGAGTTAGAGTACGGGACAAAAAAGTGGGGTGAGAGAAAAATATTGTATACGGGTAGGGGTCTGCACAATTATATGGATCCTGGGTTATTGGGTTTGGGCTTGGGCTTAAAAGGGGCTCAAAGTAATTAAATAAAATAATTAAGTTGTTGGGCTAAATTTTGGGCTCAGATTAAAAGTATAATAATAAAATAAAATCAGATTATGGAATTGGGCTTCTGATAACAACTGGGCTCACATTAATTAAATAATAAAATCAAAATGCAAACATGGGCTCATATTAATAATTAATAAAACCAAAATACAACTTGGGTTTATAATAAGGAATTGGGCTCTAAAAATAGTTTAAACAATAAAATCATTTAAGGGAAAAATAGTTAGTGTTGCCGCTAAATTTGGTGTGGGGGCAAACAGATAGTATTTTTGGATTCTTAGGGAAACTGAATAGTAAACCTGTATACCTGTTCCGTTGGAATTTGACGCTGAATCCTGCCGTACACCTGCAAAAAGTGCGAGACACCGGGGTTATTACCGGTGACGCACCCTCCGACGCTCAAGTCAGTAATCAGAAGTGATTATGAAATAGCGTAAAACTGGAAAAAGATTGATTACCGCTTAATGGAGATGGAGGGGGGGTATTTATAGGCGCTGCTGGGATCAGATTAGGAATGTAATCCCCCTGTGGTTTGATAAGTAATGTAATCCCTAATCCCCAGTGAAGGAATAGATATGAATCAGGGCCGTTGATTAGGATCTAACCAGAAACCCTAATTCTATCCCTTCTGGACTGGGTTTGCTGCGGGTTGAGACCCGCACCCAGTTGAGGTGAATCCGTTCGCGGGTAAGTGGGTCTTCGGGGAAGATAACCAGTACCCGCTTCAGACCCATTGGTAAGTAAAATTACCGTTTTACCCCTGAGCTTCAAGATTCGTGCCCAATTTGGACGGTTCCGATTTAACCCCATTTTTAGCCACATCACGAGCCCCCCACTCCTAAAGACTGAGTTTGATCAGCCTTTGAGGAGTAGTTTAACTGTTTTAGTGGCTAGTGGAGTTGTATCGGAGTCTAAATGGAGGGTTTTGAATCTCGAAGGGGGTAGTGAGGTGACTTTTGAAGTTGTAAGTTGCTCTCGTGCTTCTCTGAATATCCGACGGTTTTTATCTATTTTTTCGGATTATTTATTTAATTTTGTGATGTGTTAACCAGTCGTTCGGGGGCCTTCACAATACATTCTAGGTAATAATTGTTCGCCCAGGGGTTCAAAAATATTCCCCCAAATTTATAATTATTTTCTAGAATTTCTAGTGAATTTTACCGAATTTTTAGAAATTTTTTCGCAATTTTTAAATAAACAAAACGATTAAAATAAATAAAAAACTGATTTTTAATACCTATTTTTGGTGTGGCTTGATCTGGACCCTTCATCTGTGTTGAGCGCAATTTTCTGGGCGATCGGACGGTCGTAGTCGCTCGACGATCTTTTTCTCCGTTTTGGAGCTCGGATGGGCACTTGCTCGGCAGCCGACCGGGGTCTGAGGGTTCGGTTGTCCGAGCGACGTGGCGCGATCTGAGTCGTCGGATCCCAGCACGAATTTCGAGGAGGCGCGTTTCCCAAAAAAACGTTATCTTGTCGTTTAGCACATGTGGCACGATCTGAACCGTCCATCACCAGAGGCGCGAATTTTTGGAAGATCCAACGGTCGTAGTCGCTCGGCGGCTTTTTTCCCCATTTTGGAGCTCGGATGGGCACTTGCTCGGCAGCCGACCGGAGGCCTAGGGGCTCAGCCGTCCGAGCAACGTGGCGTGATCTGAGCCGTTGGATGGTGGCACGAATCTCAAGACGGGCCCATTTCCCAGGAAAACGTTATCTTGTCGTTTAGCGACGCTGGCAAGATCTGGGCCGTCTGATCGAGAACTTACACGAATGTTGAGGGAAAAGTGAATTTTCTCCGTTTTGGGGCTCGGATGGGCACTTGCTCGGCAGCCGACCGGAGGCCTATGGGCTCGGCAGTCCGAGCAACGTGGCACTATCTGAGCCGTTGGATGGTGGCACGAATCTCGAGACGGGCCCATTTCCCAAGAAAATGCCATCTTGTCGTTTAGCGACGCTGGCAAGATCTGGGCTGTCTGATCGAGATCTTATACGAATGTTGAGGGAAAAGTGAATTTTCTCCGTTTTGGGGCTCGGATGGGCACTTGCTCGGTAGCCGACCAAAGGCCTATGGGCTCGGCAGTCCGAGCAATGTGGCGCTATCTGAGCCGTTGGATGGTGGCACGAATCTCGAGACGGGCCCATTTCTCAAGAAAACGCTATCTTGTCGTTTAGCGACGCTGGCAAGTCTGGGCCGTCTGATCGAGATCTTACACGAATGTTGAGGGAAAAGTGAATTTTCTCCGTTTTGGGGCTCGGATGGGCATTTGCTCGGCAGCCGACCGGGCTCTTTGATATCGGGGTCGGATCACACGTCGTTCGGATTTTGATGCCGTGTGTGTCGAGCTACTTAACTTGTATCGAATCGTTTTGCCTTTTTACCAACCGTTGCTGCTCGGGTACAAAGTCGTTTGGGCTTTCGTAACGCTTCAAAAGCCGATCAAGAGTCGCGCCCTTTCGTTAGGAAGCCCAAGAGACTTTTTCTTTTTACTATAAATCTTCACTTCCTCACCCCGAATCTCATTATTCACTTTTACTTTCTCACTCAAGTTTTTACTCTTCACCATCGAAGTTTTTAGCTCCCGGGTGGCGCTGCTAGCTTTCGCGGCAAGGCGTTTCTTTGCTCCGGCGAACTTTTCGGCCGTAACTGTCACTTCAAGGTCAGTCTCTCTCCTCTCTCTTTAGAAAAAATGGTTAAGATTACTTCTTCGGATGAGACCCCCACCTCGGACCGAGTCGTTAGCCGAGCGGGTAAAGAGAAGGAGGTGGTGGAGCCGACCGAGCAGACCGTGGTCCGGCCGAGCGAGAGTGGGGAGGTTGCCGATCCGCTTTAGGATGTTTCGGCGAGGTCCCGGAAGGGTAAGGGAGTGGTCACAATCATAGAGCAGCCGAAGACGATAGGGGAGTTCGGTCGGCAGCCGATCTCTCTGTCGAGCGTTAGGGGAGTACGGAGCTACTCTGAAGAGATGCTGGAGAAGGTGACCCAGGGCACCGCCAAGTCCGTAGAGGAGAACGAGCCGAGAAAGATGTCCGAGGTGGACCATATCTCTTCGGTCCTTACTGAGGCTGATCTGAAACGGATCCGGACTGGATTCCAGATCCCTGCCGAGTATGGGCTACTTCTCCCCGGACCTGGTTTCCGAGCCTGCACGTCGTCTTCGGCCGACGCGTGCATTTTTCCGGTCGACTCCTTGGCCGCCGGGCTTTGCTTTCCGTTGCATCCGTTCATTGCCGAGGTCCTCAATTGGTACGGCCTGTGTCCTGCCCAGCTGATGCCGAACACTTGGAGGCACGTCTTGGCGTTTGTTCTTCAGTGTCAAGAGATCGGCGCTAAGCCAAGCCTGTTCCTCCTTCGGAGCCTCTACCGACCTTGCCAGCCGAACAGGAACGAGCAGAGGTTCTACCTTTTGCCACGGACAGGGGTGAAGTTGATCGAGAACCCAGACTCGATCAAGCATTGGAAGGAGAAGTACTTCATTGTCCGAGCTCCCGAACCCTGGGCAATTCCGATAGCTTGGTCGAGGGAAGGCCTGCCCAAGCGAGCGAAGAAGGAGCCAGTGCTTAATGACGAGGAGACGGAAGTCCTCAAGAAACTCCTCGGCCTGCCGACGCTAAGTTGGAAGGACATTACTGAGGAGGCTTTGTTCCGAGGGGGTCTCAGTCCGATCGACCCCAGTATGCCTCTGATATTTTTTCTTTTTCATTGAAGTTCTTGAAAAAAATTTCTAAGTTTTTTCATTCGGTTTGTGCAGAGTCTTCTAGTATGGACTATAGGGCGTTGATGGCGAAGGCCAAGGCGGCTAGGGAGCAGGAGTCGAAGAAGAAGAAGAGACCTTCGACGGGGCCTCAGGGCGGCCGAGCGCCGAAGATACCTTCCGTTCCAAAGACCGCCGACCTGCCGGTGGTCGAGGTCCTGGAAGTCGGTCCTGAGCAAGACCAGGTCGCGGCCTCCGATCTCCCTTCCTCGGATACGCCGACTCCATCGGCGAAGACCAATGCTCCCAGCTCGTCGAGCGGCGTGTTCAACGTGAGCAAGGTGTTATCCCTTCAAGTTCCCCCCTCACTGCCGAAGCAGAGAAGATTCTGACCGAGGAGCATAAGCAGATCTTCGTCCCCGACTGGCAAGTAATGAAGGTTGATGGCTTCTTGGGGGATGGCAACATCTGTATGCAGGCGGTGGAGCATCTGCCGACCCCCAAGGACCGAGCGGCGCTTAAGTCCAGAGAGGTCGGGGACGCTACAATGCAGATCGCTCGGAACACGATGTCGGTAAGTGGACCGAACACTTTCTTCTTGAAGAATTTTTTTCGAAATTTTCTAAGTTTTTAGGTCCGGACTTTAACTATTTGTTCTCTTTTCAGACCCTCTGCCACTTCAACTTCTTGCTCGAAGAGTTCGCGAGCAAAGAACAGGAGCAGTACGACCGGGAGAGGTCGGAGCGTGCGAAAGCTATGAAGCTGCTCGATGCTGAGCAACTCCTCTCGGCAAAACGCGGTGCCGAGGTGGCAGGGTTGGAGGCGAAGCTGGCCGAAGCTATTCAGCGGTCGACGGACGAGGCAGCCAAGCTCGAGGCCTCGGAGAAGGAGAATGCCGAGCTTAAGGAGGAGCTGGCCAAGGCCCGGTCGGAGGCGGAGAAGGCTCGGAAGGAGACCGAGAGGATCAGGGCGAAGCACCAGTCGAAGGTGGCGAAGGCGAAGAGGGCTGTCCAGCAAGAGGCCGAGGAGCACATGTTCAAGAACATGGAGGATGCGTACGGCCGAGCCCTGCTTCATATCGCCGCTCGGAACCCGGGGTTCGACACCTCCTCCTACCACTTCTACGACCCTGTGGACAGCGAGGAAGAGCTCCCTTCGGCAATGCTCGGCCCCGAGGGACAGACCGAGGGTGTCGAAGGCACGGGCGAGACCGAGGCCGAAGATGAAGAGGAGGACAACTCCGAGGATGAGGACGTGGACGAGGACTTAGGAATCATCGGGGGGTCGGCAAATCCAAGCGACAAAAAGGTCGACCCCTGACTTGGTTGCGTCTTTGGTCTTCTTTCTGCTTTTTTTTTGTAACGCCTGACTGCGGACTGACCACCGCTCCTGTAATGCTTTTTGAGTTTTGAATGAAAACACTTTTTGTTTGGCCAAAAATTCTCCAAGTGTTGAATCTCGGATTTTATGTTTGACTAGTTGTAAAATTTCTCCAAGTGTTGGGCCTCGGATTTATCTTTGCTTTTCAGGTGAAGTTTGGTCCGATCACGGAGGTTTCGTATCTTTGTAAGGAGCTACAAGAGACGAAGCGAGTGCTTGCTCATAACCGAGAGAGGCGGTTTTATATGCTCTTGAAGCTGGAGGAGATAAAGACGGCTGCGAGGGGGTATTATCATGAGTTGAAGCAACTACGAAAGCAACCTCAAGCTTCTCGTCTCGAAGGTGAGATAGAGGGGCTTCGTAGGGAGCTTTCTGTTGCCGAGCAAAAGAATAGCGAGCTCTTGGCCGAGATCCGTCACTTGGAGGTAACAGAGAAAGAACATTCGGCGAAAGAAGAGAAGTTAGCTTCCGAGTTGGAGAAGTTGTCATCCGAGCGCCAAGAGTTGTTGGCCAAGATCGACAAGCTTAGGAGGATTACGATAAACAGGGGGATCGAGGTCACCCATTATCGACGTCTTGCGACCGATAGTGCCAATGTTGCGGGCTCGTCAAGACCTCCTCGTTTGAAGATGTCGGCACAGGATGATGTTCTGAGAGATAGAATTATCGAGCTGGAGGAGGAGATCGCGTCACTCAAGCCTCTGCCTAAGAGGGCCAACGTGCATAGTACGTCGTGTACTCACGAAGAGAGCGAGAAAGGAATTACTTTCTACGAACTTGCGACTCGTCTACCTCCGGTGAGGCGGAGTCCTGCTGACGCTCAGAGTGGTGTAGCCGTCTCGTCTAGCGGCGCCTCAGTTGGTGCCACAGGTAGAGTTAGCGGCGGAGGGGGATCTCGCTTTGCTGGTTTGGAATCAAGCTCGGAGGTTAGGCGTCGCTGCCCCCGCGTTTTCTTGAACCAGAGCGCTCCCCTTCCGAAGAGGCACTAAACGAGGTGTATTGTGTTCCTTTAAGTTATTGTAAAACTCGGCCGTAGCGTTGGTCTTGTTGTTTGTAGAGCTACTTTACTTGAATAAAAACCTTTGCTTTGCTTCTGATGTTGCGTAGGAAATATTGGCTTCATGTGTTGGACTTCGGCAATGTTTGAAATTTTGTTGTTTGTCTCTTCTTTTTTTCAGCTCGAGGCGGTAGCTCAGGACGTCGAGCCCACTCGCTCGGATGACCACGCTCGAGCTGAGGTAGGCTCGGGGGTGACGAGGCTGCGCTTGGCGAGGTGCCGAGAGCAGCTCTATGGGGTCGAGCAAGGGTTGCGCCGAGTCAAAAGCGAGCGGAACCATCTTCAGCTCATCCTAGGTCGGCGAGACATCGAGATCCAGCGTCTGGAGAGCAGGATCGCCGAGATGACCCCCACGGGAGAGGACGAAGGTTCGCCGACCGCCTTCAGCAACGCCCTTCGGATCCAGTGCGTTTGGCACAATTTGTCGAAAATAGCAGCGAAGAGGGACGATCTGCTTTCTGAGATCCGTCACTTGCAGACTGTAGAGGCAGAGCTCCGGACGGAGGGAGAGTGACTGACAGCCGAGGTTGCCAAAATGACGACCGAACGGGACACTGATGAACGTTTTCAAAGCCAAGTGTAGTGGGTCGGCCTTGTAATTTTTGTTCTTTAAGGCCTTGTAACCTTGTTGTATGGAAGAGTTGCTTTGCATTGTATGCTAATTATTAATAACATTTATCTCTCGAACTTGCATGTCCTCTGTAGCTTTGTGTAGTCGTTTTTCTTGTGACTGTGTTCATCGCGTCGAGGTCCCCAGCCGACCTCTTGCTCGTTCGCGGTTCGGCGACATGAGCATTCGGCCAGTGGCGCCGAGCAGCGCTTCGGTCTCCTAATCTTGCGAACTTGCGAGATGAGTCGAGCCTTACCTAATAGTAGGCTCGCTGACCATCGTAAGTGTAGTTCGACGGTTGTGGGAGCAATTCCGAATGGTGACCTACTCCTAGCCCGCTTAGAAGCGAGCTTGCGGAGTAGAATCGAGCCAAGTGTTGGACTCCGGAACCATCGTTAGAGTTCAACGGTCATGGGAGAAATTCCGAACGGCGACCTACTTCTAGCTCGATTACGAGCGAACTTGTGAAGTAGGGTCGAGCCGAGTGTTGGACTCTGGAACCATCGTTAGAGTTCAACGGTCGTGGGAGCAATTCCGAACGGCGACCTACTTCTAGATCGCTTACGAGCGAACTCGTGAAGCAGGGTCGAGCCGAGTGTTGGACTCCGGAACCATCGCTAGAGTTCAACGGTCGTGGGAGCAATTCCGAACGGCGACCCACTTCTAGCTCGCTTACGAGCGAACTCACGAAGTAGGGTCGAGCCGAGTGTTGGACTTCGGAACCATCGTTAGAGTTCAACGGTCGTGGGAGCAATTCCGAATGGCGACCCACTCCTAGCCCGCTTAGAAGCGAGCATGCGGAGTAGATTCGAGCCAAGTGTTGGACTCCGAAACCATCGTTAGAGTTCAACGATCATGGGAGCAATTCCGAACGGCGACCTACTTCTAGTCCGCTTACGAGCGAACTCGCGAAGTAGGGTCGAGCCGAGTGTTGGACTCCAGAACCATCGTTAGAGTTCAACGGTCGTGGGAGCAATTCCGAACGGCGATCCACCTTCTAGCTCGCTTACGAGCAAACTCGCGAAGTAGGGTCGAGCCGAGTGTTGGACTCCGGAACCATTGGTTAAGTGAAGAGTGAAGGCAGAGAGATGTACGCAATATTTACAAGTAAAATATGAAAAAACTTTCTTTATTGATGACTAAGTCGGCTGCTTCTAAAGTTGCGAGCCGTTATTACAAGAGAAAAATAAAAGAAAATTATTACAAGTGGTAGGAGAGGAACGGTTCGACATTTCCAAGTGCTTAGAGAGGCGTTGGTACTCTCTCTTGGTACTTTAAGAGATGGTCGGCATTCCATGTCCTAGGGATCTCCCTGCCTTCGAGGTCTTCTAGTCTGTATGTGCCGGGGCGGACTTCTTTGGTGACCTTATAGGGTCCCTCCCAATTTGGGGCCAATTTGCTCTTCTGTCCTGGGAATGAGATGGCCAATTTCCTGAGGACCAGGTCCCCTTCTTTGAGGTCCGTGGGGCGGACTCTCTTGTTGTATGTCGACTCGATCCTTCTTCAGCAGCTTTGTTGATGAATGACAGCTCTTTCTCAGATCTCATCTATCAGGTCTAGACTTGCTCGGAGGTCACTGGCATTTTGCTCTTCTTCATAAGTTATCAGACGAGGAGATGGTAGTCCGACTTCTAGGGGGATGATGGCCTCGGACCCATAGGTGAGATTAAATGGGCTCTCTCCTGTGGGGGTCCGTTTGGTAGTGCGGTAATTCCATAGCACGTTGGGAAGCTGATCGACCCATAAGTCTTTGGAACACTTATCTAACCTCTTCTTAATGCCAGAGAGGATCTGTCGGTTAGCATTTTCGGCTTGGCCATTCGACTGGGGATGAGAAACGGAAGAGAACCGATGTTGGATGGCAAGGTCTTCGCATAGGGCTCGGAAGGCGGCCCCAGTGAATTGTGTTCTGTTTTCTGTTATCAGGACCCTAGGGACGCCAAATCGGCAGATCACGTTCTTCCAAAAGAATTGAACAACCTTACTCTCGGTGATCATGGCCAGGGGCTCGGCTTCGATCCATTTCGAAAAGTAGTCGATCGCCACGACTAAGAATTTGAACTGACCAGGAGCGGGGGGAAATGGCCCTAGTAAATCCATCCCCCACATTGCGAAGGGTTAGGGAAGTGAGTGGAGCTTGAGGGAGGCGTCAGATGTCGGAGTACTTCTGACAGGAGCTGTATTGCCGAACGTGCCGTTCGGCGTCTCGAAGGAGAGTGGGCCAGAAATATTCGTAGTTCAATACTTTGCGGGCTAAGGATCTGGATCCTGAATGTGCCCCGCCAATGCCCTCGTGAAGCTCTTGTAGGGCATAGTCTTCCTGCTCGGGGGAGAGGCATCTCAGGTAAGGTCGGCCGTCTACCTGTGTGAAGGGGCGTTTGTATAAGATACCTCCAATCAGTGTGTAACGCTCGGCTCGTGTTCTCACTCTTCGAGCTTCCTTGGGATCTTCGGGGTGGATTCCATCCCTTAAGAACTCGACGAGGGGTTTCATCCAGTTGTCTTCGAGCAGGACAGGTAGTGCCTCCATGGAGTCAGGGGTTTCATTCTCTATACTCGGCTTTAGAAGGACCTCTATCAGGACGGTCTGCTCAAGACCTTGAAGGAAAGAAGAGGCTAGTTCGGAGAGGGCATCGGCCTGAGCATTTTCTTCTCGGGGTATCCTTTGGATGAAGGCTTCTTCAAACAGTGCCATGAGGCCCCTGACCTTGGCTAAGTATTTGACCATCCTGTCATCACGAGCTTCATACTCGTCGAGAACTTGATTCACGACTAGCTGAGAGTCGCTGAAGATCCGGAGGCGCTGTGCCCCTGCATTTCGGGCCATTCCAAGGTCGGCTTTGAGTGCCTCGTATTCTGCTTCATTGTTCGAGGCCTTGAAGTTTATACGGAGGGAGTATTGGAGGATGAAGTCATCTGGGCCTGCCAGAATGACCCCTGCTCTGCTTCCCTCGTTGTAGGAGGATCCGTCCACATAAACCGACCAGATAGGCGGTCCCTTCACTGTTTGGCTGGACTCGGGGATGGTACTCTCAACTATGAATTCTGCTAAGGCCTGGGCCTTGATCGCAGTTCGAGGCTGATAAGTTATATCGTGCTGGCTCAGCTCGATTGAATACTTCATAAGGCGGCCCGAGGTCTCTGGCCTGTGGAGGACCTGCTTCAGCGGCTGGTCAGTAAGAACGACCACCGAATGGGACTGAAAATACGGGCAAAGCTTTCTCGCGGACATCACCAGGGCATAAGCCATCTTTTCTATCTTCGGGTATCGGAGCTCGGCGTCCCGAAGCACCTTGCTCACATAGTAGATGGGCTTCTGAGCCCGGTCTTCTTCCCTCACTAAAACTACTCTGAGGGTCTGCTCGGAGGTTGCCAGATAGAGGTAGAGGGGTTCACCAGGGATCGGTTTGCTAAGGAGAGGGGGATTGACGAGGTAAGCCTTGAGCTGGTCGAAGGACTCCTGTTGCTGCTGCCCCCATTCGAAACCTTTAGCCCCCCTAAGGGCCTTGAAGAAAGGGAGGCATTTCTCCCCGGACTTCGAGAGAAAGCGCCCTATGGCGGCGAGGCGGCCTGTCAACCTCTGGACTTCCTTAACATTTTTGGGAGGGGCCATGTCTAATATGGCCTTGATTTTCTCAGGGTTTGCTTCAATTCCTTGTTGGCTAACCATGAAGCCGAGGAACTTCCCTAAAGAGACTCCGAACGCACACTTGTTTGGATTGAGTCTCATGCTGTGCTTTTTCAGAACATCAAATGCTTCTTGGAGGTCGGTCACATGATCGGCGCCTCGGATGTTTTTCACAAGCATGTCGTCAACATACACCTCCATATTTCGGCCGATTTGGGCTTGGAAAACCTTGTTGACGAGGTGTTGGTATGTTGCTCCTGCGTTCTTCAGACCGAAGGGCATAACCCTGTAGCAATAGAGGCATTGATCAGTCACGAATGACGTCTTCGGGATATCCAGAGGGAACATTCGGATCTGGTTGTAGCCTGAGAAGGCGTCCATGAAGCTGAGGAGTTCATGTCCCGAGGTGGCATCAATCAAAGTGTCAATACTCGGAAGAGGAAAGGGATCCTTGGGGCAGACCTTGTTGAAATCAGTAATATCAATACAAATCCTCCAGGTCCCATTGGACTTTTTCACCATTACTATATTTGACAACCACTAGGGATTGTTCACCTCTCGTATGAACCGGGCCTTCAAGAGCTTGTCCACCTCCTCTTTAATAGCCAGCTGACGCTCCGGGGCGAACTTGCGCCTCTTCTGCTGAACCGGTTTGGACCCCGGAACAACGCTGAGGTGGTGGACTAAGAGCTCCTCGGAGATTCCGGGCATATCTGCAGCTGACCAAGCGAAGAGGTCTTGGTTCCTTCGGATGCAGTGTACAATGTCTAAGCATAGGGCGGAAGGGAGGGTCTTGCTAACAAAGAATTTGCGAATTGGATCATGCTCAGAGAAGAGCACTTCCTCCAATTCGTCCACCGACTCGGACATAGGTTGAGCAGCATCTTGGGGGATTTCCAGAGTTTCTAAGGAGAGGACTGGTCCGAGGGTAGAGGTCATGTAACACTTACGGGCCGCTTCCTGATTGCCCCTTACTTCCCCTACTCCGGCCCGAGTGGGAAACTTCATTTTGAGGTGGTAGGCAGAAGGGATGGCTTCAAGGGCGGCTAGGCCGGGCCGACCTAGAATGACATTGTAGGCTGCGGGGACATCTACGACCATGAAGTCCATCGACTTCGTTCGGGTAGTAGGAGTTTTGCCAGCGGTTACGTCGAGGGTAATCACCCCTTCAATAGTCACTGGCACTCCCGTGAACCCATGGAGCGTGTAGCCGGCGGGTTTGAGTCTGTCTCGGGAGAGCTTTAGGCTGTTAAAAGCGGCGAGGAAGAGGATGTTCACGGAGCTGCCGTTATCTACTAGGATCCTCTCGACTTTGAAATTCTCCATGTGGAGGCTGATGACGAGTGCGTCACAATAAGGGGTGCGGACACCCTCGAGATCTTCGTCTGAGAACGTGACGGGCACTCCGAGGCCTTTGGAAGGAGGGGTGATGCGGACCGAATTGACTTCTCTGATAAATGCCTTCCGAGAGGAGTTTGAGGAGCCCCCCATTGGGCCCCCGTGAATGAGGTGCAGAAAACGCTCCTCTTCGAAGTCGGGCGTGTCATCGCGCTCCAGACGCTTATTAGCCCCCCGAGGCGGGGGAGGAAGGTTGGTTCGGTCCTTCTTCACGAATCTGGTCAGCTGCCCCCTCTAGATAAGGGCTTCAATCTCATTCTTCAAGGCCCGGCAATCATTCGTGTCGTGGCCGTGGTCCCGGTGATAACGGCACCACTTTTCTTTATCCCTTTTCTTGGCAGGGGTGTTCATCCTCAGGGTAGGAGGTATGATCCCTTCCTTCTCAACTTCCATCAGAATGGTAGAGACACTAGTGGTGAGGGGAGTAAACTTCTCGAATCTGGGGGGAGGTCGGCGCTGGCCGGCATTATCCTTCTGGAGCTTCTTGGCTCCTTCCTCTTCTGTTCCCTTTCTTTTAGACCCGGAGGAAGACCCCTCCAAGTTGGGGCAGTGCTCGGCTTCTTCGGCCCGAATGTACTTTTCGCTTCGGAGGAGGAGGTCGGAAAAGTTCTGTGGGGGCTTCTTGGCGAGGGAGGAGCGGAGGTTGGCATTGAGGACATTGGATTGAAATGCTGCCGCAGCGACCGAATGGTCGAGGGATGCTATAGAGCGGGCTTCAGCTGTGAACCTCTTCACATAGTCTCTCAACTTATCACCTTTCTTCTGGTGGAGGTACAGTAGCGAGATGCTGGTCTTCTCAGTTCTGCGGCTACTTACAAAATGGATGACAAAGAGAGTCTCGAATTGCTCGAAGGAGAATATTGAGGATGGGGCAAGGCGAGAGTACCATTCTCGAGCTGGGCCCTTGAGAGTTGCGGGGAAGGTTTTGCAGAGGAGGGCATCGGAAGCTTGATGGATGAGCATTAGGGTCTTAAAGCTCTCGATGTGATCAACGGGGTCAGTCTCCCCAGAGTAGGTCTCAAATTGAGGAGGTTTGAAGCCGATCGGCACAGGTGCATCCATAATAGTTCGGGAAAAAGGAGGTCTTCTAGGACGAAGGGTCCTTCCTCTGAGCTCTTCTTCTCGGTCTAACTGACCCAAGCGCCTCTCCATTTCATGAAGACGGCGATAGACTGCATCATCCCTCCGATGGTAATCTGGCGAGGCTCTCGAGTGGTCTTCATATGAGGGAGAGCGGGGGCTACGACGACGGTAGTTCCTGGAACGGCGAGGACTTGGTACATGCCTAGAGTTTTTGGGGGCTGGAGGAGGAGATGGGGACCGTCGGCGAGGACTTCGGACTGGAGGAGGAGATGGGGACCGTCGGCGAGGACTTCAGACTGGAGGAGGAGAGGGTATCTTCGGAGCATTAGTGTTAGGACGGAGATTGAGAGCTTGTAGGACGGTCGCTTGGAACTGCTGGAACTCGGCACGGGTGATGGGTGCCTCATCGTTCCTAGGCTGTTGCCGACCTGCGGGGGAGTGTGGCCTTCTTCTGTGACGCTCGGGGGACTCTCTTCGTCCCCTTCTGATGGGGGACCTCCTGTATTCTCGGTGGTGAGGAGAACGCTCATCCGGACGGTGCTGGCGGGAGATTCCCTCTCGGGCCCGCTTTTCATCCAGATGGCAGCGAAGGTCCTCATCCTTCTGCCGATTGAGGACGGCGTGGTGGTGATCGGAAGCCCGGGGATGGTGAGAGGCCATAGAGTCCGAAGAGGCGTTGTGGACGGAGACGTGATCCAGATGGAGAGGCTATTTCTGAGGGTTAGGACCCTTAGAAGGCGACTGATTCGAAGGAGGATGAGGAAGGTCCTGTTGGAGCGGGTCTTCCGCTGGAGCAGGAAGTTGCCCCTGCTGTTGGATAGGTTGGATGGGAATTTCTTACTGCTGATCGGGGCTGGGTCCTCGGTTGGACCCTCTGGATCTGACTTTTCTAGGAGGCATGGCCGGAGCGGATCTGACCAACGGGAAGAGGGGAGGTTGCTATTCGTTAGTTTCCCACAGACGGTGCCAATCTGTTGCCGCTAAATTTGGTGTGGGGGCAAACAGATAGTATTTGTGGATTCTTAGGGAAACTGAATAGTAAACCTGTATACCTGTTCCGTTGGAGTTTGACGCTGACTCCTGCCGTACACCTACAAAAAGTGCGAGACACCGGGGTTGTTACCGGCGACGCACCCTCCGATGCTCAAGTCAGTAATCTGGAAAAAGATTGATTACCTTTTAATGGAGATGGATGGGGGGTATTTATAGGCACCGCTGGGATCAGATTAGGAATGTAATCCCCCTGTGGTTTGATAAGGAATGTAATCCCTAATCCCCAGTGAAGGGATTAGATATGAATCAGGGCCGTTGATTAGGATCTAACCAGAAACCCTAATTCTATCCCTTCTGGACCGGATTTGCTGCGGGTTGAGACCCGCACCCAGTTGAGGTGGATCCGTTCGCGGGTAAGTGGGTCTTCGGGGAAGATAACCAGTACCCGCTTCAGACCCGTTGGTAAGTGAAATTACCGTTTTACCTAGGGCTTCAAGATTCGTGCCCAATTTGGACGGTTCCGATTTAACCCCATTTTTAGCCACATCAGTTATAAAATACAAAGAATTTAAATACGGAAAAATACTTTAAAAAAATACATATTAATGGAAACAGGGGTTACAAATCCTACCTACCTTACAACAAAATTTCGTCCTCGAAATTTGCGTAGGCAGTATATAGGATAGGGCAAAACCAAGCTATGGGATAACAAAATAGAGAATTTAAAAGAGAATGAACAAAGTGGTGACAATACCCGAATTTGAAGAGAATACGGCAAGAAAGAAATACTAGCATGATATTCAATATTTAATTAACAATAGGGATGAAATGCAAGTGCACAAGAATGGTGACCCAAGAATTCAATGCGACAAAATAACAAAATACCTGCAATTGCACTTAGGCAGTCTCTGCCTCCAATGCAATTGGGTCGGGGGCTTGACCGCATGCTTCAGCTTGTCCTCCAATGGGAGCTGATCCTCCAGTTGGTGCACTTCTCCGTACCCTTCGGCAGTTCCGAATCTTGTGGTCCTTCGCTCCGCATGCAAGACATCGACGATTGGCTTTCCAGCAATCCTTGCGTAGGTGACCGATCTTGCGGCAATAGCTACATGTCGGATTCTTCTTCTCATGGGTCTGCTTCATGATGGCAAAGGCATGATGCTGCTGCGCAAATATGTTCAGTCGAGTGAGTTTTGCGTACTCCTGAATCCTTTCCAGACTGGCTCTTATCAGCTCGTTGTGTTCTTGTTGTAGTTCCATCATTCTTCGCATCTCCTGGAGGGTGGCAGCAATATTCACTGATGTCTCGTCCCTGGGCGGGGGAGTCGAAATGTCCTCACTAGCCATAGTCTGCAAAACCATCAAGTTGGTAAGTATCCAGGTTGGTCATTCATTATCCATGTGATTAATGTGGTACTCGTATTGTTGAGTTAACTTGGTTAAACTCTAACATAATTAGAGTCTAACCTAGATGAGTCAAGTCTGTCTAATGTATTAGTCAAACTAACACATTAGCCATAACCTGACTCTGATACCACTAAAAACCTTGTCACGCCCCGCTTCCCAGAATACGGAAACACAGGCACGTAACTGAGGCCCAGCGAATGATGCGAATACATCATTCATAAGTTGTATATTTAACTCAACAACAAGATGACAATATCAACCATGCAAGCATGTTAAATCACAATATAACAAAGTACATGACATAACCAATAACTGGAAAAGAAACATAGTTACGGGTCAAACATGCCCGAATTACAACAAGGATTACATAAATAAAATATGAATTAAAATAACATGAAATTAAACAACACTAAAATCTCTGTTCAGCAACACCTTCGGGTAATTCTCCATCTGGGCCTGCAAGTATATTACTACAAGGGAAGAGACAAAGAAGTACCTGTTAATGCAAGTCACAGGCTGCAAGTGGTACAAGCTAACGGGACAATATAGAATGAAACAAAAGCAGGAAAGAACAAGGAATCAAGAATCATATAATAGAACAAATACAACATGTGACAGAATCAATAACAAGACTTCATGGAACAAATAGCATGCATGTAAACAAGTAGATAATCCATAGTAACATGTAACATGTAAACGAGTAAGCAAGTAAACGTGTCAACATAAATGAGTAACATGTAGACAAGTAAACAAGTCATCATAACCATGTAACATGTAAACGGGTCATACAAGTATACGTGTAAATATCATGTCTTTTATTAACCTAACTAGGTAGCACTTCATGCGTCCCATACCACATGGTTGCTACTCACAATCAAGTGAACGTTTAGACTAGTGGTGGATTCTATAGGTCACGTACTCGGGAAACATATCAAGTCAAGTCAAGTATATCTTATATCAAGATACGTACAATGTGGACATAGTGTAACGTAGCGTGAAACATAGAACATAAAATTTGCAAATTTACAATTTGCAACTTGCAAATTTGCATCGGGGAACCACGAGCCCCCGTTCGAGTATGCTATTCTATATTTCCCACTACTGAATCTTTTCCCTTTATATCCCGGCTTGTTATCTTTTTATTACGATCAAACATGAACAATAACTACATGCAACAATAAGGATGGGTAAGATGGCAGGATCAAGTATCAAGACTTATGCAATGCAAAAGAACATATTTAAGGGTTTATAAAACATGTTGATGCGACTAATGGCATGCATAACACTTAATCAAAAATAGAAGATATTATAACAACATGCAACCTAGTAACAAGCAATTCATGCACAACATCATGTATAATTATAAGAGTATATCTGTGTATCGTGTACAATGCATATGGTGACAGAGTATTCGTGATCATGTATGAATACGGAATCAATAAATTATGTATAATACGAATAGAGTCAAGAAATATACTTGCAGTATTTTGCAAAGGGACTTGTACTAGAACAAACAGATTGTACAAGAGATACTTGCCTGTTAGTTGACGACGATAAAATTAAAGACAGAATAACGGGATCAGTATCCCGGACAGTAGAACACGTGCGAGATATTTATGGCAGCCACGCCAAATCAGCAACTCCAAATAGCAAACAGCAACAACTCCTTTCAATGGCTCCAAGTCATAAAAACTCCAACAACAACTCTCCAAAGCAGTAAATAGCAACCCCACTTCAACAACTCCAAACATCAATAAATCACCAATACAACAACCTAATCCCCACAACACCCAAAACAGCAACTATAATTCACTACAAATAGAATCTAATCTCCAACTCCAACTCAACACCAAACTCCAATATGATACCCAAACAGCAACCCAACACCAATATAATACTCCAACCCACAACAGCCAATCAAGAACCTCCAAACCATTTTCTTCACTTCACCTTCCTCGACACCCACACACACAAAGAGAGAGATTTGGCGGGAGAAGGGGGAGCGGAGATTGGGAACGGTAACGGCGCAACAAGAGCGGCCACGGAAGAGGACCAGCGATGGGGTCAAGAGTGACCACGGAGTGATGGCTATCGACGAGCTCGAGGGCGAAGCTCGATGGCAATGGTGGAGGGAGAACTCGGGGTCCTCGGAGCGGAGACAGCAGCGGGGCAGGGTGCTGCAGAGCTTGAGCGAAGGAGGAAGACGAGGCGACAACAGCGAGGACTGGCTCTTGGAGGTTGAAGATGATGCGGCCGAGTTGAGTGGAGGAATGGAGGAGATGGAGCGCGAGGACAGTGAGAACGTGGCTGAGTTCGAGCCGGAGGAGCGTGAGCGGCAACAATGGCGGAGGCGAGGGCAACTTCGGGAGAAGAAGAGGCTGACGGTTGAGGAGTGTCGAGGTTGAGGGTGAGCGAACTCGATAGGGGTGCTGCAATGGTGCCACAGTGGCGGAGCGAGGCGAGCGGCGGAGGAGTATGGCAGAGGCAATGACTGGATGTGACTAAGTTGTCGAGGTCGGAGTATCGATGAGGGAGCAAGGGGAGAAGTGCGGGGTGGTGCTGCCGAGGCTTTTGGGGAGGGAACGAGCGCTCGGGGAAGATGAGCAGGAGAAATGGAGGATGAGTCGGGAGTTGTGGGAGGAAGAAGACGGGTTGGGTTCTGGTTCGTTTGGTTTCTCTATTTTGGTTGAGAAACAGAGAGGGAGAGGGAGAGAATGAATGGGAGAGACAGTGATAACGGGAGAGATAGAGAACGGGGTAGAGATTATTAATATAAATTAAGTAATGGAGTAGTGGGGATGAAAGAGAGTGGGGGTGGTTACGAGACATGGGGAAAAGTGCATATGCAGAGTGGGGAGGAGTTGGAGTACGGGACAAAAAAGTGGGGTGAGAGAAAAATATTGTATATGGGTAGGGGTCTGCACAATTATATGGATCCTGGGTTATTGGGTTTGGACTTGGGCTTAAAAGGGGTTCAATGTAATTAAATAAAATAATTAAGATGCTGGGCTAAATTTTGGGCTCAGATTAAAAGTATAATAATAAAATAAAATCAGATTATGGAATTGGGCTTCTGATAACAACTGGGCTCACATTAATTAAATAATAAAATCAAAATGTAAACTTGGGCTCATATTAATAATTAATAAAACCAAAATACAACTTGGGTTTATAATAAGGAATTGGGCTCTAAAAATAGTTTAAACAATAAAATCAATTAAGGGAAAAATAGTTATAAAATACAGAGAATTTAAATATGGAAAAATGCTTTAAAAAGATACATATTAATGGAAACAGGGGTTACACCGAGTGTGGGAAAAGAGTGGGTGTGGTGTATGCTTGAGAGGGAGCTATGGTCAATGCGCCGGCCCAAAATTAGCTGAATCAGGGTACCCCATCCACATCGGCGAGATGCATGCCTGAGAGGGAGTTGCGGTCAGTGCGCTGGCCTGAAATTAGCTATATCAGGGTACTCCCTATCCACATCGGCTAGAAAGGAGATCCTGCACTAGGTTGCATTCCCCGTACTCAGCGAGGACGCTGATTTCTAAAGGGGGTGTAAGAAAATATAATAATAAGGGGGTGTAAGAAAATATAATAATAATAATAATAATAATAATATATATATATGGCTGATGGCAATATAGTAAATATGTGTTGGTAGGCGGATCCCACATGAGGAAATTGGTTGACGGCCTTGCTGCTTGAGGGTGACGTGGCGCGCCCATGAGGGGGCCCACGTGATGCAAGGGGAGAGAGATAGCATTTGCTGTCTGTGTGTGGGTGTGTGCTGACGAGGTGAGGGGCCCACCAGATGGGGGCTACCTTGGCTGACGTCAGCATGTGCGGGATTTGAGAATGGGGTGGATTAAATTGATTCCATATCGGGAGTTTAACAAGATTATTAAATAATAAATATTATTGCCTATAATCAAGAGTCACCTAATTGGTTAACCACCTTTTGAGAGGTAGCTTGTGGTGGGCAGTTGTACTATAAATAATAAATAAAATAATAAATTGTCTGAGTATTGGGGCGGGGCATTACAAAATGGTATCAGAGCGGGCAGATGTATTCTGGGACTGAGCTCAACATGGTCGGACGGATGTGTTCTGGGACTATAGTTGTAATCCACGATATGTACTCCCGCTCCACATCGGCTAGAAAGGAGATCCTGTAGTGCAAGCCTCGTACTCAGCGAGGACGCTGATTTCTAAAGGGGGGTGTATGTAACACCCCGTAATTTCAAATATATATATATATATATATATATATATATATATATATATATATATATATATATATCTTTTATATCCATGTTAATCGTATTCATGTCCGTCGATTATTGTTCAACTCGAATTATCCATCGTTCATTGTTCATTGAATTTCCACCAACCCGAATATCACAAAAACACATGAGAATCCATTCCTATATGCATATGACGCACAAACACGAACTAGAAACACAAAACTATAAAAGAAAGAAGGATTTGAATGAATTGTGTTTGCATTTGATCATGTGGTTATATCCATAGTTTAATATTGTTAAAAGTGCTATATTAGTCATGTTAATAATAGACACCATGCTGGTTTCTAGACATAGTTATATGTTCAATTTTAACCATAAAACTATACACTTGCAAATGAAAGATTGCTAAAACCAATTTAGTATATTTCTGGACTGCCGTCTGCTCCAACTTGGAGTGAGAATTCGGCCAAGTTACTGCTGTTATTATCTAAAACTTATTAAACAGAATTTGTAGCTCACTGTGTCTAGTTTCTAGAACATCTTACGGATTCTCAGTCCAACTTATAAATTGTAAAATATGCCGTTTCTACCACTGTATGGTCGTAGTTTTAGATTACTGCTTTATAGTTGCCATACCATGTTCAACTAATCAAATCAGTAGGTTAATATAAGAATTAAAATCTCAAATTCACAAGAATGATAATGAACAATGTCAGTAACTCAATTATAATTTTTGTAAGAATTGTAGTTAAATTTTTAATCGAATTATACATGTAATAACTTGATGTTGAGTTGCTGCCAGAACAGTAGACTCATAAAGAATCAACTAGTATACATAGTTACTGTTATCAAAATATATCGTGTGAATATGCGTCAGAACTGGCACAAAGTCTAGTTTCTAAAACCTCTAAAGGATTCTGATTTTATTTCCCGTAGCAGCGGGAAAGTTAGTTTTTGTACAGCAAGGTACTGCTGTGCAGAATAGTGTTCTCATGCTTTCCTTTAAATATAAATTTGTTAACTTTTTATCCATGAATTGCACTACATACCGACCATTGCAAAGCTATTGGCACATCATTGTTACTATTCCTCGACACTGTTCCATCGATTATATGTGTGATTCATTGTAATAAAAGAATAACAAGACAGGGAAGAAGGGTAAGACCTAGTAGTGGACGATATAGGAGATTGTACTCGGAAGGGGGCCCGAGTTTCCCGTGTTACAAGTTACCAACCAAGTTTACCGACCAAGTTACCGACCAAGTTTACTGACCAAGTTTACCGATCAAGTTTACCGATCAAGTTAAATGATTTTCCGAGTACATAACCCTGTAGAATTCACCACTAGAGTCTAAACGTTAACATGTTTGCATACACCCGAACCTGTGGTATGGGACGCAGGATTGCGTGTATTATATAGGATTGATAAAATATTGATAGACTTAAGATTAACACTAAGCACATTACATGATTCCTATTTACATGACATGTTCCCGTTGCATGACTTCCTTGTCATCGATTGAATGCATATTGAAGTCCCACTTACTCGCCTCATGTTTCAAGTTATACAATTCCATTTTATGAGTCAAGTTTACATGATCCCCATTTATATATTTGCATTTTATTCCATTACATGATTGTTTCCTGTATACATAATTCTTGTTCTTTGTTATATCCTTGTTCTTGTTCCCTTTTTGCTTGTACTACTTATGGCCCGTTACTTGCTCTAACGGGTGTTCCTCTTTCCAAACTCGAGATGATGAACTTGCAGGTGCAGGAGAAAGACTGCCAGAAGGACTTATCGATTAAGTATTCTAGAGAGTGGAGTTGAACCCTTAGTCTTCAATAATTATCTTGCATTATCATGTTTATTTTATTTCCAGTATTGTTATTATCGCACATTGTACTGGGCTTTGGTGACCTGAAGTTATTTTATTTTCAGATGTTAGTTATGTATGAGACATTTTGTGGATTATTCATGTTTATGTGATTATTTCTTCATGCGTGGTTGTGGTTACATTTCATATTGTTGAGTTTACATTATACATCTTATGGATGATGTGAGTTTGGAAACTTATATCATTCGCTAGGCCTCAGTTGCGTGCCCTTGTTTCCGTATAATGGGAAGCGGGGCGTGATAGGAATCAGCATTGGTGACCGACCACGTCAACACTTTGAATACTCTATTTTCATAACTTACATCAATGAGTTACAAAATAGAGACAACGAAACTTGCGGAGCTTCTATGTAATGCCCCAAATTCTAAATACATGTAATTCGTAGCAAAACAGGATCTTTTATTTCAATTCGCACAAATTTACAAGGAATTTAAAACTTTTTCATTTCACATTGTCTGTTATAAAATACACAGCGGAAGTTACAACAAAATATACAACTTTAACATTTAACAACTTTAATCTAGAAGTAATCATCAGTATCAACTCATCTTTATGCCTTTTTCCAATCTGAGTCCTGTACTGGAAATTATGAGCACGTCAGTTACATATAACTGACACAATGCTATAATACAACGATTCTCTTACTTTAGCAAATACAAACTTGAATGCAAACAAGAAAAGTAACTACCCTAGTAGTGTCAGTGTATGATATGAACTTAATGCCTAATATAGATATTTTACACTACAATGATACTAATGCATACTTGTTCGGATTCTATGCATCCCATACTACATAGGTCCGAGGGTAAAACCTTATCGTACTCCTCATTATAGGGTTTAATCTCTCGCCATGCACAACCTACTACGGTAACAAAAGCAAGGTTTAGACATTCCACGAGTACGAATTCTAGTCCCGGAGTCCACCGTCAAACCATACGGAATCCTCGTCATGCGAACATCCCGCAAGTGCCCCTCTAGTCCCGGTATATGCATATACATTGGAGATATGCCTCCCATCCATCCGACTATTCACGATCCTGGAATCCACCGTCAGATCAATCATAGTCTCGGACTTAATTAAGGCTCGTCTTATATCGCAAGCAACCATAGTCCCAGAGTCCAGCATCAACTGGGTCTGTAGTCCTGGAGTCCACCGTCAGACTATATAGAGGCGCCCCACTTACGTTTGCCCAAGTTTCTTCACATCTTCAACTAGTGCTTGACTTTTGGTTTAATTATAATCATCACAACCTAGAACTATCTTACCTTACCGGACTTAAATCAACACACGAGAACATTAGCCCACGATGGCTACTTCTCAAATTTCTTTATTCACATATTGTCGGTCACTACAAGTCTCGCTCAGCCTCTAGATTCCAACAATCATCTCAATATAGAGATTCCTTAGGTTACATCTAACCTCAACATAAACATTTCATTCATTGTTTATCATTTCTTCTTTATCCATTTTCCTTATGTTTATAGATTATGAAGTATGCAACTTCTTATAATAATATTCGATTACAATTTATTAAATCAAATTCTTGTAGACAATTTCTTGGTTAGCAAACAAAACTATTCACTTTAATAATATTCAACACTCTTTTAATTAATAGAACATTTTTCATGCTTTTCTATACTTCAAGTGTTCTTAATACAAAAGTTCTTTAAGATTAAAAGATTCTTTAAGATTAATCTCCCTTATTTCTAACTCATAATTATACTTTGATTTTATTGTCGACCACCTCCACAGTTTCCTTAATTCAATGGATTAATATCCATGAAATTTTCACAAAGAAGTGTTCTAAATTTGTATTCTACAACCAACTCTTAAATATTATTTAATCATGTGCATTTTACTTTTAAATTCGAATTCAAAAACTCATCTAATACATTATTTAATATGAATATGACTTTTAATTCTCAAAATATGTCTTAGAGTAGTGTGAAATTATTTCCAAGGGTTCTAATATCATTCTAAAATATTTCTATGAAATTTTCCTAATTTGGTAACTTGAAAAATATCTAAAAGAAAAATAAAAAAGCACAATTCTGTGCTAGGCCGGAATCGAACCCAAGGTCAGTAGCCAGCCAACCGCAAGCCCAACCAGTGAGCCAACTCACTATGGTGATAAATACCGCTCTGGGTTTCTTTTGTACTCCTGAAACGTTAATTTATTAATTTCCAAAAAATCACAAAAAGGCAGAGCCTACCCTGGCTCGAACCCGCGCCCACAACCAGAGCGCCCAAAGCCCCTCACTCATGCGCTGACCAAGAAGTCCAACGCCTATTCTGATAGTATATGGGTTCAAAACTTTTTAACTAAACTCTCTGTTGTCATCCCCTTTTAATTAGTTCGTCTATTTTGATTTCCATCATTTTCCATCATAATTAATACTACTAAATTACATTTCTAAACTTCCAGAAATGCTTTTCCCCTAATTTTACCAATAGTAGCATGAAGTTGTTCACAAATTAACTTAAATAGTCACTTTTATAAATCTTACACTCATCTTCTTAAATCTATAAAATTGACTATTGTTTATAACAAACTAGCATGAATATATTTTCTTTTAACCATTATTGTTAGTTTATGAAAAATCTTGCATCTCCATTAACTTATATTTCACCCCTAATTGCACATGAAACTTAACAACTTTTTACACATACAATTTGTATACATGATTTAATCATGGCATACTACCATACGTCTAACATCACTACAACACGCTCTAAATAGAATTTTAATTTGACAACATAACAATTCTATATTGAAATTTTCAACTAGCATGCATTAATTTATCATATTCATCTACTACTAAAACTCTAGATGTAAACACAATATGCATCATAACAAGTTTAGAAACTAAAGAACTCATACCAAACTTTTCATTTCAAATACAATTTATCTAAGCATGCATTCTACAAATAACTAGAAAGTAAAAGAAGCACTCACATATTTCTTGATGCAATTAGTAAGTAGAACTCCTAGAAAAATATTCCAAAGCTCCCCCCAAAAATGGCATTCTCCTCCTCTAGCAAGAAAAACTAAAATCTCCCTCTTTCCTTCTCTTTTTATTTTTTATTTTAGTTTGTGTGTTGTTCATGTTAAAGAAGGGAGCTATTTATAGGAATAATGAGTGGTTGAGATGACTCTCACTATCCAAAATAACTCCCCACTCACTCATAACTCTCCCCCATTCTCTCTCATTCCTCACTATGGCCGGCCAATCCTTCATGTGCACAAACACGTGCACGTGCACCCTATTGCACACTACTTCTCATATAAATTCTATTATTAATTATTATTAAATTAGATGTAGGTGTGTGTTACACATGACAAGTGTATTAGATTTCAAAATGTTCATTTAAGTGTAGAAATAATCATGGGCCTCAATTTGTAATTAACTTTTAGTGGGCTTCAAAAGTGGATTTAGGCCTAATGGGTTTAATTAAAAAATGAATCATAAAATTGTGACAAAAATGAGAATAAAAATGTTCATGACTGTAGAAAATTTTAGAAATAAAAATGTGCATAAAATTTTACGTGCAATGTACGTATCAATACAAAAATAAATTTAAGAGAACGAAAAACAGTCAAAATACAAAGTACGTAGAATATGTATATTAATAATGTTACGGATATTTCATGTAACTGTGAAATATACATAATCGACACGTGTATTGAAAGCACATGCAATACATGTAAAAACACAAAGATTAAAATTAATATTTGAGTTGGCTCAAAATATGATAAAAATGAATTTTGAGAATACAGAAAATGTATAAATAGTCGAAATACAAAATACGTATGATAGTTATATTAAAATACATTACGGACATTACCCGTAACAGTACAAAATACATGTGCATAACATCCGTGGGAAAAATTGTCATAACTCAATTTTGTGGGGGGTTACATTCTACTTCAAAGTCTACCTGACTCGTATGATCAACTCATCATCAACCTGACAAACAACATAATATATTGTACATTCTTCATATGACTATCTAGTCTTCGATAAAGTTGGAGTTGTTGTTTTGGAAGAAGATACCAAGTGCAAAAATAAGGAAGACTGACAGGCAATTTCGCAGTAAATGGAAGCTTTGACAGTAATGAGAGGGAGATCGATGGAACGTGGCCCTAGTGCGAGTCAAAATCATGGAAGATCAAAAATCAAGAATTAAGAAGAATTACAAGTGTCACAACTGCAGCAAGAAAAGACACTTCAAGAATGATTGTTGGTACATGAGGAAGAGTGGAGACCTTCAGTCATCAAATACTCAAGGGAATGTGGCGAGTAATCGGTATGATGGTGAAGTTGTATACAACAAGGAAACAAAGGTGGTTGGAGGCAGAAAGTAATTGTCTGACGTCTGGTTACTAGTCTCAAAAGCAACATGGCACATGACTTCTCGTGGTTGCACACATATGAACCAATCTTAGGAGGTTCTGTACATATAGGTGATGATCATGCTTTGGAAATAGCTTGTATTGGTACTATCAAGCTTAAAATGTTTGATGGTACATTTCGCACCGTTCAGGTGGTACGATGCACGAAGGGCTTAAGGAAGAATCTATTGTCTTTAGGGAAAATAGATAGTCTTGTATGTAAGATCCATGTCGAAAATGGGGTCATGATAATTGTCAGAGGCACACTTGTGGTCATGAAGGTAGAAAAGATCGCAGCAAATCTATTCATGCTTAATAGAGAAACACTGTAGGAAGCTAATGTGTGTGTCACATTGACCAGTAAGGGAGAAGAGTTGACAATGATGTGGCATCTCAAACTACGCCATATGTCTGAACGAGGTTTGAAGATTATCTCCGACCGGAAGCTGCTTCTAGAGGTCAAATCGGTGAATCTACTTTTTTGTGAGTAAGCAGCATAAATTGTTGTTCAATAGATCTGAATCAAGGAGTAAGTGTATTCTACACTTGATTCATTCTGATGTCTGGGAATCACCGAAAATGTTCCTAGGAGGAGCAAAGTACTTTGTGTCTTTCATTGATGATTTCTCTAGAAAATTGTGGGTGTATCCAATCAAGAAGATGTCAGATGTGTTTCCAGTATTCAAAAAATTCAAAGCGCAAGTGGAACTTGAATCAAGGAAGAAGATCAAGTACTTAAGGACAGATAATGTAAAGGAATATATAGACGCATGTTTCTTGCACTTTGTAAGCGAGAAGATATCACAAGATAGTTCACAGTCACATTCACACCTCAACAAAATGGCATGACAGAGCAGATGAACAGGACTCTTGCAGAAAGTATGAGAGTTGTGTTGCGGACTGCAGGTCAAACCAACTCTTTTTGACAGCCAAAACCACCTGTTATGTTATAAATCGATCGCCATCAATGGCAAATGAGTTGAAGACGCCGATGGAGATGTGGACTGGCGAGCCAGTAGATTACTCTACTTTACATTGGTTTAGATGTCCTACATATGTAATGTACAATGCCTAAGAAAGAACGAAGCTGGATCTGAAATTCAGAAAGTGTATCTTCTTAGGGTATGCTGATGGTGTTAAGGGGTATCGCTTGTGGGATCCCACTGCCCTTAGGATTGTCATCAGCAGATATGTCAAATTTGTGGAGGATCAACTGCAAGAGAACAAAAATGATAGCACTTCAAAGTAGAATCCAGAGACTACTACAGTTTAGGTGGAAGATAAGTCAGATGAAGATCCAGTTTCATCTAGAGAAGCACCAGAGCATGAGGTGCAAGAACCAATCGAGTCTGAGGCTCTAAAAGTTCATCGGTCAACTCGTGAGAGAAGACCGCCATCTTAGCACTTAGAGTATGTTACGGAGAGCAATATTTGTGTACTTTCTTTTAACAGAGGATAGACAACCAGTATCTTTCCAGGATGCAATCAAAGGCTCAGATGTATCGCTGTGGATGGCAGCAATACAGGAAGAAATTGAAGGTCTACATAATAACATGACGTGGGATCTTGTTATGCAACCACAAGGAAGAAATGTCATAAAAAACAAATTGGTCTATAAGATCAAGCACGATTGTAATGACCAAGGGGAGCGGTGTTGTGAAAGATTGGTGGTGAAAGGATATGCTCAGAAAGAATGTACTAACTTCAATGAGATATTTTCACTTTTAGTTTGACTCACGACAGTCATAGTATCCTTGGTGATGTGTGCGACATTGACCTACATCTAGAGCAACTAGATGTGAAAACTGTTTTTCTTCATGGAGATCTTGAAGAAGAAAAAAATTATATGCTCCAACAAGAAGGTTTTGCTGAAACGGATAAGGAGATTTTTGGTTTAGAGGTTGCACAAATCTCTATATGGTCTCAAATAGGCGCCAAGGTGTTGGTACAAGAGATCTGATTCATTATTAGCATTGGATACAACAGACTCAGTTCAAACCATTCTTCGTACTACAAAAGGTTTGATGGTGGTTATGACTTCATTATCCTACTGTAGTATGTGGATGACATGTTGGTAGCAGGCCTCAACAAAGATCGAATCCAAGAATTGAAAGCACAGTTGTCTAGGGATTTTGATATGAATGACTTGGGACCAACAAACAAGATTCTAGGGATGCAGATTCACCGAGATAGAAATAACAGGAAGATTTGACTTTTCCAGAAGAACTACTTCAACAATATCTTGCGGTACTTTAACATGCAAGATTGTAAGCAAATTTCTACCCCACTATCTGTTAATTTCAAGTTATCCTCCAAGATGTGTCCTAGTAATGAAGTTGAGATGAAGGAGATGTCTCAAGTACCGTATACATTAGTAGTGGAAAGTTTGATGTTCTTTATGATATGTACAAAATCAGGCATTGCACAAGCAGTGAGAGCGGTTAGTTGATACATGGTGAATCCTGGTAAAGAGCATTTAAGCACAGTGAAGAGGGTTCTAAGATACATTAGAGGAACCTCAGATGCTGCATTATGTTACAGAGGATCAGAATTATCTGTCAAGGCTATGTGGACTCAGATTTTGTAGGGGATCTTGACAAAAGCAAATCCATTATGGGCTATGTGTTTACACTTGCAGGAGGGGCTGTAAGCTGGGTTTCAAAACTACAGACTGTTGTGGCTCTATCCACAACATAAGCAGAATACATGAAGGCTACACAAGCTTGCAAGGAAACAATTTGGATTCAAAGATTATTGGAAGAGCTTGGGCATAAGCAGGCGAAGATTGTTCTATTTTGTGATAGTAAGGGTGTCTTGCACATCGTAAGGAATCCAGCATTTCATTCACGGACAAAACACATAAGAATTCAGTATCACTTTGTTCGATAAGTAGTGGACGAAGGATGTATGGTAATGCAAAAGATTCACACCGTTGAAAACCTAGCATAAGTCATGATCAAGTTTATCAACAGTGATAAGTTTGAACGATGTCGATCCTCGTGTGGTATAGCAGTAACATAAGTAGTATGGCAAGATAGAAAAGATTATGTGGAGACATGATTAATGCTCAATCAAGTCTCCAAGTGGAAAAATGTTGGCAGTAGTTGGGAGGGGCCCCCACCCATGCCCAGCTTTTGAAAAGTAGGCACCGAATTCGACACCGAATTCAGTGCCACAACTTTTTAAAAATAAAAAAAGAAGAAGAAAAGGTCAAAGAATGTGGCGCTGTCTCTTCCCGTTGTCTCTCCCCCTATTCTATAAATAGGGTGCATCGGGTTAAGATGCAAGATGCAGAAGTAAGGAAGAAGAAAGAGGGATTAAAAGAAAATAAAGTATTAGAAGAGTTTTATAAAGAAAGATAATATTGTATTTTCTTAGAGCTGTTTGTGTATTTTATATTTTCCTCATGTTTGTGAGAGAAATTTGTTTCTCCTACTATAAGACAAAGTAAAAGTATTCTCTCCTTATATTTAGAAAGAATGTAATGTAATCTCTACTTTCAAAAGTGAAATCCTTCTACATTTGTCTGTGGTTTTTACCCCATCTTCTTTGGGGGTTTTCCACGTAAAATATTTGTGTCAACTTTATCTTTATTATCTCAATTTCACTTTAGTTGTGAGGTAGTTTCTGACCCATAACTTTCCTAACAAAGTCTATAAGGCTATAACAACATTAATTAATAATTGAGGTGATATTTTCGCCGTCTTTTATTTCTGATAACTTTTAATATTAACTTTGAAAATAGGATTGACCTCTTTTAGTGGTTTGCTTTAAATATTATCAAATGTTATGTTTAAAGGCTAAGTTTTGAAAAAAAAAAACAAACAAACAAAAAACAAACACCCTTGAACTATGGCATTTATGCAAAAAAAAACCCCTGACCTTTTTTTATACAGAAAATCCCCTGAAGTATTTCAAAAAACCACATCTAACTTTCGTACTTGTATCAGATTACCTCATTCATCTATGCAAGTTGGTTCAAAAAACATCATATAACTTTCTCATTATTGTCAAAAACCTCCCTCAACTTTAGCAGAAAGTCTCACACTGGCGGGGTGGTTTTTTGCAACAATAGTTCAGGAGAATTTTCTGCATTAAAAAATGTCATGGGGGTTTTCTACATAAAAGCCATAGTTCAAAGGTTTTTTTTTTTTTCAAATTTAGCCTATATTTAAACTAAGAAAATCTGGTTTCACCCTTAACAACATTGATCTCAATTTTTGGGTTTTGAAAAAAGTTTAGATAACTATAGTTATCTCAACTCTTTCCCAAACAATGTGAAGTTAAGAAAAGTGCAAGTTTGAGAGTAAACTCTAGGAAATTTCAGTAACGGAAAACTCTTTTTGTAAAACTTTCTAACTAGTGACAAGCCAAAAAAAAAAACAAAAAGTAACCTGCGCAACGGGGGGGAATTTATAATATGAATGGCATAATATATTACGATACAAAGTGAGTTCCAAATTATCCATTCATAATATTAGCTACGGCAGAAAATAATCTTGCCGCAGTGACAGTGTAGCAGGATCCGGATTGAAGGTTTGATTTAAACAGCTTTTTAAAGTTTTCCAAGTGCCTTTTGAATCTGTTGCTCAAAGTTTAATGGTTCGTTTATCGGTGAAAAACGAGCGAGTACTTTTCCATCCCTGTCTACCAAGAACTTGGTGAAGTTCCACTTGATTTTCTGCCCGAAAAAATCAGGTTTGCTAGCTTTGAGGAATCTATATAGAGGAGCGGTGTCTGGACCATTTACATCTACCTTTTGCATTATTGGATACTGAGCTAGGAATCTGGTACATGCATAGTTCCTTATCTCATCGTTGGTCCCTGGCTCTTGCCGCAGGAATTGATTGCATGGGAAGGCCAGAATCTCAAAACCTTTCTGCCCATATTTGTTATACAGCTGAGTCAGCTGGGTGTAACTCTTCCCCGAAAACACACATTTGGAGGCGACATTGACAATGAGCAAGATCTTGCCTCTGTACTGATCCAGATTCACATCCATGCCACGGCTATCAATTACGGTGAACTGATGAATGGAAGTCTCATCCGGTACGGAATCAAAACAACCCATCTCTCTCTCTCTCTCTCTCACACACACACACACAGAGTTTGTGAGTTTAAGAGATGCTTGAATTTCTTTAGTTACTGCGGGTTAAAGGGTAAAAGAAGCATGGTTGCTTGGAAAATTTATAATTTCTCTGAGGTAATTCTTAATTATAACCAAGTTTTTTCTAATTTTAGTTGTTCTTTTTCAAGAAAATAATTATTTGGAAGTAGGTAAAACAGGTCGGAAATGATGGTGACAAATGAGAAACTGGGACAGAAGGAAACACAAAACCAGTTGTTAATTAGATCATATCCATTAAATTATGGGTCCAAACCAGGTTATCTGTTTTCTATCTTTTTTTAAAAAAATTGTTTTTTGTCCAGTTGGTCAACACCTCTCTTGGGACGACGCCAGAAATTTTTATAAGGATGGCCAAATTAAAGAGCCAATCGAAATGGGTGATTGAGACGTGAGAATTTGTTATTTATGAAAGGCCGGTTTGATAGTTGGAGAAGGTAAACAAACATTTGTTAAGCGCTTCTAAAGAAAACCCAAAATCAAGTTTGAAAGTTGCAGAAGAAACATTTTAACCTGAACATGGAAAGGAAGCTATGGAGATGGCCGTAGTAACTCTTTCACAATTAATGAAGAAAATGGGTTTGAGACTTTTATGTGGTTATGTGGATAACATCAGAGGATTTAATGAAATTTTGGACTACTGATTTGGAAATTTGGAAGAAAGAATGAGATGGGATACAGAACCAGAAATTTTGAGTGGTAGGAGAGACATCATAGTTTTCATTTATTATTTTACATAATGTCAACACATTATTTTAGTGTCTTTTTGCAAATCAGCAATAAGTTTCTCACCCATAGAAAATAAATTACTGAAGAAAATTGAAAGAAAAATAATTATAAAAACAATGAATGAGCTTTCAAATGGCTTCCATCCTTACTCTGTCATTCTTCATCTCTTGCCACTCTTTTCCTTGATCAAACATAGGATGTTCAAATCCTACTATATATCTGCCACTCCATGTTTAAATTTCTGAATCTCAGGCAGATTTCAGTTTCTGCACATAATAAAAATAATATAAAAAATTTACCAAAAGAGTATCTTAAGTTTCTGATTGGAATGATCATGGAAAAAATTAGCCAAGTCCTTTTGACAGTAATTCGTTAAGTATCTACTAAGATAACCGTCAACATATGTAAAATATGAACGACATACCTAATGCACAAATAGAAGCATACAGCGTGAAGGGTCTGATACAATTCAGTATAGATATGTTTTCCTTTGCGTGAAGTTCTAGTTAATATAGTTGTTTTAGGGTAACTTTAGTTTGGTGATAAAACAAGAATTTAATGGAAAGAGCTCAATTTCTAAGCATGAGTTCAGAAATGTCAAGTACATCGATGAAATTTCAGTCAAGTGTATAAAATTTGTTCACAAAAAACCATATTTTGAAATTATTCGACTGAGTTTATTAATACATGTGGATCTTTCTTTTGCTTGTTTCTTTATTTACAACTAATGAAGTGGAAGTGTTTTTGGTATCTTAGAATGAGATAAACATACCCTTTTCTCCTCCTCCATCTGAGCCTTGAAGTATGAGTAGATGGCAACTCCAGCAATAGCTATGCAGGTACCAATGCCTGTTTGAGTTGAGATCCTGTTTCCTGAAAGGATTAATAGAACAAGGTTAAAACAGTGGCAACATTTAGCAACAATTAGCCCATGAGATGATAATTATGATATTTAGGAAGATGGAAAAACATACCGAAGATGACAATTGAGAAACCAATCACAAAGACACGCTTCAACACATTGCCAACAGCATGCGTGAGAGGAGCAACTCTCTCCAAGGTGTTCGTAGCCAGCTATCAATTCCAAAGAAGAAATTGACGTTAAAGATGAGATATTAAGTTTCTAACTTAAGCAAATAGTATCAACATCACTTATACCTTCTGTCGTCAGATGTGGTTAGCTATGGAGAACAAGGCTCCATGAAAGGCATGAAAAACTTTTACAACTAGATGTTTGACTTTTTCTTATTTAGGTGTCATTTTATCGTGAAGGAAATTCTGGATGAGATAGAGTTGCCATAATCCTAAACAACTGAAGTAACCTGCCTAGAAGAAATGGAAATATGGGTGGATGTGCTATATAGAGATTGCATTCAAGATTAAGCATAGATAATGGCGAAGCCAGGGAGGAGCTAAACGTAAACCTTAATCATGTAGTATGTGGTACTCTCATTAATTGAATTGTTGAAATGGATTCACTATATGTGTGAATAGCCTACAGAGCTGGTGAAATACCTGGTTATACAAGTGATAGAACAAGCCAACCCAGATAAGATCTGTGACGAACTTTGTTAGCCCTACTTTGGCAACTGCATCTTTAAACCCATGCTGAATTAGCTGAGGCCCCTCAATCTGTGAATTAATGAACAAATCATCAGATGTATATTATTGCATAATTTGATACAATTCCTAGCAATTTTGTTCAGAGTTAGATGCACAGTTAGCAAATCCAACAATTTTTTCTCAAACCTGACAGGCTGACACGTAAAAATAATTCATTTAATTGAATGTGAATCATTTTTCGCAAAGGAAATTAAATGGAATCATTCAGTTAAAGCTGATACAACGATCTAGAATGTATACAACATTAACCATGTGCAAAGGACTGTATGTGATATTTGTTTGAGACTTTTCTCAAAAGGATTCCTATAAAGTATTTGTAAAAAATATTTGCTCAAACAGACTGAGGATTTCTAGAAATCCTTCAATCCAAATTTCACCGAGATTTCCCTAACGATAAAAGATAGGTTTGTTTATGGTCCAACAGAAAGAGGAGTGCTACAATTAAAATTTCACTGAATAAGTACTACTTAATATTTGTAAAATGTTAAATGGCATGGAATCTAGTTAAGTAATTCTCCATAATGTAAAAGTGTAACTGTATACAGTGTAAAAATTTCAATACTTGTACCAAAAGATGCAAAAAATGCATCTTTTTTGCATATAAGTTTGTAAAACAATGGAAGGGGTACAGTGGTCTAAACTTTTATATACAGCAAAAGTGTACGAAGGAAAAGCTGAAGGTTCTGATAATGTACGTTTGCTAAATATCCTTCCCTAATAGGTAAATGCATGGTTTGAAACAAGACTTTTGAAGGATAAATGGTATGGAGACAACACGTTGGAAGCTTTGTTCCCACAATTGTCATATGTAACAGTCAACGATAACCTACTAGTGTCAGATGTGTGAAAAAAAGACAAACTACATATTAAATTCAGGGTTAACCTGTCATCAGAGAATATGTCTTAGTTACAGAGACTCCAAGATTGCATAACGGTGAGGGGGCAATACTCACACGAGGGGACTGATATCAGGGAATGGATTCTAGATTCAAGTAGGATTTTCTTAGTGGCTTCTATGTATCGGTTCCTGAACGACGAGGGAATAAGATCCCAACAAGCTAACATTATTTGGAAGACAGAAACAACCACCAAGGTGAAATCTTTCTTATAGTTCGTTATGAACAATGCTATTCTATGAAAGTTAATCTCAGGAAACGTAACATCCCAATAGATGATAAGTCAGATGAAATCTAGGAGGGGAGGACGTCAATCACATATTCTTAGGTTTTCCTAAGTCTAAACTGACGGGGGAAATTTTGGGGATGAGCTTTGGTACGTTAGATTATCCTACTCAAGTTAACGATTTCTAGAGGTCCTGGAGATTAGCTGACATTAAGGTGGAAAGTAGGAGTGTATGGGATATCTCTGTAGCTACTAGTGTTTGGATCCTATGGCTGGACAGAAAAAATTCTTGTTTCCGCTCTATTTACTGTAATTTTAACTTGATGTTCTACAAAATTTTGAGTCTTATCCGTTCTTGGGCAGGTAAGGCAGGAATGAGGACATCGGTTCTGTTTTGTTTTATTTTCAGATTTAGCCATATGTGATAGTTTAAAATTTGCACCCTTTATTTTATGCATTAGAATATTTTAGAAATTTTTATTGAGATTTATTTTGAGCCTATATATAGGTCTTGAGAATAATGAGAAAGTATGTTATTCTTGATTAAAAAAAATATTGAGATTGAGTTTTGCTCTTCATTCATATTTTTGTGTGAGACATTGAGATAAATTTTAGGGTTTATAATAAACTCTAAAACTACCATACAAATTCGAAACCCTAAATCCTTATACACAACCACCATCTCTCCCATCCCCCTTTATCTTCTTCTTCCTCTTCGTTGAGCCCCGAAATCCAACACCCACTGCCACCAAACCCACTATCTCTCTCTCACCTCACCCAAAACCCTAACCATTTCTTCCTTCTCTTCAACTGCCCTTGCCCCCTCTTCTTCTTCTCCTTGACTTTTGAAACCCACCCATACCCGACCACCCTCCTCCCCTGCCTCATCTCCAATCGCCCCACCCCCCGACCTCCATCGACAGCCACCGTCGCCCCTCCATCAACCCCTGACTGCCCCTCCCTCATCTTAACCCAACACCACTCCTAACCCCTCGCCTCTCCGACCTGACGCCGACACGGCGCACTGCCGCCGCTATCGCTGGCACCACCACAGGCTGCCTGCGCACACTCACTATAATACCCCCAAAAATTAACATGTTTTTTATGAATAGTATTTATTTTTTTAATAATAAAGTATTGTCTTGAATAATATAATTGCATAAATTGTCTTTCCCATTTGTCCTTTTATAAATATACACACATGCATGCTACACATTGCATCAAATGAAAAATAATAAAAATAATCCTAAGCCTACAATGTTTGACCAAGGGAGGTTATGTGTTGACCTAGAAGAGCCTATGTGCAATTGTTAAAAACCTAGGGGGTTAAATGCAAAAAAAGGGGGACACCTAAGCAAACCTAGAGTTTTCTACACTTCACTACTTCTCTCTTTCTCTCCTTGCTGGCCGACCAACTCTCCCCATCTCTTCTATTTATATATATGAGAAGATAGAAAGAAACCCTAGTTCTCTTTCTACTATTTTTCAAACCCTAGCCTATTTCTCAGTTCTCATTCCTATTTCTCACTTCTCATTCTCACTATTTTCCATTTTCAACTATATAGAAATATATATACATATCTATAATTCCTAGAAGCTTTTTGTATGCATAATCAAATTAAGTGGTGAAGCTAAAAGTGCAAGGAGGAGAAGATAGCAACTTGAAGCAACCAATAGATTGAGGCTTGCAAACAAATCAAAGTGGGTATTCTTCACACCTCATGTATTATTTTTTTTCTTTGTAAATGGAATGAATGATTGATGCTTGCTAGAAATTGTAGTGGGTGTTCTTCTTTCTTACTTATGAATGTTGTGAAATTATATGTATAAAAATGCTAGTGAATAAATAAAGATTCAATCTTTGTGTTAAGAATGGTAGTAAAAGTGTGAAAGATGAATCTTTTATACAAGATTATGAATACAAATCTTGTCTTGGGCATGAGGATTGTGTTGTTAACTATTAAACATAAGTGGTGATTTTGTGATGTTGTGTAGTAAATTGTCTAATTAAATTTTCATGTTTGAATACTTAAAGTCCTTATGATTAGTAAGTTAGTATCTTGATTAGTAAATTTTACATTGATAGTAAGCTACTAGCATTGTACTAATAATGTTAGTAAGCTTGGTTGAAATGTTAGTAAGCCTAATATGTGTTAATAAGCTCCAATGTGTAGTTGAGAACTATATAAGGGTTTCTTGTGTAAGTAGTGATCATGTTAGTAAGTGTAAGCATGTTAATAATATTAGCATTGTTCATGTTAGTAAGTTAGTAAGTTAAATAGGTTAGTATGGTAGTAAATTAGTAAAGTAAAAATGCTAGAACGCCTTGTTAGTGAGAAGTTAGGAAGTTGGAAATGTAGACTTGATCTTGTTAGTAACCTAATGGCTAATTAATTGTCCATGGTTAGTAAGCATAGTTTATGTTAGGAGCTAAGTGTAGACTTGACCTTGAGTACTAACTTGTTAGTAAGAAGAAATCATGTTAATAGAATTATTCATGTTAGAATTGATATGCTAGTAAGCAAACTGAAGGAGTTAGTAAGCACCTAGTCCTAATAAGGAAAATACAAGTTTGAGATTAGTAAGTGGAAGCATGGTTGAATTAAGAATAGCTTCATAATAAATGTAGTAACTTGAAAAAATGGGAGTTAGTTGTACTAACTAAACATTATATTTAATTAGTGAAAGAATGTGATTGGTAGTAATGAAAGAACTTGTGAAGTTAGTATAGAAAAGTAAGTGGTGGTTAATTAAGGAATTAAGCAGATGAGAATTTGACCTAAGTTGTATAAATTAGTAAAGGCGTTAGTCCTAAGTAGTGTGACCCATGATTGGTAAGGACAGACACTAGTTTGGTGTGTACTCACCTGTCAAGGGAACACGTGCGGCGTCGTCTCGACTGTTAATTTCTAAAATTTAGTGATAAGAGCGGGATGCAGACGTAAGTCGCAAGTCCTGTCAGAACTCAAGGGATGAAGCCTTAAGTTTCTGTCTATGTTGTGGGTTATCAATACGAATAAGGAGCAAGAGTGTAACTCTAAGTCTCTTGGCAGAGTAGGGGTGGCCCTATGATTCACTTTGTGTTCACGATAACTTTGGGTAGGGACAGGAGTGGAGAAGGACCATGATTTCGACAGAGCTGATGATCACCAACCTAATCGGGAATGGAGAGGGACCACGATCCTGTCGGAGTGGAGAAGGGCCATGATCTGACCGAACAGAGTGATCACTGCCATTTGGAGTGGAGAAGGACCACGATCCGACTGCAGGAGCAGGAATGGATCGCATGTACTGCAGACTCTACCAGTCACTTGAATGTCAGAAATAGGAATGAGTACAAGAGTAGGATGTATGGCGGGAGATCGAACTCTATCATCAGGAGAGTACGAGCTCGATTTGGGGAGTATGTAGTATGGGATACATACATTTTTAAATCAAGTTTGCATTAGATTAAGAGCATGGTGTGCATAAGAGTTGTGCATTAGAATCTAGATCATAGCATACACCGACACTTACATTTGTATGACTTTCACATTTTTTTCCTCTTGCATCAAATATTGATTGTTGAGAATTTTGAAGATTGTGGGTTTCATCCGTATTGCGTCAATTGTATGCAGCTGACGTGCCCACAGTTATTTAGTTGCATGATTGCTAATCGTGCAGCAGGGGACTCGAGCTGCGGAAAACATCCAAGTGGAGGATATTGTTTCCTTATGCAATGTAAGTTTCTAATTTCCTTTGATTTTCTGTATTGTGTACTCATTGAAGTAAAGATTCTGGGTAAGTGTCATGAGCTTCCAGTGTGTGGAACTCGGGGCACTGCACTCACCGCCCGCAGCCGCCCCAATGTCGAGCCCCGCCCCTCCTATTGTCGAGCCCCATCCCTTTGGCTACTAGCAACTCCAACAGTAATTGAGTTCATCGAAACCCGATAAACTCTTTCCACTTCTCAAATATTTGTTATACTGCCTTATTATCTCTATAATATTATTTGATTTATCTGTCGTCCACAAATATTGAGAATGTGTGCTTCTACCAGCTAAGTACAGTACGAATCGTTATTGACTATTTTACTTGTTAAAAACATTTTGATATAAATATTGATTGTTAGGCTTGAATCTTAAATTGGGCTTATTAAACTATTTCATATCTTGAAAATCCATCAAACCAATTAGTAGTTTAATTTCTGACTTAATCTGCTTTACATGTTGGTAAACTTAATCTTTTACAATTTGTGAAAATTCTCTACTTAGAGTTAAGTTTATATCAGGCAGGGGTTAGAAAGAGGCTTCGCTCTGAGTTCGAGGAGTAGGAGGAGAGTACTCACCAGTATCTATTTGAGGATTTCTCTCCCTTTTTGATTTAGTTTGTTTGTATTTGGATTTTATGTATCTTCATATTTGTTGTTTTAATGTCTAGAATGTCTTATCTAGATTGAACTTGAGGTGGCTTGTAATATTTTATATGTTGTTGTTTCGTTAATTTTTTATTAATGAAATAGGTGATCGATGGGCCACTTTTAACCTAAAAAATTGCATGGTTTGAAGGATCGCCCTATCCCAAACTAGATCAACATAATTGAATCCGTGTTGGAGAGAAGTGAACTGGTTCTCCTCCAAAAAAATCAAGATCGGAGATCCAAATCGGCTATAGGACTGATCTAAGACAGTACGACCAATCCAACAAAATTTTAAAAATTAATTAATTAATCACCTTTTTTTTAAATAAAAATATTTGAAATAAAATTTGTTTAAAATATTCGATTTAATAGAAGAAAATATTGAAATATTATTTTTATTCCAAAAACCACCTTATACAAAAAATTTGATCCACCGATCTGATATGGCAGATTTGGCCGATTCCAATCTCGAAACCAAATTTTTTAGCAAGCCGATACCGATACCGATACCATGATTTTGATCCATGGATAAGTTCTTTTACGATAATTTATGCAGGAATGTCATGATTACAGATAAAATGATACCATTATTGACAAAGTGATACTTCCGCAATTGTTTCATTTGAGATTACTGACACATGTTACTAGGTTAAAGAATATTGAAACAAAATACAGTAAATTAAAGATTGGAAGTTCAACTCATATATATGTAGAGGGAGAAAATTTTCTATTGTACTCTAAGTCTCTAAATATATAAACTATATACCAATATGGCAGGAGGTATGCAAACAAACAACGCGATGATTGAAATGTATGCATATAAGTTGGTGCTGTCCATGTCAACCTGCAACAACAAGTGAGTGTAATTAGGTTAGCAGATAAAATAGGAGTATAAGAGAGAGGATGAGCTGTAAAGAGATAAATATACTGACCATCGCTTTCTTAGAGTAGATACTGCGATAAGTGAAGGAGATGTTAGAAATCATGGCGCTAATGAACCCAAGCCAATTGAATGATAACTCCGTGAGAGATGCCATCGATACACCTGTAAAATGAGTAGTATTAATTTCATCATTTATTGAAATCCATCATATATATATATATATGGAATGTTGTAGCGTGACACATGAATCATTTTTGGGTAAAATATAAAGCTCTGTTCAATGTCTGTTCAGTTCCATATCTAGACCTCTGTGGTCAATCAATTACAATCCTATCGTTCTTTCAAAATAATAGAGTATAGTGGCCTTTATAGCATGGTCTAAAATTGTTTCAGTGAATTCTTCCACAATTCACCTACTATACAGTTACTTTTTAGACTTTTAGTCCTTTACGATGCACATCTATTATCTTATACTTAATTTTGCAGTTTCTCAAACCCTAACCCCTCTTCACCCACCTCCCGCCTCTCCCCCTCCACCCGTTGCCCCCCTCAGTCGCCCACCGTCGATCCACCGTCAACCCACTTCAGCCGCTTTACCTTCCTCCACTCTCCGTCTTCTCTCCTACCCCGGCCTCCTCTCCCTTCTCTTCCCACCCCGTCCGAAACCTTTTCCCTCCCGGTTCGAAGCCCTCCCTGCATCCTTCTCTCCTCTTTTCACTTCCCTAGCCCGTTCGTGGGTGATTTGGGGGTGGGGGCGGGTGCTAGGGCTAAGTGCCCCCCTGCCGTCGCTGCGCCTAGCTTTCCCTCATCGTCAATTTTCCAGATCTCACCATCTCTCTCCTTTTTGTTTCTCTTTTTTTCTTCAAATCCCGGCTTGTTAGCTATCGGTTTTGTTCGTCGCTGCGCGTAGCCCTCACCCGTGAGGCGGGTTGGAGGGAAAGTGGTGGTTGCGACCATCGTTCAGGGGTTACTCCAGTGTCGGAGTGGAGGTGCTTGGCATTGATCGTGGGCACCTAGGGTAGGCTTGGTTCAGGGGTTACTCCGGTGTCGGAGCGGGGTGCTTGGCGTTGATCGTGGGAACATAGGGTCGGCTTGGTTCATGGTGGTGAGCTACGACTGCGAAGCACGCTGGCAGGGCCAGTGATGCCGCACGGGTAGTCGGTGGAGCTACTGCGCATGGACAATGCTAGAAAAGGTGTTGACTGGGGCTGGCGCCATCGGGGATGACGTTGCAGCTTGCGGTTGGGGTTTAGTTTGGTTTGGTTGCGTTGGCGAGCGGCGAACATTGGGGTAGCCGGGGCTGCCGTACAGGCACGCGGGGGAGGACGGAGAAAGAGTCGGGGATGGGGGATTTTCGATTTCCAAAATTTATTTTGAAAATCGATTTTGATCGGTGAGAGTTGTCATTGGGGGGAGACTTGAATTGCAAATTGAGTTTTAAAATTCAAGTTGAAGTTGAGGAGACCCTAAGATCCAAATTTTTCCTAATATCCAAATTACAACCGATTTACAATTAGCAACGAAATATACCATAGTTGGTGAGGCCACGGTAGTCCGACAATTGTATAGTTTGAGCTCTACTTTGTCCTATTCAGGTCAAAGTGAGGGGTGCCTAAGGTCTATCTCATGTCAGGGGGTTTGGAGGGGGTGGTGGCGTTTGTTAAGCAGTCAGCAGAGAGGACAGCCTTCGTTCTGAGGTGGTAGTGACAGTCAACGAGGGTCAAGCGAGGTTGAGAACCGGGACTCAAATCTGTACAGGGAGTTGTCAGATTGGTGGAGTGCTTACGGTCTCTCATATAGTGCTTGAAGTTGATGTATGAGTCACTGCTGGGGACGACGGAGGTGTCCGTACGAGCGACGGAACGGATAAACGGTGTACAAGCGAGGGACTGAGAGAAAGAATGAGCTCAAATTGGCATGAGAGAATGACTATGACGAGGTCGGCCGATCAGTAGGATTAGATTTCGTTGTATTTTTTGTTTGTTGGTTGGGGTGTATGAGTTACAGGACCCAGCCTGTTGGGATCTGAAATTCATAAGTCTTATTTTTGGTTGTATCTTTTGTTAAAGTCTTTTTAATGAAACGCGGGGGGCTTTCAACCCACCGTTTGACGATCAATTTTTTATTTTATTTTTTTTTTTGCCGTTTCTCATAAACATAAATATCATTTTCTAGATTTATTTTCAAATGAACATGTTCCTACTTCCCCTGAATTTTAATCCTAAGGCGTACAAAAGCCTCATGACTATATACAGAACTTTTTTCTTCACTTTGACAGGTTTATTAGTTTCAGTCATATTATACTTCAAAAAAACTTCTCATTATAGTCATCTCACTTTGCATCGTGAAGATTGATTTATTCTAGAAAGAGGAGATGGTGCTCTGGGTTACTTCTTGGTAATCAACATTAATGTACTCATTTCATCTCACAGATGTGCTAAAATTTACATTTATATACTCCTTCAGCATACTGTTTAGAAATGTTCAACCTCAAAAGCTTCTCGGCACCTTTCTGATTATAATGTTTCTTCTTTAGCATACTGAACTAATATAATACCATCAACAACCAAACCCCAGAATTAGATCCCATCTTAAACATGCACAATAAGTTCATCCATAACTACTGCAAAAGATACATGCATATTATTGATATCCATGCAAGACTATGATAGGGAATAACATATTTGCATGCCAATCATCCAACACTAATTACTGATATATCATAATGATATATCATAAGAGACGATAGAATATGAAGTACGAAAGAAGTAAGCAGATTACCAATTACGACGGGTGCCAAAGATAACCAGAGCGTCAATGGTATTTGTTGTCCAAGGATGAACTGGGAAGCGGCCGCATTGAAGAAGGGCTCCAGTGCTGTAACAATTCATGGAACAATATGCATAATACGATCAAAATCCTTTTTTTTTTTGGGTTAGAACAATATGCATAAATCACTTCTTTATAAGAACAGTAACTGTAATAATTCGCAGTAGCGAGACATTATACCTTTAATGGTATGGGTAAACGAGACTGCAACAGCAGCGAAGGACACGTTGCTAGTCACGTGACCTAAAGCATGGCATACTGCGACTGGGATGAGCAACTTCAGCAGAGTAGAATCGATAGGCTGCATACCAACATATCTATTTTATTAGGCAATCCACATTTACTAATACATCAATCTTTTCTCTGGAAGATTAGATAGTGAAAATGCATCAATTAAACCTTCAACAAAATTCTTAGCCTATTATTTATCGTATGGTATTGTGCTCGTCTTGTTACCAAATTCAGTAATCTGACTGTACTCATTTTTTTCAATTAGTTTAACCTTTTCCTAATTCAGTAATTGTAAGAGTGAGCCTATAAATGTTGAACCGTAATTGAAGAACTTGTTTGTCCCAAAATGGATCAAGACGTTTAACTCTTAGACCAAATCATGGACTTTTCAGATAACATGGATTAGACCCACTTCCCGTTTGACAAAAATGAAACAATAAATATTAGTTAGTGTACAATTCATCACAGCATCCGTAGTCATTGGCTTTTTACCCAAATTTTGCAAAAAATACGAAAATGGTGCTGTAGTCATTGGCTATATACTAAAAATTTGGTGTCAGGGACGCCGGTAGTTCCACCGTCGCCGGAGTCTACAGCCTTCTTCTCTACTCGTGTCTATCGTTGTTATCTGTTTGTTGTTGTTTTGTTTGTGTCTGTTTGTTTGTTTTACGTGCAGTGTGCACTTAGTTGAATTTGTAGTCATAGTGTGCTTTGCACGTGTCTTGTAATTGGGATATTCTATAAATCCCCACCAGCAATACGTTGTAGGTATGATGAATGATAATTTCCTAATCTTTCTCTTCTTCTTCAATATCTTCTCTTCTTCTTCCCCCCAATCTCAGATTTCTTCCCCAAATCTCTAAATCCCTAACCTCTATCTTCTCAATCTTCAACCCCTTACTCCCTATTTTCTCCATTACCGCCGGAATATAGCTGGTCGGGGCCGTCGACCCTGACATTTGGTATCAGAGCAGCGATCCACCAGCTGCTTCCTCTCCTCCTCTCATTTCTCGAATCAACTCTCGCCGGCGATCCTCCAGCAACCCTCCGGCGAACCTCCAGCAACCCTCCGGCGATCCTCCAGCACATCCCTCGCTTCCCCCTCATCCAGTCCACCTCCGATCTACAACTTCGACTTCAAAAAAAAAACCCTACCGAACCTCCAGCAATCCTCCTCTTTATTCTCAAATCCACTCTAGCCAGCGATCCTCGTCCTCCTCGCATTCTCGTCCTTTTGATGTCGATCAACATGGAAGGAACGTTTGAGGCAGCGTTGGCAAGAATAGATGCGGCAATATGGAAGCTACGGCAGCCCTATTTCCCGCCGCTCGATGCTCCCTGTCCTCCTTCTCCCCTTCCGTTTCGCTCAACGACGACAGAGCCCTTTGCCCTTTCCTCCTCTGTTCGAACGCCGACCAGGACCACCAGCGCGCCGCTGATCTCCTGTCGCCACCACCAGCAACTCCACCCCACTCCCCGTCGCGCCGCCGATCTCCTATTGCCACCACCAGCACATTCTCAGATTCCGATCGAGGAGGTAACTAATCCTCATCTCACCTCTAATAGTTTGAAAGAAACTCCAGTTAAGAGGAAGTTTCCAAAGTTTTCATTTTTTAAAGAAGGTGATCCAAGGAAATGGATTTGTGAAATAGAGGAATATTTCGATTTTTATGAGATCCCTGGCGTTCATAAGATTTCTGAGTCCCAAAAACTGAACTGTGCTACGCTACATTTAAGAGGGAGAGCCTCACAATGGTTTCATAGGCACATCAAACCACGAATCCATGAAATGTCTTGGTCCATGTTCTTAGAGAAATTGATAGATCAATTTGACTCTACTGAGTTGGAAGAATCTAACAAATCGATTGTTGTAGATGAAGAAAATGTGATTGATGATGTTTCTTGTGAAAAGAATAGGGATGGAGTAGTTTTTGATAGTTTGGAGAGTCTTGAAATGGAGACTTATAGAAGTGATAAGTCATTGAAAGTGTTTGATGAATTGGAAAATCAAGGAAAGGAGAAATTGATGGATCAATTGGGCATTCTTGAAATTGAAGTTGATGATGCTGATCTTGGAAGAAAAATTCAAGAAGATGTTGTAGTTGAAGATTGTGATGTTGTTGAAGGTGAAAATCAAAAAGATGATAAAGCAGCAGTAGCTTTAGATAAGAAGAATGTGACATGGGAAACAAATTTGATGGATGATTATGAAGAAAAGTTTAGAACATTCTCTATTGTAATTGAAGAAATTGAGGAGAAGCTCATGTTTGCTAAGAAAATCTCAAAGATGAGTTCATCAACTGTTTGTGGAAATGCATCAAAGAAATTTCTACTTCTTTGGTTTCGTTGGTGGGAGGAGTATAGGGGAGGAAAGAAGATCCTCAAGAAGACTCTTAAAGAAGGTGAAGGCTATGAGAAACCAAATGATGGAGCAGTTGTCGCAGTAAAACTGATTGGAAAGCTACAAGATGGAACTGTTTTTGTGAGGAAGGGCTATGATGAGGAGGAGCTATTTGAGTGGAAGACGGATGAGGAGCAAGTAATCGAGGGATTGGACCGGGCTGTAATGACCATGAAGAAGGGGAAGATTGCCCTTGTTACTATTCCACCTGAGTATGCATTCTCTTCCACTGAATCCAAGCAGGATCTTGCTGTGGTTCCACCTAATTCAACTGTTACATATGAGATTGCGCTTGTGTCAATTGTGAAGGACAAAGAGTCTTGGGACTTGAATACGGCAGAGAAGATTGAAGCAGCTGGTTTGAAAGAAGGAGGACAAGTATCACCTGATACTGCTGGCTTTGAGGCTTTAGAAAATGAAGGAAGGGACATGGAGATTGACTTGTCCAATCTGGGTACTGTCAATACAGTCTTTGCAGCATTGTTCAGTAAGCTTGGGGTTCCTATCAAAACTACCATTTCTGCTACTGTTCTGGAAGAAGCTCTAAGTGGAACTGTTACAGTCAGACCTCTTCCTCTTGGTTCTTCTTTAAGTGGAATGGTTGAGAAACAAGATGCTCAATTCTTTGGTGTAACAATAAATGATGAACAAGCTCAAATTCAGTTTTTATCATTGTCTGTGGGAGAAGACTTAAATGATTGGTTACTTGAAGCTCGCGGTATGATCAAGTCAATGAACGAGACTCTAATGAGCTTTATCCAAGAGAAGGCAGTAATAAAGCAATTTAGTGGAACTGGTTATGAAAGCTCCGATGTGATGGTTGTAGATGAAGTTGAATTGCAGAGGCATCAACAGTTGGAAAGATTATACAAGTCTACTCGTGCAGCAAGGGATCTCCAGAAAGATATCATCAGAACAATTGAAGCACTACCACTTATAAATAATAAACATATCGAAGTGGGTACAAAATTGTCTGAAGACTGTTATAAATATGGAGGTGAAAATATGGCAAGTGATGGCAATCTAGCAAAAGCAGCATCCTTGTATGGTGGTGCTATTGTACATATTGAGAAAGAGTTTGAAGATTTAAACAAGTTGTTAGCTTCACAGATTATGGAGCCTTTAAGAGCTATGGCCACTGGTGCTCCCTTGGAAGATGCCCGCCACCTTGCTTAACGTTACAGTCGGATGAGGGGCGAAGCAGAACTACTGGCAGCAGAAATTTCTAGAAGGCAACTTCGAGTAAGAGAGGCTCCCAATCTAGAGAACACTTCAAAGCTGCAGGCATCTGAAACTAAAATGCGCGAACTTAAATCAAATATGGCAATTTTGGGAAAAGAAGCAGCTACAGCACTATCAGCTGTTGAATCACAACAGCAACAATTGACTTATCAACGCTTGATTTCTACGGTAGAAGCGGAAAAATCATTTCATTTAAGACTAGCTGCTATACTAGATGATGTTGAAGCTGAGATGGTCTTCGATAAACAAAGAAATGAATCTATAGTTCCTTCACCTCCGTCAATCCCAAAATGCTCTGAAAAAGTATTATATTTTCTTGCTGAGGCAATTCATGCATTTAATGCTGCTTCTGAGAAAGAATTGAGTTTGGCAGTTGGAGACTATGTTGTTGTTCGACAGGTCACTCCATCAGGATGGTCGGAAGGAGAATGTAAAGGCAAGGGAGGATTTGATGCTTAGAGGAGTTTCCTGAGTGTGAGCTTGAGTGTGAGCTTGGGGACAAGCTCATTTTTTAAGGGGGGTGGAGTTGTCAGGGACGCCGGTAGTTCCACCGTCGCCGAAGTCTACAGCCTTCTTCTCTACTCGTGTCTGTCGTTGTTATCTGTTTGTTGTTGTTTTGTTTGTGTCTGTTTGTTTGTTTTACGTGCAGTGTGCACTTAGTTGAATTTGTAGTCATAGTGTGCTTTGCACGTGTCTTGTAATTGGGATATTCTATAAATCCCCACCAGCAATACGTTGTAGGTATGATGAATGATAATTTCCTAATCTTTCTCTTCTTCTTCAATATCTTCTCTTCTTCTTCCCCCCAATCTCAGATTTCTTCCCCAAATCTCTAAATCCCTAACCTCTATCTTCTCAATCTTCAACCCCTTACTCCCTATTTTCTCCATTACCGCCGGAATATAGCTGGTCGGGGCCGTCGACCCTGACATTTGGGTATTTGATGAACAGTGATATGCTATATTTGGCAGACGATATAGGAATATGGAAAAAATAAACCGACGAAAGATGATATTTCGTTTGTTCATCGAACGAAAGTTCATCTTTTGTCGCAAAGATTTTTCTAAAAAAATCGACGGACCATTTTATTTTTATTTTTTAAATTACGACGGACGGAAAATGATTTCCCGTCCGTTCTAATAAATTTTTTTTGAAATCGAGCACGGACGGGAAATGATTCCCCGTCCGATTCGAAATTTTGAAAAAAGAAAAAAAAAATGGGCACGGACTGGAAATGATCCTCGACCCAGCCCATTTCTTTTGAAATCTGTTGGAAAAATCTTATAAAATAACTATAGCCTATAAATATTTCGATGTGTATATATTAGGTTTTAATTGAAATTAATTAAGAATTAAGATTTAATTAGGATTAATTAATCAGTAAATTATGAATTAATTAGGAGTTATTTTTTTTAATTTTATTTATTTCTCAGACGGTAATTGATTCACTGTGCGTTGGTTTTTTATTTAAAAAATAAAAAATAAAAATTAATGAACGGAAAATCATTTCTCGTTCGTCTATTTTTTAAAATTAAAATTCAAAATTTGGATTCAAACGACTACAGCTGAAATCCAAATTTTTATTTTTGTATGTTAAATACCCAAAATTTGAATCGGAAGGACTACAGATGCTCTCAGCGGTCTTTTTTTTTTTTGTCAGGCAAAATTTCCCCACACCTTTTTCAAGGTTTTACCTCCTTATATTATAGTTTGCATGCTCCGACCTTTTTCTTTCTGAAAGATACTACTGAAACTTTTTAACAAATAGTTTTAGTATCACAACCATGCTATTGAAAATAGTAGAGCAATGACATTTCTATCATAAAACTTTCATAGTCACGACCCTCGCACATAATATTTAAATTCAGGTGACACAAAACACATAAATAGTCCATGTCAGACCACGTCAAATATATTGAAATACTTTTAGTATAAAAAAAAAAACAGTACCTTACTAAACGAACTATTAGTAAAAAAAAACTAGTATCATACACGTGCACGTGTGCACGTGAAAAAAATTGAAGGGATAATAAAAAGAAAATAATTTCCAAACTGATCTACTTTCGGAAATATTTACCAAACTGGTCTACTGCCTAAAATATTTATCAAAGTTAGTCCATAACCCAACACGTGCGCTGCACGGATTGGGTTAAGGACTAAGGGGTTCTCCCATTATAGTAGTAGAGATAAACAGTTTGACTAAGTCAATTCACCAGTTGGACCAAGCCCCACAATTGACCTTTTTCTTCTCCATTATATCTCGATTTTGTAACCTTTATTTAATTCATCAAAAAAAAACCTTTATTTAAAATACTTTCTCCCCTTTCGAAATAAAAGTTACTTTAAATTTTCCAGATAAATGTATTATAATTTTTAAATATTCATCAAGTACTTTTTTTTATGAGATTTTTAATTTTATCCTTATTTTTTTTTATAAAGGAAGCAACACTAAAATCATAGATGAGGACAAATTGAATATTTTACAATTGATAAATCATTTATAAATTTGAAAATCAAGAATGTTAGTATTTTTTGTCAATTCTATATATATATTTTTTATTTTTATTTTTTTAAATAGGCAGGATCGGAAAGAGTATTTAAAGCTTACTTTCAGGACTGTCGTTAGTCCGATTGTTGAATAGCATTAATTGTCATAGATTATAGTGATATTATTTACAATATTTTTGGTAGGAGATATTTTCAAAGAAATACTACAAAATATGAATTGGGTACACCAAAGGATGGACAAAATAAACTTACAGCACGCTTTGGAAGTCCAACAGCCCAGCTGGCCAAACAATACACCACCCCCACTCCCAAATGTATCACTGACACAAAGCTGCAATTAACCAATCGAAATCCCAAATTATTAAATGTGGGACCCACAGATACAACAACAAGAACCATTTTGACGATTAAAAAAAGTAGTGTGCTTACAATGGATAAGGGAAGTAATTGTAGATTTTCTTGTTCAGGATGTTGAATATCACGTTCAGAAAATACCTGCAATTAAATTTTTTTTTATTTTTTTTTTAAACGATTTTTAAATCAGCAACAAATTATAAATGAAATAAAGTCTCAATAGATAATGCATCTTGATTTTTTGCCTACCACATGAAGAAGAAAAATCCAGTCACAAGCCATGGATTCTTTTCCAAGAAACTTACCTTTGATTCCCTAAAAACCAAACAAGAAAATCAGGAGTAAATTCAATTAAACAGTAAAAATAGAGTAATGCTTCAGCCACTACCAATTTCACTACCATTCTCTTCACTACCATAGGTGGCATACTCCTATTGGAGAGCTCCCCCACCTACTCTATCTTTTTCTACCTATCAGAGTGTGCCACCTAAGGTAGTGAAGAGAAATGTAGTGAAATTGGTAGTGGATCTAGCATTACTCGTAAAAATATTCAACTCTTCAGAAACAACTTTTGAGTAGTAGTGCTATATATGGTCAGTGCTTGTCTGCCTATTTGGTCAACTTCTGTTCAACACAGCGTCTTCTAAAAGAGATTCTGTGCCACACAGAGATAGACACAGGTAGTTGAGTAAAAAGAGTAATGCTTTAGCCACTACCAATTTCACTATCATTTTCTTCACTATTTTAGGTGGCATACTCCTATTGGAGAGTTCTCCCACCTACTCTATCATCCCCTACCTATTGGAATGTGCCACCTAAGGTAGTGAAGAGAAATATAGTGAAATTGGTAGTGGCTCTAGCATTACTCGAGTAAAAATAGTACGGAGGAGACGGACCTCACCCGACGGAATCGCCCTCAGCGGCGTAAGCAGAAACCGGACGAAGAACATGTGTGTCTCTCTTCTCAAGTACTGGCAGCAGCAATTTTGATGGAGCTGTAGGAAGTAGAATTGCCGGCCGCAGCTGCCGGCCCCAAATGAGGTTACCACCATCGCTGACATTACCATTCGTCCTTGCGATTGCAACGGCAGAGAAGAACTCTCTGGGAGTAGTACGACTACGTTGGAATTGGAGGAGTCCGGAGACGCGGGAGAGAGGGTTAACTTTAGCAGCAGCAGCAGCTACAGTTGCCATTTTTGTGCTGGTTTTTAAATAATATTTTTTTTTTTGTTGTGGGAGAAAAGACGAAGAGAGACTAACTGACTATTTCATTTGGTGTATTGAATAAAAGATTTGAGTGGTTGAGGTTGGATAGCTGGGATAGAAAAGAGGAGGAGGGGAGTTAAAGATGCCCCGGGGATGATAACGTGCGCTGGTTATGGTGGCATGTAATGGGGGCAGTTTTACGGTGACGAGGTGATAACCGTTTCGGTTTCGGGGCTTTGTTTGATCGTTTTATTTATCCTTTTGGATTTTTGTTTGGTTTTAGTTTTGAGGTTGAGGGTGGGTTTTTTGGATTTTGGACTTTTTGAATTATTGAGTATGGGAACAGGGGCGTATCTAGGGATGGCAAGTAGGCCGGTTGCGGCGACCCGCCCGTTGAACCCGGCCCGTGAAAGCGTTTGGCGGATTCGGGTCGAACCCGTGAACAGTAACGGGTCGACGCGGGTCGCGTAAATAGCAAATCTAACCCGTACAACCCGGCCCACAAACCCGATCCGTATGCCAACCTGCGGGTCGAGAACCGGGTCGAGAACCGTTGGACCCGTTCGGGTCGAACATTCGACCCGTCACGGGTCGACCGTTGACCCGCGGGTCAACCGAGCCGAGGGGAGGGGGGGGGGGGGGGGGGGGGGGGGGGGGGGGGGGCACTATACAACAGAGACCAAAAAAAGGGCATTATAGCCGGGTTTTTTTTTTTTGGATTTTTTGGTTTTTTGTTGAATTTGAGCCTATAAATACTCCCCAAAACCCCATCAAAAATTTCACACCTTACTCTCTTACTCTCTCTACTATTATAACTCATTTCTAAGGAATTTTTCAATAATTCAAGTATTCAACAAGCAAGTCTTCAAGGCACCGCATATACACGATCAATTTCCGACCGTATCGAAATCAATTCTTCAACTCTTCAACTCTCGTCCAACTCCAAGTGATCAAGTCGTCAATTCTCCTTCAAGCTCTCATCAACTCTTCAATTCCGGAATCGCTTATTTCTAGTTCTACTTCTATTCTTATTTTCACGGTTTATTTTATATACGCGTATCCACTGTGAACGGTATCAAAATTTCATACCTCTCTCGTTATTTTATTTTTGTGTTGTAGTTATAATTATTATTGGTTTTTTGATCTTCTCTATCTCAACCCTCTTGTTTTCTATATTTTTTTTTTATAATTCACCGTTCCTACATTGTGACGTTTTTTTCACATACATTAGTACATTACTACATTATGTTTAGATCACGCGGCAGCGATCGTAGCGGGCAAGATTTCTCTTCCTCTTTTCATAGGCCACCAATTGTCCCAATTAGTGAGCCCGCCCAAGAATGGGGTGCACACGGTGAGTTTGTAGGTGACATACAAGTAGAAGAAGAACAACAACAACAACAACCAACCGAAACCATACAACCCCGTAGTAGTAGGAAAAGTAGAGGAGAAAGTAGTGATTGACATAAATTTTACGATTATATCCCGGACGAACAAACTCCGCGTATAGGTTTGAAAGTTTGTAAAACATGTTCTAAAACATACAAATTCAAGAGGGGTGACGGCACCGGTACAATTAGTAGACATATCCAACATAACCATAAAGAACTTCTTGCTAACCTACCCGGCCAACAAAAAATCAACCCTAGGACCGGTCTAGTTGATAGCCACCCTTATGATCCCGATTAGTCATAAAGAAAGAGTTACCATTTTCGTATCCCGAGAGTAGAGACTTGAAAAATTTTAACCAAACGGCCTTAAATCCATATTTTAGAAGAATTCCGAGAAATACTTGCAAATCGGATTGTTTTAAAATGTACATCGAAATGAAGGACGCTTTGATTGCAATTTTATGGAGTTTAACTTGTAGAGTTAGTTTAACTTCGGATTGTTGGACGGGTGTCTACAATATTTCAATGATGGGAATGACCTGTTATTGGATTGACAATGATTGGATTCTTCAAAAAAGAATCATATCACTTGCGGCGTTGCCATATCCCTATGGTGGCGCTGAAATAGCAAACTGTATTTTAAAAATTTGTGATGTTTTTCATATTCGCGATAAAATTATGTGTATTAGTTTTGATAATGCATCTAACAACAATGTAGCAATTAATACTTTAAAATCCGTATTAAACCCTCCATCTGACAATATTTTTCATGTTAGATGTGCATGTCATATTATAAATTTATGTATTCAAGGTGCATTAAAAATAGCCGATTTATATATAGTTAAAATTAGAAATTGTGTATATTTCATTGCATTAAGTTCAAGCGTATTACAAGAATTGAGAGTTTGGTGTAGGCTTAAAAATGTATCTTTTAGAAAATTTCCAAAGGATGTTAGACACCGATGGAATTCTACTTTTGATTTACTACATGTTGTTACCGAATATAAAGCAGTTGTAAATAATTTTTGTCTCGCATTTCATATGCCAAATTTTGAAATGACTCCCACCGATTGGTATTATGCCGAAGCTTTGTTGAAATTTTTAAAACCGTTTAAAACCGCAACTTTAAAATTTTCAAAAACATATGAATCTAGTTCTAGTAGCATTTTTATTTCATTAGTTAGCATGATGCAAACATTTAACGAAATGTTAAATGATCCCGATGTTGGTGAGATTGTAAAATCTGCATACAAATTTTTTTTAAAGTATTGTTTTTCTCCTCCTATGTTGATTTGTATTGCTACCGCTATGGATCCTCGTATCAAATTAGAAGGTACGAAGAGTTTGATTGAAATATTTTTTGCATTACTTGAGGAAAATGTAGAATTAGTAATTGATTACGCTACTTTTTTAGTTCAGTTTGAATCTACATTAAATAACTTGTATGATTATTATGATACACGTTTTGCTTCTAGTAGTACAACTTCTGTAGTTAGTTCTTCTTCTAGTACTTCTAAAGGTAAGGGTAAGAGTAAATTTGATGATAGAACATTTAATTTACTTGAACAAATTCAATCAAAAAAACCTAGGACTAATCAACCAAATGAATTAAATTGGTATAACCAACAAGATTCTGAGCCTTCTTCTTCTCCACTAGATATTTTACAATGGTGGAAAGACCATGAACACACTTTTAGTATTCTGTCAATTATGGCTAAAGATTTACTAACTCCTCCTGTCTCTACAGTTGCTTCTGAAAGTGCAATTTCTTCAAGTGGCAGAGTTCTAACTGATTACAGTAATCGCTTGAAGCCGGACACGTTAGAGATGCTCATTTGCACAGAAGACTGGCTGAAGGCTTAAAATAGGACACAAGGGAAAGCACTATCAACGTCCACAAGTGGGAGCAACTCGCCGGAAGAACAACAACAACAACAACAATAATAGCTTTGCTTGTAATAGCAACTCAACCGACACGTTAGAAATTGTATTATATCTTTGCTTGTTATGTTAAATTAGAAAATTTGGTGTCAATTAAAATTGTATATAAGAAATATGTTAGTGTATAAAACATATTTGTGAATTGAATTCTTCATTTCATTAGAAATTGTGAAAATTATATAACTTAAATTCATATGAATAATATTTCAATATTTTTTTGCCAATTTCACTCTTCCAATCTTATTATTATTATTACGATTTTTAATATTTATTAGTATTATACTATTATTAGTATTATTATTATTATTAATATTTTAAGTTAAAAATATTAATAAAAAAACCTAACTATCTAAACGGGCCAACCTACGGGTCGACCCGACTCGACCCGGGTTGGACCCTAAAGGGTTCACGGGTTGGGCGGGTCGCCTAAAACAACTTTAGGCCTGGCCCGGCCCGGCTAAGTCGCCAAACCGGTCCTAACCCGCCCAAGTCAAGGTCTAACCAGGGCGAGTTCGACCCGGCCCGGCCCGTTAGACCCGAATGCCAACCCTAGGCGTATCTGAGTTTAAGGGGGCCCTAAGCAAGTTCTCAAATGGGGTATTTTGCAAGTTGATAAAATAAAAATGACAATTATTTAAATACAAACAAACTTGGAGTCTTGAAGGACATACTATTTAAATGAAAATTAATTTACATATATGCTTCCAAAAAATATTTAATTGATAACGTACGTATTTTACATGAAATGCCTCATGGCAAAAAGAAACTCGGACAAACTCTAAGGAAGAAGCGGCAGTGATTTTATTCTGAATTGCATGTTGCCTGAGAGAATGAAAATGATGAACGAGAGAATTAAAGAGGAATAGAACCTTAAAAAAGAAAATGTTCAAAACATACAAGTAAACACTCGTTGAGTTTGTGTACATTAAGATAAAATATTGAGCTGACATGATTGAAGTATATCTATAATGCTATTTTGAATGCTTTAGAGGATACATTTTGGTTTTATCAAATGTCTCTTATATTTTTGCATTTTTGAAGACAATCCTAGTATTCCTTTCATTAACAGATACAAAATTTAGAAGAAAGGGAAAAGAAGCAAACAAAGCAAACATGTGTATGCACTTGAAGATTACATTATCACAAAGAGGTAAATATGTTATATTAGATAACACAGTCAGAATGAAGTGATGATGAATATATGTAAATGAGAATACTAGTTGGAAGCTTAAAATGTAGAATAATCATATGCATTTGAAGATTTGGTTAGAAATTTATTATAAACATGTAAATATGATATAGATATACCATAGAAATTGAAAAAATATCATACAATGACATGCATGGGCTAAGTGAAAAGTAATATTAAATATAAAAATTGGTAAAATGACATGTATGACTATGTGAAAAATAATTTAAAAATTAATTAGGGTGCGTTTGGCCTAGCTTTTTTGGACTTTAAAGCTACTTCAGAAGGAGAAGCCAGAAAGTAGAGCTTTGAAATTAAAAGCTCAAGCTGTTTGGATAGTCAGCTTTTTTTTTTTAACTTTAAAGCTACTTTAAAGCTAGAAGTTGTTTGGCATAAGATATCAATTGTAAGCTACTTTTATACTTAATTTAAGTACAATACACATTTAAACTGTATACGCACGAAATGATTGACCACAACAACAAAGTCATCACTACTCAACCATATACCAGTCTACCACAATCATCAAAATCGTGCATTCAACCTCAACAAAACCTACATTTCATCATTCTAATCCCTCTCCCTTCTCCATTCCACCATTGTCGACCACCACATTACCATCGCTGCCGCTCCTCTGTTCCGCCATTACTTCCTCTTCACCCCGACTTCCCGAAGTGCCGCACTCCACTGCTCCAACCCATCGAAGGCCTTCGACTGCTCCTGGCTCCCCCCATCTTCCTCGCCATCGAAGCCTCGCCCTCAGCTCGTCGATATCCCTTTCCTCAACCGCAGGCGAAGAACCCATCTTCCCGTCGCTCAACCCAGCGATGCTCGAAACTTCGAATCATCTCGTCGAGCTCCACAGTCGTCGATTCCATCGCTTCCCAGTCGCGCGCCACCTTCAGTCCCCCCCCCCCCCCCGCGCTCGAGCTCCGCCGCCGAAGCACTCCGACTTCTCCCCTCCAGTCTCGCCTTCCAGTCGCATCGCCCAACCTCCAGCTTCGCCGTCGACCCATCGCTGAAGTCGCGCGACCTCGCCCAGTCTTTTTCTAGGGTTTATCGATGACAGATTTGGAGTTTTTGGAGAATGGTTCGAGGAAGGAGGAAGGGGCGTTGAAGTTGAAGTTGAAGGTCTGAACTCTGAAGGGATTAGGAGAACAGTAGGAAAAAAAAAAAAAAGGAGAAGCCAGAAGCCAGAAGTAGATCTAGAGGGCTTCTTTTGGAGCTCCTTTTCTTTATAAAAAATAAGCTACTTCTACTTTTTTGGGGCTTTTCAAAATATGTGTTTGGCCCAGCTTCTCCTTCTAAAGGAGAAGATAAGCTAATTTTAAGCTGGGCCAAACGCTACCTTAGCCCATGAGGTTTTGAACCTACAACCTTCATGTTATTAACACAACTCTAACCAAAAGAGTTAATAGGCCAATTATTGTTTCAAATTTTAGATAATACAATATAATCGTATCTGAAACTAATTATATTTTTATAAAACATTGTAAATACTTAAAAAATATGGGGCCCTATAAAATTGGGGGCCCAAAGCAGTTGCTTGTGCTGCTTGGGCTCAGATCCGCCAATGATGGGAATTAATTATTTTAAGATTTTGTTTTGGAATATATATTATTTTTTAAAAAATAGTTTTGGGGAGAATTTTTTCTATACAATGAATTTTCTTTATACGTTTGCGAAAAAAAATTACTTTTTATGAACTTCCTTTTTGATTTTTTTAAGTTATTATGTTGAAGAATATTTATTTTTTCTTTTTTGGGTAAGAAATCTTAATAGAATAGGAATGTGCTCTAAGGTAGATAATTGTATTGCATGACAGTGGTAACTTTTTCTTTGTTTTTCTTTGTTTTTTCTTTTTCTGAAAATTCAGAGCTGTCGGAATAATTTTTTTTTAGTATGAATAGCATTACTGATTGGAAAGTCTTTTTTGGGTAAAGAATAAGGCCCAATTTGAAAGGAAAAAAAAAACATCTTTTAGACGGAGGTAAGGGTGTCCAACCTGATGATAGCAGATCTTTACCTACTACGTCAATAGATCTGTATAAGTAGGAAATAGTTACAGTGTTTTTGGAATTCAAATCCTATGTGTAAGGCTGCTAACGAGCCGAATAAAGCCGAGTATCTTGAAGTTCGAGCTCGGCTCGTTAAGCAATCGAGTTCAGTTTTCGAGCTCGAGCTTTTCTCAAGCTGAGCTTTGACCGAGCTTTGACCGAGTTCGAGCCGAGTAGCTCGCGAGCTTAGCCTAATAATTACAAAAGCCCAAGCTCGAGCTCGGCTTGTTAAGCTATCGAGCTCGAGCTCATCTCGAATCGAGCTTTGACCGAGCTTTGACCGAGCTCGAGCCGAGTAGCTCGGTTCGTTTGCAGCCCTACCTATGTGTATCTTAACTTTGAGCGTAAAACGTTAAAATACCTAGACAAGTTTCTAAACGGATCTTAGTTTTACAACCACCAACTAAAACTTGGCTATCTTAACTACGCCGAAGTGGTACTCATCCAAAAAAGAGGATTTCAGGAAAGTTTGTGACTTTAGACTGATCAGTCTACTTAATTGCTCAGTCAAAATCATCACCAAAATCCTAGCATCACGACTCGGTAAAGTGATTGATAGATTGGTTGGAAAGGAACAATTGGGTTTCATTAGGAGTAAATGCATCTTGGACTGTGTTGCAACGACCGAGGAGATTATATACAATTGTCACTCTACAAACTCCAAGAGTTACCTATTGAAGATGGATTTTCAGAAGGCTTATTGTAGCGCCCCGAATTTCTAATAAGATATCTTAGAAAATACGTAGTACAATCCCAGCGATCCACTTCAATACAATATTAAACATAACCAACACCACTAAAATTTTCAACATTTATTACAACAAACTTTTACAAATCACAGCAGAATTCAAAATAACTCAAACAATGTTTTCCTTTTATTTACAACACAAACTTATCTTAAAACTGCTATTACAAATTTACACAAACTCTTAAGAATCAATTATATCTCAAAACCACTCAAGCATCCCATCTCCAACTTTAAGCAATAACATGCAACATATGAGGCTAGAGATGATCCCTAACCCCCAAACTAAAGGGGTCAGCCATAAATGGTGTGAGAGATATAAAAATAAACAAACCACATAAAAGATCATATCTCATAAATTCTGAAACAACAGGTACTAAATAAGAATATTGGAAGTAAGAAATGACAGTAACATAAAACATCAAGTGGCACTAAGCTAAGTGTCAGGTGTAGAAAACAGGAAAAACCACGTGCATAAGACCAAGCCAAGAAAACACAATTTCTATATGCAGACTCTCTAATGCGTACTTGTCGAAGTCCATCCCATTCTACATAGGTTCGGTGCAAGCCCTTAACGTCTTCACTTCATAGGGTTCAATTCTCGCGTTATGAACTAATCCTAACACGATGACTACTACGAGATAAAGATAAACTATGGATAATATCTCATGCCTGATAATTTCGGAGATGGATCCCACACCCAAGATATTTCACTTGAATAATTCCGGAGATCATCCCACACCGGAACATTGACACTCCACCACACGAATACCACATGTGCTTCACCTCGACTCCGATAATTCCGGAGATCAATCCCACACCACAAGTAGTTACCGTGATAATTGCGAAGATTGTCCCACACCACAAGACTGTGATAATTCCGGAGACATATCCCACACCACTAATAATCTACTATGATAATTTCGGAGATTAAATCCCACACCGAAAGCCATATTGAGGTTCTTGACTCATGTTCCCATTCATCATATCACCACTAGTGCTTGTCCTTATCATTTTTGGGTTAATTAAGTACTTAACGAACCTCCTAGAGTGGTATACCCTACCGGCCTAAATTCAAAACTCAATAACTGAAATGCCACAATGGGCCTCGACAAATAACTCAACACCGGTATACTAGGGTCACACACCTCTAGAGACTCAAACTCAAAAAGTCTAAACCGAAGTTCCACTGAGCAAAGTGGCTCAATTGAATGTCTCAAATCAGATACTTACAAAGTCAATTGCTTAATCAAATATTGAACTGAAGGTCAAGTATATACTGAATCATCTGAAAAACTAATCATTCGAAATAGCACTAAAGTTTACAAAGATCCTTCAGTACCAGTCGACTTATACTGTAGTAAGTCGACTGTCCAGAAGACAATTTCCAAAATTTTACAAAAAATAAACTAAGTCATATAAGTCGACTTAAGAAAAGGAATCAGTCGACTTACCCGAGGTAAATTCCAATAATCTTCTCAAAATTATTCTAAGTATACAAGTCGACTTAAAGGAATCATAGGTCGACTGTCCAGAAGGACTAATAATTTTTACAAAAATAATTTCCTCAGCAAACCAGTCGACTGCCTATGAGCTAGGTCGACTGTCCAGAACGACTATTTCAAAGATTCTAAAAATACAGTGTCAGGCTCGTACCAGTCGACTGCACAGTAGGCCAGTCGACTGTCGGCCTACAGATTTCAAAATTTAGGTCTGATTACAAAATCAAGTCTGGAGTCTTCTAATGATTCAATGTTTATGAAAATAGTTCATATTCAGGAAAAATGATAAATCTCAACAAATCCTCATCATATATATATTTATATTACTCAAAATATCAAATATATCGAAATTCAAGTTCTCATGTTCTAAATCACAAATTCTTTCATTAGGGTTTTACAAGATCTAACTTTCTTTCACAAATCTAAATCAAAATCTGATTTATAAATTCAACGTCCAGGTGTTCATACTCAAATCTTAACATGCCTTTAGCAACACAATTTAATAATAAAGATCTACTATTCCATCCACAATTATTCACGTGATTCATACCACAATACAACATCTATATCGTTCACAACATCAAATCAATACATTAATGATACTTGCACACATAGATCAACAACAAGACAAATTTCTTTCATTCATAACATCAAATCAAACAACAAAACAAATTTTTATATCACTCACCTTGAATTGAGGAAAGTCCACGAAAAAAGTTATCCCCTTTGCTAGATCCAAAACTCCTTTCTCCACCAAAATAAATCTCCACAAAATTCTGTATATTCTCACCATGACGGCTAGGAAAAATTCTCTTAAATATCCGGGATGAATATTAGGGTTTTACCCCGCTTTTGCAAAACAATCCTTTCCAAAATACAACTTACATATATAGTTCTAGTTTTGGGAATTCAATCAAAATTCATTTAAATTAGGGTTTAAAAGAAAATATACTTCTAAATCTCAACCAATACTGATCCAAACATCCAGAATATACATTTGCACTTTAACCCTTAAAAATGTCAGATTTGCAAAAAGGTCCTTCTTTTCTCAAAAATTGCAAATGGTCCCAATTAATTTCAGAAAAATGTGGAAAAATGCTAATTAAATCTCAAATATTAAATAATGATTTTTCATAAAGAAAACTAAATTTTCAAACTTCTTATAAAAGTATTTGCACGTGTTTTGCACGTGTAACAAGATAAATTTTTCTGAAAATATTCATTAAATCGCCAAAAATAAATTTAAATTCATTTTCAAATATAAAAATAGTATTTGAAAATACAGGGTCCTACACTTATGACTCAGCTGAGTGGGAATGTGTGTTTGAAACTCTTCACGGTATGAGATTTGGCCCTAGATGGATCAATTGGATTCAACAGTGTCTCAACACGAGTCGAACTTCCATTATAGTTAATAGGAGTGATGGCCACCCGTTCTCCTGCAAACGGGGCCTACGCTAAGGCAACCCACTATCCTCTCTAGCAGAAGCTCTACAAGAAAGGATGGATTTCCCATGTGGGTCATAGCAGAAACCAAGCAGGTTGCTCAATTCTCAAATATGCGAACGATACAGTATTGTTTGGTAACGCAGAATCAAAAGACAATGACCTTCAAAGAAATATTGTATTGCTTTAAACTCTGGTCAAGATTACAGGTGAATTTTCACAATAGTAGCATCATCCCCATTGCACTTTCTGACAAAGATGTGCAAGACCAGAGCATGAGGGACTTGGTATCATTGATCTATCAAGGACATGAACCTCACCCTACTAGATAAATGGTGGTGGAAAATCTACCATCCAATGGTGAGGGTTGACAAGATTCAGTCTAGAAATACCTTAGGGGTAAAGGACCGAGATTGCAGGGTTTCCACGTATGACATATGTCACGCCCCGCTTCCCATTATACGAAAATACGGGCACACAACTGAGGCTCAGCGAATGATATAAGTATAACAACTCATATTATCCATAAGCGGTACAATACCAGCAAGCTCAACAAAACAACAATAATCACAGGAACAAGAATATAATACAATAACCAATATCTGGAATACAAGAACTTACAATAAGTCCGTGAATAAACAATCCAATAAGTAGTTCACCAAGTTTCTTCAGTATCCCATTGCTGTACCTGTATAATATTTACTCAAAAGAAAGATAGATGGTACCTGTTAGAGCAAGTAACGGGCCGCAAGTAGTACAAGTAAAATAGGAATAGAAAACAAGGCATAACAGGGAAAGCAATAAGAACTGGGAATTCAAATACGGAACAAACATGATAACGAGAAACAATATACATAACAAGAAGGAAACAATAACTGAGCAAGTCTCAAAATATAACCAATCGTGAATAAGGAATCATGTAACGAAAACATGTCATGTAAACAGGAATCATGCAATTTATAAACAGGTAACATGTAACTTGCAAACAGAAATCATGTAATCTTGTAAACAGGTATCATGTAAACTTATAACAGGTAACATATAACTGGAATCATGAGTCATGCTTGTGTTCAGTGTTAATCTCAAGTCCAACAATCTTTTGTAAATCCTAATTAATGCACGCAATTCTGCATCTCATACCACAAATTCGGGTGCATACAATCAAGTTAATATTTAGACTCGAGTGGTGCAACACCTTAGAATTTTAAATAATGTTTTTGGAATTTATAAATAAATTAAAGTGAATTTTGGTGATTTAATAAACGTTTTTCCGAAATTACCTTTTTGTACGTACAAAACACGTGCAAATATTTTTTGGGGAAACAAAGTCAGGAATTTTAATTGGGAGACCAAATATTTGTTAGTGAATATAATTTCAAATTTCTAGGATTTTATAAATCACAATTGGTATTTTTCGCAAATATTGCTAAATAAGGGGGTCTTTTTTGCAAAAGTGCCACTTGGACGCAAAATTTTGAAAGTCGGTATTTTTTTGGGTTGCATTTGTGGCCATCCTGATCTGGGGGGGATTTGAGAAAATTAAATACTACCCCATTTGATTTATCCAACTACCTAATATGATGAGTTTATATATGTAAAGAGATTTCTTAAAAGGGTATTTTATAAAATCTTCTCAAAAACCCTAAGGTGTATCACGGCCTATATCTAGAGGACAGCAGCCGTTTCCCTACTATTGTGAACCCAGATTTTGATTCTTCAAATATTTTTCTTCCTTGGAGTTGGATCTTGAAGCTTTGCAAAGGGAGAAGAGAGAAGGCTTTCTTATTTCTTTATTTTCTTCAAGTTAATCTCTTTTAAAGGTGAGTGATGCTTTTGTTTTAATTTTATATTTGTTCAGTATGATGGCTTGTTTAGTAGAATGCATGCTAGAGGATTTTATAGTTGTTGTAGGAGATGAATGTGATGGGTGAGTAGAAATTCTTTAGTTATTATCTATTTATTTGATGAATTGATTATATGTTGTGAAATAAGATGATTAATTGAATGGATTGCATGTTGAGATCTTATTGAATTATAAATTGATGATTTAAGTGAATGAATAATCGAAATAAAAACATCATGAATGAATTAGAATCAATGTGTGATCTTGTATGCATTGTTGGCCGAAAGTTTACTTTTATCACAGATTCGATTTTTTTCTACATATCATGCTTGTTTAATCGCGTATGAATTGTTGAAGAATGTGTATGAGACTTGTAGGTTTGCCATCTAGTTGATAAAGATCAAATTTTTATTCGTATGAAAGTTGTTTGCCCTAATTGTCAAATTATTTCATGTATGACTAGTATGCAATACCATGATAATCCCTTATATGTATATGAGCGAATGATGAACTATTAGTTGATGTTTTCCCTCTTTATTCGTTGTTTTGACTGGAATGAGGAGATGGGTTGTTGTTGGTTTGGATCTACTGAGAAAAAGGAAGGACTTGAGTTTAGTTGAATGAAGATTTGAAATAATTGTTAATAAATGTCTACTTTTCGATGATTCTCGGTATATGTATTCACCTTTCATGTAAAAGAAGTAATTGTGACTGCATTATTGATAATCAAGTGATTTCATGAAAGAGTCTTCCTTAAATCTTTTGTTCAATACTATGATTATAATTTGAGATCTTATGAACTTTTGAAAGAATTTTATTGAGTTAGTTTTGGCCAAGATTGTGCCTAATATATTGTAGATTTTATCAGGAGAAACCAAGTAATTATTCATATATAATCATATATCAGTTTTTGAAAGAATTGCAAATTTGGTTGTAGCAGACTTGACATGTCAGTCGGCCACATCGCTTTTTAACGCGAAATTGCAGTCAACTGTCGTGCTTAGTCTGTAGCCTTTTTATGATGACGGTCGACCGCAGCAATTGCACTACGCTTGACGGTCGACTGCCATCTCTTCGAATGTTTTTGGATTCTTTGAGCACTGCCGGTCGACTGCAGTAGTTTCCACTATGGCTGTCGGGTCGACTGACACTGCTTGACTGTTTCTGTTCATTGCAAAGTTTCGTTTCGTGAACGATTATTTTATTTAAATTTTAGAAATACTGATCCTCTGTTCTCTAGAGTGTTTAGATCGACATTACTGGTCATTTCAGAAAGTTTGTATTCTCAATTTGATTATGTATTTAAATTCTACTTTGGTGTTTTTTTTATAAAAAGGGTTATGTGTTTTTGAATCGAAGAGTATTCCATTATGAGTAATCCTCTACTAATTGCTTCAATTTTGATTGAGTTGTTTCTGCTTTATTGAACGAATGATACAGTTATGGCTGCACATGGAGGTGTTCAGTTTTAATTGTTGGATTTTTTTAGGAAATCCCCCTTTTGAACTATTTGACTATAATTTATATGATCGAAATAAAGGGTTGAGATGAGATTTTGTGTTGTGAGTCTCTAGAGGTTAAATGGGACCCTTGTATACCGGCAGTTGAGATTTTGTGGAAATTGACTAGTTGGGATCTTCATTCCTAGTTTAGTTATGATAAGTCCGGTTGGGTACACCAACTCTAGGGGAGATCGTAAAATAATTAATAATAACAAACCTAAGGACAGACACTAGTTGGAGTTGTGACGAAATATGAGCAAACATGGGTAGGGGGCCTCATATGGTCAGCGATGGGAGACAGTTACACTGATTATTGGGGTGTGATCACTCGCGATGTGGCTGGTCTTCCTGATTATCGGGATCGAGGCGACGTCCGTGGGATGTTTGCGTGATGAGGTACCATGTGCTTTGCGGTGTGAGTTTCATTGCCTGACCTTCGGGGTGCAAGCACTTGCATTGGGGGATTGATTCCACTGATTACCGGGCCATGGACTAGATACTCACGGGACATCTAAATCATAAATTAATCACTGTAGTAAGTTAGTTGCATAACGTGGGATATAACCTTATAAATTGGAGAACGACAAGGGCTTGTACCAGATCTATGTAGAATGAGGTGCATATATTCAGCAAGTATGCATTAGTTTTCATCATATGCATTTGTTATTTCTTTGACATGCTTGTTTTCTGTTTTCTACACTTGACACTTAGTCTAGTTTACTTGATGATTTATATATCTTTTATTGTTATTTCATATTTCATTGTTATTACCATGACATTGTTCTTTATGTTTCGTTTAAGTTGTGTTTCTTTTAAATATCACTCACACCGTTATGGTTGACACCTGTAGTTTGGGGGTAAGGGTTATCTCTAGCGTCATGTTTCACAGGTAGGTGTTGTTAGCATGGAGTTGGGAGCATGTGGTAGAATGCTTTATGTTATCATGTATGTTGTAAAAAGATTAAGACTAAAAGTGTAAATATGGAACTATGTTGTAAAATGAATTATAATTCAAGGTGTTTAATTTCCGCTGTGCTATGTTAAATAATTGACGTAATAAAAGTTTTAAAATTTTCCTATATTTTTGCTATGTTTATAATTACAATTAAGGTAGATACTGGGAATTGTGCCACATATTTCTAAGTTTATTTGTTAGAAATTCAGGGCGCTACAAGTGGTGAATTTTATAGGGTTATGTACTTGGGTCTTGCAGTGATATTACCGGGAATCATATCATATCATGTAACCAAAAATTATATCATGTAACCTCGAATTATATCATGTAACCAGGAATCATATCATATCATGTAATCATGTAATGGATTATAGAGGTGACCCCCGTCGACTCTAAATGTGACACTTAGTTCTATATAACTTGTAAATAGGAAAACAGTTAATCATGTAATCAGGAGTCACTATTACGAGAAACACGGGCCTCCTTCCGAGTACACTCTCCTATATTGTCCACTACTAGGTCTTTTTCTTATTAACTAGGCTTGTTATTCTTTTACGATAATCAACACGACCAATGCAACTAGTGAAATGGGTATCAGGACAGGATCAAGGAGTATCAAGGCTATGAAATGCATGATATAAATTTTAATTCATTAAATTTAGGAAATTAAAATATTTACAATCAAGAACATGCAGTTAAAATTCTGGACAGCAATACGTTATTGTACAAAAACTCACTTTCCCGTTGCTACAAGAAAGCGAATTAGGTTCCGTCAGGGTTTCTAAAAACTAGACTCCCTGACGGTTCCAACGCATATTCACACAGTACATTATAGAAATAGAAACAAGGTCTAACAGTCATTTCTTCATGGGTCTGCTATTCAGGCAGCAGCTCAGGGTCAAATTCTTATATGTAAAAATTAACTTTAAATTCATTTAAAAATCTTTAAAAAATTATAAATAGATTCATAATCATGTCTAGTAACATTCCAATCAATATCATGTCTTTATTCACATATTAACATGACATTTAAAATTTGTGAAACATGTGAATGTGCTATAAGTAACAATCTCGAATATATAGACCTAGCTATATGAAAAATATGATAACTCATTATATACAACTCGGAATTTGAATCCATCGAATGTTCCATAAACTATATTCACAGGGCTATGTCTCTCGTGTACAAAGCTCTAATTAATTTGAATAGTAGATAGGTCAACATCTATCTACAAGTTACAACAACAACAAGACAGCAACTTGCCAATTCAAATTGTAACGGTTCTTACTTACAAACATATAGTTTCAAATTAGTATTTGTGTAATGAATGTGGGGATAATGGGAACTAAGAGCTTTTGATGGCATCGAATCATGGAGGCAAAAGAATTGATTCAATTCAATATAATGACTAATCTAGATATTGAAACATCATGCACATGAATACTACAAGAATAACAGATTTCAAATGTGATGATCTAATTACTAATTGTGGGAGATCAAACAATATGCTTGTACGGAATAACGGAGATGTACAAGGGATACTTGCCTGTAACACCCCGTATTCAAAATAAGGCCGAATTCGAGATTTCACAGGATCTTTACTTCACTTCGTACAATTTTACAAGGAAATTTAAATTTTTCAATAATACATCAGAGTTTGTTACATTTGTTACACCACGGAAGATAAAATAAATTACAATGAAACATGTACAACATCTTTAAACAAAACAACATCAGCATATCCACTTTATAACTTCATGAACATCCATTACCTACATGTAAGAGTGTGGGCACGTCAGTTGATTACAACCGACGAATGTTATACACGGCTATACTCTATGCCGAAAACAGTATAACAATCTCCATACTTTAACAAACCACAAAAATTGAATGAACAATAAATGTTAAATTGTGACTACGCTAAACATGTAAGTGTATGTCATGCCTTAATGCCTAATGCACACAATTTATACTACGATGATACTAATGCACACTTGTTCGGATTCTATGCATTCCAAACTACATAGGTCCGAGGGCAAGCGCATAAGTACTCCTCAATAAAGGGTTTGATCCCTCGCTATGAAAACTACCCAGTAATAAGATAAGGTTTAGATCATTCCACAGATATGAATCTCAGCCTCGCTGGCTATTATAACAGATCCCAGCCCCGCTCGCTATTATATCGTGTGAATCATCCCGCAAGTGACCCTCTAGCCCCGGTATACGTACATACATTGGAGTATGGCAAACTATCCACCCAACTACTCAAGATCCCGGAGTCCACCGTTGACCCGTCCTTATAGTCCCAGATTTAAATATAAAAGTCTGTCTCCCACGGAGCAACCTCGATCCACCAACTGGGTCTATAGCCACGGAGATCCACCGCCGACTATATAAAGCACTCCACTTACGTTTGCCAGGTTTACTAACATCTTCACTTATGTACCTAATTATTTAGTTCAAGACATGAATAAATTTCCATACCCAGAATTAGTCTTACCTCCTACCCGGCTTAATCAACACAATACGAGATAGCTCCACGGCCATATCTAAGAATATATCTCAACTCTTTTCAAATCAAATAGTGCCGGTACCCGAGGTCTCACTAACTCTAAATCAAAAACTTTTTCATGTACAAGAAACCATGGGTATTCATACCCTTTAGTAAACATGTCTTAAACCTAGATATTTTCATCTTTCAAATTATTCACAAAGTTATCATAGTCTTGACACTATTCATAATCTATTTATTTACTCATATTCTTTATAAACACAACATTCCTTTCAAGAATTTAATTTCATCACATAAAAAATCTTATTCACAAAATTAAGCTCGTATGATGTCTCAACTCATATTAAAATATTCTTAAACCAAAACAAGTGTATAATTTCTTCTAATAAAAATTCAACTCAAACAATCAATATTTTACTCTTCAAAAAATACTATCAAGCTCTTTATTAATTAAATTCTAATCACAAACCAAATTGTTATTTTCAATTTCCCCCTTGTAAATTCTCAATGTACAAAAGAAATTCTAAAACTATATTTAGTAAACTCTATTCTATTTTTATGGAAATTCTATTATTTTCCAAATTTTATTCTCCATTAAAAACATAAAAAGATGTTAGAAGAACAAAAAAAAAATAAACATAAAAGTGCAACCAAAGGTTTCGAACCCAGGACCTCACGTGAGCTACAGTGCCGCCCAAGACTCAACCCGCTAGCCATTTGGTCCATGTGGACCTGGCGTCAAATCTCTATGCCAAAATCTTCATATGTCGACTTTACAGTTTCGGGATTTATTTAAAGGAATTAAAAATGAAAGTGACTATGGGGTTTTGAACCCAAGATCTCTTATAACCAGTACACTGTATTGCACTAGCTAACCAGTAAGCCCAAGTATAATTTTGTTATATTATAAAATTGTATTTACTAATTTTATATATTTCATGATGAAGTCACTACACGTAGAAAACACGTGCATTATACGTACAAAATTATCTTAATCAAAAATAGGTGAAACGATTTCCGTTTTATAAAATAGATTTGAAAACATAAAATAAATAATTGAAACCCAGAAGTTATCACCCATAGCGGCGAAAAATATGTAATTAATACATGCACCGAAAACACGAAAAAAGCATATAAAAATACAAAGATTGAAATATCATATTTTAGTTGACTCAAATAGGATAAAATCAATACGGAAAATGCATAAATAGTCGGTAATCAAAATACGTTGTGAAAACACGTTACAAAATACACGTGCTAACACCCAAGGGCAAAATTGTAATTTCCAATTTTGTGGAGTGTTACACTCTCCCCCCCTTAGGATAGTTCCGTCGCCGCAACTTGCTAGGGTAAAGGTTGTATTTTGTACACGCCAAAGAAAAATATTATCATTGTACTTAGAAAACTGCAAACAACAAGGAAATAAATATAGTATGAGAATACGCAACAAGGAAGACAAGACAAACTCTTTATAAGAAAACTATTAGTATCAAAATTTTATAAGAACGAAACGAGAAAACTCGCATAGGGAAATAAATATAACCTTAAAGATAGGATAGATTGAAAGAAATTTTCATACCAAACTACCATTAGGGAAAACATTAGATAGAAGGAAAAATCAATTAAGTCTTTAATTTCGGAATAGTTTGGAAAACAATGCAATAAAGCGAAACATAGTCGATGGGTAATTTATTAATAGGTTTAATAGTATAAGAAAATATTTATTTGAAAAATATTGAATGTTGAAAAGTATTATGATAAAATTCACAAAAAAATAATTTGAAAGGAAAGTGTGTAATGTATCATGAATGTAGGGTCAACCAACCACGCTTCCACTGCGCTACTCTGATACACAGGAAAAAAATATTCGCATACAATCTCACATTAATGTATACAAGGAGAGCATCATGAATGGAAGTCAATAACAACTTCATTCGAGACTCCAGCCATCCAATAGGAAGAGAAAACATCAGTATATAGAGCAACACAAATGTAAATCACTTACATTTAAATCTCTATAAGATGAAACTCACACTCTAGTGTCCACTCTAGGGTGTCGTTCCTTATAAATTTGTACTACTTGTGAAACCTGCTCTGATACTATCTGTAACGCCCCGAATTCCAAATAAAGCCGAATTCGAGATTTCACAGGATCTTTACTTCACTTCGTACAATTTTACAAGGAAATTTAAACTTTTCAATAATACATCAGAGTTTGTTACATTTGTTACACAGCGGAAGACAAAATAAATTATAATGAAACATGTACATCATCTTTAAATAAAACAGCATCAGCATATCCACTTTATAGCTTCATGAACATCCATTACCTGCATGTAAGACTGTGGGCAAGTCAGTTGATTACAACTGACGAAATGTTATACATTGCCATCCTCTCTATGTTGGGAACAGTATAACGATCTCCATACTTTAACAAACCACAAAAATTGAATGAACAATAAAGTGTTAAATTGTGACTACGATAAACATGTAAGTGTATGTCATGCCTTAATGCCTAATGCACACAACTTATACTACGATGATACTAATGCACACTTGTTCGGATTCTATACATCCCATACTACATAGGTCTGAGGCAAGCGCCTACGTACTCCTCAATAAAGGGTTCGATCCCTTGTCATGAAAACTACCCAGTAATAAGATAAGGTTTAGGTCATTCCACGGATATGGATCTCAGCCTTGCTGGCTAGCCTCGCTGTCTATTATAACAGATCTCAGCCTCGCTGGCTATTATATCGTGCGAATCATCCCGCAAGTGACCCTCTAGCCTCGGTATACGTATATACATTGGAGTATAGCAAACTATCTGCCCGACTACTCAAGAATCCGAAGTCCACCGCTGACCCGTCCTCATAGTCCCAGATTTAAATATAAAAGCCCGTCTCCCATGGAGCAACCACGGTCCACCAATTGGGTCTATAGCCACGAAGATCCATCGCCGACTATATAGAGCACCCCACTTACGTTTTCCCAGGTTTACTACATCTTCACTTATGTGCCTAATTATTTAGTTCAAGACATGAATAAATTTTCATACCTAGAATTATTCTTACCGCCTACCGGACTTAATCAACACAATACGAGATAGCTCTACGACCATATCTCAGAATATATCTCAACTCTTTTCAAATCAAATAGTGCCGGTATCCAAGGTCTCATTAACTCTAAATCATAAACTTTTTTATGTACAAGAAACCAGGGGTATTCATACCCTTTAGTAAACATGTCTTAAACCTAGATATTTTTATCTTTCAATTTATTCACAAAGTTATCATAGTCTTGACACTATTCATAATCTATTTATTTACTCATATTCTTTATAAACACAACAATCCGTTCAAGAATATAATTTCATCACATAAAAAATCTTATTCACAAAATTAAGCTCGTATGATGTCTCAACTCGTATTAAAATATTCTTAAACCAAAACAAGTATATAATTTCTTCTAATGAAAATTCAACTCACACAATCAATATTTTACTCTTCAAAAAATACTATCATGCTCTTTATTAATTAAATTCTAATCACAAACCAAATTGTTATTTTCAATTTCCCCCTTTTAAATTCTCAATGTACAAAAGAAATTCTAAAACTATATTTAATAAACTCTATTCCATTTTTATAGAAATTCTATTATTTTCCAAATTTTATTCTCCATTAAAAACATAAAAAGATGTTAGACGAACAACAAAAAAAATAAACGCAAAAGTGCAGCCAAAGGTTTCGAACCCAGGACCTCACGTGAGCTACAGTGCCGCCCAAGACTCAACCCGCTAGCCATTTGGTCCATGTGGACCTGGCATCAAATCTCTATGCTAAAATCTTCATATGTCGACTTTACAGTTTTGGGATTTATTTAAAGGAATTAAAAATGAAAGTGACTATGGGGTTTCGAACCCAAGATCTCTTATAACCAGTACACTATATTGCACTAGCTAACCAGTAAGCCCAAGTGTATTTTCTGTTTAGAAATTGTATTAAATTACTTTTGTTTGAATTGTCCAGAAAGTGGTTCTTTTCCATAAAACTTGTTTATCCGAAGATCAAATCCTTCTAGGAATTTGAAATAAAATTCTTCTTGACTGAGAATGAATTTTAAAATAATGAACAACAATTTTAAATTCATTAAAATCCTATTTTCCCTTCTTTAAACAACTCTTTTTATCATTTTTCACATAGATTTGTAATCTTTCTCAAAACTTGAATTTACAAAATAGTGTTCATGGAAACTAGTTTTATTCCTACTTATACAAAATTAGAATTTTATAATAATACTAGCATGTCTATCAAACATGAGAGTTTCACAAAAATCTCCTTCATGAAAAATTATTATTTTCAATAATGCAAAATATTCATATGCCAACACTTTTCATAGTACTAACAAAATTTATTTTATCTTCTTTCTTAATTATCAAAGCATGATGTGGTCAACAATTTATCATAAACACAAAATTTTGCAAACATACTAACATGGTTTATAACATAAAAGGATTCTTCTCTTTAATTAGCATGGTATCTATCACAACAAAACTACTTTCATATCATATTATACTAGCATGAATTTTATTCTACATATGTTAGATCAACAACAAACTTATTATTCATTTATAGTTTTTAGCATGAAAATCTCTACAATTAGAAAGTAAGAAAATCGCCCACCTTATGTGAAGTTTGAACAATAAAAGAAAAGAGAACACTTCTAGCTCCAAAAACTCCTAGCTCTTCTTCTCCTAACAATAGCTCCTCCTAGCAAGAATTTCCTCCAAGCAAATAGAACTCTCTTACTCTCTTTCTTTTTCTTTCTCTTGTTTAGTTTTTTTTTGTGTGTGTGAAAAGAGAAGAGAACACTAGGGTATTTATTGGACAAGTTGAGGGTTCAATTTGTAAAATTACACACTAATAAATTACTCAAATTTAATCTTCAACCCTTCATTTTCTTAACTCCTAAACCCCCACCTTTTCATATTTCCACCTCTCTAATAACCCAACTCCCATTCTCTTCACCTTCTTAACTCCTACCGTTCTCTCTCCTGAGCGAACACACATTCGGTGGGCCCCCAGGAGCCACAATACCACGTCAGCATGGCTGACCAATTCAACAGCTTTCCAAAGCTTTTTGCTGTGTACAACCTATAGAACCCCGTATTTTTTAAAATATTATTCTTAAAGGTTTATAAATGACTAAAATGATTTTTGGAGAATTTATGAATATTTTCTGAGAATATATCTTTTTATACGTGCAAAATACGTGCAAATGCTTTCTCGAGAAGTTTGAAAGTCAAGTTTCCTTCATGAAAAATCATTATTTAATATTTTGGATTTATTTAGTATTTTTCCAGATTTTTCTGAAATTAATTGGAACTATTTGCAAATTTTGAGAAAAGAAGAACCTTTTTGCAAATTTGTCATTTTTTTGGGGTTAAAATGTAAAATGTACTTTCTGGATGTTTTGAACAGTACCGGTTGAGATTAAGGGCTATATTTCACTTTTAAATCCTAATTTAAATGAATTTTATTGAATTCCCAAGAATAGAACTATATATGCAAACTTGTATTTTGAAGGGATTATTTTGCAAAATGGGTAAAACCCTAAACTCATTCCGGATATTTAAAAGGATTTTTGGCAACCGTCATTTGCTACAATATACAGAATTTTGTGATTTGTTTTGGTGAAGCAAGAGGAAGATTTGGATCTCGCAAAAAGGAAGGCTTCTTCTTTGGATCTTTTCAATTCAAAAGGTGAGTGACATTGTTTTGTTTTGTTTTGTTTTGTGAGTGATATGAACTTTATTTGGTTGATGGATTTATGTGAACGATTGTTTTGTTGTTGGTTTGGCATGTATGTCATTTAGTATTTTGGCATGAGAACGATGCAAAGGTTGTTGTTTGTACCATGTATGTGAAATCTATGAATGACTAGTAAATCTCGGTTTATAAAGTTGTATTGCTAGAAATCATGTTTAAGATTTGAGTATGGTTATGATCGGATAGATGAACATCTGGATCTTGTGTTATAAATCAGATTTGGTTTTGAGTTGTGAAAGAAATTCAGTATTGAGAAACCCTAATGGAAGAATTAGTCAATTAGAACATGAGAACTTGAGTTTTGAGATATTGGATGATTTGAGGATTGTATCCAAACTGTGAAGACTTTGAGATTGTCGTTTTATATGAATACAAATTATTTTTGTAGACAATGAATCTTTAGAAAAACTCCAGTTTTGATTATTGTATACAGACCTAAATTTTGTAAACTGTAGGCCGACAGTCGACTGGCCTACTTATCAGTCGACTGGCACGACCCAGCTGCTGTATCTTTAGTTTCCTCGAAAATCCGTTCTGGACAGTCGACTTAAACCCTTTTCAGTCGACTGGTACACTTAGAATTTATTTTTTCAAAGTTATCGTAGATTTTTTCTCTGGTAAGCCGACTTATGACCTTTTAAGTCGACTTATATTCTCTTTTAAGTCGACTTATGACTTTGCAAGTCGACTTATAACACTTAGAATATTTTCTTAAAGATTTCTGGAATTTCTCTCTGGTAAGTCGACTTATGTTTTTATAAGTCATCTTATATTGTTGGTAAGTCAACTTATGTTTTTATAAGTCATCTTATATTGTTGGTAAGTCAACTTATGTTTTTATAAGTCATCTTATATTTTTGGTAAGTCAACTTATGTTTTTATAAGTCATCTTATATTTGTTGGTAAGTCAACTTAAGTTTTTATAAGTCATCTTATATTGTTGGTAAGTCAACTTATGTTTTTATAAGTCATCTTATATTGTTGGTAGGCCAACTTATATTTTTATTAGTCAACTTATATTACTTAACTTATTTTCTTAAAATCATGGATATTTTTCCTTCTGGACAGTCGACTTACTACAGTAATAAGTCGACTGGTACTGATGAGTTTTCATAAATTTGAATGTTCTTCCGAATGATTAGTCTTCAAATATTTTAGTCTATACTTGTCTTCTGTTAAGCATATGATTTTAAGATATTCATTTGAGCTATTTATGGTAGAAAGTTGGTTTAGACATTTGAGTTTGAGTCTCTAGAGGATGTGTGTGACCCTAGTATACCGGCGTTGAGTTATTTTGTTGAGGCCGGTTGAGGCATTTCAGTTGTTCAGTTTTGAGTTAAGTCCGGTAGGGTACACCAACTCTAAGAGATTCGTTGAGTAATTAAGTAACCCAAAAATAATAAGGACAGGCACTAGTGGTGATACGATGAACGAGAACATGGGTCAAGTACCTCAGTATGGCTTTCGGTGTGGGATTTAATCTCCGGAATTATCACGGCAGATTACTTGTGGTGTGGGATATAATCTCCGGAATTATCATGGTAGATTACTTGTGGTGTAGGATATATCTCCGGAATTATCACGGTAATTACTTGTGGTGTGGGATTGATCTCCGGAATTATCGGAGTCGAGGCGACGCACATGTGGTATTCGTGTGATGAGGTCATTGCTTTCGGTGTGGGATGATCTCCGGAATTATCACGGTAAAGTACCTATGGTGTGGGATCTATCTCCGGAATTATCGGGGCATGGGCTAATACTCACAGTTTATCTTTATCTCGTAGTAGTCATCGTGTTAGGATTAGTTGCATAGCGGGGGATTGAACCCTATGAAGTGAAGACGTTAAGGGCTTGCACCGAACCTTTGTAGAGTGGGATGCATAGACTTCGACAAGTACGCATTAGAGAGTCTGCATATAGAAATTGTGTTTTCTTGACTTGGTTTTCATGCATGTGGATTTCCTGTTTTCTACACATGACACTTGGTTTAGTATCACTTGTTGTTTACATTTCTTGCTACTTCATATTTTATATATTTTGGATTATTACATGTTGTTTAAGAATCCTTGCTTAATGATTATTTATGTTGTTTTTTTTATGTCACTCACACCATTTATGGCTGACCCCTTTAGTTATGGGGGTTAGGGATCATCTCTAGCCTCATATGTTGCAGGTTGTTGCTTAGAGTATGGAGGTTGGATGCTTGAGATAGTTTTGAGATAATTTGATTTATAAGAGTTTGTGTAAAGTTGTAAAAGTAGTGTTGTAATAAGACTGTGTTGTAAATAAAAGAAAATTATGATTTGAGTTGTTTTGTATTCCGCTGTGTTATGAAAAAGTTTGTTGTAATAAGAATTGAAAATTTTAGTGGAGTTGGTTGTGTTTAATGTTACATTGAAGTTGATATTGGGATTGTGCCACGTATTTTCTAAGATATTATATTAGAAATTCTGGGCGCTACACAACCTTTCGTGGGCCCTCCAATCCATATATTCATCTTTCCATTAAATTACAAACCATGCATATATTAAACCATACAACAGCAACCAACTATCTTTACTTTCAACATATCTTTTCAACATATATATTTATATACTATTATAATATATTTTATATACTATTATACTCTTTTTTTGAAAATTACGGGTGTTACACACACTCCGAAATTTATTTTGAAAACAAATGTGCTTAAGTACGTTTACCGAAAACACGTGCATCGCACGTAAAATATCAAAATGCGAAATTGATTTTATCAACGGAAAATTATTAAAATATAATCAAAAACAACATAAGAAAATTATATTTACTAATTTTATATATTTCATGATGAAGTCACTACACGTAGAAAACACGTGCATTATACGCACAAAATTATCTTAATAAAAAATAGGGAAAACGAATTTCCCTTTTATAAAATAGATTTGAAAACATAAAATAAATAATTGAAACCCAGAAATTATCACCCGTAACGGTGGAAAATATGTAATTAATACGTGCATTGAAAACACATAAAAAGCACGTAAAAATACAGAGATTGAAATATCATATTTTAGTTGACTCAAATAGAATAAAATCGATACGGAAAATGTATAAATAGTCGGTAATCAAAATACGTAGTGAAAACACGTTACAAAATACACGTGCGTAACACATGAGGGCAAAATTGTAATTTCTAATTTTGCGGGGTGTTACATTGCCTTATTGATGATTACGACAACGGAAAGAGCGGCGACAACACATGGTAGCAAATTTAGCGAGAGCCACAGGCAGCAACAACATCAAGAAGGCAGCTACTTCGTAATTCAGTGACTGTGATCAAGGCGGCAAGGAATAGGCGTGGCAACAACAGCAACTGCGGCTTCGACGATGGGTGCTCGATCACAAGACAGCAACAGTAAGACAGCGATGACGAACAGCGAGAGCAACAGCGACACACAACGACACCGACGACAGCGCGACAACACAAGGCAAGGCAGTGGCGGTGAGGCAATAGAAGGAGGGTGGTTCGGAGGATGCAGTGCTCGGGGAGTCGATGGCAGGAAATGGAGGATGGTGGTGGTGAGGTGTAGTTGCGGGGCTGCTGCGATGGTGGATCGCAGTCACGAGGTGCTTCGGTCGGTGGCGGTGGAAGAGCAGCAATGGTTTGGTGATGGACGGCGGCAAGGGGAAGGCTCCGGTTGCACGTGGAGGAGGGAGGTCTACAGTCAGTATGGAGGTTGCGTCAATGTGTTACAGGTGGTGGAAGTCCAGTGCAGTGAAAGCAGCAAGGTGGCGAGGAGACATTCGGGTTCCGATGGTGGTCGCGAGGCAGCAAGGGAAAGATGGGCAAGCATCGTGTTCATTGGTGGGTCAAGGACTTAGGGGGTCGAGGCAGGGTGCTGGCGGTATCTGCAAGGCACTATCGATGGTGGCTCGAAGATGGCTGGTCGTCAATGGCGAGTAATGGCGATGGGGAAGGCAATGGGGCTTGGTGTTCGATGGTGTTGTGGTGGGACTGCGAAGGTAGAGCAAGGTGGTCGGGGTGATGGCTCGAGCGGATGGAGGTGGAAACGGGGTGGTGGAGTTGGGGGTGAGATGACGTAGAGGTTGGAGGCAGGGCGAGTGGCGACGAGGAGGAGAAGGAGTAGCAGTCGATGGAGCGTCAGGGTGATGCAGAGGTTGAAGATGATGATCTTCGGAAGTCGAGTTACAGTCGGTGTTGAAGGGAAGGAGCAGCGGGTTCACTCTGGGTGCAGGCAGCGGTTGACGAAGGCAATGTCAAAGACTGGTGGTGGTGCTCGGGGTTTGCAGGTTGCGCGGTTGAATGTTCGATGGTGTGCGAGCGGCGATGGCAGGGCATGACGGTGCTGCAGCGAGGTGGAGAAGGAGAAGGCGGGGCTGCACTGGTGGAGGCGAGGCTATCGAAGGTGGTGCGGCTCGGGTCTGGCATGAAGGAAGAAGAAAAAAAGGTCGGGGAGAGACGAGATGAGGTGGCGGTTGTAGATGATTAGGGTGGAGATTAGGGGGATTAATTATGGAGATTAATTCGGGGGTTAGGTTGAGATAATGATGGGGTTAGTGGGGAGTAATTAGTGGGCAGTTAAAGAGATTAAGGGGGTATTAGAGAGATCTAGGGAGATTTGTATGCTAATAGTTGAATTTGGGTAGGGTAGGACTAATGGGTTAATGGGTTTGGGTATACAAATGTGGGCTTGGGTTTTAATCTTGGGCTAAAGAATTGGGCTTGGATTAATAAATCAAAATAATAAGAATATATATTTGGTTTGGGCTTCATAAATGAAAATAATGAATTCAATAATATTGGTTGGGCTTGACAAATGAATAATCAAATAATCAGATCATAGGATGGCTAGAATTAGGCTGTTTACAAATAAATCAAATAATCAATCGAATAATTGTATCGAATGAATTAGGATTTGGATTCAAACAAAATAATTGAATATCGAGAGAATGCAATTGGGTTCAAGAGAATAACAGAATTTATATACGGGTTTGAGTTCAATCAAATACGAGATGTACAAGAAAATGAATTCAAATGAAAGAAAGAATTTACAAGAAAATTGAAATATAAGAATACAGAGCAAGAAGGAATAAAATCTGTACAATCGGGAACAAAATAATTTATAAACAAACAAAATACAAGAATACAAAAGATTTTGTATAAACGAAAACGAGGGTTACAACATATGATCTCTTGGTTCTGGACAGGAGTAAATAAAGCTCACGATTCGTTCTGTAGTTGCACATATTGCTCCTGAATAATGGGCACTCAACAAGATTCTAATAGGATAAGTGGTGCAAAGGATAACCACTGAAGTCACTTTTCCCTGATCTATTCCAATGATGCATGCAACCTAATATGACTGTAGGCAAAACTTTGAAAAAGGGCAACTGGAGCCACATCCTTATTTACAGACTCACACCACAACTGAATATTAAAATGAATGGACTACGGCAACACATCGTGAACACTATGGTTAAATGTGCGTCAGGACCGGATAGTCGTCCATGGGAATTAAAGAAGAAGAGGGACTTCACAGTCAGTTCTCTCTGCTAAAGGATTCACCACCATGGATGCAAACCTCCCTGGTCATCGGTAGTTTGGAAAGAAAATGCCCTACTCAAAATGCGAGTCTTCTTGTGTCTAGTTGTAACGCCCTGAATTCTAAATAAAGCCGAATTCTAAATTTCACAGGATCTTCACTTTCACTTCGTACAATTTTACAAGGAATTTAAAACTTTTTCAATAGTACATCAGAGTTACATTACACTTTGTTTTACACAGCGGAAGAATGAAAGATTACAACATTGAAAAATACAACTTATACAACTTTAATAAACAAAACATCGATTGCATCATAATAGTTTTATTCCTTCATGAATAGTCCATTACCTGCATATTAAACTGTGGACACGTCAGTCACTTACAACTGACGAAAGTGTTATACTCGGTCATCCTCTCTATGCCGTACATATAACGATCTCATTACTTTAACAAAATCACAACAAAAGATTGAATGAACAAGTATAGTGTTAAATCGTGTCTACGCAAAACATGTAAGTGTATGCCATGCCTTAATGCCTAATGCACATATTTTTATACTAGGATGACACTAATGCACACTTGTTCGGATTCTATGCATCCCATACTACATAGGTTCGAGGGCAAGCGCCTATGTCGTCCACAATAAAGGGCTCGATCCCTCGCCATGATAACCACCCGGTAGTAAAACAAAATTTAGATCATTCCACGAATATGGGTCCCAGCCCGACGGCTATTATAACGGTTCCCTCATCATGCGAATCATCTCGCAAGTGCCCCCTAGCCTCGGTATACGTATATACATTGGAGACGACAAACTATCCGCCCGACTTTGCTATGTTCCGGATTTAAATATAAAAACCCGTCTCCCACAGAGCAACCTCAGTCCGCCGATTGGGTCTATAGCCACTGTAGCGCCCCGAATTTCTAATATAATAAATTAGAAAATACGTGGCACAATCCCAGCATCAACTTCAATGTAACAGTACACATAGCCCAAAAAAACAAATAGATTTTATTCCAAATTCTTATTACAATAATGTTTTACCAACACAGTGGAATACAAAACACCTTGAATTACAGTATTCTTTTTACAACACTTCTTTTACTAAAATTTTACACAAAGCTCTAATACATCAGTTTGTCTCCAAAACTATCTCAAGCATCCAACCTCCAAACTCTAAGCAACAACCTGTAACATATGAGGCTAGAGATGATCCCTAACCCCCAAAACTAAAGGGGTCAGCCATAAATGGTGTGAGTGACATAAAAACAAACTACATAATTTAATCGTAAAACATAAAGTCATCAGCAACATGTATTAACCACAATGATAAATGAATGAGGAATAACAAAGATGTAAAGCATGGAAACATCATAGAATGAAAACAACGAGTGCATCTAGTGTAAGTGTCAAGTGTAGGAAAACTGGAAAACACATGCATAAAACCAAGTCAAGACAACACAAATTCTATATGCGGACTCTCTAATGCATACTTGTCGAAGTCTATGCATCCCATTCAACATAGGTTCGGTGCAAGCCCTTAACGTCTTCACATTATAGGGTTCAATCCCCGCTATGCAACTATTACTAACACGATGACTACTACGAGATAAAGATAAACTGTGAGAATTAGCCCATGTCTGATAATTCCGGAGATAGATCCCACATCTCAGGTAATTTACCTGGATAATTCCGGAGATCATCCCACACGAGACATTGACACATCATCACATAAATACCACATGTGCGTCGCCTCGACTTTGATAATTCCGGAGATCAATCCCACACCGCAAGTAACTACCTGGATAATTCCGAAGATATATCTCACATCGCAGGTAATTTACCTGGATAATTTCGGAGATAAATCCCACACCGCAAGTAAGTCACTTGGATAATTCCGGAGATTAAATCCCACATCTAAAGCCATACTGAGGTGCATAACCCATGTTCCCATTCATCATATCACCACTAGTGCCTGTCCTTATTATTTTTGGGTTATTTAATTACTTAACGAATCTCCTAGAGTTGGTGTATCCTACCGGCCTAAATTCGAAACTGACTAGCTGAAATGCCTCACGGGCCACAACAAAATAACTCAACACCGGTATACTAGGGTCACTCACCTCTAGAGACTCAACTCAAATGTCTAAACCAAAGTTCCACTAAACAAAGTGGCTCAACTGAATATCTTAAATCAAATTCTTAACTGAATATCTTAGAATCAAATGCTTACTGAAGGCAAAGTATAGACTGAATTATCTGAAAGCCAATCATTCGAAAGAACACTCAAGTTACAAAAATCCATCAGTACTAGTCGACTCATACTGTGGTAAGTCGACTGTCCAGAGGACAAATATCCAAAATTTTACAAAAAATAAACTAAGTCATACCAGTCGACTTGAAAGCTATCAGTCGACTTAATCGAGACAAAATTCCAATAATTCTCAAGAAAATATTCTAAGTACATAAGTCGACTTAAAGAGGATAGGTCGATTGTCCAGAAAGAACTGAAATAATTTTACAAAACAAAGATCTCAGGACACCAGTCGACTGCATAAGAGTCTGGTCGACTGTCCGGAGGGGATTCCAAAAGAACTGAAGATACAACAGTAGGGTCGTACCAGTCGACTGTCGGCCTACAGTTTTCATAAATTAGGTCTGAATACAAAAATCAAAACTGGAGTTTTCTAAAGATGTGTTGTTTGTGAAAATAGTTCGTATTCAGGAAAAATGACAAATCTCAAATAATCTCCATTATGGATACTTTACCCAAAACATCAAATATGTCCAAACTCAAGTTCTCATGTTCTAAATTACTAATTCTCACATTAGGGTTTCTCAATACTAAATTTCTTTCACAACTCTTAATAAAAATCTGATTTACAAATATAAGATCCAGATGCTCATCATCCGATCATAACCATACTCAAATCTTAACATGCATTTTAGCAATACAATTTCGTAAGTCAAGATCTACTCAATATTCTTCGATTCCACAAACATGATACAAACAACGATCTTTGCATTGTTCCCATGCAAAATACTAAATAATATTTATGTCAAACAAACAATCATAACAATCGATCACATCAATCAAACCACCACACAAAGTTCATATCATTCATACAACAAGACAAAACAAAATAATTTCATATCACTCACTAAATCAAAACAAAACAAAAACAAAGTCACTCACCTTTGAATTGAGAAAATCCACGAAAAAGCCTTCCTTTTGCTAGATCAAAACTTCCTCTTGATCACCAAGAAAATAATAATATAATAAATCTTGAGTTGTGCAGTGAATAACGGTTGCACGTCTTCTTTTATACAGGCCGGGATTGAAAGGAATTAGGGTTTTGAAGTACTTTTGCAAAATAGTCATTTTTCAATTTATTACTTCACATATATAACCTTCCTTAGTTAAAATAAGTTAAATAAGTCAAAACTAAATAAAATCCTTTTACCACTAAGTTTTCCAACAACCCAGCACAGCCCAGAGATAAGAAAATTCCGGATTTACACTCGGGGTGGCAATTTTGCACAAAAGCCCTCCCTTTTGTAATATTTGCAATTACATCATAAAATATTCGTAAAAATCCAGAAAAATCCGAAATAATATCTAATAATACATATTATATTTTCCAATCAAAATATCTGACTTTTACCTTCCAGAAAAATATTTGCTCAAAGATCCAACATAAATTCTATATTTGCAAAAACACCCTTTTTGTTTAAATCTTCACCAAATCGACTTTAAATAAAGTCCAAATATATTTAAATTCAAATGATAACCATGGAGAACCAACATGTCAGTAAAAACGAATTTTCATAATTTATTCAAGATCCCAAACGACTTTTTACATAAAAGCCCCCTCCCTTTTGAGGTATTTATAAAAATAGTTTCTCTACTCAGAAAAATCCCAAATTTTAGAATATACTCCATAATAAGTATGAGAAATTATTAAAAAAAAATTGTATATTTACACCAAAATTATTTGCACGTGTGCACGCACGTGTAAAAGATAAATGTTTAGAAATATTTATTAAATCTCCAGGAAATCATTTTAATTCATTTTCAAATATTTAAAATACTATTTGAAAATACGGGGTTCTACATCACTCCCTCCTTAGAAAAGTTCTGTCCTCAGAACTACTGCTAATGGGGTCCAAACAAACACACCAACAAGGAATGAAAACTCATGGATGGAAACATAATTTAAGGAAATACAATCATACCAAAGAATGCATTCCAACAAAAGAAGTACAACATACAGACGAAACACAATCATGCAAAGAATTCAGAAAATCAAACTTCCGCTGCGCAACTCTGATAACTGCCACCGGAAGCCATGCTGCAACAACTACTGAACTCCTGCATCCAACTCTGACCATCCACATTTGTTCCAAGAATCAGTGGCCACTCCTTCCTTAGAAAGGACATGACTAAGGATAGCCACCTCAAGACCTTGCTTGCAACACCTAAGCCCCATACTAAGACTAACAAGAATTGGGCGACACAATTTTATGCAAGAAAACAGTATCAAATAAAACTTTGTCTTTATTCCATTAATCCAAATAAATCTTGTTACATGAAGAAAAATACTTAATCTTCAATTATTCCCCAAATAAAAGTTTTACTTAATACAAAAGATTAAATTTCCAAGTTCTTGAACACACGAGTCATATTCCTGAGTATCCTCATCAGTCAATGCAGACTCTCGCCCCTCTTCAGATCCTTGCCCTTCCCGGCACCATCTTTCTCCCGCTGCGGACAGTTTGATCGAATATGCCCTTCACGATCACAACGATAGCATGCCTTCCCAGGTTTGGTGCATGCTGCTCGATGATGTTCTGTCTCACCACAATTGAAACAAGTCTGCTTCGCCAACTTCGGACACGCTGACCGGTAATGACCTGCCTCCTTGCAGAAATAACAAGTTACTTCCCGGGTTGCAGGTGCCTTCTGCACTGGGTCACTGAACTTGACTTGCTTCGCTGGGAGCTCCTTCCCACTCTGATTTGACGCTGGCCTCCTCCTCTTGAGAGACTCGTCCTGCTCGATAGGATCAGCGTTAATAAACACTGGTGCAGTCCTATAGTTCCGATTCTGGTTCCGAATCTACGCCAAATTAACTGCCATCAGCGCATCCAGAGTCTGATACACCTTGGCGAATTCAGCCTCGAGATCAATTCCAGTTCCTCGAGAACTTCCAGATCCATCCTCATTGTTACCACCGTTCCTAGGCCTGGGCGCAACCATTCTGAATACTGCAAAACGAGGGTAAAGTTGGAGCATCACACCCACATTTCACATTCACATCCATACCCTATGGCAAAACCATAACCATACCCCAAACCAAAACATCATGTTTCAAACGGAATGAAATATATGCATAAGCACAAATACAAATGTGAATGAGTAGATACATATGTAGTATAGCAAATTTACATAATGAATATATCATAAGATATACAATAATGTAGGAACTAAACAAATGTAAAATGATATGCATAGTAAGTATGTTGAAGTATGTGGTACATATATAGAAATTTGTAGGAAGTACATACAGAAATCAAGAATGTAATGATGATAAAATTTAAGCAAAATATAAGTACTGGGTGCACATAGTACATTCGAAAAGTATGAAGCAACAAATTTAATAAGTCACTTTTAAATAGTGGAAAGAAATTATAACAAAAGCGGTCAACTATAAGTAATAATAAGGGTATCGAATATAAGGCGCAAAACATAATTAATAATAAAGATTTAAATGTGCAGAAACATATCATATTTATATGAGTAAAATATTGCAATCGAGTTTAATTGCTCCAAAATAAATAAGACAATACAAAATGATGGAAAATATAGTATCGAAAAATCCAAGTATATGTAATAAAATGAATGTAAATATGCAAAACAAAATTTATAGTATAGCAAAACAGTAATGAAAGGAAATAGAAGTAGCAATAATAACTTATCACGTAGTAATTCAAAACTTTAATGTAATATGTAGAAGTAATATCAAAGTATACGAGTAACAAAATGCACATGAAAGTAAGATAAATAAGACGTCAAGAAAGAAATGGGTAAGAGTCGCAAAATAAAATGAGCTTGCGATATGCTAAAGGATGCACTATTGAATTACAGCAAAAGTTGCCAAACAATAACTTGGACAAAAGAATAAGAAGTAAAATCCAATAGTAAAGTCAAAGAAACAGTTTTAAAAGAAAACAAGACGATTAGTAAAAGTTTAATGTTTGCACTCATGAATAGAAATAATATAAGCTCGGTTGGGGATATAGAAACAAGAAATAAATTCAGTTGTTGACAATAAAAGAAACCGAATAAAAGTAAAATAAGTTGATTTCACAAAAGTTATTTAGTAAGTAAACAAACATAAAACAGTAAGAGTGATAGGATACAAGAGTGAGCACAAAATTGAGGTGTACAAAATATATAAGAGAGAAAATAATTACAAGAATCTAACGGAAGATAATTAAATTTTATAACTAGGAATAAATAAATAAATGAAAATTTCTTTGGCGAAAATCATATAATCCAGAAATTATATACAGTGGGTAAGATAGCAAAACCTATAGTAGATCATTAATAAATAAAATAGAATTATATAAGTTGAAAGGGACCTTACATAAATAAATATCAAATACACAAAGCGAACAAAAGATGTCAAAAATAGCTAGTGAGAAAATATTTGCTTTATGCAAAAATAATCAATACACTTGCGATAAAGAGATTTTATTCAAGTCTAAGCATACAAACAGCCTAAATCTCATTACAGGTCTTCATGACCAAACAATCAAATCATACACATCAGATGTCCACCAGGGTACTCACACTTCTAATGTCCACCTAGGTACTCATGCTAAAGTGTCCACACCTAGGTTGGTTTCCATACTATGTCTACTATTACTATTGAAGCATGCTCTGATACCAATCTGTAGCGCCCGGAATTTCTAATATAATAACTTAGAAAATACGTGGCACAATCCCAGCATCAACTTCAATGTAACAGTACACATAGCCCAAAAAAACAAATAGATTTTATTCCAAATTCTTATTACAATAATGTTTTACCAACACAGTGGAATACAAAACACCTTGAATTACAGTATTCTTTTTACAACACTTCTTTTACTAAAATTTTACACAAAGCTCTAATACATCAGTTTGTCTCCAAAACTATCTCACGCATCAAACCTCCAAACCCTAAGCAACAACCTGTAACATATGAGGCTAGAGATGATCCCTAACCCCCAAAACTAAAGGGGTCAGCCATAAATGGTGTGAGTGACATAAAAACAAACTACATAATTTAATCGTAAAACATAAAGTCATCAGCAACATGTATTAACCACAATGATAAATGAATGAGGAATAACAAAGATGTAAAGCATGGAAACATCATAGAATGAAAACAACGAGTGCATCTAGTCTAAGTGTCAAGTGTAGGAAAACTGGAAAACACATGCATAAAACCACGTCAAGACAACACAAATTCTATATGCGGACTCTCTAATGCATACTTGTCGAAGTCTATGCATCCCATTCTACATAGGTTCGGTGCAAGCCCTTAACGTCTTCACATTATAGGGTTCAATCCCCGCTATGCAACTATTCCTAACACGATGACTACTACGAGATAAAGATAAACTGTGAGAATTAGCCCATGCCTGATAATTCCTGAGATAGATCCCACATCTCAGGTAATTTACCTGGATAATTTCGGAGATCATCCCACACCGAGACATTGACACATCATCACATGAATACCACATGTGCGTCGCCTCGACTTTGATAATTCCGGAGATCAATCCCACACCGCAAGTAACTACCTGGATAATTCCGAAGATATATCTCACATCGCAGGTAATTTACCTGGATAATTCCGGAGATAAATCCCACACCGCAAGTAAGTCACTTGGATAATTCCGGAGATTAAATCCCACATCTAAAGCCATACTGAGGTTCATAACCCATGTTCCCGTTCATCATATCACCACTAGTGCCTGTCCTTATTATTTTTGGGTTATTTAATTACTTAACGAATCTCCTAGAGTTGGTGTATCCTACCGGCCTAAATTCGAAACTGACTAGCTGAAATGCCTCACGGGCCACAACAAAATAACTCAACACCGGTATACTAGGGTCACTCACCTCTAGAGACTCAACTCAAATGTCTAAACCAAAGTTCCACTAAACAAAGTGGCTCAACTGAATATCTTAGATCAAATTCTTAACTGAATATCTTAGAATCAAATGCTTATTGAAGGCAAAGTATAGACTGAATTATCTGAAAGCCAATCATTCGAAAGAACATTCAAGTTACAAAAATCCATCAGTACCAGTCGACTCATACTGTGGTAAGTCGACTGTCCAGAGGACAAATATCCAAAATTTTACAAAAAATAAACTAAGTCATACCAGTCGACTTGAAAGCTATCAGTCGACTTAATCGAGACAAAATTCCAATAATTCTCAAGAAAATATTCTAAGTACATAAGTCGACTTAAAGAGGATAGGTCGATTGTCCAGAAAGGACTGAAATAATTTTACAAAACAAAGATCTCAGGACATCAGTCGACTGCATAAGAGTCTGGTCGGCTGTCCAGAGGGGATTCCAAAAGAACTAAAGATACAACAGTAGGGTCGTACCAGTCGACTGAATAGTAGACCAGTCGACTGTCGGCCTACAGTTTTCATAAATTAGGTCTGAATACAAAAATCAAAACTGGAGTTTTCTAAAGATGCGTTGTTTGTGAAAATAGTTTGTATTCAGGAAAAATGACAAATCTCAAATAATCTCCATTATGGATACTTTACCCAAAACATCAAATATGTCCAAACTCAAGTTCTCATGTTCTAAATTACTAATTCTCACATTAGGGTTTCTCAATACTAAATTTCTTTCACAATTCTTAATAAAAATCTGATTTACAAATATAAGATCCAGATGCTCATCATCCGATCATAACCATACTCAAATCTTAACATGCATTTTAGAAATACAATTTTGTAAGTCAAGATCTACTCAGTATTCTTCGATTCCACAAACATGATACAAACAACGATCTTTGCATTGTTCCCATGCAAAATACTAAATAATACTCATGTCAAACAAACAATCATAACAATCGATCACATCAATCAAACCACCACACAAAGTTCATATCATTCATACAACAAGACAAAACAAAATAATTTCATATCACTCACTAAATCAAAACAAAACAAAAACAAAGTCACTCACCTTTGAATTGAGAAAATCCACGAAAAAGCCTTCCTTTTGCTAGATCAAAACTTCCTCTTGATCACCAAGAAAATAATAATATAATAAATCTTGAGTTGTGCAGAGAATAACGGCTGCACGTCTTCTTTTATACAGGCCGGGATTGAAAGGAATTAGGGTTTTGAAGTACTTTTGCAAAATAGTCATTTTTCAATTTATTACTTCACATATATAACCTTCCTTAGTTAAAATAAGTTAAATAAATCAAAACTAAATAAAATCCTTTTACCACTAAGTTTTCCAACAACCCAGCACAGCCCAGAGATAAGAAAATTCCGGATTTACACTCGGGGTGGCAATTTTGCACAAAAGCTCTCCCTTTTGTAATATTTGCAATTACATCATAAAATATTCGTAAAAATCCAGAAAAATCCGAAATAATATCTAATAATACATATTATATTTTCCAATCAAAATATCTGACTTTTACCTTCCAGAAAAATATTTGCTCAAAGATCCAACATAAATTCTATATTTGCAAAAACACCCTTTTTGTTTAAATCTTCACCAAATCGACTTTAAATAAAGTCCAAATATATTTAAATTCAAATGATAACCATGGAGAACCAACATGTCAGTAAAAATGAATTTTCATAATTTATTCAAGATCCCAAACGACTTTTTACATAAAAGCCCCCTCCCTTTTGAGGTATTTATAAAAATAGTTTCTCTACTCAGAAAAATCCCAAATTTTAGAATATACTCCATAATAAGTATGAGAAATTATTTTAAAAAAAATTGTATATTTACACCAAAATTATTTGCACGTGTGCACGCACGTGTAAAAGATAAATGTTTAGAAATATTTATTAAATCTCCAGGAAATCATTTTAATTCATTTTCAAATATTTAAAATAATATTTGAAAATACGGGGTTCTACAGCCACGGAGATCCACCGCCGACTATATAGAGGCAACCCACTTACGTTTGTCCAAGTTTACTACATCTTCACTTATGTGCCTATTTATTTAGTTCAAGACATGAATGAGTTATCATTCCTAGAATTAGTTTTACCTCCTACCGGACTTGTTCACAAAATACAAGATTGCCCCACGGCAATATCTCGAAATCATATCTCAAATCTTTCTTTCAATATTGCCGGTAACCGAGTTCTTACTAACTCCAAATCATAATTTTTCATGTACAAGAAACATGGGTATTCACACCCTTCAATATCCATATCTTAAACTTAGGTTATTCTTATCTTAAACTTATTCACAATTGTCTCAAAATCTTATCTTAGCACTAATCATAATTCCTTAATAACAGTAATTCTTTTTCATGAGCAAATTTTCATTCAACATCGATCTCTTTAATAACTTAAGTGCAAATAACAAATTCACATTTCAACATATACCAAGTACTCTAACTTCGCATAAGTGAGTCATCACATCAAGAGAAATTTATTCCCATGGATAATTTATTCTCATTCTACCAATAAATCTCATTAATAATTGTCAAAGCTCATTTTTCATTTCTCATTTTGCTCCTAGCACAAATCAATGTCTCATTTTTAGCACAACACAATGTCTCATTTTTAGTACAAAATAATGTCTTTCAAATGTCTATTTTTGCTTTTCAATAAACAAGAAAAATCTTTAAAACAATTTTCTATATATTCTCCATCATATTTTATGAGTACTAGAATTTTTCCCCAAATTTTTAAATGCCTTAGAATTCATTCAAATCTCCTTAAAACCCAAAAATAAATAAAAAACCCACCCTTGGCTTCGAACCCGTGAAGCCCCAGGCAGTGCCTAACACTCACGATGCCAACCAAGAAGTCCATATGGACTTGATGTTCTAAAGCCTATTTAAAATCCCCTTTATACTAAATCTTGGGTCTTGGATAAATAAAAATCATTAACGAAAAGATTTGAGCCTAATGGGTTTCGAACCCAGGCTTATTGAAAAGGCAGCGCAACATCCGACCACTAGGCCAAGTGTGCTAGACGATCTAAAGTTGATTCATAGGTTTTATTCCACTCTCTGTTACCCCATCTTATTTATAAAAAAAAACTCGATTCTTCAATTTGATTAAATCCCTTTATTTGACTGAAATAAAATTATATAAATTGAGATTACTCTCAAACAGTAACTCATATATTTCTAATCCATATTTTAGACGATTGATCTAACTTTCGAAATTTCTTCTTATTAGAAAACATATAGTTGCATCTATTCATTCAAATCAAGGAAACACATTGTATCTTTCATAAATAATCAAAACAAGTTTATGATATCTAATTCACTTTTACAAAACAAAAAAAAATATACTTGCTTATCAAAATAATGTATTCCCAACATTTTTCATATAATCAAATATATCTTCATTCATGCATACTAATTTATGACAAACTAATCAACCATTTCTTTTCTCATTACCGGAAGAACATGATATAATTTAATTTACTTAACATGGCATATCTCACTATTATTCATGTTATACACTAACCAAAAATTTCTCATTTGTTATTACTAGCAAGCATTGTTCTATATAACTAGAAAGTAAGAGAACACCCACCTTATATGAAGTTTGAACAATGAAAGAAAGAGGGAACACTACTTCTAGCTCCAAAGACTCCTTGTTCTTCTCCTCCTAGCAAGAGCCTCCAAGCATAAGAACACTCTTCTCTCTTTCTTTTCTTTTCTCTTGATTTTCTATTGTTTTTGGTGTGTGAAATGAGAAGAATATAGGTGCTATTTATAGGGCAAATTAGGGTTTAGAATTAACTTCTCAATTTAATTTCTCAACCCTTCACTTTCCCAACTCCTCCCTCAAACTCCCCAATATTCTAACTCCCAAACTCCCAACTCTTCATCTCCCCACTCTCCAAAACTTTAACTCACATTTACTCTCTCTTTCCCCCATGCCAAAAACCGGCCACACTCCTATGGTCAAATCTGGTCAGATACAATTGTGCACATGCACATGCACACAATTGTGCTGTTTTGAATTTCCAACGTGGGCCCCCTACTATAAATCAATTAATTCCTATTAACCCATTCACACCAAGGGCCCCCATATACATCTCATATTCCAATCATATATAATCCCATATAACATTTCAATCAGATGAAGACCGACTAACGTGGTCCCCCATCTCCAAATCACACTGTTCATTCATTTACAATATGTTATCATACAGCAAATACTTCATTCAGTCATCCAATTATTTTTTTCAACCATTACTTTACAATATATACTATACTTATATTATACTAAAACTACGGGGTGTCACACACACTCCGAAATTTATTTTGAAAAATAAACACGCTTAAATACGTTCGCCGAAAACACGTGCATCGCAAGTAAAATACTGAAATACAAAATCCGATTTTATCAACAAAAAATGAAAATACAATATAAGAAAATATATTTATTAATTCCATGACGTAATTGCTACGTACATAGAAGACACGTGCATTATACGTACAAAATTTATTTTAATCAAAAATAGGGCGAAATAAATTTCCGTTTATAAAACAAATTCAAATGAATAAAATAAATAATTTAGACATAGAAATATCACACGTAGTAGTGGAATCAATACGTGCATCGAAAACACGTAAAATGCAGAGGTTGAAATATATATTCGAGTTGACTCAAATTAGGATAAAATCAATACGGAAAATGCATAAATAGTCGGTAATCAAAATACGTGGTAAAAACACGTTACAAAATACATGTGCGTAATACACGAGGGCAAAATTGTCATTTCTAATTTTGCGGGGTGTTACACTAGTTCTCAAGGATGCAATCTCACCCCCAAGAACCTAACCAAGAGACAAACGACAGTTGATACCTCTTGTGGCTTTTGCAACGCCTACGTAGAGACAAAGAATCACCTATTCCTTGATTGCCTGAGAAGTAAAGTTGTTTAGCACGAAGTACTTTGAGCTCCCTGAGTACCCACTTTCCCAACCTCGTATGATGACCTATGGATAAGTGACGCCTTTGCGAAAGATCGACACAACATGATGGAAAGATGATCCATCGTGATAGCCGCAATAACTTGGACACTTTGACTAGATATGAACAATTTTTACTTTCATGACTCTTGTAATAATTCTACCCATGGAAAACTCGCTCAAATCATGCACTTGATTTTCTTTTAGGCAGAGGGAGCAGCCGCAAGAGCCAGGGAGCATATCTCGAAAACAGTTCCCTCAACATACCTATGACGACAAGGAGATCGAGATAGGTCCAACGGACTATATGTTAGAGCATACCCCCAAGGGCTGTTGCTAGGGGTATCATGCTACTTTATATGTTTCTATTTCTTTGCTTTCTTTATGGTCTATCCTACTAGGGTTGTTGGAAGTTTATATTATGTATCTTTTTCTTGCTTGGCCCAGTTTTTTTTGGCTTGTTTCGTTATTTTCTGATTAATGAAACATGGTATTCATACTCCATCTTTTCCTTTAAAAAAAGCCTAAATAGATCATCAATATTTTCTTGCTTGGCCAAGATTTTCTGGGGGTGTTTTGTTTTCTCATTAATGATACACTAGTATAACTATGTGCGATATATTGCACATGATTTTTAAAAAGTGAGAAAATAACAAAACTATTTTTGAATAAATTCTCAAATAACATCTATACAATATTGCACGCTTTCTAAGAATTGAATAAGGGATATTATTGCACTTCAAAATTTGGATGGAGAAAAAGTGGGAAGTTTCCTTCTACATTTGCTCTCCTTTTATTGTTTTAAAAAGAAAAAAATTAGAAAAATCCTTGGACCATATTATGCAAACCACTTTGGTCCAAAGATTTTCTATTTTTTTCTTTTTAAAACAATAAAAGGAGAGCAAATGTAGGAGGCAACTTTTCACTCTTTCTTCATCGAAATTTTGAAATGCAATCCTACCCCTTAATCACACCTTAAAAGCGTGCAATATTGTATAGAAGTTATTAGAGAAATTTTTTCAAAATTAGTTTTGTTGTTTTATCACTTTTTAAAAATTATGTGCAGTATATTGCACAAAGTTATATTGATTAGTGGATATTATTGCACATCAAAATTTGGATAAAGAAAAAGTGGAAAGTTAACTCCTACGTTTTCTCTCCTTTTTTATGTTTTAAAAAGAAAAAAAGAGAAAAATCTTTGGACCAAACTAGTATAACCTTGTGCAATATATTACACAATTGTTTTAATAACCCTATGCAATATATTGCACGTAAGTTTTAAAAAGTGAGAAAATAACATTACTAATTTTAAAAAAAATTCTCTAATAACATCTATATAATATTGCATGCCTTTTAAGGTTTGATTAAGAGATATGATTGTACTTCAAAATTCGGATAGAGAAAGAGTGGGAAGTTGCCTCCTACATTTGATCTTTTTTTTTGTTTTAAACATAAAAAATTAGAAAAATCATTGAACCAAAAGTGATTTAGCATAATATATTGTACCAGTGTACCCATGTACAATATTTCACAAACTTATACAACATAATATAATATGTAGTATAACCCGTGCAATACTGCACATAATTTTTTTTTAAAATAAGAAAATAATAAAAAAATTTGAAAAATTCATCTAATAACATCTATATAATAATGAAGATTCATATTCAAATTTGGATGGAGTAAGAGTGGAGAGTTATCTCCTACATTCTCCCTCCTTTTTTTATTTTAAAAAGGAAAAATGAGAAAAATCCTAGACAAAATTGGCATAGCATAATATATTGTATAGATTCCAAATTTTTAATAAAATTTTCAAAATTTCTTATTAAATTTCTGTATTTAATAATATATTTTGAAATTGAATTTAATTTCCAATTTTAAATTATTTTTGTGATTTTTTATTGATTTATCTAGTTGGCGCAATTGTTGGAGTGATATGGATCGCCCATTGAGCCTGTGCTCGCCCGCTGAGTGGAATAATGTGTCATGATGATGTGGTGACGTGGCATTACTTGGGACATTGATCACGTGAAGGGCTCTCCTGCTGAGTGAATTGGACATGCATGATTGGGTGGCGACATGGCGCGATCGGGAGCCTCGGTTACGCTCGTCTTCGCGCATCTGGACTATTGGACAGTCAAAAATTGAGTGGAGGTGGTGGCTCGGTGTGTGCACGTGTTAAGGTATGTGTGAATTTCTACTTTTTCTCTTCATTCTCTACTTCAAAATAGAGAAAGGAGAGAGGGGGTACATTCTTTCTCCTATTAGAATAATCTATATAATAAAACACAAGACAATTTATCAAAAAATTATGGGATATTTTAGTAAATGCCCCTATTCAAAATGTGGAAACTATTATATACCCCCACTATTTTTAAAAACTAAGAAATACCCTTAGTTTGGACGGAATTGTTAAAATTCCGTTAAGTTAACTTACGTGCATCACATGTGACACAGTAAAATGACCAAAATACCCCCAATAAAATTATTTTAGCAAATACCCCTATTCAGAGTATAAAAACTAGCATATACCCCCACTATTTTAAAAAACTAAGATAGACCCTCAGTTTGGGAAAGGAAAAATTTGTATGTATAATTATGCCATCAGGTAAGCTCGAAAATTTCTCAAAAGTGCTATGTATAATTATGCCATCACTACTTTAAATTGAAGGATTTACACCCAAACTTGCTTCTGCAGATAAATACTTATAAAGGAGCTGCAACAATGACTAGAGGGGGAGCTACAACCGAACTATGACCCAAAGGGGAATGACTTACAATAATCTTAAATTGCACATTTATATTCTTGTAGATTAGTAGATATGCAACCTATTGGAAAATGTGTGGAATAGTTCTACAGCTAGCTACAAAGCACATACACTTATATGGAATCTCATATGTAATATCAGCATATGCATATAACTCCTTTGTTGTCCATCAAATATATGTACTAATATACAAGTCACCTTCACTAATCTTCACTTACCTTACCTAACCTCCATATCCGAATTGGGCCGTAGTGGAAGAATAAATAAAGGTCGGTAATGTTTAGAAAATTATTTGTTAAAAGTAATGCTATTCTGACGTTTAAAGCATGCAAATATAGATGCCCAAAACTGTAAAAAAATAATAATAATTAAACATCAAACTTTTTTTGAAAAATATTCAAGAAATTCCTTGAAATCTATGGAATAAATAGTCAAGATGAGCCATTTAGACTGATTTTATTTTGGTACTTTTTAATTGTGTGGAGTCGTAACAGGGATTGGGTTGATGAGAAATTTGTTGTCTATGTAGGGTGGTAGGTATAGATTCAATGAAGAAGTACCATACTTGTCTTGTTATAGCTCCTTTCTAAGTATTTATCTGCAGAAGCAAGTTCAGTTGTAAATCCTTCAATATAAAGTAGTGATGGCATTATTATGCATAGCACTTTTGGAAAATTTTCGAGCTTACCTGATGGCATAATTATACACTAGTGTTACCCTGTGCAAATTGCACAGACTAAAATAATTTTAATGAACTCATAAAATTATATGGAACTTTAAAAAGGTGTGCGAGAATTGAGAGAAATTAATTCTTCAAGTGTATAGTTTAGTAAAATTTATCCTAAAAAATATGCTCATATATAGTCCGGCCTTTGTATACATCATGATCGGCAACAGTCAGCCCTTGGCCTGTCTCATCTCAACCCCCCTCCCCCCCCCCCCAAAAAAAAATTCGCACCCTATCAGATGCCTTATCACTCATCTCCTGTGTCTCCACTGTCTTCAACCACATCGACGTCCCCTTCTCCAATATCCTCCTCCATCTCTCCGTTTGCCTCACCCTGCTCTCCACCATCTACCTCCATACCAAATCTCATTCTTGGATTCGATACTACAGTCATCCCAATCTTCAAGCCGTACTCTTTCCCAAATTTAAATTTCAGGATTTCAAAAACACAAATTAAAAATTGAAAAGAAAATGAGGTAGTAAATTAGAGTTTCAAAAATTAGTACATACATAGATACAATTGATTTAGTTGAGCAAAAATTTTCAAAACCATTTTTTCACAAACACATTGTGTGCTACATAGACATTTCATCGAACACTTAATGAGCAAAGCATAGTTCTAGTAATTAAGTTCCATATTTATAGGTTTGGGGCTTTTATAAAAATTTTTTAATGAAAATGTGCATACTGCAGGTGTTAATAAATGTGAATTCCTCATTTCTCTCTTCTTTCTTTATTTCAAAATAGAGAGAGGAGAGAGGTTAACACTCTCTCTCCTATTAGTATAATGTGATGCGCACGTGTTTAGAAAGTGGGAATTCCTACTTTTGCTCTCCTTTCTCTATTTCAAAATGGAGAAAGGAAACAGGGGTAGGCCAATTAGCTCTCCTTTCTCTATACATAGCACTTTTGGAAAATTTTCGAGCTTACCTGATGGCATAATTATACATATAAATTTTTTCTTTTCCAAACTGAGGGTATATCTTAGTTTTTTTAAATAGTGGGGGTATATGCTAGTTTTTATATTCCGAATAGGGGTATTTGCTAAAATAATTTTATTGGGGGTATTTTGGTCATTTTACTGTGTCACATGTGATGCACGTAAGTTAACTTAACGAAATTTTAACGATTCCGTCCAAACTAGGGGTATTTCTTAATTTTTAAAAATAGTGGGGGTATATGCTAGTTTCTACATTTTGAATGGGGGCATTTGCTAAAATATCCCAAAAATTATCAAGTGGCTTTCCTTCAATTGTAACAAAATCAACGATTCATATTCACCCTCCCAAAATATATTCACCCCCCCCCCCCCCCCCCCCCCCCCCCCCAAAAAAAAAAAAAAAAAACAAAAACAAAAAAACAACTCACAAACTTTTTCAAATCTCTCTCTGTCTTGTGCCCCCCCACGCGCACGTGCAACTCCAAATTTCCCATTATATTCTTTGCTTTAAAAATATATATTTATTAAAACGGTCATTGCACGTGCAACTCCAACTCTCCCATTATATTCTTTAATTTTTAAAATATTTATTTATTAAAACGTGTATCGCACGGACGACTCCAACTTATATGTATCACACGTATAACTCAAACTCCTTATTAAAACGTGCATCGCATGAACAACTCCAACTTCCGTGTATCGCACGTAGTATATTTATTAAAACGTGCATCAGGCATAACTCCAACTTACAAGTATCGCACGTACAACTCTCCCATTACGTGCATCACACGTTCAACTCCAACTCTCCCAATATATTATTTACTTGAAATATATATATTTATTAATACGTGCATCGCACGTGGAACTCAAACTCTCTCATTATATTCTTTACTTTAAATATATATATATTTATTAAAACGTGCATCGCACAGACAATGCCAAGTTACGTGTATCACACATATAACTCTAACTTACATGTATCGCACAGACAACTCCAACTCCTTATTAAAACGTGCATCACACGGACAACTCTAACTTACGTATATCGCATGTATTATATTGGTTAAAATGTACATCGGGCAGCTCTCTCTCTCTCTCTCTCATATCTCTTCACTTTTCATAAAAGGAGAAGCTAAAAAATCAGACCTTCTTCAATAATTGGATGATTAGTAGTAACACTAGTATGTTGGATTTTCTTTAACTTCTTTTTGTGCTTTGCTTATATTTTCTTTATGTGCTTTGTGTCTTCCAAGAGACGGAAGGGTAGCATTTTTCTGTATTTTTATTTTATGTGTTTATCAGACTTTTCATATGCTGCATCGTTCGCGAAGATGTGCCGTAGGCACGTGTCTACAGGCAAACCTAGTAGATAGATATAACAGAAGTAGTTTAGCATAATATATTGTATAGTTGGTGGTCATACTCCACATTTTTCTTTAACCAAAAAAATAAAAACAAAAAATAAATAAAAAAAAGAAACAATCTAAACGGATCATCAATATGTTAACTTGAGGTATTAGATTTGTCTATTTTATATAACATACTACAGCAAGAAAATTTATATACTTGTTAACTTCCGTTTCTGAGTTGAGGCTTAAATAGTTATTGCTTGAGAAATACTGGCTCTATGAAGGTGTAGCTTGTGTTTGATGAAAATAACATTGAAAGATGTAATATTGAGAATCTCAATCAACCGTTATTCTCAATCAAAAAAGGGGAAATAATTTTGATCACCCTATTTTGACAAATCCATAAAAAAAGGGGGAAGCATAAATATTGAACACCGAGTTGAATGGGATTTTAAAAATTAAATGTTAATGAATTATTGTAATCGATTGAAGTTCTGTTAGATGAGTGTATTTGATTTAATCCAGTACCAAATAACTATGTTTTAATAATCTAATACTACAATGGAAGAGTTGGAGTTTTCGTTTGTAGACAACCTAACACGTGCAACACATGTTTAAATTAAAAAACCAAACAAGCAAATGCGTACTGCACGTACATATAAAAACCACAATATCTAATGTAAAGGAGGTCTTAGGTTCGAGGCTAGACTTAGCACTGTCACAATTACCCGATACCGGGATTCGACCCTGACCTGACATTGGACCGGAACCGAACCGATCTATACGGGTCCGGGTCCGGGTCCTAAAATAAGACACAATGCACTTCCGGGTCCGGGTCCGGGTCCGCTCAAAATAGAATCGACCCGGACCCGGACCTGTTAAAAAATATTCCAAAAAATATGGAATTTGAATAGTAAGGTTATAGAGGTATACATATAAAAGTAATTGTTGAAGATAGATGTGTAAATATAATATTTATTCATATACTTAAGTACAAATTTTTTTGAAACCATAAGATATCGGGTGCAAAAGTATTTAAGTGCAAATATTTATTCCCCGTTACCGGACTTGACTGGTAGAATTTTTTAACTAGAACCCGGATCCGGACCCGGTTCTTGCAAGTCCTGGTCCGGGTCCAATTTTTGGACCCGTGAGGTACCGGATCCGGGTCCGGGTAGTTGATGACCCGACCCGACCCGATAGGACCCGATACCAGCTCTAGCTAGACTATGACTGAGATTTTACTTTTAAAAATATCTATATTTATTCAGACGTGCATTGCATGTGTAAATCTAATCTATCTAATCCAATCATCAATTATCAAATATTGTAATGGAAGAGTAGGAGTTGTTGTTTGTAACCCAACACCTCGTGCAACACATGTTTAAATTAAAAATCAAACAAACAAATGTGCACTGCACATACAGATTATAACCACAATATCTATTATGTGTGAAATTTTATTTTTAAAAATTTATATTTATTAAGACGTCCATTGTATAAGAAATTGAGTTGACCTTAGTGGATAAGGACTTTGATGCCAACCTATCATTAGATTACTATTTGATTTGGAAAAAAAAAAAGGAAAATGTTATACCTACATCTCTACTATTTTAATGGGAGAGTTAAGGTTTGTAACAAACAAATCCTAACTTTGTAACTATATAAACACATATAATACACATCTAAACTATATCCAACAAATATAAATGTGCACCACATGTGTAGTCCAATCAAAACATTCAAATATAAACTATTTTTTTCTTATTCGATATATATTTATTTAATTTGATGACTTTACTTTTTGTAGACGTGCATCGCACGTACATTATACTAGTAAGTATTATCCCAGACATATACTGTACTATTTAATTCTGTGGGATCAATTTTTGCTAAAGACAAATCTAAATTAATAAGTAAGTGCTGACCCATTTTGCTGTTGTAACGCCCCAGATTCCAAAATACACTGAATTCGAGATTCCACAGGATCTTTACACTTCATTTAGTACAATTTTACAAGGAAATTTGAACTTTTCACTTTACATCAGAGTTACATGAAAAATATTACACTTTACATTGCACAGCGGAAGTAAATTTACAACATTTAAATAAATGTACAACAACATTGAATAATCTTTAAACATCTGTTCCTCTTTAATCTCTACCATGTCACTTACCTGCATATAAAACTGTGAGTACGTCAGTTTATTCAACCGACGAACAGTATACACGGCCATCCTCTCTATGCCGGAAATAGTATAACTCATTTTCCATATTTAACAAACACAAACTTGTCACATATCAAACTAAAGGGACTACCCTATTGATGTCGTGTTGTGATTGTGCACTTAGTCCTTAATGTAATTATTTATATTATATGACACTAATGCGCACTTGTTCGGATTCTATGCATCCCATACTACATAGGTCCGAGGGCAAGTCTCTTATTCGTTCTTCATCTTTGTAGGGTTCAATCCATCGTCATGTCTTAATCTACTACTGTAACTACGGTGAGTATCCTAGATGATCTATGAGTTCAAGCTCGTGTACAGAAAATCTGGAGGGGAATCCCACGCCATGTCTTGACTCATCAAGCATGCATTCTGTGGCAATTCAGCCTCCTTCATGGCACACGATCCTCTTGCAGTCACCAAACATCCCACAAGCGTGGCTAAAGTCCGATCATTACTGAGTAGTGCCCACACCATGTCTTGACTTATCAAACATGCATTCTGTGGCTCACACCCGCACCGTAAACTCTAGTTCTCATACTCGTGTTTTTCTCTCACTTTCATCACGTCTCCACTATGTACTAATCCTTAGTTTTTATTAGAATCATGAACAAAATCAAAGCTCTAGAGTTAGCCTCTCCACTAAACCGGACTTATTCATTCATTCAAACATGACCAACCTTGGTCTTTCATTTCAAATTTTATTTCATTTCTTTCCAATTGCCGGGGGAGACTTAGCTACTCTTTTGTTTCAATTCCAATTCACAATTTTCAAAATTGAGCATTTCCAGCTTATTAGTTCATCTTCATAATCATAACAGATTTTCTTTTTCAATAGCATGATCTCTAATTTATTCATAAGTCCATAGCCGTACATGGAATTCAATTATTTCTTATGTATTTCATCAATATCGTTTCCATATTAAAAATCACAACACTATTTATATAGCAAAAATTGAGTATTCACATTTCATACTTTTCACACTATTCTCCAATGAGAATATATTACATCACATCACTTCATATAATTTCTTTCTTTGCTATATTGTTTTTCTAACACTTCATTTCAAGTTCTTTTGCAAATTATAACTTCACAACAATATAAATGTAAAACCATAGTTTTATTTGTACATTTATTCTCAAAACATACTCTACTTCATGCAAATAATTCTCAAATTATTTTTCACAAATCCCACATAATTTTAGAAGAATAAACATTTTTTTCATAATTTTTCGATCATCAAAATCCTCAAAAAAAATGTTTTTCCCCCAAATTAAATACTGGCCGAACCCAGTATTCGAACCCACGACCCCAGGGAAAACCACCAAAGGCACAAACCACTAAGCCGAATGCTCTATGCGTTAGAAGGAGAGGCGGAGAGCATCAAATGCTCTCGGCCGCGGTTATTTTTATTTTTTTTAAAAAAATAGGAAACAAAAGTTTGGTGCCAAGGGGATTCGAACCAGCAACCTGAGACTCCGAAACCTACTGTAGCAAATAGAAGCATCCCAACCACTTAAGCTATGCGCTCAGGTTGTCAATAGTTCAACTCCAGGTCTAAGTAAATCGATTCTCTCTGTTTATTAAAACATTTCGATGTTCAACAAGCTCTCATTTCATTTTGCTTTTATAAAATTTTCTGTAAATTTCCAGATTGACTAATACCATCATAAATTATACTCCAGTATAATAAAAATAATTTTTTCAATAATTAATACGTATTTTTCATACAATTGACTCGAATTATAAACTACCACTACCACGTTTCTTTTTCGACATTTCTTATCAAGTTTAACAACACTAATCTTTTTATTAGCAATCAATTCTCTGTTTTTAATCATTTCCCAAACATACAATCTATATCTTAATTCATCCATCACAATATTATCACAAAAGTCCATTTAGGCACATAAAGTAATATTGTCAATCTACTAATTTTTGCATATAGTTCTTGGTGTTTAATAATGAAGTTTTCTTCATCAATCCATGGCTATAATCAATTTACTCACAACTTAAATTTAACGATAAAACCAGATACAATTTGCATACCAATATTTCAATCAATCAATAGGCCATTTTCTAATTTAAGTGTACTCTTATTAATCTTTTTCATGCATTATCATTACAAATCAAATCTAGCATGCTTCCTAATTAGAAATATAGAAAATTTACCCACCTTAATTGGAGAGAAAATACAACTAGCAACACCTCCTAAACAAATATCCTTGCAAAAGAACGATCCTTCTCTTTGATGCGCGCACCCAAGCCTCAAGCACACCAAACCCGAGCACTCCCCTTGATGAAAGCCGACCTTCCTCTTTGTTGCAAGCACAATCCTCCCACACAATCTCGATCTTTTAACTCACTTAATAAACTACTAGATAATGTATTTTGAACTATAGGTTTGGAGGAAATAATTAGCACAAGAATAACTAGGCTAGGGGGGGGGGTATTTATACTAAAAAATTAGGAAAATGGAAGGCTAGGATTAACTTAGGAGTTAGGATTAAAAGGCTAGGATTCAAGAAGGAGTTACAATAACCAACCATGATCAAGTAACCACCACCCATGACTCCACTCAAAATTTTCATCTTTCCCTCCAAAAGCTCCAAACCGGCCATGCTCATCATGTGCATTTTGCATGTGTACGTGCAATGCACGTGCATGCAACTTGGTCCCCATTTAAAAATTGTACATTATATTTTACATAAAAATAATCTTTAAAATGTATTCTACATTACAAGTTATATTTAAAAATAAAATAGCTCATGGGCTTTAGTTTATGAGCCAAAATAATAGTTTATAAAAAGAAAATAAATAAATTCAATTTGGGCCTTAAAAAGAAAGGCTTATGTTTGTTTGAAAAAGGGCCTTTACTTAAAAATAATTAAAGAGCACATATATATATAGAAATACCCATCATGTAGAAAATAATCATAACATTTAATATTACCAAAATATCGCACGTGCACACTACGTGCAAAATAAATAATTTTCATAAATGAAAATTGGGGCATTACAGCTGTGAGGCCCGGTTTGATTGTAAACAATCCAAAACCCGGTTGATTACAAACCTGCAGCATCTCTTCTTCAATAATTCACTCCTCTTTATCTCTCTCTCTAACTTTCTCTCTCTACAAACTCTGCAACATTCTCTTCTTCAATCATTCACTCCAAGAACTTCCTCCTAAAACTGAATTTTGAGAAGGCATACGACTCCGTCGACTGGGAGTGTTTGCTGGAAGCTCTCAGAGGGAGAGGATTCGGGGATAAATGGATAAGATGGATCAAATAGTGTTTACATACTAGCAAAACGGCAATCTCGGTGAATGGGCGGCCGGATCCGTCGTTCCCTTGCAAGAAGGGACTCCGGTAGGGGGATCTGCTATCCCCACTTCTATTCACTATTGTAGCGGATGTGCTGAGGGGTATGCTAGAAAACTGTCGAAGAAAAGGTTGGATAACGCCCGTGGCCAGCAGCACTTCTAATTAAGGGTGCATGATTCTCAAGTATGCTGATGACACCTTACTCTTTGGGAATGAGACCAGGTCAGAAACAGTCTGCTTTAGAGGAGCCCTCTACTGTTTTGAAACCTGGTCAGGTCTCAGGATAAATTTCCACAAGAGGGCGTTGATTTCCATTACACTTTCCGATGTAGAAGCACGAAAACATGCTACCATACTAAACTGCATGACAGATGAGTTCCCAATCAAATACTTAGGGCTCCCACTCAGACCAGGAAAACTCACTAAGTCGGACTGGCTGCCTATCATAGACAGGGTGGAGGATAGATTGTCTGGTTGGAAAGGAAAATCGCTTTCACTCGGGGGGCAGAGTGGTACTTATCAACTCAGTGTTGTCTAATCTGCCCATTTACTACATGTCATTTTTTGAGCTGCCTAAATGGGTCATCCAAAGGACTGTCCGAATCCGAAAGCGATTCCTCTGGCAAGGGGCAGACTCAAATAGGGGGGGATACCACCTGATCAAGTGGGGCATTGCATGCATGAAGAAGAGACATGGAGGGTTAGGCATCATCGACTTAAGAGATATGAACCTTGCCCTATTGGGGAAATGGTGGTGGAAAGTCTTTCACCATAGCGGAGAAGGATGGCAGGACTTCATTCAACCATACCTACGAGAAAAAGGTACAAGAAGTTTAGGCTTCCGGGTAGGATCTAGAGTGTCTCGCTTCTGGAAAGGAATTACCAAAGCGAACGAGCCTTTCAACTCAGCAGTTACATCGACGATTGGGAATGGACGTTTCACCAGATTCTGGTGGGACAAATGGTGTGGAGCTCATAACCTTAAGGAGACCTTCCCGGATCTGTATGAGAAAACAATTCGCTCGAATGTTTCTGTGACTGAGACATGGAAGAGGGGCAACTGGAGACGACCTTTTTGAGGACTTCTAAACCCAGGCTAGTGCTCAATAACACAATCCTTATCAGAGAGAACCTTGCCAAAAGACAACCTCAGATAGCGACCAACTGCGAATTCTGCAACACGCATATGGGGAATCTGAATCACCTTTTCATTCACTGTCAAAGGAGTAAGGCAACGATGGTAGAGGTATTACGGGCCTTAGGGACAAGTGACTACCCGAACGAATACGAGGAGTTGTGGATTGGCCCCAAATTTGCCTCGGTATGCCACGAAATGAAGGATGCTTGGTACATTGCCATTGCGGTAACTACTTGGGCATTATGGCTAGACAGAAATAAGATCTGGTAATCTTACTCATATCATGCATTTTATTTCTTTTTGGGCCACAGCTGCTGCCACAGGGGCAAGAGGGCGGATTGCCAGAGTTTTCAAAGTGGAAGAATTTGATGATGAGGAGGTCGAGTTTGGACCGACACTGGATTGAGGGGTAGGAGCCCCTCTTGCTCACATGATACATCGGATTCCCACAGGCCGCAACTACCTCTACTTTCTGTATCGAACTATTGTACTTTTGGTTGTACATTGTATGGATGGTTAGACCCACCTCCCAGGGTTCTGTTGGGGGGTTATGTTTTATTTTCTACAATGTACTTTTGTAGTTCCCCCGGTTCACCGGGGTTGTTTTATTAATTTCTTATTAATGAAACAGGTTGGCGTTATTCTACCTTTAACCTCAAAAAAATCATTCACTCCTCTCTCTCTCTATAACTTTTTCTCTATACAAACTATAAGAAATTAAATGGCAACAACTATAAAAAAAATCTCTTGGCTCAAAGAGTGGGTTGTGAATACTGTTTTCTTTCATCGAGTATCCAGTGCCAATCGAACAAAAAACTTAATACACTCAGTTCACACTGATACTGGAGTGGTTCAGGAGAAGGAAGTAAAGCATTTATTATTATGTGATTAATTACACATGAAGAGTGTTTTTGTCTTTAATCATTCCTTTATTGTAGCCATATTTTGAGTGGTTCTTCTGTAATAAGGTTTTGGAGGTTCGAGGGATTTCAGAAATTGATATTCCAATCAATATTTTAGGATTTCCTAAAGGCCTTCTGTCATGGGTATAATATAATTGGAACTGTTTTCTTCTTCTTTTTCTTTGTCTATTTTGAACATAAAAATTCTACATTTTTTGGCTCTTCAAATAATTGCCAATCATAAAGATGTTCTCTGCATAATAGAGTTCCAATTGAGCAAGTTATTCCAAACTAGATTTCTATCTTTATGGTAACATACTTGTAGTTATTTGTATGTACAAGTCAAATTTGTGCAGAAGTTTTCAGTGAGTACGACAGTTTTTTATCATTATATGATTTTTTTTAATTATCAAATATGTCTTATTGCTCAAAAGGATAGAGTATGGTAATTGGACAGCTTCTTTATTTTTACAGAGGAAAACTGGAAGCTCTAGCGTGAAGAAGAAAAATCCATAATGCAGTAATTTGTATTGTCGGTTGCTTAATGGCTCTTGATGTTCTTGATGTGGGTTTTGGATTGTTTAAAATCAAACTGGATCTTACAGTAAAATGGGTCAGCACTTATCTATTAATTTAGATTTATCGTATTGTAAAAAAGGATCCCACAGCATTAAATGGTATATGTTTGAAATAATATTTAATATAGGTGTAGCATTTTTCAAAAAAGTAGACGACTAAATTTAGAAAATGTGTTAGATTACGAAGATCATTGAATGTTTTTCAGAATCTTAGGGATTGACTTTTATATATGACGTGAATGTCCATGTAACTCTAATATCTCAATTTATTGCGTTGAGTTAGACTATTTTAAGAAGCGGTGTCCAGTTTCAGAAACTTTTGAAGATATCTTACCCTTAAGTTAGCCAAGAACGTGTGAGCAGCCATTTCCGGAGAAAAAGGAAAAATGAAGCCGAGCCTGAATATAGAACCACCATTACTGAGTCGAATCAGAATATCAGAATATGAATTAAGAAAAATCAGATAGTACTACCGATATTTTTTTATAAAAAAACATCCCTAGAAGATGTTTTAATCTTGTGCTTAGACAGTGGATTGGTGGGGCCAAAATCTATCCTATCTGCAACAAAAATATGAGGCCTCAGAAGCGCGCCTTACACTGGTCCAAATTTATGATGCATATGGATGGATGCATCACGGTTTTCTCTCCTCTCTTTTTCCTCTTGTTAATTTATCTTTTCCAAAAAGTTTGATAAAGGAAAGGATGGAATTTTGCATGATTGTGAACCCAGTCTACAAAGAGGGAAAGGCCAAACCCGTCGCTTTTAGACTCTTACAGGTCTAATCTATGTCAACAAATATCTCAGGGCAAAAGCCAAAATACCCTCCCAACGTTTGGCTTAAGTACAATATGCCCATATAACGTTTGAAAAAATACACTAAACCCATTGTTCCGTTAACTTAACTTATTCTGTTAAATTAGAATGATTGAATTACCTTTCTACCCTTGCTCTTTCATATCTCAATCTTTTCTTCTTTCTTCCTTTGTTCATTCCTTTTTTTCTTATTTTATTTTACTCTTTTAACAATAATTTATTTGGCAACGATTTCTTTGAGACAAAGTACATGAACTGAGGTACAAGACTCTTAACAATATCTGTGGAAGAAGAGAGTTCTATGAAATCCTTGCACACTGGAAAACCAAGATCTTAACTTAGTCCTTAAGATTCAAATATCAACAGAGAAAATATCTACAGTAAATTTATTATAATAAAAAAAAGAGCACTTGTTTGATCGAGTAAAACTTCTTACAAATTTCAAACTAATCACAACAAATTTGGCAAAACTAATTATCAAATTAAATAATTTAACATATCACATCCCAAATTCATAATTGGATTGACATATTTGTCTAACTATTTAATGACATATCTTCATCAAAATTGATATCATAATGTGAAATTTGGAAGAAGGTCCACACCTGATCAGAAACTTTTTTAAAATCAAATTCAAGTCGTGGCCAACATTTATACCGTGGATATTCAAATTGTAAAGGACAATCTGAAAGTAACAACCGTTTCCCTCGTCTCAATATTATAGTTGTTATAAATGAAGCCTCTAAGATTACCAAGAACTTTTGATAAATGAAGAAGTTGCATGTGATCTGACTTATTAATTCTTAAACTGCCACAGGCAATTTCATAAACGTTCATGGATCATTACATGACCAATGAAACAATTTGCATGGTTCATCTGTTCCTTTTACAAACAGATACTCATGTGAAAATTAACTTGTTTAATCATGTTCGTTCAATAATACGTGTACACTACTGTAGCATCCCACTCTTCTAAAACGTTCGTGGACAAAAGAAATTGTTGCTGAATAAATCGTTGCTAATAGAGAAAAATGAAATAAGAAAAAAAGGAATGAAGAAAGGAAGAAATAAGAAGAGATTAAAATATGAAAGGGTAAGGGTAGAAAGGTAATTCAATAATTCTAACTTAACTGGATAAGTTAAGTTAACGGAGTAATGGGTTTAGTGTATTTTTTCAAACGTTATATGGGCATATTGTACTTAGGCCAAACCTTGAGGGGGTATTTTGATTTTTGCCCATTATTGGTGGTATAGACTAGATTGTTATTATGTATAATGCATGTGTCTATATTTTAATTATGTTAGTTCGTTGAGATAAGATATTTCAAATTACTTACATTCTTTGAGTCCCCCCGATCATTTACCTATGCTCAATTCTTTGAGTCCCTCTTCCGAGATCTCTCCTTTATGGATTGAGTCGGGCTGCTCTTCAGTGGAGTCTGACCTTCTGGCTGAGCATCCCCTTTCTCATAGCCAGCTCTCTTTTAATTCCTCCTCTAAGAAAAAAATTATTCCGGTTAATAAAAAAACAAAACTTTTAAAAAAAGAACCGTTCTCGGTGATTCGTTCTAGTGCTCGTATTCGGACCAATAGAGCATCCCTGGCGGCGCAGGTCCAGAACTTGGATTTATCTCCGCCTCCTATCTCCTTTGATGGGAAGGCCCAATTGGGTTCCCTATACCCGGTGCATTTTGACTCTCTTTCTAATCTAGACATGTTTTTCCTTACTAGGAAAATGGGCTTCCTAGTGGATCAGGATAACTTCGTAGACTTTGACTCTATTCGATGCTGTGAGATCTCTCGAGCTTTTGAAATGAGTTCCTCCAATGATTAGCATCTCTTGGAACATTCGGGGGTTGGAAAGTAGGTCGAAGATGCATGCGGTTTCACAGCTGATCTCTTCTTTCCACTGTGACATGATCTCTATTCAAGAGTCGAAACTCCAGTCCCCTTCGTCCTCCATCCTTCATTCGATTGGAGGATCTTTCATCTCTAATTGGATCTCTCTTGACGCCATTGGATCTAGAGGAGGTATCCTATTTGGGTTCAAAGAGTCCAAGTTTTCCATCATTTCTATTAATCGCTTAACATTCTTCCTAGTGGTCCGTCTTTGCTGGATTGAATTTAACTATGATCTAACCGTTGTGTTAGTGTACGGTCCGTCCACTGCGGATCGACGTGATGTGTTTTGGAACGAGCTGAATTCATTCCAAAACAACATTCACGAATTTTGGCTTTTTATTGGTGATTTCAATGTCACCAGATTCTCTCACGAAAGATCGGGAAACTCGATCTATTCGTCAGACTCCTCCCACTTTAACTACTGCATCCGTTCGCTCCATTTGATTGATCTACCTCTAAGCGGTAGAGCATTCACTTGGTCCAACATGAGATTGTCTCCGTCTATGGCTAAACTCGACCGTTTTTTGGTTTCCTTTGATTGGATTAATTTCTTCCACAACTCGTTTGTATCAGCGTTGCCCAATTCCTCTTCTGATCATGTGCCTATTGCGTTGTCCTCCAACTTCAATTTCTCCAAAACTTTCAAATTCAGTTTTGAGAAATTTTGGTTGTAAGACCAAACCTTCATCAGTCTCATTACTCAATGCCTTTCTGCCATTACGGGTTCCTCCGGGCTAGGGCGTATTCTCATTAAACTTCATGGTATCAAATTCGGCAGCAAAAACTGGCATAAAGAGAGAGCAGCCAATGATTGTTTTCTTGTTGATTTAATGGAGGAGCGAGGCCCGATCTCTGATTCCCTCCGTTCTGAACGGGCCTCTTGTAAAAGAGGTTACGCGGATTTTCTACATAATGAGCATATTAAATGGGCTCAGAGGGCCAAGCTTCGCTGGCTTAAAGAGGGTGATGGCAACACCGCTTTCTTTCACAACTTCGCTTCACATCGCCTGTGGTGCAACCGTATCTCATCAATCTTTCACAATGGATCCGAATTTACTTCGGATTCAGATATTCATTCTACTTTCCTTCGTTTCTTTAAAGATCTGCTGGGCTCTCGAAAGCAACACTCGTTGCATCTTGTCTGGACGCTTTTATATGGTCAGCCCACGCATGATCTGTCTGGTCTGGAAATCCCCTTCACTTTAGAAGAGATTAAGTCCGCAGTGTTCTCCTTAAATAGTGATTCCGCTCTGGGTCCTGACGGGTTCCCCGCCTTCTTCTTGCAATGTTTTTGGGATTGTCTCAAAGACGACCTTCTCCAAATGTTCTCTGATCTCTACCAGGGAAATTTCTCCTTCGATAGGATTAATTATGTGCATATCGTTCTCATTCCCAAATTCTTGGGAGCCAATCCTGTTGCGGACTTCAGGCCTATTAGCCTACTCAACATGACCTTCAAGATCATCATGAAAGTACTTTCTTCCCGTCTTAGTTCTTTGATTTCTCCTTTGATCGATTCATCGCAATCAGGATTCATTAAAGATCATTTCATCCTTGATAGCATGGCGTCGGCCCAAGAAATCATCTCTGATTGCCATAGGACAAATTCGGAGGGGATACTGTTTTGGATTTTCAAAAAGCTTACGACAACGTTAGTTGGGACTTCCTTTTCAAAACACTTTTTCATCGTGGATTCGGTTCCAAATGGATTGCCTGGATTAAATCCAGTCTATTCACTGGCATCTCGTCCATTTGGGTCAACGGTACGGAAGGCCACAAATTCAAGTGTAAGTGTGGCCTTCGTCAGGGTGACCTGATCTCCTCTCTCTTATTCTCTCTAGTTGCTGATGACTTCAGTAAGCTGCTTCGCAAAGCCTGGGAGGCGGATGTGATTGAAGGCCTTGGGAGTTCTAATAGTTTCCGAGGTGTGTTGAACCTCCAATACGCGGATAATACTATTCTTTGCGAAACCCAATGGTGGGTCCCTTCATAACCTTAAGCTACTACTATATGTGTTTGAAAGCACCTCGCGATTAGCTATTAACTTTCAAAAGTCCTCTGTTATTTGGCTTGGTGGGTCTCAAAACCGTCAAGCAGAAATTGCGCAGTTCTTTAACTATAGTCCTTCCTCTTTTCCCATCCATTATCTAGGCATTCCTTTGAGATGGGGAAAGCTTCTTAGATCAGATTGGATGCCGATGATCGAAAAAGTTAAGTCCAGACTCAACCGTTGGTCTGGTAAGCAACTGTCGTGTGGGGGCAGACTTATTCTTGTTAATTCCGTCCTTTCTTCGATTCCTTTATACATGATGTACTTTTTTTTATCTTCCTTCGTGGGTGACTAAAAGGGTTGATCGGATCAGAAGAAATTTCTTCTGGTCAGGTGCGGATTTGTTTAAACCAGGATCTCATCTCTGCAACTGGAAGATCATCTGCACTTTGAAGGCAGCTGGTGGGCTGGGGGTCTTGAATCTCAGGCACCAAAACTTAGCCTTATTGGGCAAATGGTTATGGAGATTCCTTAAATTTGATCACCTGCCCTGGGCCCTAATTATATCCCGTAATTGTTTTTCCCGTCATCCCATGTGGGACTTCCCAACCTCCCACTCCCGTAAAGCTTCTTCTTTTTGGAAAGGGGTCTGGAAAGTTGCCGAACCGTTCCGATGCGGCTTAATCCATGAGTGCGCAGTCGAATCCAAGACCAAATTCTGGATTGATCTTTGGTTTGGTAATATCAAACTCGCTTCAGCTTTTTTTCTTCCTTCTTTCAGTTAGCGTCAAACCCCTCGGCCTTAGTGGAAGATTATGTTGTGGTCATCAATAATCAAAAGTTTTGGTCGATCCTGTTCATTTGTGTGCTGCCGCCGCAGCTTTTGTTGCAGCTCCAAAACCTGTTCGATGATATTAACCATTATCTCTGGTTTCCATCTGAAAATTTCAAATGGAGGTGGACCTCCTCGGGTAATTTCTCGGTTAAATCGTTCTACAATTTCCTTAACTTTGGTGGGATCACCTCTCCGTTGGCTAAGTCCCTTTGGAGTAGTTGTACACCCCTCAAATCCAAAATTTTAGCCTGGCTAGCGCTAAACAACAAGATTCTTACTGTCGAGGTTCTCAATAAGAGGAACCTTGCCTTAGGACAGTTTTGTGCGTTATGCTCCATTCACCGCGAGGATGCCGATCATCTATTCCTTAAGTGTCCCTTTATCTGTCCCTTATGGAGTATCGTCGTCAGGGCTTGGCTAGCGCCGGCTATTCCCACCGATTTCTTATCCTGTTGGCAATAACAATACCTCAGGAAAGAATTTTGCAACTCTTGGATTCTTTCCATGATTGCGATCATTTGGGTTATTTGGTCGGCCCTGAACAATCGTATTTTTTCAAATTCCATTTTGTCTATAGAAAGCATTATTGAGGATTTTCTTTTCTTTACTAAATTTTGGCCTTCACACTTAAATCGTCTGGATGAGGCGATTAGTTTTTTTTCATTCTTCTAGCTATTAGTATTTTTGCCGCAATATATTTTCTGATTTTCTGTTCTTTTGTCTTCCGCTTGCAGCTCTAATGTGCGGACGTTTCTCTTTGCTTTCGTCACTCTGAGTATTTTGGTTGGGCGATTTTTGTTGTGGTCGTTAGCATTGGGATTCTCCGACTACTTCGCTGATGGGTCACCCTTTGACTCTATGTTCATGTTCTTTTCTTTGGTGGTTGGTTTTTTGCTGATCTTTGTTTGCTCTGGGGTGTAGCTGTTGGCTTTGTTCAATGGAGGCCTCTGGCCTTTTAACGGGTGGACTTGTGTAGTCTATTAACGCCCGGGCTTGGCTGCCTTGGGTTTTTTTGTATCTACGCTTTATTTCTGGACTTGTTCTACTTATCTTTGTGCGTGTGTAGGTGGGGAGCTCCTTAGAGAGTCAGTACTTGGTTTGGTTGATATTTTAGCTCTTTTTTGGTGTTTCGACAACTCTTGCTGGGTCTAGGTTCTTTTTCTGAATTTGTTACTCTCCTCTGAATTACTGTTGTAATTATTCTCTATGTTATGATGTTGCGCACTCTACCTTCTAGGTCTTTACTGGGCTTATGTGGCGGATAACACTGCTACTCTTTATTTTCATATGTTGCCTTCTTTGTTTATTTTCAATGCCTTTTCTTTTCCTAATTCTTGACAGTTCAGTAGCTTTTTATTACTGTGTCTATTTCTAATTCGTTCCGGTTCAGCTTGTTCACCCGTTTGATGACGGGGTGTTCATACTCTAGCTGATCCTTTTGATTTTCAGCTATTGCGAGTCTTCTGCTATATTTCTTTACTCTTCTCTTCTTTTCTTTGCCGCTTCTTTTTCTTCTGTTGTTGGGCTGGTTGGCTTTTGCGGTGGGCTATTGATTATGTTTGGCGGGTGTTTTTACTATTTTTGCTGGGGCTTTTCTTGGTCTTGGTCTACTACTTCTTCTTCATGTGAGTTGGGTCTTTGTTTGATCATAGGATGTGAGAACTTTTGTGTGGGCCTTTGTTTTTGCTGTTGTAACGCCCCGAATCCCAAATACACTGAATTTGAGATGTTCTACAGGATCTTTCCGCTTCCTTTAGTACAATTTTACAAGGAAATTTAAACTTTTCACTTTACATCAGAGTTTACATCAATATTACACTTTACATTTGCACAGCGGAAGTAAAATTTACAACAATGAAATAAATATACAACAATCATGAAGTAATCTTTAAGCATTGATTCCTCTTTAATCTTTATCAAGCCATTTACCTGCATATAAGACTGTGGGTACGTCAGTTTATTCAACCGACGATCATTATACACGGCCATCCTCTCTATGCCGGAAATAGTATAACTTAATTTTCCATATTTAGCAAACACAAACTTGTCACAAATCAAACTAAAGGAACTACCCTATTGATGTCGTGTTGTGTTTGTGCACTTAGTCCTTAATGCAATTATTTATGTTACATGACACTAATGCACACTTGTTCGGATTCTATGCATCCCATACTACATAGGTCCGAGGGCAAGCCCTTAATCGTTCTTCATCTTTGTAGGGTTCAATCCCTCGTTATGACTTAATCTACTACTGTAATTAAGGTAGGTATCTTAGATGATCTATGAGTACAAGCTCGTGTACAGAAAATTCTGGAGGGGAATCCCACGCACTGACACGACGCATCGAGCAGGCAACCTATGGACAATTCAGCCTCACTTCATGGCACACGATCCTCTTGCAGTCACCAAACATCCCACAAGCGTCGCCACCAGGACGATAATTCTGGAGTAGTGCCCACGCCATGTCTTGACGCATCAAGCAGGCAGCCTGTGGATCACTCTCACACCGCCACTCTGATGGCCCTCATACTCGTGTTTTTCTCCTACTTTCATCACATCTCCACTATGTACTAATCCTTAGTTTCTTTTATCAAAATCATGAACAAAAATCGAAGCTCTAGAGTTAGCCTCTCCACTAAACCGGACTTATTCATTCATTTCAACATGACCAACCTTGGTCTTTCTTTTCAAATTTCATTTCATTTCCTTTCATTTCCAAATGCCGGGGGAGACTTAGCTACTCTTTTATTTCAATTTTCAAATCACAATTTCCAAAATGAGCATTTCCAGCTCATAAATTCTCATGTTGAGTTATCATACTCACATGTATTTTCTCTTTTCAATTATGATTTCTAATTTGTTCAAATAGTCCATGACTATACATGAATTCCACATGCTTTATCAATTATCACTTCATATCAAAATTTTACATCAGTAACAAATATACACACTTCATATTGTTCCACATTTTTCTCAAATGAGAATAAATTGCATTATGCCACACAACAAAGTTTCGTTTTCCTAAATCATCTTCTAATCCTTCATTTCAACTTATTCTTTTAAGTTATAATTTCACATCAATAAACATATAGAACCATAGTTCTATTCATGCATTTTATCTCCAAATCATAGTTAATTCCATTCAAATAATCCCCAAATCATTTTTATAAAGTCCCTTATATTTTTAGGAGAATAACCATATTTTTTTTCACAATTTTTGGACACTTAAAAACCCAAAAAAAAAAACATTTTTTTCATTCTTACCGATAGCAAGAATCGAACCAGGCACCCAGAGAACACAGCCGACAGCACCAACCGCTAGGTCAGATGCGCTAAGCGCTATAGAGAGGGGACAAAGGGTATTTGTTACTCTCTATCGGTGATTTATATGTTTACAAAAAATGTGAAATAATATATGCGGCTACGGGGATTCGAACTGATCAACACAAAGAACCCAACCGCACCGTAGGACCACTTGAGCTACGCGCTCAGTTGTCATAAGTATAATTTCAATTCCATTTAACTTATGCTCTCTGTTATATTAGAACATTTTGATGTTCAACTAACTTTCATTTCATTTTGCTCTCATCAAATTATACTGTATAACTCCAGATTAATTCTCCCTCACATAATTCGTATATCAGTGTGCATAAAATAATTTTTGTACCAATAAAAATATATTTTCATACAATTCCTTTGAAATTTACATTATAACTACTATATTTCTCATTTTTCGACATTTCTTAGCCATTGATCTTCTAATCTCTTTATCCACAATTTTTACATTAATTCTCTGTTATTAATCTTTTACCCAACATACAAATCTATAGTTGGATTTATCCATTCTCACCTCAACACAAAAAGATCTATTTAATTCATGCAATAGCATTAACAAACTACTAACGTTTGTATATAATTTTTTGATGGTAATAAATGCATTTCCTTCAATCAATCCATGATCATAATCAATTCACATACAACTTATAATTTAATAATAAAACTACACACTATTCCATATCAACAATTCAATCAGTTTGGGATCATTTAATGTGCATTCTTATTAATCATTTTCATACTTCATCATTCAATTTAATCTAGCATTTCTACTTTAGAAATATGGAGAATTTTACCCACAACTCAAATTTAATAATAAAATCACATACAAGTTATTCATTAACATTCCGATCAATTCATAGACTAACTTTCCAATTAAAATGTATTCTTATTAATATTTTTCATGCATCATTACTCAATATAATACTAGCATAATTCCTAATTAGAAATAAGGAAAATTAAACCCACCTTGTATGGAGAGACAACACAATTTGCAATAAAATCCTTGCAACGAGATGCACCTCCTCCTAGACGATGCGCGCACAAGCTCCACAAGCACCAACCCGAGCTCCTCTCCTTGGACTAGCCGGCCTCTCCTCCTTGGAAAAATGCAAGCACAATCCCCCTCACAACTCAATCTTTTTAACTCACAACTACTACTAGATAATGCTATTAGACTATAGATTTGGAAGGGAAGATTAATGCACAAAATAACTAGCCATGGGAGGGGGTATTTATACTAAAAATCAAATAGAATGGAGGGCTAGGATTAATTGGTTGGTTGTAGGATGGAGGGCTAGGATGAGAGTAGGAGTTACAATAACTACCCACATCTAAATAACCACCACCATGATCACCATTACAATTTTTGAATTCCCTCCAAAAGTACACAACCGGCCACTTGAAGAAGCATGCATTTTGCACGTGTACGTGTAGTGCACGTGCAAGCAACTAGGACCAAAATTGTACATTAACTTTTGTATAAAAATAAAATAATCTTTTAAATTGTATTCTACATGACAAGTTGCGTAAAAGTATAGTCCATGGGCTTTAGTTTATGGGCCAAAATAGTTACTTTAAAATAAAATCAATAAATTACATTTTTGGCTTTTAAGAAAAAGGCTTTAAAATAAGGCTTTCTATCTATTTAAAGAAAAAGATTTTTGTATAAAATAATTTGAGAACACATATTTAAATATTTATACACATCACAATAAAAATAATTATAAGATTTAATTCAACCAAAATATTGCACGTGCACACTACCTGCAAAATAAATAATTTTTCATTAATTGAGAAATCAGGGCATTACAGCTGTTTTCTCTTTTTGAGGTATTTGTCTCGCTGCGACCTAGTAGTCTGTTCTTGTTGGCTCTGTATCGGCTTGTAGGTAGTTCCGTTGCGGTGCTTGGATGCTCCAGCGCGCGGGCTTGCGATTGTGCGATCGCGGTGTCCTTCTAGTCGGGGGTGGCGGTGAGGGCTGCAGTCTATGGATCGCTGTCTTCTGCATCCTGGATGCTTGATTGTGGCTGGCAATTATACTGCACGAGATTTGGCTTTTTAGTGCAATTCTCTTCGTTGCATTGTAATTATTTTTTGTGGTTGTTTTTTCTCGTCTTTCTAATTTTACTCCGTGTAAAATTTGGCTGATGTTTGTTACTTTACTATTTTTATTTATATATGATTGGCTGGAGTCGATTGACTCTATCCACTTTATCAAAAAAAAAATTTACTTACATTCTATCTCAAAATATTATAATTATCCTTAGACCCATCACTATTCAATGTTACTTAAAATTTACGTGTATTACATCTAAGAGGCAGAACCTTACACAACCTTCTCGCACTATAAGTAACTAGTAATTTACACATGCCATGTATGTTTTAATAATTTCAACAAAAAAAAACTCTGACGTAGGGAGGATTTGAACTGGAAAGCTCATTTATATTAGTTATGTACGTGTGTTGCGCATGTTGGTAGAATGACAAAATGACAAATAACACTAAGACCTTCTCCCATTATAATATTAGAGTTTAGAGATTAGAGATATAGATGTAGATGAGATGAGATATACTTATAGTATATCCAAATTGAGATCTTTATTTCTTTTTATTTGGTGGAGATTAATTATATCTATATTCCTAAGAGCATCCACAGTCGTCATTGTGTAAATTATGCATATATAGATTAATGCATATAGCATTTGGCTATTGTACTGCAGTCGTCGAATGCTATTTTTTACCTATTTAATTTAAAATAATAAAAATCTCAGATCAAATCAGATCAGACGAACGAAGAAAAAAAATCCAAAATAGACAGACGCAACTTCATGTTGCATCGGAAGAGAAAGAAGGAAAATCAAAAAAATGGTCAGACGCAACTTCATTTTACGTCCGACCCTTTTTTTGATTTTTTTTTAACTAGTTTTTTTTTAGTTTTTATATTACGATCAATTAATTTTTTATTACAGGTAATTTTTTTTATTATTGAGGGACGCGATGTGAAGTTGCATCGGAGGAATAAAAAGTAATTTATTAGTTTTTATATTACGGTTAATTATTTTTTAATTACGGTTAATTTTTTTATATTGAGGGACGCAATGTGAAGTTGTGTCGGAGGAATAAAAAGTAATTTTTTTTCGTCGGACGCAACTTCATATTGTGTCCTGTATAATATGCATAATTCTCATATCCACTCTCATTTATAGCAATCTACTGTAGCAGAATATGAATAATATGCATATTTAGCAGACAACTGCAGTGATTTTTTTGACAAATATGCATAATATGCATATATAGCAGGCGAACTACAGATGCTCTAACATTCCAAGTCTCAAATACTTTGCTTAACGGATGCACATTAGGTCCTATCTAGATTCCAGCTAGGTTGGATGTTAGCCATACGTTCAACAACTACTTTAAAAAGTTGACACATTCAAATCTTTCGGAATGATCTGATTCCAAATATGAATTTAGTTAAAATTGAAATTAGTTATGAATAAAGAGAGAAAAAAAACTGAGATATACGTATAGAGTTAATTTGTTTATGTTCAGATTAATAGCCTATTCATGGATCAAGAGCTTCAAATATACTAGTAATTTACACGTGCGCATCTTAATAAATATAGTATTTAAAAAATAAAAATTCCGATAAAATCTGGGCTTGAACCTGAGACATCCTTTATAATAGTTTTGCACAGGCGTTACACGGGTTTGTTTGTTTACAAATGACAACTCCAACTCCCCCATTATAATATTAGAGATGTATAGAGATGTTTGTCTATATTCAGATTAATAGCTTATGCATGGATTAATAGCTTCAAACGACATCTTAGAGTATAGGCTAACTTATTGAATTAAATGGGTAAAATATTTATATATATGTATATCACATCACTGTTAGGAATTCCATCATTGCGCTGGATCTTACAGAGTTTATACGACACGATCAACATAAACCACTAGGCACATAGAATATCACACCAAACACACAAAGCATACAATTTTGGCCCGGTTGGGCCTTTTGCCTTAATCTGGGGGAGAAAAAACTGAGATATTATTCAACTAAAAAAGTTACAACTCACTACGATCCTCTTTCAAGCCTCACCAAAGATGTATTAACATCCCGTAATTTCTAAAGAATAATATATAGTATATATATATGTATAGTAAAGGAGATGTCAAAAATGTAAATTATGTGAGAAGAGTGGGGTGGGGCCCACGGTCAAAAAGACAAGAGCAACAATTGCTGTTGTTGAGTACTGACATCACGTGACGTCAGTGGTGTAGGGGCCACCCGAGATTGAGGTGAAAGAGCAGCGGCGCTGTGTCTTTGTTGGCGATGACGTGGCACTATGTGTCACGGAATTCAAGGAGAGAGAGTGAATGGAAATAGTTCCATAGCTGGTATACAAATAGAATAAAATAATAATAAATAATAAAAGCCTATGATCAAGAGTCACCAATCTGGTTAACCACCTTTTTAGAGGCAGCTTGTGGTGGGCAGTTGTACTATACTATAAAAAATTTGTCTGATAAATTGTATAAATTGTCTGAGCTTGGGGCAGGGGCGTTACAAATGACATCTGAGCCGACTTTCGACACCGAGTGTGGGGTATATCTATATAGTCGGGCGGTGGATTTCCGGAACTATAGACCCAGTCGAGTGGTGGATTTTGGGACTGTGGTGAGCCCTCAATTAAATCCGATACTGTGATTGATCGGGCGGTGGATTCCGAGATCATGATTAGTCGGGCGGATAGGAGGGTAGCTCATTTAAATTCGGGATTATGATTGATCGGGCGGTGAATTTTGGGATCATGATTAATCGGGCAGATAGGAGTGTAGATGCTCTATATCGACTAGAAAGTAGATCCTGCACTAGATTGTGCATGCCCCGTGCTCAGCGAAGACGTTGATTTCTGAAGGGGGGTGTATGTAACATCCCGTAATTTCTAAAGAATAATATAATATACAATATATATATATATATATATATATATATAATAAAGGAGATGGCAAAAATGTAAATAATGTGAGTAGAGTGGGGTGGGGCCCACGGTAAAAAAGACAAGAACAGCAATTGTTGCTGTTGAGTGCTGACGTCATGTGACGTCAGCGGAGTGGGGGCCACCCAGGATTGAGGTGAAAGAGCAGCAACACTGTGTCTTTGTTGGCGATGACGTGGCATGTGTGTCACGGAATTCAAGGAGAGAGAGTGAATGGAAATAGTCCCATATCGGGAATACAAATAGAATAAATAATAATAAATAATAAAAGCCTATGATCAAGAGTCACCAATCCGGTTAACCACCTTTTTGGAGGCAGCCTGTGGTGGGCAGTTGTACTATACTATAAATAATTTGTCTGATAAATTGTATAAATTATCTGAGCTTGGGGCAGGGGCATTACAAAAGAATAGTAGTTGTTTAAATTAAGAAAATATCTCAAACTCTCTTCAATAAAGTATGCTCTCGTATCTCTCAATGGAGGTCAATTACAATAATATATAAAGATCTAGAGAAATCCTAGTTTGATATCTTGATACAATAGCCATTACATATTCCTAAAGACATAACACTACAATAAGAGTCGTACGGTCTAACTTGAAGAGCAAGCTCGGGCTTAAATCGAATCCCCTAGACCCGAACCAAAAATTGTATCAGCCGTGTGTGTAGTCAAGTGCCAAACTTGTTGTTGACCGCACTTGACCTCTCGCCAACCCGAGGGGGTGTCAGTCGACTGCACAGTCTACCACACATACCCTTGTTGTTGCTGTTTGGCTTGCTTCCACTCCGCTTCGATTGCCTTGATTCCTCCTTCGCTCAATCATCTAATTTATTTAACTTAGTATGCAAGACATAAACTAAACAATCTCCACCTTGGATTGCATATTATGAATCCACACCTGTGTGATTTAAATCTTCTAGACTCTTTTATTCTCCTCTTACAAACAACTATGTTCTGTGACTTCTTCTGCTAGTTGAATCTACCTCCACCTTTTTTCCTATAGTTTTTATGCCCCTTAAAGGCACACCCCAGTAGGCGTTATCACGGAGGTGCCACCCTCCGCACGAACTCCACCTACCCCGAGACATCTCGACCTCTCAACGATATTCGAATGTCAAAGTTTTGCTCAAATGATTCTAGTGATGGCAAACTAGATAGTGCTTTAGGAATATAGGGCTTAAAAACACTTGCGCAAGTTTTCCGTTCCTACAAAGTTGGTAGAGGTTGTGCTCAACACCCCTCATTCCCTTCATCACCTTTCGATGACCTTCCCAAACTGATAGAACTCCACTTTGAGATGTGTACCTGTAGCCTCGTGCTTCAAGAGTTTCCACGGATACAAGATTATGTTTCAACTAAAGAATATGCATAACATTCTCTAGTGTGTAACCATTTCCATCTGATACCTCCAACTCGACCATTCCCTCACCACTACTTCACAAAACTCATCAACCACCGTTTTCACACAAAGGTCTCATGTGAACTTGTAAGTAGAAAATATTTCCCTCTTGGAGCATATATGAGAAGAAATCTCCGAATTAAGAAACCTGCTAGAATACACATCTATAAAATTTGAAACAAGATTATTGTCTAAGCTATCACCAGATTATGTGGCACTAGATTTGGTGCCCCTCTGACTCAACCACTTGTACAACTTTTTTTGTAATGCCCATCTCCTTAGCAATGATGGCAACGAATCATACTCTTACGTGCACTTTCCCTTCCATTTGAAGTATCATCCACCTCCAAGCAACTCACACACGTAGATGTCGATTTCTGACTCTCCTTCCTAAGTGAATCCTCATCCAAGCCCCCGATCATACCTGCTACCGAAAACTTCTCCTTGGTAGATTTCCTGTATAGCATGGTTATCAAGTTGGATGAATTTGATGGTGAATATATCAAGTTTGAAGCTTTTAAATCATCTTCATTAATCTTCCTCGGTTCAGATAACTCCGTATTGAACTCCAGTGTATGATTTAGAAGAGTGATACTTTCCTTCATTGAGAAATCTAACAACTTTCTTTTCTGGAATATCTGATCCTGTAGCGGCGATTCTGAGTATAGTCAGTGCTGAGTCTTGCCCACAGACTCACCGTGCTTTGCTCCTCCATGTGGTTGCACATGACTTCGCTCGTCAATGCCATCTGAATTAAACTCAAGGCTTTTGAACAAATCTCTTCTCAATTTTCCTGCTTTATGCCGATTGATCTCCCTTTATCTCCTTCTATGATTAGTTTCAAATCCTTTAGAACCAATGTATCATACATGTTCACCATCCAGAGATCAAAGTTGGTCTTACCAATGCCTTGCTTGATCTTCGTGATCTGATCTGTCATCTCCAAGGAACTCGAACAAACCCACGAACCGGCAATAGATTTCTGACATAAAGCTCTGATACCACTTGTTAGGAATTTCATTTTTGTACCGGATAGTTTATATGACACGATCAACACAAACCACCAAGCAAATAGAAGATAACACCAAACACACAAAGCACACAATTTTGTAGCACCCCGAATTTCCAACAAATAAAATTCAGAGATAAGTGGCATAATTTCCAGAGTCAACTTCATTTGCAATCATAAACACAGTATGAAATACAGGAGAAAATTTAAAACTTTTTATTAAATATTTTCTTATTACAAAACACAGCGGAATTAAACACATTAATTACAATAAATTACAAATCTTTACAACACATAGAATGTTCAATTTGCATTTATACCCTAAGCTTTATTTGCATCAATGCTATCTATAACTGAAAATCCTGCAAGAGTCTATTGAAAGTGGGCACGTCAGTTAAATGCAACTGACGTCAAATATAGTAATAGTGATACTTCTACTTCTCACAATCAGAAACTTGATGCATATTAATATAGCAATAATACATGATGCATAAAAAATAATAAATAGAACATGGAACAACAATAAGTGGAGCACAAAACAACACATGAAGTTAGGTTAAGTGTCAAGTGTATGAGATGAAAAAAAAAACAAGTATGCGTAAAACAAGTCAAGAAACACAAATGCATATGATGATTTCTAATGCATACTTGTCAGATTCTATGCATCTCATACAACATAGGTCCAGTGCAAGCCTTTATCGTTCTCCACTTTATAGGGTTCAATTCCTCGTTATGCAACCTACTACCATGACTACTATTTAGATATTTTGCAAATATTGACTATCGCCCTTGGAATACTGAAGACCAATCCTACTCCGTAGATCACTCTGGGGCCTCTCATACCCTCGTCCTGAAATACTGGAGACTGTCTCACTCCGCAAGTCATTATGGAGCTCTCATTGCACAAATATACCATGAGCGTCGCTCTCATCCCGGAATACTGGAGATCAATCCAACTCCGTAGATCATTCTGGGGCCTATTTCATCCCTCGTACCAAAATACTAAAGATTATCTCATTCCACATATCATTCTTAAGTCCATAACTCATGTTTGCTCTTGCTTCATCATATCACCATCTAATGTCCTTATGCGTACATGAGCAATCTGAGCCACCTAGAGCTAGCTCCACCCTACCAGACTTAAACGCAAAAAACTAGGAACACTAGCCTTCACTAGCTAATTTCCACTATCAATTAACTCACTACCGGTAATCCTGGCTCCTGCCAACCTCTAGTGCTCACAATGCAAAAATCATCACAATCTTTCTAAGGTTCACATCACAACCCTAAATCTCAAATCAAACCCAACTTGGTTCAATTATACAAAATTACTTTTCATTAATTCCATTCCTTTAAATTAACTAAAACTGCCAAAACTCTCTCTTTCATATATGGAAACATATCCAACTTATGATAATTCTTTAAAATCAACTTTTAAATACCACTTTCCATTCATTCATAAAGTTCAACCAATTCTACAGGAAACTCTTTCAACTCAACTGAAACATGCCTCTTAATCACGTTGGAACTCGTCCCAAGAATCTGAAATTCTTTTGTCTAAAATTTGAAATTTCCACTTTTTAGAAACCGAAAAATACTCCCTTAGAGCTCAAAGTTTTACTTCAAAAAAACTGAAACATATAACCCCTCAAAACTGAGAATTTAATCTCTCAAAACATAAATTTATTTCCGTCAAAATGTTTCTTGAATATATCAAAACTTGAAATTAGATTAAATAAAATCTGAAATTTAACAACTTCGAAACTTCATCAAAACTCAATCAAATCTCTCATGGATATTAGTTTAAACACATTTATATACACTTCTATATGTATACTAGAGTTCCCCCACCATAGAACACAAATCCACATAAAAAACCCACTCGAAAAACACTCCAAAAATCCGAGCACAAACCCAACCAGCAACAAAAGCAGGTTTCGGTTTTGAACAGTAACCCTCGGGTTACTGCTCAACCCGAGACCCAACAACCCTTAACCTAGGGTTTTGACCTCCAAATCCTAGCACCCATATATTTAATGTATTTTATATGCATATTTCTTCCCATATACTATTTGCATGCATAAATAATCAGGGTTTAGCATCAAGAATTATGTTTACCTTATAACAACGAATAAACATGAAAAAAAAATCTCAACTTTAAAATCAATCAAGTATGAATTTAATAGCATACAATAAGTTCTAACTACAAGTTAAATGCATGATCATCAATCAATTTTATAGACCCCAAATAAGATCTTGATCAATTAGAAATTTGTATTTGTATGTTCATGATAATCTCCAAGTCATAATATTAAAACCCAATATTTAATACACAATCCACCATCATACATCAAGTTAAGTTCTTCTATGTGTCTAACATCAATAACATTCTTTTAATTTTTTTTAACATGATAATCATAACATCAATGAAGTTCTAATTCCATGAAAAATATCAATACCACATTCATTCCTTATGCATACTTCCATAAAAAACTTGAGAATCTAAAACATGAAATTAATTATAATTAAAACAACGAATTCTCTTATAAATATTGCAACTTTTTAATCAACCAAGCAATGATTTTGCGTGTGTTCAATGGTCTATAAATTATCATAACAAATATCCATCAACTACTGTAAACTCCATGATCATACAAATATTTTTTGTAAATCAGAACAAGTTCTTTCATGCATCACCAATCTCTAACATCAATAAATAATTTATACATGGTAATCACATCTCAATTAGGGTTCTTATTCATGAAGATGTTATTTGACTACCCATTCATTGAGATTTACCCTCTAATAGATCTACATCAAGTTTCATACTCATGCAAAATCTTAACATATACCATACTTGATCAATCATCATATTCTACAAGCATATAACAAATCAAGAGATAAGAAGTACTACCCACCTCAAAGAAGATCAATGAAGAATAATAATAACTAGAAGGAAAAGCTCCTCCTCGCGAAAATCCAAAGATCCAAGCCTCCAAAACTCCAAGATAAAATTAAAGAAACTGAGAATTTTTTTTGGTTCCAAAACATGGGAAACAGCTGCTGCTGTTTATTATAGGCAGGGACTGCATTATCAAGGGTTTTACGAAGATTTTACAAATCCCCCCCCCCCCCCAAATCAAATATTTACATAGATCTTCCATATCAAGTAGTTAGTCGTATCAAACTATCAAATAAGGCAAGATTTTATATCCCCCTGATTTGGCCTGCCCACATGCAGCCAAGGGGTTTCAAAATTCCAAATTTGCCTATGAGTAGCAATTTTACACAAAAGTCCTTCACTTTGAAATATTTGCAAACATGCCATAAATCATTCATAAAAATAAAAAATCCAAAAAATTCAGAATTATTATCTACTAATAAATATTATATTTTTCAAATAAATTTTCTAACTTTTAATTCTCCAGGAGAAATATTTGCAATAAAGTCTCCAACAATCTCAAAATTACGTAAATATATATACTCAATAAAATCAAATCAAATTAAATTAGAGGGATAAAATCTCTCCCCCTAATCTCTCCACTGCCAAACCGGCCTACGAAAATAGTCCAACCAAATTTTGAATTCAAATTTTGCTTCCAAACGATATTTTGCTTAAAAGACATTTTCTTTCAAAGTATTTACAAAAATAGTTTCTTTATTCAGAAAAATCCCAAAATTTAAAATATACTCAATCATAAATAGGATAATTTATTCAGAACATCAAAAGTGAAAATTTGCCCGTCCAAAGATTTGCACGTGTGAAAATGTCAGTTTTACAAAAACTCAAAATAATTAAATAAGATAATTTAAAAATTATTTATTAATCCAAAATATTGTATTTAAAATTATGGGGCGTTACATCACTCTCCCCTTAGAATAGTTCTGTCCTCAGAACTACTACCAGCCAAGGAAAAATAAAAACAAAGAACGTATACAAACAGTTCAGAAAAATCACTATATCTTTATTGTCTAATTACCTTGGGTTGCTAACTAAAGAAAATAACGTATAATAAGAACAGTAAAGTAAATATGAGAACTGACAGAGCAACAAGTATAAGCAAAATGCATAATGCATAAAACTAATCCCAGGAAGATATATAAAATTTATTAAAAAATTATATGCAATAACTTGTTGAAAGCAATTAGATAATCAATTTATGCATACAAATTTCTACAGCATAATTATCATTACTAATATAAGTTAGTCAATAATACTTTAAAGCACGCAAAGGAATCAAAAGCTCCCTTAAAACTTGGATACACTATAAACACAATGCACTATGAATTTCAGATTGTTGAAAATAGACAAACGTACGTAACATGAAACTTAGACAAGAATACGAATAAAAGAAAATTGTCTAAAGTAACAAATAACAATAAGTTTAGTCAGGAAAACAAAATATTAGACATTCCAAAGGTCGATAAAACATTTGTATAAAACCGTAAAATGCACAATAGATATGTGAACAAATCAACAGAAAAAAAATAATTACTAATCAAATAACATCGTAAAAGATCATTATAGTAAGAAAGATAATAAGGCCAACCATATAATATAAGAAGCCAAAAGAGAAAGTTAAGAACATAAATAATGGCAAAAGTAAATAATAATAAAAGTAACACAAAGAATACAAACTTAATGGTGATAAAAAAATAAATAGATATGGGAAGATAGTCATCCAAAGACACGTCGAAACACAAACAAATTTAGCTAAGCAAAAGTAATAATAATAAACGTACACAAAGGAAAACCAAGTAAACTAGTTCAAGTTATCTGAAAATATAAAGTGGAATAGTATACAAAAAATGTCTTAAAGAAAGAAATTATATGTTAAACTTAATTTTTAGTCAAATTAAAGCATTGAATTTTAGAATAGTTCAAGAACAAATATTACTTAAGTGAATCTATAAACATTTATTAACATTTAAATTTGAAGCAAACCACTCAAAATTTGAAATTTGTACCCCTTAAAACTAAAATTATATGCTTTCAAATAAGAAATTATATTTACTCAAAAATCTAAAATTTCACAATTTTCAAATCTATATTTATATGCTTCAAAAATATGGAATTATATTGTACCAATCCTGAAATTATACACATGAAATCAAGTCATACTAAAACTGAAATATTTATATACTCGAATATGGAATTTGTCATCTTGAAACATAATAAATTCAAGAAATCTGTAACTAACCAATTAAAACTGAATTTAATTTAATTCGGCTATAAAGGTTAATCAATCTAAAATTTTCAGGAATAACCGTTCAAATATGAACGTTTCCCATTCTAAAAATCAGAAATCATTCAAATATGAAACCTACAATAAAAAAAAATCTAAAATCATACAAATTCTAAACTTGTTAAAAATCTAAAACTAATAACACAAAAATCTAAATTCACGCGAACTTGAAACTTACAGAAATATGAAATTAATCATAAATAAATAAATAAATGAAATCTGAAACTAATAAAATATGATATTAACAATATTAAAATAAAAACCTGAAATCAATAATAATTGAAAAATAAATAAAAAGGACATGAAACAAATCCAACATAAATCTTAAGGGTAAAACCGTTCAATATAGTAAAACCATTATAAAATTTTGATTGTGTGAATATATAGCTGTACATGTATACACTTCATTAACTTTCAAAGGATAATATTAAAACAAATATCGTCAGGTGTAACTTTAGAAAGCTATTATAAACTGATCTAAATAGCTATATACAAAAACATAATATATTCAAAGCAATAACCCAAAGAAAACCAAATTTAAGTAAAAATTGTTAATTATAATTTAATTATTGTAGTATCCGTCACACAAAAGTGACAAACAAAAACCAAAACACAAAAGTGACAAACAAAAACCAAACATTACGTTTTCAAACTGTAAACTGCAAACACCAATAGAAAAAGAAAAGCTAGATTCGTCACATTCCAAACTCCAGTAATAAAATTTGTTTCTATAAAATCACAAAACTTATAGAATAAATAGACTAGAACTAGCAAAACATGCTTTAAAATTAAACAATTATAATTAGATTTGTACAAAAATAGATAAGTCAATAACTAATAAAATTATCCTGATTTAACGTCAATAATAATAAAAAATAATTTAAAATAAATTATAACAGCAAGAGAAAACAAATCATTCATCTTCTATTTACGCGAAAACAATCAACCCACTTACGATAAAGAAATTTTTATTTGAATCTAGACATACAAATAATTCAAATTTTACTACAAGCATTCATGGTAAAACAACTAACTCACACATCTAATGTCCACCTAGGTACACACACCTCTAATGTCCACCTAGGTACTCACACTTCTAATGTCCACCTAGGTACATTTCTGATATGTCTAAAAATAGAACCAAATCAAGATCATTCAAATCGGTTACGAATCTTAAAGCTCTCCGGGGTAAAACGATAATTTTACCTAGAAACAGGTCTAAAATGGGAATTGGGTCTTTCTTCAAAGCCCAGTAACCCAAGAACGGATCTGTCCTACTGAGTCAGGGTGACAACCCATTACAAACCATCTCAGGTCATTTAAAGAGTAATTCCAATTCATGGTTATCTCTAAGAGACAGTTTAAACCAAATCTCTTATCATGAAACGATTTAAACTCTACATCTTATCCAAAAATACCGGGACATAGGGATAAATGATTATCTTTAAATTGTCTCTAAAGGAAACTATAAATACCCCTCCCCCCCCACCATAAGAAAGGTAATCAAAAATTTTCCACAAATTGCTCTTTCATAATCTTCCTAATTACTGACTTGAGCGTCGGAGGTTTCGTCGCTGGGATCCATCCCGGTGTATCAAACTTTTTGCAGGTTAACGGAAGCAGTGAGAAATAGTCAAACGCCGGCAAAAAGTCAACAGGTTTGTCTTATTTGTTTCCAAAAGAATCCACAAATTCATCTGTTTGCTTCCACACCAAAATCAACAGCAATAGATTGGTGCAGTCTGTGGGAAAAAAAGCAATCCAACCTTACTTCACTGGTGAAGTTAGTTTCCAAGCCATGCCTCCTAAAGGAAAGGGGAAGGCAGCGACATCTAGCCGAAGAGCCACTCCTCTTCCTCCTCCTCCACCACTCCAAGATCTTCTTCTTCAACTCGACCAATAGGTTCAGCAACCGTAGCCTGAACAGTCACTTTCCCAACAACTTCCTCCTCAACAGGCCCCTCTAAGGTCTCGGGGGCTGCCCCGGGGGGCTCTCGTTGAAGTCGCCCAAAGCAACACCCTCTTCACGACCAAGTCTCAGTCCACAATCCCTCAACTGACTCTATGGCTTCTCAAAGCCCACCTGGGCAGGATCTCCGTCAAGTAATTGTTAACTGCCAATAGGGGGTCGACATCCGAACTTGCTTGAATGAAAGGCAAGCCCTTGAGGACGTCCCTCAACCCGAGTGTCCAGGGGCCCCAAGAGTCCGGACTCCTCGCAGGCCGAGCCGCCGAGGAAGAGAAGATCCCCTCCTCCGATGAGGCGAGGAGAGTCCCCTCCACGTCGTCCGCAAAGAATTCATACACCAATAAGCCGAGCCTCACAAGGGACCGCCGAGCTGAAGGGGCACCAGTCACTCAGGCTGAGTTCCATAACTTTAAAGAAGATATCCTGCGAGCTCTTAATATTGCCATGAGTTAGGACCAGCGTGCGCCTAGCCCTCGCCATACCGCCACTCATGAAGGAGTGTCCCAAGGATCGACTAGATCCGACTGGAGGGATGACTCGGTCCACTGCTGTCTCCACGAGATGGAGAGGCGCCTCAACATGATCAATCCCAAAGAAGAACAACGGAATAATAAGTTCTGCCCAAGCAGACCCCCTTTTCCAGGGCCATTATGGAAGCTCCGGTCCCCAAAACCTTTAGCCTCTCTTTGAGTCTTATGATGGGGAGTCAGACCCGGCCGATCATATCGAGAGTTTTAAAACTCTCATGATGATTTATCAAGCCTCGGATGCACTTCTCTACAAGGCCTTTCCAGCAACATTGAAGGGACCAGAGCGAGAGTGGTACTCCCATCTATCCCTACCCTCCATCTTCTTATTCGAACAGTTTGAGGTGCTCTTCCTCACCCACTTTGTTAGCAGTTGTCGAGTTGAGAAAACAAGTGCATCTTTGCTAGCCCTCAGCAAAGAAAGGATGAACGCCTAAGAGATTACGTTCGGCACTTTACTGCCGAGGCCCGGTCTATTGCCTGCCTCAGCCAATCAGTAACTTCTGCAGCATTCAGACACAATGTAAATAATGCCGACCTCAAGGCGTCCCTTGCCAAGAAGCCTCCTCGGGACTTCTCGGAAATCCTGTTTAGGAGTGAGAAGTACATTTGAGTGGAAGAAGCTCTCAACCCCCTCCCTCCCTCCCCAGTCAAACAGAAGAATACAAGCGAAGAAGGGTCCCAGAAGTTCCAGAGGGACGAAAATGGCCAATGCCGCCCAGCTCTTCGTTTTGAGAAGTTCACCCCCCTTAATGCTAGTATATCAACAGTTCTTATAGAGGTGGATAAGGAAGGGCTACTCTGCGGTCCCCATAGAACAAATACCCTTGGCAAGAAAAGGAACAGGGATAAGTGGTGCCGCTTTCATGGGGACCACAATCATGACACAGATGATTGTTGGGCTCTCAAAGAGGAGATTGAAGAACTCCTACAGTGGGGACACCTGGCCAAATTCGTCAGAAAGACGGGGCCGGTCGTTCACCCCGAGGAGCTAATAATCAAACCGAGAGGCCCAACGAGTTCCAAGACTCCGAACCTGGGGCCATCCTCTACCTTATCCATGGAGGTCCAATAGGGAGAGAATCAAACTCCTCCCGAAAGGCCTTTATCCTATCGTAGAAGTAGGTTTTCAGTTTTCAATAAGGCCGATGCTTGTAACACGGCCAAAAGCTTTTAATAAGGGCTTGCCCCATTGAAGCGGCCACTTAGTTTGTCTCAATAAAACTTAGCTTTTTTCTATTGGAAATTATTTCATTTGCCTCATTTCTATCTCTCTGAGTCACATCTATGACTCGTTAAATAGTAAGTTCGGAGTCCAGCTTGTCCTACAGGGCTGCTCCTACAACTTACTAGGCTCAAAATACAAGTTTGAAGTCCAACACTTGGTTCGACACCGCTTTAGCCGCTTGTAAACAAGAAAATGCAGAGTAGCTCACCATTGGACTTGCTCCTACAACTAGTTAACTCCCTCAAACAATAAGTTGGGAGTCCAACACTTAGTTCGACGCCGCTTTAGTTGCTTGCAAACAAGCAATTGCGAAGCAGCTCACCATTCGAAATTGCTCCTACAACTCGTTAACCCCCTAAAAAAACAAGTTTGGAGTCCAACACTTGGTTCGATGCCGCTTTAGCCGCTTGTAAACCATCAAGTGCGGAGCAGCTCACCATTCGGAATTACTCCTACAATGTGTTGATAACTCCTTAACAACTAGTTCGAAGTTCACAATCAAGGTTCGAAATTGCCCTCACAGCTTATAAGTATGCAGGTTCGGGGCTCAAAATGAACATTCATACTACTCCCACTACTGGCTAGATTTTGCAACAAGCAAGTTCGGAGCTCAACTCTCCCCTAGAGTTGCTCCTCAAACTTGTGTCCAAAACGGCTGTCTCCTAAAGCCTGGTGATGCATTTCGCTCCACTCGCCTCCTGAGTGGCCTTCTTCTCAACGAGTTCGGAGCTCAACTCTCCCCTAGAGTTCTCCTCAAACTCATCTCCCGAATGGCTCTCTCCTAGAGCCTGGTGATGCTCTTCACTCCGCTCGCCTCCCAAGAGGCATTCTTCTCAATGAGTTCGGAGCTCAACTCTCCCCTAGAATTCTCCTCAAACTCGTCTCCCAAATGGCTCTCCTAGAGCTTGGTGATGCTGTTCCCTCCGCTCGCCTCCCGAGCGGCTTTCTCCTCAACGAGTTCAGAGATCAACTCTCCCATAGAGTTCTCCTCAAACTCGTCTCCCAAACGACTCTGTCCTAAAGCCTGGGGATGCTCTTCGCTCCGCTCGCCTTACGAGCCTTCTTCTCAACAAGTTCGGAGCCTAACTCGTCTAAAGACGCTCCCTGAACTCGCCTCCAAGAACGTATCTCCCCTAGAGTCATACAAAGCTCTTCTCAATTTTGTGAAGGCGAAGATGTTGCGGGACTATTTTAAACATGAAGAAGGATGATTCTTCAACTAACTTCTGAAGAGAAATTGTAGATCTTTGAGTCAGCTTCGAAACGAGGGTTCACACTGTTAGTGTTAGTGCCCTAGAGACAATGTGATTGTGCTTCTAGGAAATACTTTTGTTAATTAATGATTGTGTTCTATTGATTATTATATGTTAATTTATTATGTCTTAATTTACTGCGATAAAAATGTTAGAATAATAAATGTCCTTGGAATATATAATACGTATTCTATATCTTTAAGTATGAGACTTAAAAATGAGATTATATGAATAGTGTTTATATTCCTAAATATCCCTAATCAAGCATCGTCATTATGGGACAATAATAATGCATAAAGATTAGTATGTTTGTTGACTGATGACCACATCTCATTGGTCATAGGTATAGTGATACTAAAGTCAAGAACATAGGTGCATGTAAGATTCTACATGGCACTGGATAGACCCACAGTGAGATTCTTCATGTTTAAATAAAGTCATAAGAAAGACTCACAGTGATAATGGTGTAATGATCCTCTGACTTGAGATCATTATATTTCTATAAGAGGATTAATATACTTTGACTACATTAAAAGTTACCTTTGACCGGGTGATGATAAAAGTGGACATCAGGTATATTATGAGTCGTATGAGAAATATGAATGATAGATAAAGGATTTAACCCTCCTATAACTAGGAGAGATATTATTGGCCTCTTGATTGAGTGAGACTATGAAATGCATGGCCATGCTCAAATAATGATTTGTTTTAATAGTCTACTCATTGATCAAGGAAACCCGGATTAAATGTTGAAGAGGATGACTGAGAACATGCCTCGAGTTTAATCTATAATATATGGTTAAAGGGATTATATTACACGGAAACATTAATCACGAAAGGTTTTATTGGATCACTAATTATTATTATTACTTGGGTAGCAATGATGTATTACTAGATGCCGCTCATTGTTTATAATTTTATTATTGGATATTAAAATTATTTCCAACGTAATAATAACCTAAAGGGTCACACACAAGAACGCTTGAAGGAGATTTGATTTAAATTATGAATTTAAATTAAATAGTAATTCGAATTTATTTATGATATTAATTAAGTGGGACTTAATTAATTAATTAAATATAATTTCAAATTTGCTAATGATTAGAATTAGAATTATATTAGAATATTAATTAAGTTTGACTTAATTATTTATTTAATTAAGAATTCTAATTTTAATAAAAGCCCAATAGGATTGGGCTTTAGATAAACAGATTTGTCTCTCTATATAAAGATCTTAAACTCTCAAATTGTTTTTTGAGGCTAAGAGAAAAAACCCTAGCCGTTTGAGAGAAGAAGATGGAGATAGAGAGAATTTATTTTTCGGATGCCAGTACATCGCTCCTTCAAATACCAAGTGTTCGTGTGGATACCGATAGAGCGTAGATCGCGTCAGCGGGATGCGTGGTGATTCAAGAAGCTTGGACCTCCATTAGTCATCCTTTTCTCAACTGTTAAAGCTTCGTTTTAAGGTAAACGTTCATAACTACGAATTAAACGTCTTGTTTTGCATGGATCCTGCGATTGGGTTTCGATTTTATTGTTTTAATCCGCTGCATTTTTGCCCCGAAAACCCAACAATGGCATCAGAGCCACTTGCGAAAACGTTTTAATTCGTTTATTTGTTACAGTTTTGATATATATGCATAAACTGTAAGTTAATGATGATTGGAATGATCATATGATGATCTTATAATCTGTATGTATACTGATATGTATATGATTTATGTTTGTTCTAATTACGAGAATCGTATTCGATATGGATTCTGAAACGGCTGCTGCAGATTTGCTGAAATCTATTTCTAGTGTCCGATTTTTGCAAATGAGTACCTTTTCGGAAAGGGAAACGAGCGTCTGAACAAAACTGATAGCTTAAGCTATCACCGACTTGTCTGTAAGGCGTTTGACGCCGTTTAGGGCCTGAAATATGCAATTCTATGTTTTCAGATTTAATTTCAATTTTCTGAATTATGCCTTATATGATTTTATGATTGGATCATGATGAAATATGATATGGTATAACATGATAAGATAATATATGATATTATTTGAATATTATATATTTGTTCTTATCGCGTAGATTGTATACGATACGGTTTCTGCAAAGATGAGCAGATTTGGTGAAATCTATGTCCAGTGTCCGATTTTCGCAAATAAAATATGTTTTCTGACTGGAATCGGGTCACTGAGCAATACTGACTTTGTCACCGACGCGGATATAAGGCGTTTGACGCCGTTTAGAACCTGAAAACTGCGATTTACTGTTTTCAGAATTTTGATTGCAATTTTCTGATTTTACCCTATTTAATTTTTGTGATTGGATCATGACAAATATGATGTGGTATGATGACATAATGAAATATGAGATATTCTTAATTGTTATATGAGCATGGTGTATGGTTATGGCCTTAAGACCCATAGGTTAGTGGTTTTGATTTATGGTTTGGTTTCTAAATACGACTTGCATGTCGTCTTCAATTTCTTGTAATTTATATTCTCGAATGTAACTCGAGTTCCTCTTGTAAGTTCATAAGAACATTTTTTTTTTTCCATTATTCAATGTAATGATCAATGAAGACATGGAAGCAAGGAGGCAAACTAATGAGCATTCCAAAGAAGGAGATACAAGATGAAGATGAAGAAGATAAAGACATGTAATAGTGTAGTATTTTAAACCACCCATAGATTGACCTTGATTTTTCCATTAGCTTGGAAAGATCATATAGGATGGGCCATAACCAAACACGTTTACTTTATGCACTTTACATATGTATGAATGTATGTGATACAATGTATGTGTAGAGATAATGATGCATGCTTAATTAGATTAAGATGAATGTATTAGATACGACACCCCATTCATGCTTAAACAAGATAAAATCTATAACGATTTAAGATGAACATTAAACAAACGATCATGAGATTCTTGTGTTTATGAAACACGATAATTAAATATGAATTTTCATTATTCAACGATTGAATGATTTTGTCAACAACCGATTACGAATCTGTAAGAAAAGGGGTGCCAATAATGCCGTCTGTGCGTTAACCTCTGATCTGGAAATCATTCATTCAACGAATTTTGATTTGAAATATTTGATTCAAGGAAAAATTGAGAATCTCTTTATGATGGGATCATGATCGTTTATAAGTAAATCCCTTAATAAATATTAAGTTAAACAAGATGCTTTCCAATGAATAACACTCATCAAGGCCTAGATCATAAGGGGTGGGTTTGCCAAAGCAGAGTGCTCCTTTTAATCGTGGTGAGGTGCGAAAGAGTAAATGTGATACTCGTTATGTTGATTCATTGGGCCTAACTTAACTAAGTCGTCACAATAAGATTATGAACTTAGAAGCATAGAGTTTGGCGAAAAATTTATTAGATAAATTAGAGCAATGGTTGTTCACCAAACTATCCAAGAGTTATATACGTGATATAATTGACAAATGTTGTCTACCTAAATAGTTGTGTTTTGGGAGTTTCAGCCAACGCTGACTCAAGACATGATGAAATATGGATCTTGGCTCACTAGAAAGATATATAATAAATGCTTTCCGAATTAATGGTAAGGGCTATTAATTTGATCAAAATAGTGGGAGATATATATTATGAATATATATGAATCATTTGAACATAAACTAATAATTCCGTAGACTAATTCTTTTATGCATTTTACATTATAGATATTCTAATGGCAAACAACTCAAATAACTTCTCTGTACGATCTGTCCTTGAGAAGGACAAGTTGACAGGAACAAACTTCCTCGATTGGCAAAGGAATTTGAGGATAGTCCTCAGGTAAGAGTGAAAGCTCTATGTCATTTCCTCGCCCTGGACCTCTCCCTGTAGGTGCATCGGTTGATCAACGTAATGTTTATCAGAAACATATCGATGATGACACGGATGTCACTTGTCTTATACTTGCGACTATGAGTCTTGAGCTTCAGAAACAGCATGAGCATATGGATGCTCATATAATGATAGAGCACCTTAAACGTATGTTTGAAGGATAGGCTCGTCAAGAGAGGTTTGATACAAGTAAAGCCTTGTATGCATGTAAATAGGGTGATCGTGATCCAGTTGCACCGCATGTTCTAAAGATGATGGATATATGGAGTACCTTGCTACTCTGGGTTCCGCCATCAGTCCGGAAGCTCAGATAGATCTAATCTTGCAATCTTTGAACAACGACTATGCTCAATTTGTAATGAATTACAATATGAATGAGATAGACAAGACACCTACCGAATTGTTGGCTATGTTGAAAACTACTGAGACCAACATTCAGAAGGCATCCCCTGCTCCCATAATGATGGTCAACAAAGGGAATGCCAAAGGAAAGGGTAAATGGAAAGGCAAGAACAAGATTAGATCTAAACCTGCTAATCCAGAACCCGCTGTTAAGGCTTAGAAGCCTACTGGAGGTGTTGCAAAGGCAAAGGCAAAGGGTGATTGTCACTATTGCAAGAAGCCGGGTCATTGGAAGAGAAACTGTCAAACTTATTTGGAGGATCTGAAGAAACTGAAGGTTGTTCAGATTTCTGATTCAGGTATTTATATTATAGAAGTCAAATTTGTCTACTTCTACATCATGGGTATTAGATACTGGATGTGGTTCTCACATTTGTATAAATGTGCATAAACGGCGAAGGAGTAGAACTTTGGCGTTAGGAGAAGTCGACCTACATGTTAGCAATGGAGCAAAGGTTGCTGCTTTAGCTGTAGGGACTTATTATTTATCGATGCCCATGGGGCTTATTTCAGAACTTGAGAACTATTTTACGTGCCTGCAATTTGCAGAGACATTATTTTGGTTTCTTGTTTGGACAAGATTGGTTTTTCCTTTTTGATTCAGAACAATTGTTGTTCCTTTTCATTAAATAATGTTACCTATGAGGTTGCACGTTTGTTTAATGGTTTATATGTTCTTGATTTTGATACTCCTATCTATAATGTAAATAATAAACGTCTAAAGATAAATGACTCAAATCAAACATACCTCTGGCACTGTCATTTAGGCCATATAAATGAGAATCGCATTTCCAAGTTACATTAGGATGGATACTTGGATAAGTTTGATTTTGAATCATACGAAGAATGTGAACTATGTCTCATTGGCAAAATGACTAAAACTCCTCTTACCGGATAAGGTGAGAGGGCCACCAAATAATTGGAATTGATACATAGTGATGTATGTGGTCCAACGCGTATGTTGGCAAGAGGTGGCTTTTACTAATTTTAACCTTTACTGATGATTTTAGTAGATACGGATATGTGTATCTTTTGAAGAACAAATCCGAATCGTTTGAAAAATTCAAAGAGTAAGAGATTGAAGAAGAAAAACAAATAGGCGAAAGTATAAACTCTACGATCTGATCGTAGAGGAGAATACCTAAGCTTAAAATTTCTTAAAAGCGTGTGGTATAGTATCACAACTCACTCCTCCTGGAACACCACAAAGACATGGTGTGTCTGAGAGGAGAAATCGCATTTTGTTGGACATGGTGCGATTGATGATGAGTCTAGGGGATCTTCCAATTAGTTTCTGGGGTTATGCCCCTAGAGACGGCTGCAGAAACACTAAACCGAGTTCCTTCTAAATCAGTTCAAAAGACACCATATATGAGATATGAACTGAGAAACGTCACAGCGTGTCATTTATGAAAATTTGGGGATATGAAGCGTTTGTGAAACGTATGATCTCTGACAAGCTAGGATCAAAATCAGATTTTGTGGGATACCCAATGGAAACAAAAAGGGTATTAATTCTATAAACCTTCGGAGAACAAAGTGTTTGTTGCTTGAATGGCTATGTTTCTAAAGAGAGATTTACTTTCTAAGAAAAATAGTGGGAGGACAATAGATCTCGATGAGGATCGAGAACCACAGAATAATGTTGAACAAGAGTTGGAACATGAGCAGAGTGTGACTCAAGATGTTGATAACAACACTGCTCAAGAAACACAAGTTATTCGTAGATCTAGTAGGATTCGCTATGAGCCAGAGAGATATCGTGGATTTCTTCTGACTCAAATTGGCGATGTGATGATCATAGATGATGATGAGCCTCTCACCTACAAAGATGCTATGAATAGTCCAGATTTTGAGAGATGGCTGGAGGCCATAAAATCTGAGATGGATTCCATGTATGAAAATCAAAGTATGGACTTTGGTTGGACCACCCGAAGGGGTAAAACCCATAGGGTGCAAGTGGGTTTCTTGAAGAAAACTGACGTGGATTGTAATGTACAGACCTACAAAGCAAGACTAGTGGCGAAAAGTTTCAAGCAGATTCATAGTAGTGACTATGATGAAACTTTCTCACCGGTGGCTATGGTCAAATCCATCAGGATTTTGCTTGCGATAGCAACTTACTATGACTATGAAATCTGGCAAATGGATGTCAAGTCGATCCAAAGTTTGCTAGAATGGTCTGTGAGAAGCGATGGTCCATTTATGGATTATAGCCGGCCTCGAGGAGATGGAACATTCATTTTGATGAAACAGTCAAAGAGTTTGGCTTCATGTAAAATGAAAATGTGTCGTGTGTTTACGAAGGGTTAGTGGGAGCCATGTGTCATTCCTAGTATTATATGTAGATGACATATTATTAATAGGGAATGACATTCCTAATCTACAGGTTGTGAAGATTTGGTTGGGAAATAGTTTCTCGATAAAAGACTTTGGCGATGATACATATGTCTTAGGGATCAGGATCTATAGAGATAGATCTAAAAGATTAATCGGTTTAAGTCAGAATACATACATATGTAAAGTGCATACTTAAGATAACGTTGCGGACCCACAAGACTAAGGCTTTGTCGCAGCAGAAGCACGAAGGTCACACTAGTTCCATGGGTATTAGATACATGAGTGATTGGCTCTAGTGCAAGTGGGAGATTGTTAGTGTTAGTGCCCTAGAGACAATGTGATTGTGCTTCTAGGAAATACTTTTGTTAATTAATGATTGTGTTCTATTGATTATTATATATTAATTTATTATGTCTTAATTTACTGCGATAAAAATGTTAGAATAATAAATGTCCTTGGAATATATAATACGTATTCTATATCTTTAAGTATGAGACTTAAAAATGAGATTATATGAATAGTGTTTATATTCCTAAATATCCCTAATCAAGCATCGTCATTATGGGACAATAATAATGCATAAAGATTAGTATGTTTGTTGACTGATGACCACATCTCATTGGTCATAGGTATAGTGATACTAAAGTCAAGAACATAGGTGCATGTAAGATTCTACATGGCACTGGATAGACCCACAGTGAGATTCTTCATGTTTAAATAAAGTCATAAGAAAGACTCACAGTGATAATGGTGTAATGATCCTCTGACTTGAGATCATTATATTTCTATAAGAGGATTAATATACTTTGACTACATTAAAAGTTACCTTTGACCGGGTGATGATAAAAGTGGACATCAGGTATATTATGAGTCGTATGAGAAATATGAATGATAGATAAAGGATTTAACCCTCCTATAATTAGGAGAGATATTATTGGCCTCTTGATTGAGTGAGACTATGAAATGCATGGCCATGCTCAAATAATGATTTGTTTTAATAGTCTACTCATTGATCAAGGAAACCCGGATTAAATGTTGAAGATGATGACTGAGAACATGCCTCGAGTTTAATCTATAATATATGGTTAAAGGGATTATATTACACGGAAACTGTAGAACCCCGTATTTTCAAATATTATTTTATTATTTGAAAATGAATTTAAATGAATTTTTGAGGATTTAATTGATATTTTCTAAAAAGATCTATCTTTTGTACACGTGCAAAACACGTGCAAATGAGTTTTGAGATGCTTGAAAAATTAAGAATTCTTTATGAAAAATCATTATTTATTATTTTGGAATTATGTAGTATTTTTCCGGATTTTTCTGAATTTAATTAGTACTATTTGCAAATTTTAATAAAAGAAGGACTTATTTGCAAAATTGACAATTTTAAGGGTTGAAGTGCAAAATGTATTTACTGGACTTTCCGATCAGTATTTGTTAAGGTATAGAAGTATATTTTCATATAAATCCTAATTTTAATGAATTATGAGATGAATTTCCAAAAGAAGATATATATATATATAATTGTATTTGGATGGATTGTTTTGCAAATGTAATTCCTAAACCCTAATACTTGATCCCGGCCTATATAAGAGAGTTTGCAGCCGTCATTCGCTGCACAACTCAGATCTTATTATATTTCTATTCTCTTGGTGATTGAAGAAGGAGTTCTTGGATCTAGCAAGAGGAAGGCTTGTGGATTCTTCTTGATTCTAAAAGGTGAGTGATATAGACTTGTTTTGTTTATGTGTATGATTGCATATTGTTTCGTTTGATGTTTTCGTATCTTGTATGAAATCGATGCCATGGTTGTTGTTCGTAATACACATGTGAAATCCATGAAAGATTAGTAGATCTCGATTGACAATTCTTGATTGCTTGAAACATGTTAAAGATTTGATTATGATTATGAAGATAAGAAATTGGATGGATGAATCTCTGGAACTTGGGATTACGAATTGGATTAGATTTGAGTTGAGAAAGAAATTTGATATTGAGATAGACTCCAGTATTGATTACTGATTTTAGACCTAATTTGTGAGATCTGTAGGCCGACAGTCGACTGGGACTAGGTATCAGTCGACTGGTACGACCCTAATATTGTATCTTTAGTTTTTCTCGAAATTCTCTCGGGTAAGTCGACTTATGTTCTTATAAGTCGACTTATGTTCTTATAAGTCGACTTATGTCCCCTTTTAAGTCGACTTATGTTTTGATAAGTCTTCTTATGATCTTTATAAGTCATCTTATGTTTTGATAAGTCTTCTTATGATCTTTATAAGTCATCTTATACTTTTGATAAGTCTACTTATGATTTTTATAAGTCATCTTATACTTTTGATAAGTCTACTTATGATTTTTATAAGTCATCTTATACTTTTGATAAGTCTACTTATGATTTCTATAAGTCACCTTATATTATTGATAAGTCTACTTATGGTTTTTATAAGTCATCTTATACTGTCAGCACTTGGATTGTTTCTTGAGAATTATTGATAATTATCTCGAGTAAGTCGACTGATGGTTGGTTAAGTCGACTTACTGCACTTGTTATAATCTTGACTATTAGTTCTCGAGGCAGTCGACTTATTACGGCATAAGTCGACTGGTTCTGATGAGTTTTCATGATCTTGAAGGTTCTTGTTACCGTTAGTTTATTTGTAGATGAATATGTTCGTCGGTGTAATAGTCACTATTGGTGATGCATGCCGGGTATGTATTCGATCTATACCTTCTTAGTTTATTTGTAGATGAATATGTTCGTCGGTGTAATAGTCACTATTGGTGATGCATGCCGGGTATGTATTCGATCTATACCTTCTTAGTTTGTTTGTAGATGAATATGTTCGTCGGTGTAATAGTCACTATTGGTGATGCATGCCGGGTTCGTATTCTATCTATACCCTCTTAGTTTGTTTGTAGATGAATATGTTCGTCGGTGTAATAGTCACTATTGGTGATGCATGCCGGGTTCGTATTCTATCTATACCCTCTTAGTTTGTTTGTAGATGAATATGTTCGTCGGTGTAATAGTCACTATTGGTGATGCATGCCGGGTTCGTATTCTATCTATACCCTCTTTAGTTTTGTAGATGGATATATGGGTATCCGATCTATGGTATTATTGGAGATCGATTGTTGGACATACATCGTGGTATTGAGATTTATTGATAGTTGGGCATGATCAGAGAGGTGAGGATTATTGTTGTTCTGATCAGTCGACTGGTCCTTTGAACAGTCGACTGTACCGTACAGTTGAACTGTACATATTTTGAGAGAGACTGATTGATGGATACTTGATCGTTGGTATTGTTTCTCGACTTGGTTCACTCATGTACTGGCCTATCGTTCTTGTTTCAGATTACATGTTCAGTTTATGTATTTTTGTTCAGTACATGTTGATTGAGAATTTATGTTTATTTGTTATTTATGTTTGTTGTTTATATCACTCACACCAGTTATGGCTGACCCCGTAGTTTTGGGGGTTAGGGTTCAACTCTAGCCTCACATGTTGCAGGTTATTGCTTAGAATTGGAGGCTTGGATGCTTGGGTTAGCTTTAGAGAGTATGAGTGAGACGATAGAGCCATGTGTAATTTTGTAAAGAATAGTGTTGTAAAAGAATTATTGTAATGTAAGGTGTTTGTATTTCCGCTGCTATTTGAAAGAAGTTGTTGTAATAAAGATTTGGAATAAAATGACTTGAGTTTTTGGTCTATGTATATTGTTACATTGAAGTGGATCGCTGGGAAAGTGCCACGTATTTTCTAAAGTTTCGTATTTAGAAATTCGGGGCGCTACAGAAACATTAATCACGAAAGGTTTTATTGGATCACCAATTATTATTACTTGGGTAGCAATGATGTATTACTAGATGTCGCTCATTGTTTATAATTTTATTATTGGATATTAAAATTATTTCCAACGTAATAATAACCTAAAGGGTCACACACAAGAACGCTTGAAGGAGATTCGATTTAAATTATGAATTTAAATTAAATAGTAATTCGAATTTATTTATGATATTAATTAAGTGGGACTTAATTAATTAATTAAATATAATTTCAAATTTGCTAATGATTAGAATTAGAATTATATTAGAATATTAATTAAGTTTGACTTAATTATTTATTTAATTAAGAATTCTAATTTTAATAAAAGCCCAATAGGATTGGGCTTTAGATAAACAGATTTGTCTCTCTATATAAAGATCTTAAACTCTCAAATTGTTTTTTGAGGCTAAGAGAAAAAACCCTAGCCGTTTGCGAGAAGAAGATGGAGATAGAGAGAATTTGTTTTTCGGATGCTAGTACATCGCTCCTTCAAATACCAAGTGTTCGTGTGGATACCGATAGAGCGTAGATCGCGTCAGCGGGATGCGTGGTGATTCAAGAAGCTTGGACCTCCATTAGTCATCCTTTTCTCAACTGTTAAAGCTTCGTTTTAAGGTAAACGTTCATAACTACGAATTAAACGTCTTGTTTTGCATGGATCCTGCGATTGGGTTTCGATTTTATTGTTTTAATCCGCTGCATTTTTGCCCCGAAAACCCAACACACCGCCCCAATCCGACCTCCATAGCACCGGGAAAGCCAGTTACAATGCTGCTGCACAAAGCTAACCGAGGGGTTGATTAAGTCAACACGAACACGGTCAAAATTCCCTTCGTATCGCTCTCTCGAAGTGTCTGGGGACCTCGGCAGCACTCCCTATGCATTCTTTTCACCAACGTCGAAATGAGAAAAACACTTTGCCCCAAGAATCGTGCTTGATCACGATCAATGGCTCAGATTCGCCAAAAAAAAGGGGTTAACGGGTCGGGTTTGAACCCGTTATAGGCCCAAACCCGCAAACCACCTCTTCTCCTTCTCCATCGAAATTGTGCGCCAAATTCACAGAACCCCTCTTCTTCAACGTCAGCTCCTCGCCATCTTCCAAACCCAAAACCCAACACCTCCAGCTCCTTCCTTGCAAAGGCTCAACCTCACGAGCTCTAACATCCCCATCGCCAAGCTCCTCTCCACCGTCGAGCTCAAAACCCAACTTTGCCAAACTCGCCAAAATTTGGAGTCTCGCCGAAATCCGCAACTTCGAGCTCCCCTCCACTGTTGAGCTCACCACCGTCATCGTCGAGCTCTATGTCAAGCTCACCATCCCCTTCGCCGAACTCCACTGCACCGAGCTCCATTACCGCCCTCGTCGAGCTCCACGACCGACCTCACTGTCACCTTCATTAAGCTCTATCACCATGGCCTCGTCAAAACTCCATTCCGAGCTCCCCTTCACGAGCTCCAAGTCCTTCAACTCCACCGTCGAGCACCTCCGAACTCCTTGTCATGCTTCTTCCTCGACGAGCTTCGTCATCGCCAAGCCCACGAACTCTTCTTCTACCTCCGTCACCTTCTCGAGCTCCAGTGTCGAGCTCTGTCTCCACCTCGAGCTCCCCTCCTCTGTCGTCGACCTCACCCTGTTAAGCTCCCCTCCTCCGCCGAGTCACCATCCCCTATGCGAGCTCTGACGTTGAGCTTCCCCCGCTGAACCCATTGCAGTCGAGCTCTCCTCCACTGCCGAGCTCCACGCCACCGTTACCGAGCTCCGATGAGCTCCTCTCCACTGCATTCGAATCCCTTCGCCGCTGAAGTCGCGAAGCTCGCCGCTCGAATCCGAGCATTCTTGTCACTGGAGTGCAAATTTGGAGAAAAGCTCCGTGCCAAGATTCGCACTTGATCTTGATCAAACGCCCACAATTGCGCCACGTCACCAGGTAAATATTTATTTATTTAATATGAAATTTAAAAAATCCGAAAAAATTAATTAAAAATTTCTAAAAATAATTATTAATTCAGAATATAATTTTAAAATTCTGAAAATATAATTATTAAATTAGAATAATTAATTAAAATTTTTGATAATTAATTATTTAAATTCGGAAATTGAATAAAAATTCCAAAAATGATTAAAAATTGGAAAAAATTCAGAAAAATCACAAAAAATCCAGAAAATTCTGAGAATAATTTTGGGTATTTACAAGCTCAGAATAACACCGTTACACCTCTAACAAGATCCAAATTTCCCCGAGAACTTCGATAAATTCTATAAGCCATTAAAAGCGGGCGAACTACTCTTCAAAGGTTGTGAAACTCAGTCTTCAGGAGTAGGGGGATTGTGATATGGGTAAAAATAGAACAAAATTGGGATCATTCAAATCGAGCACTAATCTTAAAGCTCTCAGGGGAAAATGGTAATTTCACCTACAAACGGGTCTGAAATGGGAACTGGGTCTTTATTCAAAGCCCAATAACCTAAGAACGGATCTGTCCTACTGGGTCAGGGTGATAACCCATTACAAACCAGCCCAGGTCATTTAAAGAGTAATTCAAATTCATGGTTATCTCTAAGAGACGGTTTAAACCAAATCTCTTATCATGAAACGATTTAAACTCTACATATTATCCAAAAACACTGGGACATAGGGATAAATGATTATCTTTAAACTGTCTCTAAGGGCGACTATAAATACCCCTCTCCCCCACCATAAGAATGGTAATCAATATTTTTCCACAAGTCACTCTTTCATAATCTTCCTCATTACTGACATGAGCGTCGGAAGGATCGTCGTCGGGATCCATCCCGGTGTATCGAACTTTTTGTAGGTTAATGGCAGCAGTGAGAAATAGTCAAACGTCGGCCAAAAGTCAACAAGTTTGCCTTATTTGTTTCCAAAAGAATCCACAAATTTATCTGTTTGCTCCCAGACCATAATCAGCAACAACAATTCCCTATACCATCTTTAATATTACTAATTGAAGCAGGCTTTGATACCATTTGTAGTGCCCCAAATTTTCAATAAATAAAAATTAGAAATAAGTGGCACAATTTCCAGAATCAACTTCAATTGCAATCATAAACACAATATCAAATACAAAGAAAATTTTAAAACTTTTTATTACATCTTTTCTTCTTACAAAACATAGCGGAATTATACACATTAATTACAATACATTATAAATCTTTACAACACATAGAATCTTCAATTTGCGTTTATACTCCAAGTTTTTTTTGCATCAATTCTATCCATAACTGAAAACCCTGCAAGAGTCTACTTAAAGTGGGCACGTCAATTAAATGCAACTAATGTCAACTATAGTAATAGTGATACTTCTACATCTCACAATCACAAACTTGATGCATATTAATATAGCAAAAATACATGATGCATATACAATAATAAATAGAACATGGAACAGCAATAAGTGGAGCACAAAATAACATGTGAAGCTAGGCTAAGTGTCAAGTGTATGAGATGAAAACAGAAAACAAGCATGCATAAAATAAGTCAAGAAACACAAATGCCTATGGTGATTTCGAATGCATACATGTCGGATTCTATACATCTCAAACTACATAGGTCCGGTGCAAGCCCTTATCGTTCTCCACTTTATAGGGTTCAATCCCTCGTTATGCAACCTACTACCATGATTACTACAAGATTTAGACATTTTGCAAGTACTGGCTCTCGCCCTTTGAATACTGAAGACCAATCCCACTTCGCAGATCATTCTGGGGCCTCTCATAACCTCGTCCTAGAATACTGGGAACTGTCTCACTCCGCAGGTCATTATGGAGCCCTCATTGCACAAACATCCCTTGAGCGTCGCTCTCGTACCGGAATACTAGAGATCAATCCCACTCTGCAGATCATTCTAGGGCATATTTCATCCCTCGTCTCGGAATACTGGGGATTATCTCAATCCGCAGATCATTCTGGAGTCCATAACTCATGTTAGCTCTTGTTTCATCATATCACCATCTAGTGCCTGTACTTATGCATACACGTGGGTAACCTGAGCCACCTAGAGCTAGCTCCACCCTACCGTACTTAAACGCACAAAACTATGAACACTAGCCTTCCCTGGATAATTTCCACAATCAATTAACTCACTGCCGGTAATCCTGGGTCCTGCTCAACCTCTAGTACTAGCAACACAAAAATCCTCACAATCTTTCTCGGGTTCGCATCACAACCCTAAATCTCAAATCAAAACCCAACTTGGTTCAATTATACAAAAGTATTTTTCATTAATTCCATTCTTTTAAATCAACTACTGCCAAAACTCTCTCTTTCATATATGGAAACATATCCAACTTACGATAATTCTTTAAAATCAACTTTTAAATACCACTTTCCATTCATTCATAAAGTTCAATCAATTCTACAAGAAATTCTTTCAACTCAACTGAAACAAGCCTCTTAATCACGTTGGAACTCGTCCCAAGAATTAGAAATTCTTTTGTCTAAAATTTGAATTTTTCTCTTTTTAGAAACTGAAAAATACTCCCTTAGGGCTCAAAGTTTTACTTCAAAAAAAGTTGAAACATATAACCCCTCAAAACTGAGAATTTAGTCTCTCAAAACATAAATTTATTTCCCTCAAATTGTTTCTTGAATATATCAAAACTTGAAATTAGATTCAACAAAATCTGAAATTTAACAACTTCAAAACTTCATCAAAACTCAATCAAATCTCTCATGGATATTAGTTTAAACACATTTATTTACACTTCTATATGTATACTAGAGTTCCCCCACCATAGCACACAAATCCACATACAAAACCCACTCGAAAACACTCCAAAAATCCGAGCACAAACCCAACCAGCACCAAAAGCAGGTTTCGGGTCTGAACAGTAACCCTCGGGCTACTGCTCAACCCGAGACCCAACAACCCTTAACCTAGGATTTTGACCTCCAAACCCTAGCACCCATATATTTAATGTATTTTCTATGAATATTTCTTCCCATATACTCTTCGCATGCATAAATTGTAGCGCCCCGAATTTCTAATATAATAATTTAGAAAATACATGGCACAATCCCAGCATCAACTTCAATGTAACAGTACACATAGCCCAAAAACACAAATAATTTTTATTCCAACACTCTTTTTCAAATGCAGCGGAAATACAAACACCTTGAATTAAAAACATTCTTTTTACAACACTTCTCTTTACAAAAATTACACAAGGCTCTATTACATTACTTATAATCTTCAAAGCTAACTCAAGCGTACAAACCCCCAAACTCTAAGAAGCAACCTGCAACATATGAGGCTAGAGATGATCCCTAACCCCCAAAACTAAAAGGGTCAGCCATAAATGGTGTGAGTGACATAAAAACAAACAACATAATTTAATCGTAAAACATAAGGTCATCAACAATATATATTAACCACAGTGATAAATGAATGAGAAATAACAAAGATGTAAAGCATGAAAACATCATAGAATGAAAACAACAAGTGCATCTAGTCTAAGTGTCAAGTGTAGGAAAACTGAAAAAACACATGCACAAAACCAAGTCAAGACAACACAAAATCTATATGCGGACTCTCTAATGCATACTTGTCGAAGTCTATGCATCCCATTCTACATAGGTTCGGTGCAAGCCCTTAACGTCTTCACTTCATAGGGTTCAATCCCCCGCTATGCAACTAATCCTATCACGATGACTACTACGAGATAAAGATAAACCGTGAGAATTAGCCCATGCCTGATAATTCCGGAGATGGATCCCACATCTCAGGTATTTTACCTGGATAATTTCGGAGATCATCCCACATCTAAACATAGACACATCATCACATGAATACCCCATGTGCATTGCCTCGACTTTGATAATTCCGGAGATCAATCCCACATTTCAAGCAAACCACTTGGATAATTCCGGAGATATATCTCACATCTCAGGTAATTTACCTGGATAATTCCGGAGATAAATTCCACATCTCAAGATAGTTACTTGGATAATTCTGGAGATTAAATCCCACATCTAAAGCCATACTGAGGTGCATAACCCATGTTCCCGTTCATCATATCACCACTAGTTCCTGTCCTTATCATTTGGGTTATTTAATTACTCAACGAATCTCCTAGAGTAGTGTACCCTACCGGACTAAAATCAAAACTGAATAACTGAAATGCCTCTACGGGCCTCAACTAAATAACTCAACACCGGTATACTAGGGTCACGCATCTCTAGAGACTCAAACTCAATATCTAAACCAAAGTCCCACTAAACAAAGTGACTCAACTGAATGTCTTAAATGAAATACTTAACTGAATATCTTACAATAGACTGAATTGTCTGGGAACCAAACACTCAACGAACACTCAAGTTACAAAAGTCCATCAGTACCAGTCGACTTCAGCTGAGGTAAGTCGACTGTCCAGAAGGACAAATATCCAAAATTTTACAAAAATAAACTAAGTCATAGCAGTCGACTTAAAAAGAGAATCGGTCGACTTACCCGAGGTAAATCCCAATAAATTTCATAAAAATATTCTAAGTATATAAGTCGACTTAAAGGAGGTATAGGTCGACTGTCCAGACAAGAAACTGACATAATTTTACACAGTAAGTTATAAGTACGCCAGTCGACTGACAAGGATCTCAGTCGGCTATCCAGATCGAATTTAAAAAGGCTAATGATACAACAGTAGGGTCTTAACAGTCAACTGAGAAGTCTACCAGTCGACTGTCGGCCCACGGTTTACATAATTTAGATCTGAATACAAAATCAAAACTGGGGTTTTCTAAAGATTCATTGTTTATGATAATAGTTCAACTAATCCTTATTATGGATATATTACTCAAAACTTCAAATGTCAAAACTCAAGTTTTCATGTTCTAGATCACTAATTCTTTCATTAGAGTTTCTCAATACTAAGTTTCTATCACAACTCTCAATAAAAATTTGATTTACAATATATAAGATCAGATGTTCACCATCCGATCATAGCCATACTCAAATCTTAATCATATCTCTAGCAATACGATTTTATAACCAAGGATCTACTAATCATTCGTAGATTTCACAACATGGTATAAACAACAATCATTATTCAATTCACATGAATCATACCACAATACAAGATCTATATTATTCACAACACCAAATCAAACAACAATGCCACTCGCATACCTAGATCAATAACAAGACAAATTTATACCATTCACAAAAACAAAACAAAACACACAATGTCACTCACATAAATTAAACAACAAAACATATTTATATCACTCACCTTTAATTAAGAAGATTCAACGAAAAGGTCTTCCTTTTGCTAGATCCAAACTTCTTCTTTCTCCACCAAAACAAATCTCCAAAATTCTGTATATTCTCCGCAATGACGGCTGTAAAATCCTTTTAAATACAGGCCGGGATTGAAAGGAATTAGGGTTTTTGAAGTACTTTTGCAAAATGGTCCCTTTTCAATTTATTACTTCATATATATAACCTTCCTTAGTTAAAATAAGTTAAATAAATCAAAAGTAAATAAAATCCTTTTACCACTGAGTTTTCCAACAACCCAGCACGGCCCAGAGATAAGAAAATTCCGGATTTACACTCAGGGTGGTGATTTTGCACTCAGGGTGGCGATTTTGCACAAAAACCCTCCCTTTTGTAATATTTGCAATTACATCATAAAATATTTATAAAAATCCAGAAAAATCAGAAATAATATCTAGTAATACATATTCTATTTTCCAATCAAAATATTTGACCTTTACTTTCCAGAAAAACATTTGCACAAGATTCTACATAAATTTCATATTTGCAAAAACACCCTTTTTGTTTAAATCTTCACCAAATCGACTTTAAATAAAATACAAATATATTTAGATTTAAATGCTAACCATGGGAAACCAAAATATCAGTAAAAACGAATTTTCATAGTTTATTTAAGATCCAAACGACTTTTTACATAAAAGTCCCTCTCTTTCGAGATATTTGTAAAAATAGTTTCTTTATTCAGAAAAATCCCAAAATTTAGAATATAATCCATTGTAATTAGGAGAATCTACTAAAAATATAAAATTGGTTATTTTCACCAAAAGTATTTGCACGTGTTTCGCACGTGTAAAAAGATAAATCTTTAGAAAATATTTATTAAATTTCCAGAAAATCATTTTAATTCATTTTCAAATATTTAAAATAATATTTGAAAATACCGGGGTTCTACATAAATAATCAGGGTTTAGCATCAAGAATTATGTTTACCTTAAAACAACGAATAAACATGAAAAAAAATCTCAACTTTAAAATCAATCAAGCATGAATTTAATAGCATACAATAAGTTCTAATTATCTCTACAAATCACCATCATCTACAAGTTAAATGCATGATCATCAATCAATTTTATAGACCCCAAATAAGATCTTTATCAATTAGAAATTTGTATTTGTACGTTCATGACAATCTCCAAGTCATAATATTAAAACCCAATATTTAATACACAATCCACCATCATACAACAAGTTCATACATCAAGATGAGTTCTTCTATGTGTCTAACATCAATAACATTCTTTTCCTTTTTTAAACATGATAATCATAACATCAATAGAGTTCTAATTCCATGAAAAATATCAATACCACATTCATTCTCATGCTTACATCCATTAAAACTTTAAGAATCTAAAATATGAAATTAATTATAATTAAAACAATGAATTCTCTTATAAAAATTGCAACTTTTTAATCAACCAAGCAATGAATTTGCGTGTGTTCAATGGTCTATAAATTATCATAACAAATACCCATCAACTACTGTAAACTCAATGATCATACAAGTATTTTTTGTAAATCAGAACAAGTTCTTTCATGCATCACCAATCTCTAACATCAATAAATAATTTATACATGGTAATCACATCTTAATTAGGGTTCTTATTCATGAAGATGTTATTTGACTACTCATTCATTGAGATATACCCTCTAATAGATCCACATGAAGTTTCATAATGTAACGCCCCACCCCAATATTCAGACAATTTATTTATTTTTATTTATTATTTATAATATAACTGCCTATGACAGGATATCTCTCAAAAGGTGGTTAACCAATTAGGTGACTCTTGATCACAGAAAATTATATTTATTATTTATTAATCTTGTTAAACTTCCGATATGGGATCAAATCAATTCACATCCGCTGCCCTCTTTGCGCTGATGTCAACGAGTAGAAACCCCCTCCTTGGGTGGGCCCCCCACTCCCACGTCACACGCCATAAGCACGTAGCGCTTCACTCCTGCACGTGGGCCCTCTACCTGCCACGTGGCAGCACTGAAGCAGCAGCAGCCTGCTGCTGCTTGCCCCAGGGCCCCATGGTAGCATCAAATCCCATACAAACCCCCCATAGAAATCTCTATGGGGCATCCACCAATTCCCTTTATATATATATATATATATATATATATATATATATATATATATATATATATATAATACTATTATATCTCTCTGAAATTACGGGGTGTTACACATAATCGTGCAAAATCTTAACATATATCATACTTGATCAATCATCATTTTCTACAAGCATAAAACAACTCAGGAGATAAGAAGTACCACCCACCTCAAAGAATATCAATGTAGAACAATAATAATAAGAATGAAAAGCTCATCCTCCTCCTTGCGAAAATCCAAAGATCGAAGCCTCCAAAACTCCAAGATAAAATTAAAGAAGATGATATTTTTTTTTGGTTCCAAAACAGGGGAAACAGATGCTGTTATCTATTATAGGCCGGGACTGCAATATCTAGAGTTTTACAAAGATTTTACAAAACTCCCCCCCTCCCCCCCCCCGCCCGCCCCAAAAAAATAAAATAAAATTCACATATATATATATATATATATATATATATATATATATATGTATATATATATATATCTTCCAAATCAAGTAGTTAATCTAAGCAAATAAGGTAAGATTTTAATCTCCCTGATTTGGTCTTCCCACATGCCGCCAAGGGGTTTCAAAATTCAAAATTTGCCTTTGAGTAACAATTTTACACAAAAGTCCTTCACTTTGAAATATTTGCAAACATGCCATAAATCATTCATAAAAATCCAGAAAATTTAGAATCATTATCTATTAATAAAAATTATTTTTTCCAAATAAATTTTCTGACATTTTATTCTCCAGGAAGAATATTTGCAATAAAGTCCCCAACAATCCCAAAATTGCATAAATATATATACTCAATAAAATAAAATAAAATCAAATTAGGGAGATAAAATATCTCCCCCCAATCTCTAAACTGTCAAACCGACATACCAAAATAGTCCAACCAAAATTTGAATTCAAATTTTGCTTCCAAACTATATTTTGCATAAAAGACTTTTTCTGTCAAAGTATTTACAAAATAGTTTCTTTATTCAGAAAAATACAAAAATTTAAAATGTACTCAATTATAAATAGGAGATTTTTTTTCAGAAATTCAAAAGTAGAAATTTTCACCTCAAAATATTTGCACGTGTAAAAATGTCAATTTTACAAAAACTCAAAATTATTAAATAAATTAATTTAAAAGTTATTTATTAATCCAAAATTTTGTATTTCAAATTACGAGGTGTTACAATTTTTTTCCAGGTTAGGACTTTCGCCTAAATCCGGGGGGAGAAGAAACAAAGATGTTATTCAACTAGAGAAGATACAAGAACATTACAGTTCTCACCACGACCATCTCTCAAACCTCACTAGAAAATACTAGTTGTTTACAATAAAAAATATCTCGAACTCTTATCTATAAAGTACTCTCTCTTGGCTTTCAATGAAGGCCAATTACAATAATATATATAGAGATCTAGAGAAACCATAGTTTCATATCTTGATATAATAGCCAAAAGATTTTGCTGAAAGGCCGTACGATCTAACTTGAAGAGCATGTTCGGGATTCAATCGAATCCCCTAGAACCAAACCTGAAAACTGCATCAGCCGCGTGTGCGTTTGACTGCCAAACTTGCGGTTGACCCACTTGACCTCTCACCAACTCGAAGCGGTGTCAGTCGGTTGAATAATCATTCGCACATGCCCCTCTTGCTGCTGCTGTTTGGCTTGCTTCCACTCCGCTTCGATCGCCTCGATTTCTCCTCGCTTCATCGTTCTCTTTTTCTAACTTAGTATGCAAGACATAAACTCAACAATCACATGCAATGTCTTTCACTTAAAAATGTGTACAGATATGTCATGGAATTTGAAGTGCATCCAAAAGAAATTGAGAGCCTTAGACCATGACATGGAAACCAATTGGGAATAAATTTTGATTTAATTTTGTTCTTCATTCCTCAAATATTTGAATCTCGCCATTTTCCGAGATTGATTTACTCCACTTTTTAAATTAAATAGTTGACATACACATGGAGAGCATCCATCCTATATAGAATTGCATCATATTCTATCTAGATAGGACCTAATCGCACCATGCTTAGCACATTAACCAAACAATCTGTCGGCAAAGTTGGTGGGAGGGCCCCACCACACCAAACAAGTTTGAAAAAAAACAGGAAAAAAACAATGGAAGGACAGTGCCGACAAGCCACAAAATTTGACAACTCTCATGGAGGGGAAGGTGGAGATGCTGATAGCTTTGTCCGTTGCTCCTCTCCTATCCCTATAAATATGGAGTTTCAGGAAAGTGGAAGAAGCAGAGCTGACTGAGAATTAAAGAAAAAGAAAAAGTGAGGGATTAAGTAAATAGAATAGTACAAGAGTGTTCTCAAGAGGGATAAAATTGTGATCCCTTAGAGATAATTTATATACTTATATTTTTCCTCAAATTTGTGAGAGAGTGTTTCTCCTATTATAGAAGAGAGTGAAAATTGTACTTTTCTTATATTTGGAGAGATGGTATTGTAATCCCTACTTTCAATAGTAAAATCTCACTACCTTGCCCGTGGTTTTTACCTAATCTCCTTTAAATGGTGGTTTTTCACATAAAATATCTGTGTCCACTTGATTTCCACTTTCTCAATTTCACTTTAGTTGTGTGGTAATTTCTGCCCATAACTTTTCTAACAGTGGTATCAGAGCTTTGGTTGCGGGGTGTGAAACAGAAATGTCGACTACAACAAAGTTCGATGTTGAGAAATTCAACGTGAGTAATTTTCTCGTTGTGGAAAATAAAGATCAAGGTCATCTTGAAGAAGGAAAATTGCTGGGTAGCAATTGGAGATAGACCCACGGAGATCACAGACGATGGCAAGTGGAACGAGATGGACGGCAATGCAATTGCCGATGTGCGCTTGGCACTAGCTGATGGTGTGCTATCCAATGTGTCTGAGAAGAAGATAGCAAAGGAGATTTGGGATACTCTGATAAGATTGTATGAGGTCAAGTCACTTCACAACAAGATCTTCTTAAAGAGGAGACTGTACACTCTTATAATTGCGGAAGACTGACCACATCAACACCCTGAATATTTTAATTTCACAACTTACATCAATGGGTTGCAAAAATAGAGCCAACTGAATGTGCGAATCTTCTACTTCAAAGTCTACCTGACTCGTATGATCAACTCATCATCAACCTGATGAACAAAATCCTGTTGGACTATCTAGTTTTCGACGAAGTTGTAGATGCTGTTCTGGAAGAAGAGACCATGCCCAAGAACAAGGAAGACGGACATGAAAGTTCGTAGAAAGTGAAAGCTTTGATGGTGATGAGAGGGAGATCAAAGGATTGTTGGCTCAAGAAGAAGAGTGGAGACCCTGAGTCATCAAATGCTTTAGGGAATGTGGCGAGTACCCAGTATGATGGTGAAGTTATATACAGTGAGGCAAAATGGTGGTTGGAGGCAGAAAGCAGTTCTCTGACGTCTGGTTATTAGACTCAGAAGCAATATAGCACATGAATTCCCAGAGAGAGTTGTTCCACACATACGAACCCAATCTCCGGACAATCTGTACACATGGGTGATGATCATGCTTTGGAAATCGCTGGTATTGGTACTATCAAGCTCAAAATGTTTGACGTTACGGTTTGCACCATCCAGGAGGTACGACACGTGAAGGTCTTGAGGACAAATCTATTGTCTTTGGGACATATAGACAGCCTTGGATGTAAGACCCATGTTGAAAATAGGTTCATAAAGATTGTCAGAGGCGCACTTGTGGTCATGAAGGTAGAAAAGATTGAAGCAAATATATTCATGCTTAATGGAGAAACACTATAGGAAGCTGATGTGTGTGTCGCATCGACCAGCAAGGGAGAAGAGTCAACAATGATGCGGCATCTCAAACTAGGCCATATGTCTGAATGCGGTTTAAAGATTCTCTCCAACCAGAAGTTGCTTCCAGGACTCAAATTGGTGAATCTACCATTTTGTGAGTATTGTGTTACAAATAAGCAGCATAGATTGTAGTTCAGCAGATCTGGAGGCAGGAGTAAATATATTCTGGACTTGGTTCATTCTGATGTATGAGAATCACCAAAAATGTCCTTAGGAGGAGCAAAGTAATTTGTGTCTTTCATTGATGAACACTCCAAGAGATTGTGGGTGTATCCAATCAAGAAGAAATCAGATGTGTTTCCAGTGTTCAAAGACTTCAAAACGCAGGTGGAACTTGAATCCAGAAAGAAGATCAAGTGCTTGATGACAGAAGATAATGGAAGGGAGTATACAGATGGCAAGTTTCCAGCACTATGTAAGTGAGAAGGTATCAAAAGACAGTTCACGGTCACATCCACACCTCAAAAAAATGGCATGACAGAGTGGATGAACAGAACTCTTGTAGAAAGGATGAGAGCTATGTTGCGGACTGCAGATCAACCAAACTCTTTTTGGGCAGAAGCAGCCAAAACTGCATATTATGTCATAAATCGGTCACCATCAATGGCAATAGAGCTGAAGACACCGATGGAGATGTGGATTGCCAAGATGGTGAATTACTCTACTTTACATGCGGACTGCAGGTCAACCGAACACCCCACGAGCGTCGCCATTGGGACGGTACTCTGGAGCAGTATCCACGCCCTTCATGACGCATCATGGGACATCCTGTGAATACTCTAATGCCGCCAATCCAATGACCCTCATACTCATATTTTTCTCTTACTTTCATCACATCTTCACTATATATCTAATCCTTACAATTTTGTTTTTTTTAAAAGAAAATCATCACAACCTAGAGCTAGCTTACCCTACCGGACTTAAATCAAAACAACAGAGACAGTCAGCCTACCTGGCTACTTCTCAAGAGACGCTCAACCCTCAATGGTTAGCTCTTAAAATTATAAATAAAACTGCCGGTCACTAAGGTCTCGCCTAGCCTCTAGATTCCAACAACTATCTCTTTCTAGAGATCAACATTAAGTCGTAATCAATCTCAATTTAATCTTTCATTTTCTTTATTCATATCTCTTTCTCAAAAACATTTCTTTATAATCTCATAACATGAGAACAATTCAATTCAACCATTTTATCAATTTCATCATTCATAACGTTGTATGTATTTCAAATAATCTCAATCAAGTATTAATAATTATATAATCTCATTAGGAAGAAAATCTAATCACAATCCACATATTCATCTCTCTTTAAACATACAAGAGTCACACTCTTCAACAAAATGATTTCTTATTCCTTTAATCGAATTAAACTCGAGTTCTTAAACAATATTTAATGTAAAAATCCTCTTTTAATGGTCCCAAAATATCTCAAATGTTGTAGAATTAGTTTTCGTAAAGTCTAAACATTTTTAGAAATTTAAATAGGATTTTTCCCAAATTTTATTTCACTTCAAAACTCATGGAACCCATTAAAATAAAAAAAAAGAAAACTTTGGGCGTCATGGGGTTTCGAACCAGGCACACACGGCAGCAACAGTGACAGCTTTAATGGTGCCCCACTAACCAAGAAATCTCTGTGACTTATTTGTCACAAAGGCGAGCTGATACCCCTAAATATTTGCTCTCGGATTCTGGGTATTTTTAAACAAAACAAAACAAAAAAAATTGGGGATAGCCAATCTCGAACCCATGACCATTAAGCTCCGCCGAGCTACAGTAATACTCTTAAAATGCACCCACTAACTAGTAGGGACAAGGTGACTAATTGATACAAGGCTCCGAAAAAAAAATACTTTTATATGTACTTCACTGTAATGAATTTTCCTTTAAGAAACTCAATTCTTCAATTGATTCGTACCTCTAAAAAATGTAATACTCTTAAAATGCACCCACTAACTAGTAGGGACAAGGTGACTAATTGATACAAGGCTCCGAAAAAAAAATACTTTTATATGTACTTCACTGTAATGAATTTTCCTTTAAGAAACTCAATTCTTCAATTGATTCGTACCTCTAAAAAATGTAATTAGTTTTCCAGAGTACGCTTCTTTGAAAAAATATGTCACAAATGTTTTTAAATTCATAATTTCTCATTTCTTTTGCAAGATATTTCTTTAAAATGTATAAAAACACATATAGTTAATTTTCCCAAAACAAAATATTGTTTTTCATCAAAAATTCCTTTATAAAATTTCTATACTCACATAAATAAATATTATTGAGATTAGATCCTCACTTCTTTGCCACATTAGCATCAAAAGTCATTTTTTTCCATATATTTGCATTATTTCAATTACTATTTTAATCGTGCATCATACAATCATAACTTACCAAACGACACATATTTTTGCATGCAAATATTCTAACAATCATCATAACAAACTTTGGACAATAAATTTAGCAATTCACATCTATCACATTAATTAAAATTTAGCAATCAATCTCTACAAAAACTAGCATGTAATTTTCATCATACTAATTCAAATTTAACGAATAAAATTATATATTATCTACCATGCAATTTCTACTCCTATATTAGAAAGAATTTAAGAAACACCCACCCAAAGTTGAAGAGTTTGTAATTGTACTCAATTGAACTCCTAGGATTAGGAACTCCTAGAAAATCCCACTTCGGTCTCCTCGAAATCCGTGCACCAAAGGATTCCCCAATTCTCCTCAGCAAAGTACTCAGCACCTCCATCTCATTTCGGCAAGCAATACCCAGCATCTCTTCTTCATCTTTGTCTTTACATGTATACACTTATATATCTACCTATATATATGGTGGATAGGTATGGATTTGTGTAAGAGTAGGTGGAGTATGACAATGGATTTGCTTGATGGTTTTTGGGGCTTTCGGATTTGACAGGAGAGGAGAACGGAGAGATAGAGGTATAAATGTGTACATCTATATATATATATATATATATATATATATATATATATATATATATATATATATATATATATATACAAATGTATTAGGTGTGAGTAGGTTTGAAGAAAAGAGATAGGGGATCTGACTTGATACTTTTGGTAGGAGGTAGGAGACAGGGGAAAGGAAGAAGGAGGGAGAGGTTAACTGTATCTATATATATATACATATATATATATATGCACACATTGAAATGTATGGTGGATAATAGGAGAAGGCAAAGTAGGAGCATGTCTTCATGCTGATGGGATTTGGGACTTTCAGCAGAGTAGAGAATAGGGAAAGGAGGAAGGGGTGAGGAGAAATGTCGGGTATTAGGTGTAATGCCCCGATTTTCATTTTTGAAAATTATTTATTTTGCACGTAGTGTGCACGTGCAATATTTTGGTAATATTAAATATTATGGTTATTTTCTTCATGATGGGTATTTCTATATATATATGTGCTCTTTAATTATTTTTAAGTAAAAGCCCTTTTTCAAATAGACAAAAGCCTTTGTTTTTAAAAGCCCAAATCTAATTTATTGGCTATCTTTTTATAATTATTATTTTGGCCCATAAACTAAAGCCCATGAGCTATTTTATTTTTAAATAGAACTTGTAATGTAGAATACATTTTAAAGATTATTTTTATGTAAAATATAATGTACAATTTTTAAATGGGGACCAAGTTGCATGCACGTGCATTGCACGTACACGTGCAAAATGCACATGATGAGCATGGCCGGTTTGGAGCTTTTGGAGGGAAAGATGAAAATTTTGAGTGGAGTCATGGGTGGTGGTTACTTGATCATGGTTGGTTATTGTAACTCCTCCTTGAATCCTAGCCTTTTAATCCTAACTCCTAAGTTAATCCTAGCCTTCCATTTTCCTAATTTTTTAGTATAAATACCCCCCCGCCCCCCCTAGCCTAGTTATTCTTGTGCTAATTATTTCCTCCAAACCTATAGTTCAAAATACATTATCTAGTAGTTTATTAAGTGAGTTAAAAGATCGAGATTGTGTGGGAGGATTGTGCTTGCAACAAAGAGGAAGGCCGGGAGTGCTCAGGTTTGGTGTGCTTGAGGCTTGGGTGCGCGCATCAAAGAGAAGGATCGTTCTTTTGCAAGGACATTTGTTTAGGAGGTATTGCTAGTTGTATTTTCTCTCCAATTAAGGTGGGTAAATTTTCCGTATTTCTAATTAGGAAGCCTGCTAGATTTGATTTGTAATGATAATGCATGAAAAAGATTAATAAGAGTACACTTAAATTAGAAAATGGCCTATTGATTGATTGAAATATTGGTATGCAAATTGTATGTGGTTCTATCGTTAAATTTAAGTTGTGAGTAAATTGATTATAGCCATGGATTGATGAAGAACACTTCATTATTAAACACCAAGAACGATATGCAAAAGTTAGTAGATTGACAATATTACTTTATGTGCCCAAATGGACTTTTGTGATAATATTGTGATGGATGAATTAAGATATAGATTGTATGTTTGGGAAATGATTAAAAACAGAGAATAGATTGCTGATAAAGAGGTTAGTGATGTTAAATTCGTTAAGAAATGTCGAAAAAAAACGTGGTAGTGGTAGTTTATAATTCGAGTCAATTGTATGAAAAATACGTATTAATTATTGAAAAAAATTAATTTCTATATACTGGAGTATAATTTATGATGGTATTAGTCAATCTGGAAAGTTACAGAAAATTTTATAAAAGCAAAATGAAATGAGAGCTTCTTGAACATCGAAATATTTTACTAAACAGAGAGAATCGATTTACTTAGATCTTGAGTTGAACTATTGACAACCTGAGCGCATAGCTCAAGTGGTTGGGATGCTTCTATTCGCTACAGTAGGTTTCGGAGTCTCAGGTTGCTAGTTCGAATTCCCTTGGCACCATACTTTTGTTTCCTATTTTTTTTAAAAATAAAAATAACCGCGGCCGAGAGCATTTGATGCTCTCAGCCTCTCCTTCTAACGCATAGAGCGTTCGGCCTAGTGGTCTGTGCCTTCGGTGGTTTTCCCTGGGGTCGTGGGTTCGAATACTGGGCTCGGCCAGTATTTAATTTGGGGGAAAAACATTTTTTTGAGGATTTTGATGATTGAAAAATTATGGAAAAAATATGTTTATTATTCTAAAATTATGTGGGACTTTGAGAATTATTTGCATGAAGTAGAGTATGTTTTGAGAATAAATGTATAAATAAAATTATGGTTTTACATTTATATTTTTGTGAAGTTATAATTTGCAAAAGAACTTGAAATGAAGTGTTAGAAAAACAATATAGCAAAGAAAGAAATTATATGAAGTGATGTGATGTAATATATTCTCATTGGAGAATAGTGTGAAAAGTATGAAATGTGAATACTCAATTTTTGCTATATAAATAGTGTTGTGATTTTTAATATGGAAACGATATTGATGAAATACATAAGAAATAATTGAATTCCATGTACGGCTATGGACTTATGAATAAATTAGAGATCATGCTATTGAAAAAGAAAATCTGTTATGGTTATGAAGATGAACTTATGAGCTGGAAATGCTCAATTTTGGAAATTGTGAATTGGAATTGAAACAAAAGAGTAGCTAAGTCTCCCCCGGCAATTGGAAAGAAATGAAATGAAATTTGAAATGAAAGACCAAGGTTGGTCATGTTTCAATGAATGAATAAGTCCGATTTAGTGGAGAGGCTAACTCTAGAGCTTAGATTTTGTTCATGATTCTAATAAAAACTAAGGATTAGTACATAGTGGAGACGTGATGAAAGTGAGAGAAAAACACGAGTATGAGAACTAGAGTTTACGATGCGGGTGTGAGCCACAGAATGCATGCTTGATGAGTCAAGACATGGCGTGGGCACTACTCAGTAATGTTTGGACTTTAGCCACGCTTGTGGGGTGTTTGGTGACTGCAAGAGGATCGTGTGCCATGAAGGAGGCTGAATTGCATAGAATGCATGCTTGATGAGTCAAGACATGGCGTGGGATTCCCCTCCAGGTTTTTTGTACACGAGCTTGTACTCATATATCATCTAGGATACTCACCGTAGTTACAGTAGTAGATTAAGACATGACGAGGGATTGAACCCTACAAAGATGAAGAACAAATAAGAGGCTTGCCCTCGGACCTATGTAGTATGGGATGCATATAATCCGAACAAGTGCGCATTAGTGTCATATAATATAAATAATTTTATTAAGGACTAAGTGCATAATCACAACACGACATCAATAGGGTAGTCCCTTTAGTTTGATATGTGACAAGTTTGTGTTTGTTAAATATGGAAAATGAGTTATACTATTTTCGGCATAGAGAGGATGGCCGTGTATAATGTTCGTCGGTTGAATAAACTGACGTACCCACAGTTTTGTGTGCAGGATAAATGACATGATAAAGATTAAAGAGGAACAAATGCTTAAAGATTATTCAATGTTGTTGTACTTTACTTAAATGTTGTAAATTTACTTCCGCCATGCAATGTAAAGTGTAAAGTTTCATGTAAACTCTGATGTAAAGTGAAAAGTTTTAAATTTCTTGTAAAATTGTACTAAATGAAGTGTAAAGATCCTGTGGAATCTCGAATTCAGTGTATTTTGGAATTCGGGGCGTTACATTAGGGGAGTATTTATATGAGGAGAAAAGAGTAGTTATAATAACTACACACCCCATGAACTCAAATCACTCATCCACTATCTCCACTCTCCAAAGTCAAATTCATTTTTCCCTCCTACACAAAATTCCAACCAGCCATTTCCCTCTCTTTTGCAAAACACATGTACGTGCTCCACACGTGCACACACTTCATTCACAAATTTGATTATTTATTTAATTTAAAATACATGTATTTAATATATAAGATGCATACAAATTAATTTAATTAAAATTACACTTTTTCATGCACAATTTAAAATTGACACACACACACATTTTATGAAATTTATTTTGAACAAGAATCCGCTCAAACACGTGCATCGAAAACACGTGCGTTACGTGTGAAATCACAAAAATACAGACTTTATTAATGGAAAATTATTAAAATATAATCGAAAACATGTAACGCCCCAATTTTTTTTTTGAAAACTAAACCTTGAAATTCAATTTTATCAATTTCTATATCGCTTTAAACATAAACTAAGATAAATATATTTCAAATAAAATTTTGGCAGAATTTCCCCTGAAATTTCTGCCCCGAAACACAAAAAGCTTACGGAATTCTGCTCTAAATTCCGTAGCTCACATCACACGCAATAATATCATGGGCTCCCCAGGCCAAAATGAGCAGAATCACACAGGCAATATAATATCATGCTCTGGGGGCCAAACTCATAACGGAATATCACATATTAATTAAAAACCATAAATTCCTTTGAAAACGAGGTAAAGTTTTTAGAAAAACCTTTGTAAAATCTACCACAGAACCTGGTACACCACAACATGATGGGTACGGGTCACAACCACCATATACTACTCCACACTATACTCATCGTCATCATTTACATACTTATACATCCATAATATTATACATCACAACTGTACCGTATTATTTATTTTATCATTACCCCACACACCATGAGTATACCATACTATTTATTATCTCAATATTACATGATTGCATACGCCCAATAGATCAACACATCACAACATCATATATATATATAAATACACCCAGTACGTTACCATCACACTGGATATTCAAAATCACATCAATTCACCATATACCGACATCTTATATAAATATAACTCGTCCCCGTATATATATATATCTAATCCATCATCTATAAGTTTATATCAATACACAAGGGACATGAGTAATTAATCGTCATATTACACACCAACACCAAACACTAATTCCCATATATAAATACACCTTATTCCGTAATTCATACCAATCGTTCGTATTACACTAAGATTTTCTTAAAACAACAAATATGTAAATATATTCATACTCACATAGCATCCCATGAAGACTCGAAGCGCCAGCACGCCGTTCCACATCCAAATCTGCTAACATATCCTATTATCAAATTTCAACACAATTAAGGCTCAAACCCTTCAAATCAATCACAAAAGCTAATAACCCTATTCCAACCATCACACAAGCATTTATTGAACGCCTGGGATACACACGTGCTATGCACGTAATAGACAAATTCCTACAGGGGTTTTTATCCTCTAAACAATTACTCGAACCACTCCCAAATTATTCTAATGGCACAACTATATTTTCCACTATCCTACGAGAATTAATTCTTACATATATAATTCTCTTTTACAAACCCAAAACCCTAATTTATCAACAACTTACAATTTCCCTAATAATCTACTAATTCCTCAAATCTACCATTTCCATCATCTCTAAATCTTCCTACCAAAATACTCTACTCAAAAGAAATTAACCCAACTCAATTTCATACAATAAAATACAAAGGGATATACCTTTTCGGAGTTATTTCTCTAAATCGATGCTACCACGGTGTAGAGGACCCTTCAATTAGCTTGCCCCCTAATTTAATCGATAAGTTATGGAGTATTCGGGTGGAATGGGGCGGAGAGAGAAAGAGCCGAAGGTGGGTTCTTTTTTTCGGCCGGAAGAATAGATCGGGAGGGAGGAAGAAGAAAGAAGGAAATATTGGGGGAAAGGGTTAGTTTTGTAATAAATATAATAATAATAATAATATGGTATATTTATAGATAAGCCCTCCAAATCCGAAATATTACAACTAAACTCCAACTCTTTTCTATAATAATAATACAAACAAGACAAGTACATTAAATTACCTTATAATAATTTCCCAAAATTATAAAATAAAATAAACTATATTTCCTCACATAAAATCTCAACTCTTAACTCTAATATAACAACAATACCAATCTACCACAAATATTCATACCAGTATCAATATTTAAATAAAATATCCCAAAAACAGTTTTCGGCACTCGAAATATATAAAAATAGATATTTTCGGTATTTTAAAATCCGAGGTGTTACAAAACAACATAAGACAAATATATTTAATATACTAACTCGATAATGTACTCAAAACATACACCGAAAACACTTGCATTGCACGTATAAAAATATTAAAATAAAAATGATAGAAAAATAAGTTTCCGTTTATAAAACAAATTTAAACATGTTATAAAAATAAACAATTGAAATATATCGAAAACATTGCACGTAATGGTAGAATACTCGAAATCGACACGTGCATCGATAATATACAAAAGCACGTAAAAACACAAAGATTGAAATTCAGCATTTGAGTTGTCTCCAATGCGATTTTAAGAATACGAGAAATGCATAAATAGTCGGGATCCAAAATGCATATTGAAATACGTTACAGATATCACCAGTAACGGTAGAAAATGCACGTGCGTAACACCTGATGGCAAAATTGTCATTTCCAATTTTGCGGGGTATTACACTCAGCTCAGAACATTGTACGTATTACAAAAGGTTTGATGGTGAGGAAGACTTCATTATCCTATTGGTTTATGTGGATGACATGTAGGTAGAAGGCCCCAACAAAGATCGAATCCAAGAATTAAAGGCACAGTTGTCTAGGGAGTTTGACATGAAGGACTTGGGACCAGCAAACAAGATTCTAGGAATGTAGATTCACTTAGACAGAAGTAACAAAAAGATTTGGATTTCCCAGAAAAACTACTTCAACAAAATCTTGCGGCGCTTCAACATGCAAGATTGTAAGCCAATTTCTACCACACTTCCTGTTAATTTCAAGTTATCCTCCAAGATGTGTCTTAGCAATAAATCAGAGAGAAGGAGATGTCTCGAGTACCGTATGCATCAGCAGTGGGAAGTTTGATGTTCGCTATAATATGTACAAGATCAGGCATTACACAAGCAGTGGGAGCAGTTAGTCGATATATGGCGAATCCTGGTAGAGAGCATTGGAGCATAGTAAAAGTAATCTGAGATACATCAGAGGAACCTCAGATGCTGCATTATGTTATGGAGGATCAAAATTAACTGTTAGAGGCTATGTGGACTCAGATTTTGTAGGAGATCTCAATAAAAATAAACCCACTACGGACTATGTGTTTACACTTACAGGAGGAGCTGTAAGATGGATTTCGAAACTACAAACTGTTGTGGCTCTATCTACAACGAAAGCAGAATACATGGCGGCTATAGGAGCTTGCAAGGAAGTAATTTGGATTCAAAGGTTATTGGAGGAACTCGGGTGCAAGCAGAGAAGATTGTTCTGTTTCATGACAGTCAGAGTATCTTGCACATCGCAAGGAATCTAGCCTTTCATTCACAGACAAAGCACATAAGAGTTCAATATCACTTCGTTCGAGAAGTAGTGGAGGAAGAAAGTGTGGATGTGCACAAAATTTACACTAACGAAAATCCTGTAGATGTTATGACCAAGTCAGTCAACACTGACAAGTTCGAATGGTGTAGATCCTCGTGTGGCCTAGCAATAACATAAGCAGCATGAGTACGACAAGGTAGAATGGATTGTGTTGAGACATGATTAATCCTCAATCAAGTCTCCAAGTGGGAGAATGTCAGCAAAGTTTGTGGGAGGGCCCCACCACACCAAACAAGTTTAAAAAAAAGAGGCAAGAAACAATGGAAGGACGGTGCCGACAAGTCACAAAATTTGATAATTCTCATGGAGGGGAAAGTGGAGATGTTGATAGCTCTGTCCGTTGCTCCTCTCACATCCTTATAAATAGGGAGTTTCAGGAAAGAGGAAGAAGAGCTGAGTGAGGATTAAAGAAAAAGAAAGAGTGATGGATTAAATAAATAAAGTAGTACAAAAGTGTTCTCAAGAGGGATAAAATTAGGTCCCCTTAGAGATAATTTGTATATTTATATTTTTTCCTCAAATTGGTAAGAGAGTATTTCTCCTATTATAAGAGAGCGTAAAAATTGTACTCTCCTTATATTTAGAGAGAATGTGTTTTAATCTCTACTTTCAATAGTAGAATCTCACTTGCTTGTCCGTGGTTTTTGCCCCATCTCCTTTGGGGGTTTTCCACGGAAAATATCTGTGTCCACCTGATTTCCACTTTCCAATTTCACTTTAGTTGTGTGGTAACTTATGCCCATAACTTTTCCAACAGATTCGTTTCCAAAAACAAAAAAAAAAGGTCTCATGAACCAAACATTGGATCTCCAACTTACAGCAGGCAACATATGCCATTAGGTTACAGGTACCTTTAGTTCGATTTACTCATTCTCTTGAATTTGAACTTAATATTGTTATTTTTGTCTTTGCAAGTTGAAAAATGTTACTTTCTGGTTATGTAGCCCACTTATGAGTGACAGATTTTAGTGTATCACGGTGGAAATTTTAATTTGTATTGGCTAGTAACATTTATACACACAAAATAATACCGTGCCGTATATTGTGCAAATAATATCTAATATAGGATTGATTGATTAAGGAGTTTCATCTTTTTTTAAACAAATTAAGGAGTTTCATTTGATACAAAATAAGGATACAAAAATACTTAAAGAGTTATTCATCAAGAAAAATTATGACATGCACATCATATTAAAAAAGAAAACATCATGATTTTCATCCTTCTCTCACTTGCTCTTCAATCTTTGTCTTTCGCATGGTGAGAGTTATGAAGGAGGCCATCTGATATATCAGAAGGTGGTGCAGTAACTTTCTTTCTGATGTGCTCATTTTATCTGTTCAATGGGCTGGCTTCTTCAGTTCTTCGCATATAATATAGGTGGCTTCTTTATTAAATCGTAACTTGATAGATATATCATCAGTACACAACAGATGATCAGACTTGAATTCTGGTTTGCTCAGTAAGTATATATTTTCCGAATAGCCATTGCTTTAAAAAATATCAGATCTTTAAGAAGAAGTATGAGAGGGTTATTAATTAATACGTAGCAAACATTGGACTAAATGAAGTAAATATGTAATGCCAGTGAGTTATGATCAGTTACATGGTACTTCTCTTAGCAACACAACTCATCAGATGTGCTTATTGAATGTATAACTTGTAGTATGAAAATATCCTAATTTTCTAGTGGGTTAATTAATTTTCCTTGCCTATGATCAGGAAGCGAGCATACAGGACATTTAAACCTGTGCTAAATGATATAAGAAATTGTTACTGATCATCTTCTGAGATAATCGATAACTCTGACAGAGAAGAATTGATGCAAGACAGCCTTATTGATATAAGATCTGAAGCAGACAAGGAAGGTGTTGGTGGCATCTCCAAAGTATCCACATCAACTTCCAGCATCTCAGTAACTTTGCTCATAGAAGGACGGGACGGTCTCATCTGAATGCACCATAGACCAAAACCTTACACAACTTCTTTTCCATGTCATCAATCGTAAGTTGTTCACTTTGCTTGAGTTGATAGTAGATCCAAGATGGATAGTAAACTTTGCTAAGATTCTCTGCATTGTTATTGACATTCCTCCTCACATCTGCCATCTCCATTAAGAGCATTCCAAAGCTATATACGTCTGACTTGTGAGCTTCAAGATACCAGTTCAGGAGCTTTATCCGGGTGTTCCTCTTAGAGCACTAATGGAGACACCACTATGGTCTTTGGAATAAAACTTTACAAGTCCGAATTATGCTATCTTTGGATTAAAATTTTGATTTGAGGAGTATGTTGTGAGGTTTGTTGTCAAAATGTAAGATGTTCATTCCGCACCCCGTGTAAATAATCAATTCCCCCACCTAATGCTATTATTAGGGTTTATGTCTTGCATAATAGGTCCGAGTTGGTTTGATGATGAAAAGGCAAAGCAAGAAGAGGTTTCAAAGCAAAGGTGCAGTCTAAAGGGGCTGTTGTTTGGCTAGGAAGCATATGACAGTCCAAAGTGGTAGTCAACCGTAACCAACATATTTGCTCTTTGGATGGTCTCAACTTCAAACAAGTCGACTGCTACTTTGGACAGTTGACCGCAAGTGGTGGGCAGCAGTATATGGAGCAGATCTTCAGGGTTTGTTTGAACCCAAGTTACATCGTATGGCTCATATCGCATAGCTATCTCTTGAGAATTTATCGGACGGTGAAAGATCTAGACTACAACCTAGGTTTTTCTATATCTCTATAAATAATTATATTGGCCTCCATGTGAGAAAATTCTCCATCTGAGAGTTTTCCATTGTAAACAGCAGAGTATCTTCTAGTGATGCTTGAGAGATAGATTATTGGTGAGAGTATTGTAACTCTTGTGTCACCTCTGGGTAAATAATATCTCTGTTATTTCTCTTCTGGATTAGGTTCGCTGAACCAGAACAAATAGTGTGTTTTTGTGTTTGGTGTGGTCTACGTTTGCTTGGTTGGTCATTTTGATCGGTTGTCACATATCGCTCTAAACTTCCGCTGTGTCGAATAATTACTCTACAACTAACTTATTGAGTTTCTCCATTGTTAAACGAAAATGTGGCCCATTTGGAGAGAAATGTACTTATCTAGTGAACCGTGGGCATAAACTCATAGACGACAGTGCTCTTTGTGCTGGGATTGTATGTCTTGCATACTTGTGTTTGATTATAAGAAGAGACGATGAAGCGAGGGCGTCGAAGCATCAAGGAGATGATGTCAGAAAACAACAAACAACAACAGCAACAATACAGTCGACTGTGATGGGGATCTATTTTGAAATAGTGAATAGTGCAGTCAACTGCACCTTTTGGCAGTCGACCGCACTCAGAGGCTCACTGCTTTGGGCCAAGGTCTAGGTGATTGTTTGAGCCCAACTTCAACTCCAGGTTAGATTGTACAACTTATATCGTGACTTCTTCTACATGATATATCGGACTGTTATGATATCAAGACTACAACTTAGAATTTCTCTAAATTTCTATATATTGTAATAGTCTCCATAGAGAGAGACCGATACTTCATTGATATTTTTCCATTGTAAGTGAGGCTCGAGAGATAGTTCTTGGTGAGTTAGTTTGTAATTAACTCCTTGTAATCTTCTTTAGTTGAATAATATCTTCGTATATGTTTCCTCAGATTAGGTTCGGCTGAACCGAGACAAATATTTGTGTGATTGGTGTGATATACTGTTTTGGTTGTTCATCAAATATATATGTCTGTGCTTCTCGCTACCATTGCTCAACAAATTCTTTTGTGCCACAATATTCCTAACACTTTGAACCGGTCCAAGATGGTGAACAATGTGGTGGTGAATCCTGCCAAAAGTAGCAACTTCATTAATAAAGTCTTCTCTATTACATTTGGAATTCGCCAACATCTTGACTGCAACTAAAAGACGACCACCTAGAAGCTCTCCTTTGAATACTAATCCATATCCTTCTTTGGTTAATTCCTCTTTGAAGTTGTCTATCATCGCAATGATATCAGTGTAGGCATACCTTGTGGGCTTACGAGTCTGTTAATTCTTTACAATTCTCTTGATAACATTAATGGGAGAAATCATTTCCTAATACTCAGTAGGAAAGAAACACATAAACAAAGAATGGTGTTGTTACAGGCCTAGCAATGGCAGGCAATCACTGCACGAGTGAAGTTAGGAAATATTCTAGTTCATAGAAATTGATAATGGTAAAAATCGCAGCAAATCAGGACCGTACAATTCCAGCACAGATCTCAAAGTTTCTACAAGAAGATTAATCATAACGGGCATCTTTAACAGATTCATACCTTTTCCAGGCTCCTTTACAATACATGGGCCTCTTTCAAGTCCATAAAAAGTTACATATTAGGCCCACTAAGAGAGACCCAGCCAATAAAGGCTGTTAGTCAAATCTCTTATTCCCAAACAAGAGAGCTTATCTCTTGAGGGGGAGATTCAAACATGAGATAAGGAATTCATATCGATCTCTTGATATGTTTCTCAGGACTATAAATACCCTCTCCCCTCCACATTCAGAAGGTAAATCAACAATTTCTCTCTTAAACTCTGTTTCTCTTTCCGGTTCTGACTTGAGCGTCGGAGGGTCTTTCCCCGAGGTCAACTCCGGTGTTTCAGGCTTTTTGCAGGTCCATTGGCTGCATCAATAACCGTCGAATCCAGTTCACAGTGTTCAATCAACGATCTAGATTCAATCTCAGGAGCTCTAGCTGCATTTCACGGTAAAGATCAAAGGTCAGATTTTTAGTAGTTTCCATCAAATATTAACTTACTATCCGTTTGCTCCCACACTAAAATAAGCAGCAACAGATTGGCATCGTCTGTGGGAAACTACACAAATCAAACTTAACATCATGCCACCAAGATTAAGAGGCAGAGCGGCGGCCTCAAGTCGTCGCACAAACTCTCTTCGTCAACCAACTCCTCCTGTGGAAGATCTCATCCTTCCTTAACAGTAGCCCCGACAGCCTAGTCAAGCTCCTTTCAATAGAAAGGCACTGGGGGGCTCCTAACAAAACCGTGATGAACAATATCCTCTGTACGACCATGTCTCAGTCCATAATGCTTCAAATGATTCACTGGCCTCGCGAGGCCCTCGGGGATCTAGAGATCTCTGCCAGATCATCAGTGCCAGGGAACAAGGAACTGATTTACGAATCTGCTTAGATGAGAGGCGCACCCAAACTGAGGCCTCCCACTCAGAACGTCTGGCAAACCGGAGAAGCAAATCTCCTAGGAGATCCTCCTCTTACAGGGGGTGCACCGCAATCAGAAGCCCAACTCATTAGATTCGAAAGCTTCTTGAGTGGAATAAAGAGAAAAATGCCCCAGTCACTAGGGCCGAATTGGATATGTTCAAGATCGACATCCTCCGCGATATCCAAGGTAGTCAAGATCTGGGCTAGCCCCCAAAAGAAGGATCCGCCGGTTCAACTATATCCAAGGGAAAGGAAGACCAAGTCGTTTGCCGTATCGGAGAAGTTGGAGATCGTCTAAAGCAGATGAAGAATGAGAGAAACCGCTTCAACATGGCCTACTTCCCTAGTTAACCTCCTTTCAGCAAAACCATCCTCGATGCACCCATCCTAAAGGACTTCAAAGTTCCTTAATTCAAATCATACGATGGGGAATCTGACCCAACTGACCATATCAAAAGTTTCAAGATCCTCATGATGGTTTACAACACTACCATGCGCTTATGTGCCGTTCATTCCCTGCAACTTTGAAATGATCAGCAAGGGTGGTACTCCCGCCTCACTCCGGAGTCAATATTCTCCTTCGATCATCTTGAGGAGCTCTTTATTGTGTACTTTGTTACTAGCTGCCAGGCTGATAAAACAATTGCTTCCCTATTGGAATTGAAGCAAAGAGACGGAGAACAGCTAAAAAAATTTGTCAAGCGCTTCACAGCCGAAGCTAGGTCGATTTCCTCCTTGGACTCTTTAGTGGCGGCCGCCACCTTCCCCCACAATGTCACTGAAAAAGACTTGAAAGCCTCCCTCACAAAAAATCCACTCAAAAATTTTGTTGAGCTCCTGGAAATGATTGAAAAGTATATCAGGGTCGAGGAAGCTCTCTATCCTCAAGGCAAGAATGATTCTTCTTCCGGGAACAAACGGAAGAATACAAGAGAGGAAGAACCCAGCAAGTTTCAGAAAGATATCGCAGGTTAACACTGTCCACCTCCTGTACCACGCTTCGACAAGTTCACTCCTCTCAACGCAAGCATATCAGCCATCCTCATGGAAGTTGAGAAGGATGAAATAATTTGCCCCCCCCCCTCATGTCATCGTCTAGCAAGAGAAGAGACACAAATATGTGGTGCACATTTCACAGAGATCACTGACAACTGTCGAGCTCTTAAAGAATATCTGGAAGCCATGATTCGCATGAGTCATCTCTCCAAATTTGTTTAGAAAGATAACAAAGTCGAAAACCTTCCACCCCGGGGGGCTAATAAGCATCAAGAGAGGCCATCTGAACCGCAAGACTCTGAGCACATGGCCATTCTCCACTCCATTCAAGGAGGTCCGATGGGGGAAGATTCTAACTCCCCCGACACTGGTATCTCGATATCTTTCTCCGACAAGGACATAGAAGGTGTCTGAATGCCCCACTGCGATGCATTGGTCATAAACCATGGTGAATCATGAAGTTTACCGCATCTTGGTGGACAATGGCAGCTCAGTAAACATCCCTTTCATGAACACTTTCAACGGCCTCAAGCTCTCCCGAGACTGACTCAAGTCAGGCGGTTATACACTCGACTGATTCTCCCGTGTACCTGTTTAAATAGAAGGATTTTTCACACTTGATGTGACACCAGGAAAAGCTCCCGAAACTCGAACGAAAGCAGTGGACTTTATGGTAGCCGACGTCAAAGCCGCGTACAATGCAATATTTGGTCGTCCAGGTCTAGCGACCTTCCATGCAGTTCCTTCCGCCTACCACATGAAAATGAAGTTCCTAACAACAGCAGGCGTAGGCCAAGTTATAGGGAGCCAACAGGCAACACAAGCATGATACACCGCTACAATTGGGAGCTCTGTTCTCCCTCTCGACGCCATAGAGTTACCGCCAGAAAGCAGTCACAGTAATTGCAAGGTTGTAAACAAGATTAAAGTCACTGCCATAAACAATCCTGCTAAGAACTTTCAAACTTGTCAAATCATCTCTCACCAGGTCCAAACTCGTTCTCATCATAACACACTAACAGACTTGAATCCCCACTCGAAGCCACTTCGCTCATTCAATGGAAAGAACAAGTCCTGCCTAAACATATTTGTGCATATGAAGATATCACATTCTCTATGCAAAACAATGGAGGGCTCGCTCCAAAACATGCAAGTCCAGGCAAGGTCTACCAAATTGTTCGCCTAACGGCTCATCAACTTGTAGACGCGGGGGGCAAGGAGATATCAGCAAGACTTGGAAAGTAGAACACCTTATGAAGAACGAGGGCATCTAAAATGTCCTCTCTTAGTAGTAGTAGTAGCAAACTTTCTCAAATTGTAATAAAGGTCAGTCACCAGTGTAATGCCCCGATTTTCATTTAATGAAAATTATTTTATTTTGCACGTTGTGTGCACGTGCAATATTTTGGTAATATTAAATGTTATGATTATTTTCTTCATAATGAGTATAGATATTTAAATACTTGTCTTTAATTATTTTTATATAAAGCCTTCTTTCAATTAGACAAAAAACCTTTTCTTCTTAAAGCCCAAATTTAATTCAATTTATTATAATTATTATTTTGGCCCAAAAAACTAAAGCCCATGAGCTAATTTATTTTTAAATACAACTTGTAATGTAGAATACATTTTAAAGATATTTTTTATGTAAAATATAATGTACAAATTTTTGGAGGCAATTGCATGCACGTGCATCGCACGTACACGTGCAATATGCACCTTTGAGCATGGCCGGTTTTTGCTTTTGGAGGGAATAGGAAATTTCAAGTGGAGTCATGGTGGTGGTGGTTACTTGATCATGGGTAGTTAGTGTAACTCCTCCTTAAATCTTAGCCATTTGCTTCTAACTCCTACTTCAATCTTAGCCATCCATTTCCCCAGATTTTTAGTATAAATACCCTCCCCCCAGCCTAGTTATTCTTGTGCTTATATTTCCCCCAAACCTATAGTCTAAAATACATTATTTAGTAGTATACAAGTGAGTAAAAGATTGAGTTTGTGTGTGGAGAATTGTGCTTACATCAACAAGAAGAGGGGAGGCTGGCTTTCATCCATAGGAGCTCTCGGTTTTGGTGTGCTTGGAGGCTCGTGTGCACGTCGACAAGGAGGAGGATCACTCTCGTTTGCAAGGACATTCGTTTAGGAGGTTGCTAATTGTACTTCTCTTCAATAAGGTGGGTAAATTTTCTATATTTCTAATTAGGAATGCATGCTAGATTTGAATGGAAAGAATGATGCATGAAAAGACTAATAAGAGTACACATTTAATTGGAAAAATGATCTATAAATTGATTGAAATGTTGATGTGCAAATGTATGTGGTTCTATTATTAAAATTCAAGTTGTGTGCGAAATGATTATGGCTATGGAGTGTGTAAAGAAAACTTCGTTATTAGCATTAAAAATTATATGCAAGAATTAATAAATTGACAAAGTCGCTTTATGCGCTTAAATAGATTTTCGTTATGGTGTGTAATGAATAAATTAGAATGTAATGGTTATGTTTGTGAAATGAATAAAAGCAGGAAATTGATGTAGAGATTAGTGAAATTAAAATGTTGAAAAAAAAAAGAAAGGTGTTAGTAGTAGTATATCAAATTAACCAAATTGTATGGTAGATATGTGTTAATTATTGGGAAAAATATATTTAATCGTTTAAGAAGATTATTTTTATATACTGGAGTATAATTCATGATGGGAATGATTAATCTGGAATTTTTACCGTATGTTAGTAAGAGCAATTTGAAATGAAAATTTGATGAACATCGAAAGGTTTTTACTAAACAGAGAGGGTCGTTTTATTTTGAAATTCGAATTACACTATGACAACCCGAGCCTATAGCTCGAGTGGTCGGATTGCTCTTAATTGCTACAGTATATGCGGGGGTTTCTCCGAGGTTGAGGGATCGAATCCCGTTGACACCATATATTTTGTTTCGAACTTTTAAATAATCAGTTTCGGCTGAGAGCACTTAATGCTCTCAGCCTCTCTTCTAACGTGTGCAGCACTCGGCCTAGTGGCCTGTGCCTTCGGTTGGTTTCCCTGTGGTCGCTCGTTCGACTCTTGGTCTCGGCTGTTGATTATGTTGTGGGAAAAATAATTTTTTTGGGTGTTTTAATGATTAAAAAAATATGGAAAAAATATGATTATTATCCTAAAATTATGTGGGACTTGTGAAAAATAGTTTGAGAATTATTTGCATGACGTGGAGTATGTTTAGAGAATAAAAGTATAATTTAGAACTATAAGTTCTATACTTGCATTTTTATAAAAGTTGTACCTTGCAAAAGACTTGAACTAAAATGTTAGGAAAGAAGTGAAATAAAGATAGAAATTATCTTATGAGATGGATGTGAATTATTCTCATTGGAGAATAGTGTGAAAAATATGAAATGTGAATATTCATTTAGTGATGTGATTTCAATGTGAAATTGATATTTGATGAAGTATATGATTCCATGCATAATTATGGACTTTTGAACAATCTAGAAATCATGATTGGAAAAGAGACATATTTTTGAGTATGAAAACTTAACATGTGAACTTATGAATTGAAATTGAAAATTAGAGTGTAGTCAAAACTCACACCGGCAAGTGAAAAATGATGATTTATGATTTTTGACATTGAAAAGACCAAGTTTGGGTCATTGTGAAATGAAAGAAATAAGACCAGTAGTAGTGAGAGGGCTAACTCTAGAGCTTTGATTTTGGTCATGGTTTCATTAGAATTAAGGATTAGTTATATAGTGAAGATGTGATGAAAGTAAGAGAAAAACATTGACTATGAGGGCCATTGGATTAGCGGCGAGAGTGTATCCCAGGATGTCCCATGATGAGTCATGATAGGGCATGGATACTGCTCCAGAGTACCGTCCCGGTGGCAACGCTCGTGGGGTGTTTGAAGACTGCGGGTGGTGTCATGTCTATGGTAGGAGCTGAATTACCACAGGATACCTGCATGATGAGTCATGTGTCAATGCGTTGGGATTCCCTCCAGGGCGCCTAGACATGAGTTCGTATGTCAGAAAACATCTAGGATACTTACCGTAGTTACAGTAGTAGCTTAAATCATGACGAGGGATTGAACCCTACAAAGATGAAGAACGATTAAGGGCTTGTCCTCGGACCTATGTAGTATGGGATGCAAAGAATCCAAACAAGTGTGCATTAGTGTCATATAATAAAGATAATTGCATTAAGGACTAAGTGCACAATCACAACACGACATCATTAGGGTATTCCCTTTGGTTTGATATGTGACAAGTTTGTGTTTGTTAAATATGGAAAATTAGTTATACTATTTCCGGCATAGAGAGGTTGGCCGTGTATAATGTTCGTCGGTTGAACAAACTGACGTACCCACAGTTTTGTATGTAGGATAAATGACATGGTAAAGATTAAAGAGGAACAGATGCTTAAAGATTATTCAATGTTGTTGTACTTTATTTAAATGTTGTAAATTTACTTCCACTGTGCAATGTAAAGTGTAAAGTTTTATGTAAACTCTGATGTAAAGTGAAAAGCTCAAATTTCCTTGTAAAATTGTACTAAATGAAGTGGAAAGATCCTGTAGAACTCTCAAATTCAGTTGTATTTGGGGTTCGGGGCGTTACAACTAGAGCAGCCATTTAGTTTTACTTTTTAGTAAACACCGCTTTCACTATCGGTCACTGCATGTAATAATGGTCAGTCACTAGAGCAGCTGCTTAGTTTTATTTTCCAATAAAATGTAGTATGAATTTTTGCAAAATTCTTGTAAAAATCAATGGATGCATACAATGAGTTGAATGCCAAACGTATACACAAAATAAAACCAAAAACTCATTAGAAGCTCCTTATAAGACAGGTTCGGAGTCCATACCCATGGCTCGACATTACTCTAGAAATTTGCAATAAAGCAAGTTCAGAGGTCGCTTCGCCATTCGATCTGCTCCTACAATCCGTTAGCGCCTCGATGACAGGTTCAGAGTCCATACCCATGGCTCGATGTTACTTTAGCAACTTGCCACAAAGCAAGTCCGGAGTTCAACTCACCATTCGATCTGCTTATGCAACTTGTTAATACTTAAACTAACAAGTTTGGAATCCATACCCATGGCTCGGAGTTACTTTATCAACCTGCAATCAAAACGTTCAGAGTTCAACTCGCCATTCGACCTGTTCCTGAAACTAGTTAAAATTTCTTAAAGACAAATTAGAGGTCAAAAATCGTGGATTGCAGTTGCTCTAGTAAAACTTGCAAAACAACGCTTAGAGTTCAACTCACCGCTCGATGTGACTCTCTAAATTTGTTGGAGGACCCATACAGCAAGTTTTGAAAACAACTCTCCTTCAGAGTTGCTCCTACAACTAGCTGAGTACAAGAAGAATAAGTTCTAAACACCGTCAAACATTGCACACATTGCCAACAGTTCGTTAGCTATACACAACAGATAGGTGGCACCGAAGAGATTTCATCCAAAACCACAGAACTGTCACAAACTCATACGTTTAGATCCAATACCACCACAAATATTTACAAATACAAAACGGCAAGTCCAGAGCCCAACTCTCCCCAAGAGCAGCTCATACGACTAGCCAACCCCCAAGCTGACGAATCACAGGACAAGACACTAGCATGAAGAAGACTTCTTATTTCACAAAGCACAAGTCTCGTCACAACTGCAGAATTACAATGAGTCTACATTTCATGTATAAGAATCGCTACAAAAGTCTTACAAACACGGTACAACGAACTTTCCTGCAAGTCATCCTTCTAGCTACGCAACAGAGAGAAGCTCTGCCTAAGAGAAGTAAAGCTCTTCACAGGCCTCCCACCAGTTAACAGCTTTCTAGGGTCGCCTCAACTATTGAGAATAAAATTGAAGACAAGTCTCTCTTAGGTGGGCAAGCTCCAGGTTTATTCCGTCCAACTTCACCTGATTAAGCTCCAACTCCGTCAAACGCCGCGTATCGCGAAGAAGAGCAAGCTCAATGTCCTGAGGACCGCATTCAATATACACAACTACTTGTCAGCAAAGAGAAGAACGAAATCACCTCAATATTGATCAAACACAAGTGACTTTGCTTCAGTATTAAGAAGATTCAGAATACCCATAAATCATTCGCTCCAGAAAATGAGTTCGTCGCTCCGCATGCCATTTGAATTCCTTCAGTCAATAACTCGTTGGCTCCAAACAACAAGTTCAATACCCTGTTCTTCCCTCAGGCTTTGCCAATAACTCATTGACTCCAAACAACGAGCTTAACACTCTGCTCACCGCATGAGCTCAATCAATAACTCGTTGAATCCAAACAACGAGTTCAACACTTTGCTCACTACGCGAGCTCTGTCAACCGCTCATTAACTCCGAACAATGAGTTCAATGCACCACTCACCGTACAAGTTTCGTCAACAACTCATTTTCTCCAAATAGAGAGTTCATTGCTTCGCTCACCGTGTAAGCTCTGTCAACAACCCTTTGACTCCAAACAACAAGTTTAACATCCTGTTCTTCGCTCAGGCTCCGTGTAACTCCCTGTTCATTTGTATGTATTTCGTTATGTGAATTTTGTATTTCAATTATCAAATTTCTTTTTTTTCTTATCTTTAGACTCTTTATCGGAAATTATTTCATTCTTATTAGAATTCAAACATTTTTCCAATCCATAATTTTTTGTGAATTTTTCTATTTTAGTTTAATTTAAACTCTAAACCTGGTTAACCATAATCTTAATATCCCTAACCCTATTCGCTACTCCGAACCCCGTCTCAGCCAACTCCCAACCTCTTTTACAGCCTTTATCAACTCTCCCAACTCCTTTTACGGTGTTAATAACCTCTCATATACTTCTACTCTATCCATATATATATTTTGTATCCCCTACTTCTTCTATTTTCTTCATTCTCGTCAACTCTCCTACACCTTATTGCAACCACCCTATAATATAAGCACACACACAAGAAGAACCTACCATATATATAAATCTGTATACATCCATCTGCCTAATCGCTACCTATATATAAATATATATTTAGATATATGACTTTATATACACACATGCATGCAAACACTCCTATATCTATAAATACCCATGCACACATTCACAATTCATTCACAGCCAACTCATATTTCATCCCTCAAATCCGTGCTTCTCTTATTCTTCTTCTTCTTCTTCATCTTCTTCCACTTCACTGCCTACCCCCCGACCTCCCCTTACCACACCCGCACCAACGCCATCTCTCGACGTCACCTCGCCAGTGCCTTTGTTGTCAACCTATGGTCTTTTTCTACTTCTTCAACCCAACTCTGAACTCCAAGCTTCATATCCTTCACCTTATTCCTACACCCAACACCTTAACTTCACCCCAAGCTCAACTCCATTTCTGCACTCCTCTTGCTGTCGTTATTCACCAAAGGTGGCGTCTCACTCACAGTTGCTGTTGTTGCTGCCGATGTCACCATTGTATTGTTGTACGTATATCACGCCCTGCTTCCCAAAATACAGGAATACGAGCACGTAACGAAGGCCCAACGAATGACTTGCATCATTTATAAGCTGTAATATTTGACTCAACAATATGCAAAATGAATTCAACCACGCATGTTAAAATGAAATCACATAACATAGATACTACATAAAATGTCTCAACAATAACCAACAACTCGAAAGAAACAAACTTCGGGTCAACAAAGCCCAAAATACAAAATATGATAATAACAATAATACTGGAATTCAAATGACAAGGATAAGACAATTATTATGGCCAACAATTCCGCTCCAATCCCTAGAAGGTCTGCCCACCAAGTCCTTCGGGTAATTCTTTATGTGTACCTGCGAGCTCATAGTCTAGAGTGGGGGAAATGTTCATTAGAGCAAGTCATGGACATCAATTAGTACAAGCAAGGAATAATAAATAAGACATGTAAATACTAATGAATGAGGAACAAGTACTATACCAAGTGACAATGAAATTATCGATAATGAGGCCAGGTCTATAGTCAACAATTTAACGAGTAACAATACAATAAAACAAGATTTTAAGTCGGTAACAATAATCAAGATCAATGCAGTGTCAATCCTAGGTCTATCATATTTTATTATCTTATCTAATGCACGTAGTAATGTGTTCCATACCACAGATTCGGTGCATACAAGCAGTGAACATTTAAACTATAGTGGTGAACTCTACAGATCATGTACTCGGCACGATAATAATAATAAGAATCCACAATCCATGATCCATAACAAGCCTTTATCCACAAGATAACAAGATACCAAGATAACAAGATAGGAAAACATGGGCCCCTCATCCGAGTACAGTCACTGATTATTCACTACTAAGTCGACCCTTATACCCCGACTTATTATTAATTTATTTAACATGAAACATGAATGCACAATCATGGAATAGTGTCAAGAACGATATGAAAGTTGTATCAAGGATTGTACAATGGATGATATGTAATGCAATGCAAGGTTTAAACAATTTACAATCAACATGAGGAATGTAATTTCTGGACAGCAAGACGTTGCAGTACAAAAGTCGACTTTCCCGCTGTTACGGGGAAGCAAAACAAATTCCATCAGAGGTTCCAGAACTAGACTCTCTTCCGGTTCCGACGCATATTCACACGATACATTTCAACTACAGAAACTGGATCTACCAGCTAGTTCTTTCTGAGTTTGTTGTGCAGGCAACAACTCAGTATCAAGTTATTATATGGATAATTCATCTAAAAAACTTAACTAAAACTCTTGCAAAAATTATAATTAAGTTCCTAAAACTGTTAATTAGCATTCTTAAATTTATTAGGTCTAATTTCTTAAGTCATCCCACTGTTCCAGTTAATTTAACATAGCAATGTAATTATAAACGACAAATCTGGAGTTTCGTCAGTACAGTAGTAAAACTTGAATATTTTGTATTCTACAAGTCATATTGAGAATCCATGAGATGGGATAAATTCCTAATACAGAGGGCTACCACTTATGTTCAAAAAGTTCTAAAATATTCTAACCGCAACTAGGTCAAAAGTTGGGGTCTTTTACTGGTCTAGTGTTCTAACAGCAGTTTAGGGTCAAGTTATCATATACATGATGGGTATAGAAACCTATCTAAAATTTTCAAAATTTTATTTTAAGACTCCCAAACGTGTCTGGTGGCATTCAAGTAAATTTCAAGTTTAAATTTTCTATTAACATGGTGTTTCTATTAGTGAAAAAGTGTTGACGTTCTCATGAATAACAATCTGAAATTTAAAACCCAGTGGTACTAAAAATGTGATAAATTATTTTCTACAAATCGGAATCCAGATCCGTCAAATGTTCTAGAAACTAAATGCAAGGGACTCTTACTTTCATTTACAAGGTTTAATCTAATTCCTACAGTAAATGCGTCAAAATCTCAAAATAACATAGAGCAACTAGCAGGCCCGTAAGTCGATTAATCATTAATTAGCGACAACGTTGCACACATGCATATAACTCTATAAAAATAATTAAAAGGGAATTAATCTCAGTCATTGTGGTGAAATTCTACTATTTAACAAGACATGATAGCATGAATATCACATCTAATCGAAATAAGCATTCAATCATCATTCTTTACATGTATGTTTCTAATCTATGTGTAGTGTATGCATATGACGATATGACAAGGCTTGGGTTTGAATCAATGGGATGGCACAAGAAGAGAACTACTACTAGGTTTCTTCGATGAATCCATAGTAGTCTCTTGAAGGGTACCAAACAATCAGTATACGATAATCAAGTAGAACTACTTATGGGGATCAACATAATTTCTTGAACAAGAATAAAGAAAACTAGTTCAAGAAGAAACTTACCTTTCATGCGACGATTTCGATAATAAGAGAATAACGGGATGAGCGTCCTGACAGTGACACACGGTGGAAACACGTGCAATAACGTAGATGGCAACAGGTGGCAACGATGACGGCACCACGACATGTGCACATAGTGGCAACGATAGTACGTGCGACTGCGATGTAGTGCAGCAATGGCAAGGGACAGCAGGGGCCTCGGGGATGCGACGAAGAGAGGGGAATGGGAGCTAATCGGGATGGTGGAAGAGTGCAGGGAGGCAGTTTCGAGGTATTATGGTGGTTTTCGAGCGATGATGTGCAGCAAGCAGCAAGGTGGCAGGTGGTGCTCGACACTGATGACGATTGTAGGAGGTGGAGACGGGGTGCTAGCAGAGAGGAGGCACTGGCAGGTGTAGTAGATGAGCGGGGGGTGATGCGGGGAGCGCCAACGACTTGAGGTCGTGGTGGTCAATGGTGCTGCTCGAGCTCGAGGAAAGGAGGCGAAGGCGCAGTGAGGGGCAGAGCGGTGGCGTGCAAGAGGTCGAGCAGCGATGGTCGAGGTGGGAAATGGTGCAGGAGGTGGAAGAGCGAAGGGTGGTCGCAGCAATGGGAGCATTGGCAATAAAGAGGAGCTGCGGTAATGGTGCGGCTTGGTGGTTGGGTGAGAGGGAGACAGAGGAAGAGGAGCTCGGTAGGATGGAGGCTGGCTACCTTTGGGTGCTTTGATCAAGGTCCGAGTCTGAGACTGTGGAAGCGGCGTCGACGAAGGAGGCAGGGAGCGGGAGGAAGAGGGTGAGGAGCGGGATGGAAGAGGATGCAATCGGTGATTATGGTGCTGGAAACAAGGCTGAGGGAGGCTGAGGAGGAGTTGGAGATGGTTCGGTGATGGAGGAGGTTGAAGGTGGCAGTCGACGATAGGGCTCGCGAGGTGGCTAGGACTTGGGTTACGGTGATGGTGGTCGAGCTCGGGGTGAGGGTGGTGGTGGCAGGGGCTTGGAGTTTGGGTTTCTGTGGCGTTCGGGAGGAGGAAGAAGAAGATGAAGAGAGAGAGAGAGAGAAAATTGGGGGCTGGTAGGTGATTAATTAGTTAGGTTTTAGGAGTGGATTAGAGAGATTAGAGGGGGTGATTAGTTTAGGGTTAAATTTTTAAGTTTTTTGTGAGTGGGAAAAGAAGAAGAAGAAGAGAGTAAGAATGAGTGTGAGAGAAGAATCAGGAGATACGAAGGTAGTTAGCATATATTGGGGATCTAACTTGTGAGGGGGTTTGACTGGGGATCATGGGGAGATAATCTGGCGATTGGCTGTTAGTGGGAATTAGGAAATGAGGGTTAGCGAGTTTGGGTTAGGATCCAATAAGAGATGGGTTTGGGTTTGGATCCAGCAGGGAATAGGCTTGGATATTCAAATGAGTAATTAAATGAGAATGTGCCATTGGGTTTTGGGCTGGCTAAGAAATGAATTATAGGCTTCAGTAAAATAGATAAATATGAATTAGAAAATAAAAATGGGATAAGTTCGTTTGGATTAATAAATCAAAATAGTAAGAATATATTTGGTTTGGGCTTCATAAATGAAAATAATAAATTCAATGATATTGGTTGGGCTTGACAAATGAAGAATCAAATGATCAAATCATAGGATGTCTAGGATTGGGTTGTGTACAAACAAATAAAATAATCAATCAAATAATTTTATCGAATTAGTTAGGATTTGGATTCAAACAAAATAATCGAATATCGAGAGAATGCAATTGGGTTCAAGAGAACAGGAGAATTTATATACGGGTTTGAGTTTAATCAAATATGAGATGTACAAGAAAATAAATTCAAATGAAAGAAAGAATTTACAAGGAAATTGAAATACAAGAATACAAAGCAAGAATGAATAAAATCTGTACAATCGGGAACAAAATAATTTATAGACAACAAAATACAATATACATAAGATTTTCGTATAAACGAAAATGGGGGTTACAACGTGCATCTCGCTGCCGTAGCCATTGTCGTGGTGCTGCTTTTCGCCACATTGTTCTTCCCGTATTCATAATCATCACGTTAAAGGCATGCGTCTCTTGAACTCCATTTGTTGTTTCTGGTTCAAGAAAACATTTATGGAACTCTAGCAAGTAATTGTTGAATTGATTATCGTATCTCATTGTTCATCGGTAAATCTGATTCATAGTTTTTTTATTCTGCCATGTTACTGATTGCAGTTTAGAACCGTTAATTTATCGTGTTATCGAATATTCAACTTTGATGTCTCCAAATTTTTTGACCTTAGACTGAGAATTTGACCCCAATATTGAAATTCCAAACTTTATACATGAAAATCATAGTGCTCCGAATGTAAAATCCAAAACATCTTACAGTTTTATAATCCGATTTATAGATTGTGAGATATCACGATTTTAGTACTGTCATATTGTAATTTTCATAACACCGAAACTTTACACGAACCTGTAAAGAACAGAGAGACTGACCTAGTTCCTTATACTTAATCCAAGAACTTTATACATGATAATCATATTCCATCGAGTCTAGAATCCAGAACATCTTACGGTTTCACTGTAGCGCCCCGAATTTCCAATAAATAAAATTAGAAATAAGTGGCACAATATCCAGAATCAATTTCAATGTAATCATAAACACAGTATCAGATATAGGGAAAATTAAAACTTTTTATTACAACTGTTCTTTCTTACATTTACACAGCTGAAAAATTTAATACATTTATTACAACATAACCCAACATTTAAAACTTTAATCATCTTAAATTCAAGCTTCCACTCTACTCGAGCAACTCACTTGCTGGGTCCTGCGAAATAAAATGAAGAGTAGGCATGTTAGTTGAAGGCAACCGCCGTCAACTATAGCAATAGTGATACTTCTAAATCTCACATACACAAACTTGATGCATATTAATAAACAACAACAAATAACCATAATAATAAAGTACAGATTAACAAATGAAGCATATTAATACGGCAGTGTCAAATGAGACGTAAGACAACAATAAATGAAGCATGAAATATCAAGTGAAACTAAGCTAAGTGTCAAGTGTATGAAAAACAGAAAAACAAGCATGCATAAAATGAGTCAAGGAGACACAAATGCTTATGATGATTACTAATGCATACTTGTCAGATTCTATGCATCCCATTGTACATAGGTCCGGTGCAAGCTCGTATTGTTCTCTACTTATTAGGGTTCAGTCCCTCGTTATGCAACTAACCTACTACGGTGATTACTTTAAGATTTAGATTATTCTGTGAGTATCTAGTGCCACGCCCCGGTAATTCTTGAGAATCAACTTCCCATCGTTTGTGGTTTTGGGTACACTCCTTCACACCCCGATAATTTTGGAAATTGAAACCCACACCGTCCGCCAAGTGGCACCTCATTACACGAATACCCCATGAGCGTTTCCCCGATCCCCGATAATTCAAAAGGTACATCCCACACCGTCCGTGTTCACACCCCTATAATTCTTGAGAATCAACTTCCCACCGTCCGTGATTTTGGGTACACTCCCTCACACCGCGGTAATTCTAGAAATTGAAACCACACCGTCCGTGATCACACCCCGATCATTCTTGGGATTATCTTCCATCATCCAATCATATGAGGCCCCCTACCCATGTTTGCTCTTATTTCGTCACAACTCCAACTAGTCTCTGTTCTTAGATATAATATTATTAATTAAGTCACAGTCCCCCCTAGAGTTGGTGTACCCTACTGGACTTAACTCAACTAAATCGACAACAAGGCCTTACTAGCCAAAATTCACAAAAATCCCATTTGCCGGTATGCTAGGGTCTCACCCAACCTCATGAGTCTCATAACTTAAAATATCATCTCAAACATTCCTTGCTATCACATAAATCCAAAATCACCCAACTCACAACGAGGATTTGCTTCAAATCCAATAGTCAAAACCAAGTACCTCCATGTACAAATATATCCACATAATTTGTCGAAAACTGAAACTAACATCAATAAAACTGGGGCTTTATATTTTCAAAACTGTAGGGAAATCCGAGACTGTAGGAAAATCCGAGATATGCTACTCTTGAAATTTGAGAATATTTACTTTCTAAAATCCATGAATATCCGAGTTAAATTACATTTAAAGTTTGAAATACACACTCTCTAAAAAACAGTGAAATCTGAATCTAATCACCTTTTAAAAAAATTATTGTTTACAGACTCGAAGAAACGAGAAAAACTTGCAGCAAAACAGAGTGCAAAAGTCCAGACATGAAAGTTGACTGGCAGACACAGTTATGAAAACCGCGGTCGACCGACAACATTCAAAAAACACAACCCAAAATCATGGCAGTCGACTGGCAGGCGCAATACCAAATCTGCAGTCGACCTCCAGTAGTGTAACCCCTGTGACTCATTATTGTATTTTTGTTTATTTTTAATTAAATTCCTGGTTATTTCGTTTTATTTCTGATTGTACCTCTTTTCGTCCCTTTTGATTGTATGTTGTTGTTCTCCTTACGATTCATTTCTGTTCGATTCAGCCTTTATACTCTCATTTGATTGATCTACAAATTTGTTCTTGTCTTTGTTTATTGCCTACACCTAATTTATGGTCTATTTGTCTCATATTGGATTCTTTTCTTCCTATTGGATACTACCCAGTTGACCCAAACCCATATTGACTCTATATAACCCTCCTAATTGTGCCCTAACTCTAATTACCAAACCCTAATATTCATCTCCCCTCCCTAGCCGTTGTCTACCCTACCCCGACCTCCTGATCTCTCCCCTTCCTCGCTGTCGTCATCCTATCCCCGACACTGGCAGACCACCCCCCGCAAACCCCTCTCCTCTTCCCCTCATTCCATTGCACACCCCCCGTGCCGCGCCCTATCCCCGCTTCTGTAGCAGTGCCTTGCTCAGCCCCTCGCCGTGTCGCCCGTCCTCGTCGCTATCGTCTTCCTCTCCATTGTCGTCTTCTCTTTTGCCGAGGTCGACACCTGAGTGCCGCCACATTGCCGTGTCGCTGCTGTCGTAGCTGTTCCCTTGTTGCTGTCGATGCTCTCGCTGTTTGCTGTTGTTTCGTGTGTGCGTGTGAGACACGTGCACAACATGTGTTTGTATTTGTGTGGATTTTCGCTCCTTGTTCGTGCCGTCGGTGTTGTGTTCTTTGTTTGGGATCCATTCTCGTTATTCTGTTCTTCAATATCGTCGTTGTTTTCAGGCAAGTAGCTTGTATGTATTTTTTGTCATACAAGTTAAATACCGTACGTAGTCTTGCATGATGTTTAGTACTCTCATGATGACCATATTTGTTAGTTGATCCGTTCATTCATCTCTTGATCATGAGTAATTCATAGCAGTTTTCACCGTTGCATGAAAACAATTAGGTTAAATGGACATCTTGATGTATATGCTTGTTGTGACATATCGTATGTTGTAGATTATTGCTTCGTGGATGTATGTATGATGTGCTATCTTATTATAGAGTGTTTATTCACATGCCTGGTTTGAGTTGCCTATATACCATGCTTTGTATGCCATCTTAGATTGGACCGTTTGTAATTAAACTAGTTGATAAAATGCATAAAAGAACTTTTGTTTCACTACTGCTCTATTTTTGTACAATAATTTTGACCCTGTTAACATCAGTAAAATAAATAAATTTGTGAACATTATTTGTAGGTTTTGTTTTCTAGTTTTTAGAACTTTTGACGGATCTGAATTCCGATTTTCGATGCATGAGTTATTGCTATTTTACTGCAGTCATATCGTATATTCCAGATTCTGAACTATATGATTTCTGTATGAAATATTATTTTAAAACTGATATTAAAAGTAGAAATTGAACTCTATATTTTTCTGAGTAGGTTTAGACATGACTGGGATAATTTTTGTGGAATTAATTAACGACTTTTGTATCTCATTTCATGCTTATGAAACCAATCGATATATCTCCAAACTGCAAGCTGTTCAGTAAAGAATTATATTTTCAACCTGATTCTATTCGTTTTTTATGAAAACCTTGTGAATATAAACTGTAGAATGATTTGTCTAGTTTTCTAAATTTTTGACAAATCTTGATTTCGAATTGTAGTTTGTGAATTATCTCTGTTTTGGTACTGCTGTGTCTGAACTTTCAGAATTGAGATTTTGTTGCATTACTCTGTTTTCCCAATTTTATTGACTATACTATTTGCAATATAATTTCATGATATTTTATATATTGAGACTAGATATACTAGGGAATCTTCCATATTTTTGTCAGAATTAATTATGATGTTTTCAAATCCTTTTTATGTTTATAAACAAGATTTTGCATTTTCTGGCTGAACATAACTTCTGTATTCAACGCTGTTTTCAACACTGTTTCTGTGGCCGATGTATGACTTGTATATATGCGCTGGATTCGGCAAAGAGTCTAGTTTCTGGATTTTTTGACGGATCTAGATTTGCAGTTCTGCAGCAACAGAAATCTCAAATTTGGTACAGTAGTGTCTTGCTGTCCAGAACTGAAAGGTTCGTTGTTTTGATTGTTATAGGTTGTTTTTGTCACCCGTTTTTGTTTCCTATTCATCTTAGACTTTTCCTTGTTCTTACCATGTCTTTTAGCCTATTTGTGTTCGTTCACACCTGTTTACGGAAGCACTTGATTCCCAAAGAAGGACGCGGGCATACCTTCGGAATCTATCTCTAGAACAATTAAAACTAATCAAGCCGGAGTTTTTAAGGAAAAGATCTAGTAGTGGACAATATAGAAATGCGTATTCAAAAGGGAACTCGTTTTCCCCACTATTACTGTGGTACCCACTGTTTTTCTCTGGATGCATGAGGGCATGATCCATGACACCGTTACTATTTATAGTTACTGTTACTATTTGTCTGAATATATGGCCCTATAGGTTCCACTATGAAATCTTAAAACAAAACTGTTTGATGTAGCAACCATATGGTATAATTTGGGACGTATGAAGTGCTACTTAGATAGTAATAAACATTAGACATAAGAACAACTGTTTTCACTGTCACATCCTGTTACTGTTACTGTTGACTTCACTGTTACTGTTGACTCTACTGTTACTGTTACTGTTATGCTCTTCACTGTTTATTCACTGTTTCTGGTTATCTGTAGATTGTCATCCTTTTTTGCTTTTCTCCATGCTAGTACTTCTTGTTTTGTTTCATTTTCCCTTTCCATTTTCTTGCTTGTATTGCTTGCTGCCCGGAACTTGCAACTAACAGGCATTATGTTTTCCTGTCTTCCTTTTTCCTTGTAATTGCTATATGAGCAGGTTTTGCTGATCGCTTACCTACTGCAGTTGGTGATCAAAAACTTTGAGCTGCACATTGGAAAATTTACTTAATGTTTTGTTTGAACTATTTTATTCATGTACTGAATTGAGACTTGTATTTGGGCTTGCAGTCCCAGGATATTATTTTGTTTCAGATCTCGTATTTGTTTGGGATATTCATTATTGTTGCGAATAAATACTATTGATTTGTAATTGTTTATGCATATTGAGTATATTGTTATATTTACTGTTGTGCTGAGTCAAGTAGATCCGTACCGCTTATGGATGGTGAAAACTATCTGCTGGGCTTAGTCATGTACAGTATTCCGTATTCTTTTGGGAAGCGGGGCATGACAAGTAGAAAAGATAGTGACAGCCCAGTCATGACAGTCGACCGTAATGACAAGTTCAAGAGAACTGCAGTCGACTGGCAGGCAATCTGCAGTCGACTGCACAGTCGACTGACAGGCAGTCTGCAACAGCCATTTAAATTTCAGAGATCTCTCAAATTGATATATCTTTATATCCATAAATACCTGATTGCATATGATAAAAATATATAATAAAATAAGTGTATTTTGGCCAAACCATCTCAGTATATACATCAACGAAATCTTTTCATGAATTCCACAAAATCCCAATTTCCAGGTCATAACATTGAATGAAGATTTTAGAGAAAGCTTTTCACATGAACATTTGAACATTAGTAAACGCAGTCATGATCCCTTCTCATGCAGAAATATGGACATAAAAATGCATCAAAACCGAGATCTATCATGAAATAGACACGTACTAGTTAAAATATTTCAATTCAACCTCAACTAAACTCAAGTCCTTCCATTACTCATTAGATCCAACTCCAAATCAATGATAAATCCCTTCATCCCCAACCAAAACAGTGAACAATGTAGGGGAAAACAGTAATTAATAATTCATTACTCATCCATGTGCATATATGAAACTATCACTTAATTGCAATCTAATTTATACATAATATCATTGCAAATAAGTCAAGCAACTCTCGTACAAGCAAACTTTAGATCTTTACCCATTAGATGACAACTCCGACAAGTCTCATGTAACATTCTATATCAATTCATACATGATTATTCAAACATAGCATAAGAAAAGTAATAAACTTTATGCATTATTAGTCTCTATCATACTTCAATCATCTATGCATGAAAGTTACTCATCGATTTATATTTCATTCATGAAAGATGTTATTTTGACTACTCATTCATTGAGATTCACATTTATGATGGATCTACATCAATTTGATAATCATACAATTTCTAACATGCACCCCTATTTGAACAATTTTCATATTATACAATCATATAGAAAAACAAGTGATGAGAAGTATCACCCACCTCAAAGAAGATCAATTTGAAGAACAGTAGTAGTAATAGAAAAAAGCTCATTCCTTCTCCTTGCAAAAATCCAAGATCCAAGCCTCCACTCCAAGAAAATAATGAATAAAATAGGGTTTATATTCACAACAGGGGGAAGGGTGGCTGCTATTGCTATATATGCTGGGGGGGGTTTGTTTTTAGGCTTTCCGCAAGATTTTATAAAATATTCCTTAAGAAAATAACTTTACATATATAGATCCTTCAAAGATCAATTAGTTAAATCAATTTAAATCAATTAAAGAAAAAATCTTTTCCCCATAACTCCTTAATCTGGCTGGCCCTGTGTGCAGCCCCAAAAATTCAAAATTTGAAATTTACCCCCAAGTGGCAAATTTTACACAAAAGTCCTTCATTTTGAAATATTTGCAAACATGTCATAATTTATTCATAAAAGTTAAGAAAATTTAGAATTATAATCTACTAATAAATATTAGATTTTCCAAATAAATTTCCTAACTTTTTATTTTCCAAGAAAAATATTTGCATGTGTTTTGAACGTGCAAAAAGGTAAATTTCAGAAAAATGCTCAATAAATCACAAAAAGTCATCACAAATTATTTATAAATTCCAAAAATATATTTAAAATTTCTAGGATGTTACATTCACAATCCGATTTATAGATTATAAGTTATTGACGTTTTAGTACTTTGACTCCTGAATTTCTAGAACAGAGTCTGTGCACGAAACATCGAAAACAGTAAAGAATGAATTTTAACACAAACTACTGTCCCTAGAATGTATCGTGTGAATATGATTTTGAACCGGAAGGGAGTCTACTTTCTAGAATCTCTGACGGAATCAGATTTGCTTTTCTGTAGCAATGGGGAAGTGAATTTGAACGCAGATAGGTGCTGCTGTCTAGAAATCCATCTCTACGTTTTTGCATATAAACCCGTTATTTTTCATATTTAATGAACTGAACTATAAATATTGTTCATAATTTGTACCGATATAATAGGTTGATAGATTTTCTTTATGTCATGCATTTGCATCTACTACTTGCTACTTTCTTGATTACCATCATGACTCTAAATCATGTACTGCACCATCTCTTGATACCTTCCTGATAACTATCTTGATAATACTATCCATTCTACTGATTATACCTACTGAATATTCATGATTAATTATTATAAAAGAATAATAAGCCGGGGTTATAAGGGTACGACTTAGGGAGTATACTCGGAAGGGGGCCCATGTTTCCCGAAATAGTGATTCTTGATTCTTGATTCTTAATTACATGATTCTTGATTACATGTCTTGTTTACTGATACTGTCACTGGAAGACCCGAGTACATAATTCTATAGAATTCACCACTTAAGTCCAAACGTCACATGATTGATATGTACCGAACTTGTGGTATGAGACATAGGATTGCGTGCATTAGATACGTTAATCAAATCGGTAGTCTTTAGACCAACACCTAGCATGATTTGTGATTACATGATTCTTGATTCTTGATTACACGATTCATGATCCTTGATTACACGATTCTTGATTAACTGAGCTTGGGTTACCGATTGATTATACTTTGAGGTCTTGAATACACTTATTTACATTTGTTACTTACATGATCATATTGTTTCAGTTCCTTGCCTCCTTCCATATTGTGAGGAACTATTTTTCAGTAATTGCACTGTTACTTCTTGTTCCTTCCATTTTATATCTTGTTATCTTAACTTTTTACTATTTGTTTCTACTTACTGTTCGAAGCTTGGTCTAACGGACATTTTCCCCCCAACCCCAGATGTTGATTATGCAGGTACCGATGGACTTGACAAATAGACTTTCTAGATGATCGTGAAGAATTGCCGCATTATTACTACTTCCTATTGTTTACTTTCAATCGCCATCTTATCTAGTTGTCTTAACGAACTGTTTATCGTATTGTTTTAATTCCAGTACATTGTACTCCCGGGCATCTTGACCTAATGTTTATGTATTTCCCAGATGATGGTTATTTCTATTTCCAGTCTATGTGATCAATATATTTATCTGCGTGGATGTGTTATAAATATATTGTTGAGCTTATAACTGTACAGTTTATGGATGATGTCGTATCATTCGCTGGGCCTTAGTTGCGTACCTGTATTTTCATATATTGGGAAGCGGGACGTGACACTCCGCCAACAACTCGTTAACTCCAAACAATGAGTTTCACACCCTTCTTACCGCATTAAAAACTCATTGAATCCAAACAGTGAGTTCAATGTCTTGCTCGTAACTCAGGCTCCGCCAACAACTCGTTGACTCCAAACAACGAGTTCAAGCTCTGCTCATCGCACGAGCTCCATCAATAACTCGTAGATTTCAAACAACGAGTTCCACACCTTGCTCATCGCATGAATCCATCAAGAACTCGTTGACTCCAAACAACGAGTTCAATGTCTTGCTCTTCACTCAGGCTCAATCAACAACGCGTTGACTCCATATGATGAGTGCAACGCCTTACTCTTCGCTTGAGTTTCGTTAACAACTCATAAACTCCAAACAATGAGTTTAACGCACTGCTCACCACACGAGCTCCATGAACAACTCGTTGACTCCAAACAATGAGTTCCACACCCTGCTCACCGCATGAGATCCATCAACAACTTGTTGACTCCAGACAGCGAGTTCAATGCATTGCTCTTCGCTAAGGCCTCATCAACAACTCACTGACTCCAAATAACGAGTTTAATGCCCTGCTCTTCACTCGAGTCTTTCCAACAACCCCTTAACTTCATGCAATAGGCTCGGCATCCCACACCGGTCTAGAATTTTCTCCACAAAACTTGTTGGGCACAAATAGCAAGTTCAACGTCCAACTCCGTCTTTGAGTTATCGCTACAAACTTGTTGGGATCAAACAGCAAGCTCTACATCAACTCCATCTCGGAGTTATCTCTCCAAACATGCTGGGCTCAAACAGTAAGATCTATGTCCAACTCTGTCTGGGAATTGCCTTTCCAAGAACTTGCTGGGCACAAATAGCAAGTTCAAACATTCTATTTCGTCCAAGTGTTGCCTCTACAAACTTGCTGGGCGAAAATAGCAAGTTCAAACTACCGACTCCGTTACGGAATTCACTATTAACTTGCTGGGCGCAAACAACAAGCTCTTTGTTCAACTCTGTCAAAGAGTAACCTCTGCAAACCTGCTGGGTGCAAACGACAGATTTAATATCAGCCCCGTCTGAGAGTTGCCACTCCACACACTTGTTGGGAACAAACAACGAGTGCAAATGTCCATCTCCGCCACATAGTTCTCTATTAACTTACTGTGATCAAACAGTAAGTTCCAGCTCCACCACGAGGATGTTCCTACAAAACTTGCTTGGTGCAAATAGCAAGTTTAACGATCAAAACGGTGAGCTGTACGACCTACTCCATCTCACGATTGTCACTATAAACTTGCTGGGTGCAAACGGTGGGTTCAACGTTCAACTCCAACTAGAGTTTCCTCTACAAACTTTTTGGAAACAAATAACATGTTTAATGCTCAACTCCATTACAAGAGTTCTCTATAAACTTGCTGGGATCAAATAGCAAGCTCCATGTTCATACTCCATCTCAGAGTTGTCTCTCCAAACCTACTGGGATCAAACAGGAAGACCAGTGTCTGACTGCCTTCCGAAATTTATTCCTGAAACAGATCTTAAGTCAGCTACAAAATTTTTGTCCGACGATGAAATGCTTGATCGACAAAACAAGCAAACAACGCAACGACTGGTCAAAAAAAGAGCAATTTGACAAGGTAGACTACCTAACAAACACTTGGCGGGCAAGAACTTGATAAATCTCAGGACCAAGCTCGACAAAACGAGCTGACAAGTACAAGAATCAATAACTCATCAAAAAGATTTAGTTGGTATATAGGCCAAGGTTTGCAAAATATACTTCGTGTATATACATATACAAATGTATATAACTACACATTTGTGTATACACATATGTATTTGTATCTAATTACACACATCACAATAAGAGAGTTATAGGGTTTCGGGTCGGATCCAAATGAAACCCGTAACCCACAAGACTTCTTCAACCCATCTTCTTCAAAAAAACTCCCACAGCCATGTTCAAAAACCCAACTCCAAGACTTTGCTGTCGAGCTACAGCACCCCCTCGCCGATCTCATTCTCCAAAGCTTCGACCTCAATGATTCTCCGAGCTCTACCACCTCGAAAGTCAAAGAGAGTGGTAGATCAAAAAAAGGTGGCAACTCGAAGAGAATGAGTAGCTGGACTGAAATTCGAGCTCGATGAGAATGAGTAGCTCGACCAAAATTCGAGCTCGATGAGAGAGCGGAGCTCGATGAGAGAGCGGAGCTCGACCAAACTTCTGGGTTGACAAAGGTGGTGGTAACTCGACAAAACTTTCGATCGACAAGGACCTTGACCGAATCTAGCACCTGGACCAAAGAGATGAGCTCGTCGAAACTCCAACTCAACGAAAGCGTAGCTCGACCAAAGAGATGAGCTCGACCACCTGCACCTCCACAAAGCTCTAGCTCGATGAAGGCGATGAACGAGTTCGACCAAACTTCGAGATCGACCAAGGTAAGGGCAGCTCGACAAAACTTTAGCTCGACGAGAGCGGAGGTCGACCAAGCCTCAAGGTCGACCAAGGCAATGTCAGCTTGCCTAAACAGTAGCTCGACCAATGCTCGAGATCGATGAGAGGAGCTCGACAAAACTTCTAGTTCACTTGAACTTCGAGGAACAAGCTCGACCAAAGTGGCTACTCGACAGCAAAGCAAGGTCGACGAGGCGAGGAACGAGATCGACCAAAGTAGCTCAACGACCATGGGAGCTCAACCAAAGAAACTCGACGACGAGCTCAACAATGGGAGCTCGACCGCCGTAGTTTGATCAAGGGGAGCTCGACTGAAGCGAGCTCAACCCAAAGCAGCTTTACCAACCCTAGATCGACCAAAAAGAGAGCTAAAAAACTCAAGGAAAAGAGGGGAGCTCGACAAACTTGTGGGGTTGAGCTGGGGGGACTCCAGTTGCAGCCGCTAGCCGTCTAATCTCAACAAGAATCGTGTGCTCGTGCGATGGAAGCACGAGATTGATCCACGTCATCCACTTTCTTCCCCAAAGCTCCACTCATTTCTCTGCTGCCTGTTCTCACTCAATGAGCGAGACCATCGTCGATAAGCAATTCAGATCATGCCACGTCCCGCTCTCCACTGATTTCTCTTCACAGCTGCCTAAACGCATCAACGGGCGAACCGGAGGTTGATCAACGATGCAGATCATGTCAAAACGTGCACCAAGAATTGATAATTTATTAAAAAATTCCACAACCATTGAAACTCGTCAGCGCGTGAGTCATCCCCTGATCAACGACTTCGATCGCATCAACAGGCGTGCCGAGGTTTCATAATTCATAAAACAATCCCATAAATTCATTTTAAATTCAAAAAAATCATTAAAAAATCAAAAAATAATTATTTAAATTCGGAAAATTTATTAAATTTCTGAAAAATAATTTAGAATTGGGTTTATTAATTATATAATTCAAAAAAGTGATTTTAAAATTGGAAAAATTATTGAAAATTTTGGAAATATACGAAAAAATATGGAAAGTTCTATAAAAATCTAGGAAGATATTCGCAGCCTTCAGAAGCCACTGATCCGTTCCAGGTATCTCCAAGCACCCTGACAGCTAAGATTGTATTTCACAATCCAAAAGTAAGGCGTACTACTTCCCGCAAGCCAAGCAAATTGTTTTTTGGGAGTGGGGGGCATATGATAATGGTAAAAATCGCAGCAAATTAGGGTTGTACGATTTCTACACAGATCTCAAAGGTTCTTCAGACAGATTAAGCATAACGGGGCTCTTTAACAGGTTCGGACCTTTTTCAGCCACCTCTACAAGACATGCGCCTCTTTCAAGCACATAAAAAGTGACATATTAGGTCCACTAAGAGAGACCCAGCCCATAAAGGTTGTTAGTCAAATCTCTTATCCCCAAATAAGAGAGCCTATCTCTTGAGGGAGAGATTCAAATAGGAGATAATGAATTCATATCGATCCAATGGATTCATATTGATCTCTTGATATATTTCTCAGGCCTATAAGTACCCTCCCCCTCTACAGTCAGAAGGTAATCAGCAATTTCTCTCTCAAACTCTCTTTTTGTCTTTTTGGTTCTGACTTGATCGTCGGAGGGTCTATCTCCGGGGCCAACATCTGGTGTTCAGGTTTTTTGCAGGTCCATCGGCCGCATCAGAAACCGTCAGATCCAGATCACGGTATTCAATCAACGATCCAGATTCAATCTCAGAAGCGCATTTCACGGTAAAGATCAAAGGTAAGATTTTTAGTAGTTTCCATCAAATATTAACTCAATATCTGTTTGCTCCCACACTAAAATAAGCAGCAACAGGAATGAATAACTGAATAAATGGTTATGCAATCTATTGTAATTGGCTTATACATACCTAGTAGACTTATTACAATATCCAAGCGCATGGACATGCAAGCGTAAAGAGTGTTTGGCAGGTGTTCCGTCGCTATAAAGACAATCTATGAGTTTGCCTCCAAATTCAAGTGGATAGCGAAACCAAATGAAAGGGGCATGCCTCTGGCGGTTATCATCTCTAATCTCACTGTAAACCACAAAAACAGTCTTGAGAAATAATCCGCACAGGAAATATACCAGAATTGCTATCAAATGTCTCTACTATGCACTTCTCAGGAAAAAAAAAAATCTCTACAATGCGAGGAAAGTGAAATTTACAGGTTATTGTTAATAATTAAAGCATTTTTTTGCAAAGTTGTAACAGAGCATACGCGTATGTATGAAGTGCAAATAGAATAAATTAACTTTCTAGATATTTCATATTTTAGCATGATCAGATTACTTTCTAAAGACATGATGGCTACTCACCCAGAGGTCTCTTTCTTACAGTTCGTCTGATTTGGCCTTTTCTGAGACAGAAAATCCTTCTGAAAACCAGGTAAATGGGAATCTGCTGTCCAGGCACACGGAAAGATTTCATGTAACCTGTTTCTGTAGAGGAGCAAACAGATAATTATAAATATTTTTACAACTAATAAAAAAAAGCAGATCTTTTTGACTTTCATCAGTATTGACTGTGTACAGCAAACGTTGATTCCTGAATCTGACTTATTTGCACCGTTGGATCTGATCAGGACGACAACAATTGCTCTAATTGACCTGCGAAAAGTCTGAAACACCGGGGTCGACCTCGACAACAGACCCTCCGACACTCAAGTAAGAACTTAAGAAGAATATGAGAGTTTTTTTGTAAAAAAATCTTGATTACCTTGTTCTTGTAGAGGTATGTATTGACCCTAAGTTTGGTTTGCACAAAATGTATCATTTACAACTAATATTTTTAGTTGAGATTTACAGGATTTACAGGAAAAGGAAAAATCAAAATAAAGATCTAAAATGATTTGCAATCAAGCAAAAGAGACATGTATCAAAGAAGATTACAATTACCAAAGAAAAAAGCATGTGCCTTAATCCCCAAAGAAGAAACCAAAATAGTTTGTTTATTTCTGTTTTTGTGGGGATATATTATGTAAAGTATCTTTGATTGACTTATTAGTATATAAAAAAATATAAAGTGGATTCGCCAAATAAAATTAGATTCTGCAAGACAGCGGTCGACCATATAATACATTGGTCGACCGTGACAACAGTCGACTGCCCATCCAATTCAAAAAGTGAGTCAGTCGACCGGTCACCCTTCGACTTTTTATTTGAGGAGTGAACAGTCGACTGCTCGATAAAGCGGTCGACCGACTACGTGCGGTTTTGAATATTTTGGGAATATCTTTTTATTTTTTGGAAAGATGCATTCCCTCGTTTTATAAATAGCGGCAAATTTACTGAGTATTCTTTATCTTTTGCAATTATAATTCTTCTGAACTAATCATTTAATTAACGATCCGAGTGAGAGAGCTTTTATTGTTTTCTTCAGTCAAGATCATTATAGATCTTGAGAGTTTTTCTTTTCTTCTACTTTGGGAGGTTTGCGGGACTTGTTTATAGAAGACCTGCGCGTGTAATAGGACTCTCGGCCTGAATTTCGAGAATCACTATACAAGGGTTTAAAGTATAGTGGAATTCTTGTGGCGGAGAATTGCTACAAGTAGGTGGTGTGGACGTAGACCTGAGGGTCGAACCACGTTATATCACCGTGTCTTCTTTGTTTCTATGTTTGCTTTCTCTAACTCTATCTCTTTACTTTACGCATTTTATTTAAGATTTAATTTCCGCACAATCACCCTATTCACCCCCCCCCCAAGGGTGATTTACAGCGGTATCAGAGCGATGTGCTCACTAAAAACTTAAAAGCTTGAGCAAAAAGTCCTCCTCAAAAACTTGTACACATCGGAGACATTCATCTCCAATGGAACAAGTCTCACACGTTCACCTTATTTTGATGGAAAATACTATGATGTTTGGAAAGTTCGTATGTCTCACTTTTTACACATGCTTGGAGAAGAGGTACGGAATGTTTGTGTAAACCAAACCGATATCCCTGTCTGTGATGGAAAAAAGGGCTTTAACAAAGCTGAACTAGCATTGAAAACTGCAAACTCCAAGGCTATGATAGCACTCTATGCAGGTCTAAATAATGAAGAACTGATGCGATGTGGCAAAATTGCAAAACAACATATGAAATCTACAACAACATGCTAAAATGGCTTGAAGAAACTGCATTTGAGGTAAAGGCAAAAGTTAATTTATGCTTTTATAAGTTTGATGTTTTCGTATGTTGCCATGAGAGAATGTAGACCAGATGCTTACCCATTTTGATATTATCGCACATGGGCTTGAGAGCTTAGGTAAGGGGTTGGATGATGACCGAAAAGTCGGAAAACTCATAAGCTGTCTCACGCCTGAATGAGACATAAAATTTACTGCAACGAGGGAGATGCTTGAAGAGAAAGGATTTGACTACTACACCTTTCAAGGAAAATTGGATACGTATGGAATGGAGATGACTGAAACAAAGAGATACCGGCAGAACATTGGGATTGAGCCCAAAACTGAAGAAAAGACCCTTGAAAGCAGAAACTTCAATACGAAGAAATTGCATTATTGACAAAAAGATTCAACAAGGACATCAAGCAAAAATTTGGACGATCTCAAGGATGAAAAGACAAAGAAGACGTGCTACAAATGCTAGAAACCAGGACACATTCGCGCAAATTGTCCTTTTTCCTAAGATAGAGAGCAAACTTATCACTCCAATTCAGATCGTAAAAAGAAAGCACTAAAGGCAACTTGACTAGATACAAACTCCAGCGATGAAGATGAAGAACACAACGACCTTGGATTGATGATTCTTGGGGATGGTGAGGTGCAATCACCACACCAGTAAGAGGTAATCGAAGAACTCACTTATGATGATTTTGTTGACATGTGTAATGGCTTATGAGATTATGCAAAGAAATTAAGCCGTGAGTTGAGACAATAGAAACAAATATCTAATTAATCACATGACTCTTTTATTGCTAAAAACCAAAAGTTGAAAAATAAAAATTCTTTGATTATTGAGAATTTTGAGTCATTTAGGAAAAAATCATGATGTGTTGATAAAAGAAAATGAATGTTTGAAACAACAGATTCAAAAATCTCTAGCAACACATAATGAAAATCTAAAGGAAATTCATGAGAAATCTGCTCATATTGCTAAACTCACCGATGATCTAAATGAATGCAAAAAAAAATTTGATGAGGCAGTAGAAGGTTGTAAGGAAGTACTCGAACATAATAGGATACTTGAAGCTACTCTAGACACTCTTCGTTGGAATACCAAAGACGGTGAGAAAATTAGAAAAAGACTTTGTAATAGAATAATCGAGCTTGAAAAAATGGTTGAAAAATATGTAGGGCCCAATTATCTTAAGACAACGAATTCAAGGTCATATCATGATAATCGAGCACTTGGTTACAATGAGCCAATAAAACATCAAAATTCTAAGCAATCTTGTCATTCACATATGCATAGCCACCAAAATAGTTACAACCAACACCTTAGGACATATTTCTGACAATTGTGCTTTAAAAGGAATACTAACTTCGTTTGAATAAAGAAGAATACAAGTGCAGGAACATTACCTACTTGGATACCTAGTAATCTTAATGTTGGTACATCAATGGATTTCACCTAAAGATTGGTGGCACCTTGATAGTTGATGCCTAAAGCTCATGATGGATGAAAATAACATTTTGCATCACTATTAAGAAAAGAAAAGGGGAGGACACAATTTCATTAACTTTTAAAGGTAATTCAAATTTAGTTTAATTTTTATATAGACTTTTGGTAAGCAAATTAAAACACAATTCATTTCTCTCAACTACACGATATAAGTTACATAGTGAATTTTAATAAATATGCATATTAGCAAAACTGTTAAAGGTAAATGAATTTTGGTTCAATATTTTGTAATCATATAATTTTGGTAAAGTAATTATTAGAAAATTAGTACTGATGTTTACTATATGCTAATAAACTTACACTCAAATGACCAATCCTATCGACAGTCAGATCCCCAAATCTTCTCTTTCCTTCTATGACATATGGGGCCCATTATTTATGTATTTATACATCTTCTTTTTCCTCTCCTCAGCCTCCACAAAAAACCCTAACCCTTATTTCTAAACCTATCACTTCTTCATCTGATTTTCTAGCTTCTTAATACCAAACTTATGAAATCTCATCTCCTCTCTCGCTCTAAATTGCATCCAAAGGTCAATATTCAAAGTCTAAAGGTAAGAAATTCATTTCTACTAACTCTAAATTAATTTCTCTGCACAGAATAGTTTTTCGCAATACTGTTTGTACTGATGTATATTTTCATACCCTTTCACCCTCATGTTGTACCCATCCGTTCAATTGCTCTTGGTTCTTTACGAGGAGAATTTAGTAACATGGTTAGAATCATACGCGAATTTGGGTGGGAAGATTATATCACCACCTTTAGTATCCACTCCGATTCTCTCACCCGTCAATTTTATGCAAATCTAGACGGTATTAAGGACAATGTTCTCACACTCTCTTCGATCATTCTTAGTAAACATGTTCAAATCACCCCGAGTATCTTCGCTCCCGATATAACATTCCTGAGGGTGAGTTTGAGGCCTATCATCTTGATTTCAACTCTCTTTTATATGAACCGGGTCATGAAAAATCTACCGTCAAATCATTAATTCTTAAACCCAGTTCTCACACCGTTGCACACCCTTCACCCACCGACTTCACAGACGACGCCCGTGTTTTAAATAAAATTGACAATACAAATATTTGACCTAAAGGAAATGATAAAACTGCAATTAGAGTCGATCAATCATTCCTAATCTTTCTCATCTTGGGTGAGTACAAATTTGACCTCGCCACATTCATTATTCACACCATGAATCAAGCTACTTCTCGTAATCGTTCTCTTCCCTTCAGCTCTCTTATCTACAACTTGGCCTCGTCTAACCATTGAAAATTACCTTCTTAGCAAAGCTCCTTTGCCGATCCTTCCTCAACAAATGGGTATTGACATCCTGTTTGGTCAACAGGCTTGTCACAGTCAAGCCCAACTTGATCGCCAAGCTGAACAAGAACAACAACCACATCAAGCACCATCTTCATCCTCTTCTCGTCGCAAGAATGCTACTCCTCCATCCTCGAAGTCTATTTTTATGACCCAGGCTCAATTCGCTACTCATGAAAGGCAAGTACATAACTACTATGTCAACACCATCGAATTCTTGCAAGACAAAAAGGACTGGGAACTCCTTCCCCCTCCTTCCGATGGAGATGAAATTGATGAGAGTGGTGAAGAAGATGAAGATGATGATGAGGAATAGTTTTATTGTTTATGTTGTTGCACTTTTTGACGTATGGAGTCTCTTTTGTATGCTTGAATGTAACTCCACTTTAGAGTTTATTTTGTAAACATCTCTATCGTGAAATTGAATGTAGTACTTGCAACGCTCATCATGTTAACTTGAATCTCTTTAAAAGTTCATATATGAATTATAAATCTCGCACTTATCTATGACTAGTTATTTTCTTCATCACATTTTATTATGACTAGTTGTTTTCTTCTTTGAATCATTATTTTTAGTTATGATCTTTTGGCCGATCATCCGCCTGGTAGACTGTGCTACCTTCTGTTATTTTTCCTTTTTACGAATTATTTTGTTTTTCCTCCTAATGCTTTTGGTGTTTTCCAAAAAGGCGGAGAAATAATTTGAGTATAAACTCTAAATTAAAATCTAAATTTAATCAATTTCATACATCTCTTTTTCTAGACTATTTCTTCTCATACTTATGAATGTATGTAAACTTATGAATGACTGAGTTATGTAAACTTATGAATGACTGAGTTTTGATTTTTGCATACATTATGCACCATGAACACACATTTATTAAATTCCTATGTGCATGAATTTAGGAGGAGTACTGGATTAAGAAGGAGAACTTGAATTTCCTTTAATATAATTTGTAAATTCTAAGATATGTTTTGTTCACACCAAAAGGGGGAAATTGTTGACCCTAAGTTTGGTGTGCACAAAATGTATCATTTACAACTAATATTTTTAGTTGAAATTTACAAGATTTACATGAAAATGAAAATAAAAAATAAAGATCCAAAATGATTTGCAATCAAGCAAAAGAGGCATGTATCAAAGAAGGTTGCAATTATCAAAGAAAAGAGCATGTTCCTTAATCCCCAAGGAAGACAACAAAAATAGTTTATTTATTTATGCTTTTGTGAAGATATATAATGCAAAGTATTGTTAATTGACTGATTAGTATACGGAAAGAATATAAAGTGGATTCGCCAAATAAAGTAGAATCTGCACAATGACAGTCGACCGTACAATACGTCAGTCGACTGTACAATATGTCGATCAACCGTGACAACAATCGACTACCCATCCAGTTCAAAAAGTGAGTTAGTCGACCGGTCACCCTTCGAATTTTTAGTTGAAGAGTGAACGGTCGACTGCTCAATAAAGCAGTTGTCCGACTACGTGTAGTTTTGACTATTACAGAAATATCTTTTCATTTTTTGAAAGATACATTCCCTCATTTTATAAATAGAGGTGAATTCACTGAGTGTTCTTTATCTTTTGCAATTATAATTATTCTGAACTAATCAGTCAATTAACGATCCGAGTGTGAGAGCTTTTATTGAGAGTTTTTCTTTTCTTCCACTTCGATGAGGTTTGCGGGACTTCTTTATAGAAGCCCTGCGGGTGTAATAGGACTCTCGGCCTGAATTCCAAGAATCAATGTACAAGGATTTAAAGTTCAATGGAATGCTTGTGGCAGAAAATTGCTATAAATAGGTGGTGTGGACGTAGACCTGGAGTCGAACCATGTTATATCGCTGTGTCTTGCTTGTTGCTCTGTTTTCATTCTCAAAGTCTATCTCTTTACTTTATGCATTTTATTTAAGTTTTTAATTTCCGCACAATCACCCTATTCACCCTCCCTAGGGTGATTTACAGTATGTGGGTATTTATAGTCACTTTTGGGGTCAGTTTTAAGTAATGATTTATCTCTACTTCTCAGTGTTTTTGAATTGAATTGATTATCTCTTCTTCATGAATGGATAAGAGTGGTTGGTGATATTGAGTTAAAACTCTCCTCATGATAAAAAATATGGTTTTTGAACCATTTCTGATAAATAAGAGTTTAAATCATAATTAAATAATATGGAATCATTTATATTAGGCTGTTATGATAACTCAGTAAGACAGATCCATTTTCGGTTATTGGACAAGCTAGATGAAGAGCATTGTCGGGATCTAAGAGAGTCGTTCGAGAGGTGGGTTTGGGGTACAACTCTAGGGGTGAGTTGAGCTCCAAACTCGTTGCGGAAGAAGGCCACTCGGGAGGTGAGCGAGATGAAGATCATCTCCAGGTTCTAGGATAGAGCCGTTCGGGAGGTGATTTTAAGGAGCAAACAAGGGGTGAGTTGAGTTCCGAACTCGTTTGGAAGAAGGCCGCTCGGGAGGTGAGCAGGTTGAAGAGCATCACCAAGCTCTAAGAGAGAGCCGTTCGGGAGGCGAGTTTGAAGAGTAACTCTCGGGGTGAGTTGAGCTTCGAACTCGTTTGGAAGAAGGCCGCTCGGGAGGCGAGCGGGATGAATAGCATCACCAGGCTCTAGGAGAGAGCCATTTGGGATGCAAGTTTGAGGAGGAACTCTAGGGGTGAGTTGAGCTCCGAACTCATTGTGAAAGAAGAGGATTGTTTGGGAGGCTAGTTTTGTAGAGGATTGTATCTTTTGTACTCTTGATGTGACCAGTTGTATGAGTGTTCAAATTGCGAGGAATACCCAGCACACTCACTTGGCAGCAAGTTGATAAGGCAGCTCTAAGGACCATGAGTATGGACTCTGAACAGGTTGACAAAAATTTTTAGGAGTACTCGAATGGCGAGCCGTGCCCGACCTTATGAACCATGAATGGACTCCACACTTGTCTAGGGTTGTTTTGGGAGCACTCGAATAGCGAGCTGTGTCCCGTATACTTGCTCAGGTGCAAGTGGCTAGAGCGGCCCTATAAACCATGAATGAACTCCAAATTAGGTGACAACGAGTTTTGGGAGCACTCAAATGGCGAGCTGTGTCATGCACACTTGCTCGGGGGCAAGTGACTACTAATGTGATCCTATGAACCATGAATGAACTCCATACTTGTTCAGAATTATTTTGGGAGCACTCGATTGGCGAGTTGTGCCTCACATACTTGCTCGGGTACAAGTGGCTAGAGCGGCTCTATGAATCATGAATGGACTCCGAATAAGGTGATGATAAGTTTTGGGAGCACTCGAATGGCAAGTCGTGCCCCGCATACTTGCTCGGGTGCAAGTGGCTAGATCGGCTCTAAAAATCATGAATGGACTCCAAACAAGGTGACGACGAGTTTTGAGTGCTCTCGAATGGCGAGTCGTGCCCCGCATACATGCTCGGGGGCAAGTGGCTAGAGCGACTCTAAGAACCATGAGTGGACTCTGCACTCATCTGTTGATGTGCTTAGTGAGTGGATGGTGTTGCTCGGGGGTGAACCATGTGTCTAACTCATTGTTTGCATCCGATCAAATTGTACAAAAATTTTGCAAAGGAAAATACTAAAAATTTATTGAAAAAGTAAAACTAAGCTGCTACTTTGATGCTAGCCTTTATTACATGTTATGACCATTATGATTGTCGGTCTTTATTATATGTCACGCCCTGCTTCCCATTATACGGGAACACAGGCACGTAATTGAGGTCTAGCGAATGATATAAGTATGCCAACTCATAGCATCCATAAGCTGTATAATTCCAGTAAGCTCAACAATACAATAATAATCACAGGAACAAGAATATAATACCATAACCAATATCTGAGATACAAGGACTTACATAATAGCCAAAAAATATGCAATATGATAACAGTACGTCATGATCCTCGGTAACGCATCACCAGTACCTATATAAACAGTAAGAAAAGTGGAGAATACCCGTTAGAGCAAGCTTCGGGCGACAAGTAATAGCAAGTAGTGAAGGAAGTAAAGGACTGCATAACAATAACAAGAAATTGGAACAATATTAGAGTCAATAAATGATAAACGATAACAAGATCAAAAGTGAATAATTAATGGTAGCACTATCACATTTACCTGATACCCGGACCCAACTCGGACCCGACATTGGACCGAAACCGACCCGATATATACGGGTCCGGGTCCTAAAATAAGACCCGATGCACTTCCGTGTCCGGGTCCGGGTCCGCTCAAAATAGAACCGCCCCGGACCTGTTAAAAATACCCAAAAAAATATGTAGTTTGAATAATAGGGTTATAGGATATAAATGTAAATAGTAATTGGTTAAGATAGATGTGTAAACATAATTTTTATTCATGTACTTTAGTGTAAAAATTGTTGGAACCATAGAGTATCGGGTGCAAAAATACTTAAGTGCAAATATATATTCACCACTACTGGACCCAACGAGTATATTTTTTTAACTAGGACCCGGACCCGATTCTCGCAAGTCCTGGTCCTGCCAATTTTTGGACCCGTGAGATACCGGGTCTGGGTCTGGGTCAGGGTAGTGGAGGACTCGACCCGATAGGACCCGATATCAGCTCTAATCAATGGTACGATGGTCGGTAAATAGTAGTTAATAATCAGTAATTGTCGACCAATAATCAATATCAATAAATCAATAGTCAATAATACAATTATCAGTGACAATGATCAGTAACATGATCAGGTATCAGGAGTCAATATCAGGAATCATTATTCAAGAATCATTAATCAGTTATTAGTGTCAGTGTTCAACAGTAATCTTATATCTATCATTCTTTTATCAGCTTATCTAATGCACGCAATCCTGCGTCCCATAGAACAGGTTCGGGTTCATACAATCAAGTGAACGTTTGACTCTAGTAGTGATTTCTTGTAACCCTTGTTCCTGATTGTACGGGTTATTTATTCTTTGTATCTCTTTTGATGTATTTTCTCCCTAATTTATTATATTCGGGCCTTTGTCGTGTTATGGGCTCACTAAATTCAATTAATTATTGTATTGTTGCTTGTTGGCCCAACTACACTCAAGCCCAACCCCTAATCTTATTGGATATTGGATCCTAGTCTAAAGCTACCCACAACCCAATTCCCCTAACTAACCAGACTAATTCTCCTTCAATCCCTCAAATCTCCAACTCCCCACGATCTCCTCTTCATTTTTTTTTAATATTTAAAATACCCCACTTCTCCCACAATCAGAACCACCCCTTAACAAACTCACACTCTCTCCCGTTCTCTCTCCCTCTCCTATTCTCAAAACAAACCCAAACAAACCTAACAAAAACCCGTTCTCTTCTTCCCCGTCCTCGCATTCACCCAAAAACACCCAAGCTCTCGCCATTAACCCACTCCCGTCGAACCCATCACCATCCCTGACCTCGCTCCATTGCCGAACCACACTCATCCCCTTCCTCATCACTCGCCGTTCGCCACCACCACCACAGAACCCATCGCCTTCACAAACTCCGAAACCCATCCAACTCGCCTGCACCCAATTCAGTGCCTCCTTCACCCTCGCTCTCGACCTCCAACACCATCCCCTCCGTTCGCCAGCAACCGCCCAGCTCCGCCCTCTGTTCGAACCCAACGATAGAGTCGTCACCGCACGCCGTCGCTTCTCGATGTCGCACCATTGCCTCTGCCGTGCCTCAGTCACCACGTCGCTCCCCGACGTAGTGTCACCGCCGAAGCACCGCCGTTCGTCGCCGTCCCATCTCTCCCTCTCGCACTATGTTTCAATCGAAAGAACGAAGAAGAAGAAGAAAGGGAAAAGGACAGGGACGATTTTGGACCGACGGATCGTGTCAAGATCCGTGCGATCGAGATCGCTGTTCGGTGTTCTCTCACAGCGGATCCCAGACCGCTGTCCCGTGTTTGGTGCAGATCCGCTGTGTGGACAAAATCCCATTCGCTGATGCCGCTGTTTGCTGTTCTACCCGCACTGAATCCTCTCGCTGCCTTGCTGTTTTGGCTGATCGTGTGGGGATTAAATCACTGTTGCTGTTGTTGCTGTTGGAGTTTTTCGCACGCATTTCGCCCGTACTCTTGGGATTGTTCCCCGGGATTCTGATCCCATTATTCTTACTTTATTGAATCGACTATCACGAAAAAAGCAAGTCCACTTGAACTCATTTAATTATTGTGGTTCAAGCTTATTGATCTCCTGCAAGTAGTTCCAATTTATTTATCGATAATTTTGCCTTGTGTCCCATCTCGTTAAGAGTATCGAGGGTTTACACGAGCTAACCCGACGTACTCTTGACTTCTTTTATTATCCATTGACTCAAACCCAAGCCTAGACATACATTTGACATGAATAAATAAATAAATTTGTACATGAAGAAAATATGCCATGATTAAATGTATATTATTTATGTGAAACCTTGTGACTTGAACTTGATAAATTCACTTGACTTGCCATTTAGAAAATTCACAATGCTTGCTTCACATTAACCTTGATATATGTGTGATTCATTAGTTCGATAACTACTCACTTAATGAATATAAGCATGATAGTTTTTATAAAATTCTTGTTGCATGTATTGTTTAGCACAGAGGTTTCGACCCTGTAAATATGAGAATTAGCACATAAGATATAAAAGAGAGTTTTTTTACCCATTGGACCTAGTTTCCAACCCAAGTGACAAATCTTAATTTGAAGTCACGAGCTGTAAAATATAACGGTTTTAGTCCCGCTAGTCTACATTTTCAGACTGCAGAAATTACTATAACCTCGACATATTTGATGGTGTAATACTATGTAAAAGTGTTAGAATGCTATGAAATTTTCCAGGAACCTTACAGACATGCTTAGGGTTCACCTCAAATTTCTGTAGATTTTTATAACATATTTATACCATGTTTTCACCCCTTAGAAGTTGACACCTAGCTGCTGCCAGAACAGCTGATCTGCAAAGATTAGAGTTTTTAGCCTAGATACAGTTAAAACTAGCGGACAGTCCCTGAATGTAATTTGTACCCTATCTGTCTAGATGTCCATAGCCTACTAGAAGTTTGAATTTGGAGCTTTAGTCTAGGAGTTATACCTGTTTTAGTGTGACTGTGTCAGCCATTTCAGATTTACTATTTCTTGCTTATTATTGTGTAATATACCATGTTGCTGCATTATCATTATTCACTTGACATTCTTATGACTACCCGCATATCCATATATGACTTAACAAAATACTAAACAAGCCGGGGTTTCTAAGGGTTGACCTCGTAGTGGACCGTCTCAGAAAATGTACTCGGTAGGGCCCCTATGTTACATGGACTTGTTATATGGAAGGTGAAGAATACCGGTGGAGACGTGAACTTGTTATCTTGTTATCTTGTTATCGTGATATACCCGAGTACACGCTCTGTAGACCCCACCACGAAGTCTAAAACGAATACTGTTGTGCGTGCATCGAACCTGTAGTATGGGATGCAGTAGTACGTGCACTAGTTAGGAGAAACAACTTGATAATAGACCTAGTTGACATATTTACATACTTGATAAAGACCATTGCTATTAGTACCATTATTGCCCTTGCAAATTTGATCTTGATTCATATTTCCTACACGTACCTTACTCCTTTACTCTCTGTTTTCACTACTTGCCGTCCATACTTGCTCTAAGGACATTTATTTTTTTTCTTTAGTTAACCCAGCCACAGGTGAACCCGAGGATCTACCAGAAGGAGTCGGCGAGCAGTACTTTTAGATTGGAGCAACTGCTTGATAATAAATTATTTCCTTTCTTGTTCTTTTCATTCATTGTAATTCATTTGTTCATTTAGACTTGTATCCCGGGCTTCTGACCCGTAACTGCTACTTATCTCTCAGTATTATTATCATGTTGGATTATTAATTTCTTGAATTCAATTATTGTTCTGTGATGTTATTATTTGCATGGTTGTGATATAATTTTCTGAGTATTGTTGAGTTGGGACTGGTACAGCTTATGAATGATATTAAAATCATTCGCTGGGCCTACGTCATGAGCTCGTATTCCCGTATTTTGGGAAGCGGGGCGTGACATTTCTATAGATCATGTACTCGGGAAAAACATGTAGACAAGAAGCAAGAGTCGGTCATTCAATCATTCAGTTATTTAGTTATTTAGTCATTCAGTCATTCAGTCATTTAGTAATGGTAGGGAAACAACGAGCTCCCTTCTGAGTACAGTCCCCTATATTATCCACTACTAGATCGACCGTTATTACCCCGGCTTGTTATCATTTTATTAACAATCAGTTATGGACATGCAATCAATACGATCAATGAGAACGGTGGTATCAGAAGCTATGCAATGGGTACAATCGATGAGAACGATGATATTAATACAGTTTCAAGAAGATATCAAGGTTGTACAATATATGAAACATACATGGTTCAATTCGTTAAATATAAAAAATACGGGTTTATATGCAAAAATATAACAATAAAGGATCTGGACAACAGCACCGATAGGTACTCAAATTCACTTTCTCGCCGCTACGGGAATGCAAATTCGATTCCGTCAGAAATTCTAGAAAGTAGACTCTCTGCTGGTTCTATCGTATATTCACACAATACATGATAGTCATAGAAGCTAGGTCGGTCAATTAATTCTTTACGAGTTTTGTGCACAGTCTCGGTTCTAAAAATTATAACATGCCAGTACTAAAATAGTGATAAATTCTATAAATCAGATTGAGGATCCATAAGATGTTTCGGAAACTAGACACAGTGTACTACAATTTCTATGTACATGATTTTAAGTTTCGATGTCAGAAACTGGGTCGAAACCTCAGTACAAACTCGGGTGAATGACAAGGCAGCATATTTGGATGTTCAATAGTGCGGTAAATTACGGTTTAAGTTTTATATCGATAATAATGGCACGATAAGACAGCTATGAATCAATAACATGGTATGATAAACAACAACTAATCAATAATGGAATTCAACTAGATACAATACTGAATTCGATTACTACTTGCTGAATTTCAAAGAGTGTTTTCTTGAACTAGAACAATAAAAATGAGTTCAAGAGATGCTTGCCTGTTAGATGACAACTACGAATGTGAAAGAATAACGGGACAAGAATCTCGATGGCAAAGCACAGTAAAATAGCAGCAACCAATAGCGAGGACGACAACAACAATTAACACGAGCAACCGTAGCAATCAGCACAAGAGCGACAGCAGGCATAGCAACCACAGTAAGAGCGATGGCAGGAACTCGTAAGGGATGGCAACACACGGCGAGAGACGGCACAACATAGCAAGGGGCGATGGCAACTGCATTGGAGTGCAACAATGGTACAAAACAGTAACAACACACAAAGGCAGTGGCAATGCACAACAAGAGACGACAGCAACATGCAGCACGAGATAGCAACGACAACAACAAGAAACGACAGCAGCCAAGCAGCAAGAATAATAACAAAAAAAGGCGACTGTGGCTACGACTTGCGGTGGTGGTTGCTGTGAGTCAAGGAAGGGCGATGATCGAGGGAATCAAGGAGGTGAACAGGTTGCAGCAAGGAGGAAGAAGGTCGGGAGCTGCAGCCAAAGAGGAGGGAGATGGTCGGCAAGGATGAGGTGGAAGGGTAGCACACTGGTGGAGAAGAAGGAGGTGGGTTCTTCGGTGGTTGAGTAGCAGAAGGTCGGGGTGAGGGCGAGGCGGGAAGGATGAGGACGACGAGCAGATGGAGGAGAGGAAGGTGGGGTAATGGCGGGGTGTGGCGAAGGCGGTTTTGGAGGATCAAGGCGTCAAGGAGGACGGTGGTGCACAGGGTCGCGAGGTGGTCGAGGGCGGCAATGGCAATGGCAATGGCGGAGTGCTCGACGAGGAAGGTGAGAGGTGTCGGTGGAGGAGGGTGGCGCTCTAGAGTGTCGCAACCGAGAGGTGATGGGTCGCGGTTAAGGGTCTTTCGATGGTGGGTGTAGGCGAGGGTAGAGGTGAGGGACGAGGGTGAGAGCGGAGGAAGAAGATGATGGAACGGCAGTCGCAATGGTGCTGCGAAGGCAGATGGCGACACAGGCGACAATGGACATGGCAGTTTGGAGGTCGCACGAGGCTGGAGTGGTGCGAGGAGCTGGTCGCTCGAGTGGGAGGTTAAGGGGGAGCGGTGTAGGGCATCAGTGGTCGAGCGAGGGTAGGAGCGACGGGGATGATGGCAACGCTGGCGATGGTGGACAGCGGTGGTCGCAGAGGCGATGGGTTCGGGGGCGCGAGGATGGTCGCTCTGTTATGTTTTGGAACAGAGGAATAGAGAGAGAGAGAGAGAGAGAGAGAGAGAGAGAGAGAGAGAGAGAGAGAGAGAAACAGTGGGGGGGAGTCTTATAATAATATAATATATTAATATTATAATTGGTATTGATTATGGGGGTTTACTGGAAGAGATAGTGTGCAGTAATTAGGGGAAAGTGGGTGCAGTTATGAGATGAGGGCATCTGGTTGAGTTTTGGGTAGTGGGTTTTAAAATGTGGGTTTGGGTTAGGATCCAATAGGATTTGTTTAGGATTAAAAATGTGGGCTTGGATTAATAAACTTGGAGTTTAGGTTTGGGCTTCACAAAATAAAATAAATAATTATAGAAGGGATAAAAGATTGGGCTTCAATCAATAATAAGATAATAAAATAATATGGACTAGGGATTAAATATGGTTAACCAATAAATAATTTAGATAAATTATAGAACGGACCAAGATTGGGCTTAAGTTTAAAAATTAATAAATTCAATCGGAAAAGAAACAAACTTCTATAATAAAATAAGACTCATGTTAAAATGTAAATCGTTCGAAAATAACTACAAATACATTTGATATTTAGAAAGAACTCTGCTAGGAAATTCAAAATGAATAAAAATGAATTTAAGAGTGAAAATTAATTTATAAAGAATTGAAATACAAAAAAACATAGAAAATATGTTCAGATGGAAACAAGGGTTACATTATATGTTTGAAGCTAACAACTAGTGGAGGGGGTTGAGTAGGCTGACAGAAGGTGACTTCTTCTGGGTACAAACGGAAGAGCATCAATGAAGTCTCAAAGTTTTGAACTCTCTTCCGGGAACTAAGAATTTCATCTTTGAACTCTCGAAGTTTTGCTCTGGTGACAGGTACTTCTTCCTCCCTCCCACTTCTAGGGGTTGTTCTGCTAGTTGGAGTTTAATTCCCCCTCTCTTGAGGAGGAGTTCTTCTGTGGTCCCTTGGAGAGCGTTGGCTTCTTTGCCCCCTAGGAGAGGGGATCATCTTCGCCTTCTGGGAGAGGGAGTTCTTCTGTGCCCCCTTGGAGAGAGAGCTTTTCTGGTTCGTGGCCTCTGAGGAGAGGGTCTCCTCGCGCCTACCTGATGTGACAGATGTGGCCTGCATGAACTACCTCTGCATTCGGACTCATGTTGTCTGGAGTTTATGAGATGGCAGAGGTCTTTTTTAGGTTGAGGTGCCTCGGGATGCACGGTGGAGGGTGTAGAGGTGTAGACTGACCCTCTATTCTCTCCAATGTGTTTTGCACGGGATTGATTTCTTCGGGAGCCCCCCGGTGGAAGCTCCGGATGAAGGGTATGAGGGACGTCCTCAAGATGAGGAAGTGGAGGAAGAGGGTTGGCTCATCGGCTTAAGGCCGTCGCTGTCTCCTTCCCTTTCCCTTTTGGAGGGATGGTTGAAACTTATTTTTACTGGCGAAGTTTGGTCGGATTGCTTTCTCTGATTCTCACAGACGGCGCCAATTTGTTGCTGCTAATTTCTGTGTGGGAGTAAACAAATAATTGTGAATTCTTTTAGAACCAATAAAAATCTGACCTTTTTGACTTTCGCCGGTATTAACTGTTTCCAACTGATGTTGACTCCTGAATCTGACACAAATTCGACATGATTAAACTCCTTCTCTTCTTTGTTGCTTCTTTGTTAAACTAGATTGAGAGTATTAGCAGAAGTAAAGAGTTGATAGATAGAGAGTATAATGAATTTGTGAAGAAAAAATGAGTGAATTTGGGGGGGTTTTATAGGAAAAATCCCTTACAAAAAAAAACAGCCACAGTCCTAGTAGCAGCAATGAGTGGCCCGGTCAGATCGCCCGTTTGACCCGTCCGGGCCAATCGTTGGACCCGGCGGGTTGGAAACCCGGCAGGTTGCGGGTCGGGTTCAGGTCGGGTTTCGTCAGGTTACTGGTTAAACAGGCCAGGTCGAGCTGGTTTTGTCTGCTAATTTTCCGACCCGGTCCTACCCAGTTGTTTGAGTGAGTTTGACCATTACCTGAACTGGGTCAAACGGGTTCGGGGAAAAGGCGGGCGGGTGTGTGCGGGTCGCGGGTTGACCCGGGCCGAATTCCATCCTAACAATAATCATGGACTAATACTATAAAGTCATTGTAAACTTGGAAGTCCACTTGTTAGGGATCATTTCTATTATACCTTATCAAATAGCGTTCCGGTGCTAATGTTGCATTGTAGAGCGGATTGATTGCAGTTGATTGTTGAAGAGAGATGGTTGGGGAGAAAGGGAACAAGATGTGAAAGGGAACAAGTTGTGTCATATTGAAATATGATGAAATGAATTTTTGGTATTCATTTTTTGTATTAGTCTTATTGGGTTTTAGGTTGTAATTAGTGTTAATAGGTTTAAACCATATCCAGCCATGAGAAGGCAGTTAATTAGAGTAATTTGTTACTCTTTTTCTACGTGCTTTCAATGTAACTCTTCTCCTATAAAAAGGAGGGAAACCCAAATGTATCAGGGAATAATCAAGAATCAAGTGAGTTTTTCCCCCAATTTCTCAGCTCCAAACCATAATCCCCAAATCCATGGCCAAATTGAATCAACCAACTTGAGTTTGTTGCTTATCAACTCAAGGAGATGACCCTCAATCACCATCACCAATTAGCGTCTGCCGATGTTCTTACCACAAATCCACCAAAAGAGGTAGCTTTACCTAATTCCTCTAACCCTAAGTTTCCTTTTGATTCGGATAATTGTCCAAGTGCTCTGTTCAAACTGGAATTTCTAGTGTTCTTTGAGGGGAATCCAACTTAGTGGATTTGTAATGCAAAGCTCTTCCTTAAATTTTATGAGATTGAAGATAGGCAGAAATTGTGATTCGCATCTATCAATTTAAATGGGAAATCAGTGATGTGGAATAGCAGGAACATAAGTGATATAAGACATGTGATGAAATGGGAGGAGTTTATTAAGGAATTGATGAATTGATTTGGGCCTACTAAGTTTGAGGATCAGAATACAATGAAACTGCCTCAAACTGAAGCATCGGAGAATTAGAGCTCATGGCCTAGCAATGCAGTGAAGATTTGTCAAGAAACTGAGATTTCGGAGAACAAAGAGAAGCTCAAGAAGAAAGGGTATGAAGTTCTATTCATGGTGGATGCTATTGATGAGTATGTTGTAGGTCAGTTGAAGAAATATCATGGAAAGAATCTTGTCTCAGCTACCAAGGAAGGTATCAAACTTAAGGATACTGATGAAGAGAACACATACTATTATGGTGTTCAAAAGAGTCGAAAGTTTGTGGTGGTAAATTTTTTCTCCATGGTCGTCCACCATATGTTCGTTCAAATGGCTCAAATGGCCTTCCAGAAGGAAAACAATTGCAGTGAAGATTCAGAAGGCCTCTGAAGATGTTGTCCAAAAGTTTGCTTTAGAGATTGAGATCATCCTACCTTGAGTCATAAGAATATTGTTTCCCTCATTGGGGTTTGTTTCAACAGAGATCATCTTGTATTAACGTATGAGCTGTTGTCTAGGGGTTGCCTAGAGGAAAATCCTTATGGAGAGAAAAAAGATAAGAGAGTTATCAGTTTGGGCTAATAGATACAAGGTAGCAGCGGGTCTAGCAACTGTAGAAGAACATGATGTTTCGATTAGAAAGCTGAATGATTATTGTTGCAGCTGATTTTGGTGTGAGAGCAAACAGATGAATTTGTGGATTCTTGAAGGAAACAAGTAAGCAAACCTGTTGACTTTCATCGGCGTGTTGGCTAGTTTCTCACTGCTGCCGTGAACCTGCACAAAGTTCGACACACAGGGATGGGTCCCGGCGACGAACCCTCCGATGCTCTTGTCAGTAATCAAAAAGATTATGAAAGATCTTTAGGTAGAAAAGATTAATTACCTTGTTACGGTAGGGGGAGAGGGGTATTTATTGTCGCCTTAGGAACCAGTTTTGAGATAAGGATAAAAATCTAGTTCCGGATGTTTATGGATAAGAAGAGAGTTTGACTCGTTTCGTAATAAGAGGGACTGTTTAAACCATCTTTTAGGGATAACCACGAATTTGAATTACTCCTTATCCATCTGAGTTGGTTTGTAATGGGTTGTTACCCATACCCAGTAAAACAGATCCGTTTTCGGGCTATTGGGCTTTAAATAAAGACCCAGTTCCCAATTGGGACCCGTTCGTAGGTAAAATTACCGTTTTACTCCTGAGAGCTTTAAGATTCATGCTCGATTTGAACGATTCCGATTTAATCCTATTTTTAGCCATATCACGAGCCCCCCACTCCCGAAGACTGAGTTTAACAGCCTTTGAGGAGTAGTTTTATTATTTCAATGGCGTACGAAATTTTATCGGAGTTCCTCAAGGGGTTTTGATCTTGCTCGAGGTGTATCGGTGCTAAATTGAGCTTACAACGTGCCCAAGATGATTCTCGGATTTTTCTGGATTTTTTCTAATTTTTAAATTATTTTTCGAATTTTTTATTCAATTTTGCGAAGTGATGATCTATTTTCAAAAAGTATTAATTAATCATTCTAATTAATAATTATTTATCCAGGAGCTCAAAAATATTTTCCTAAATTTATAATTATTTTTTAGAATTTTTAATTAACTTTCTTGAATTTTTAATCAATTTTCACAATTTTTAAATAATTAATTCAAATTATAATTAAAATAAAAGAATTAATCACAAGAATATCGACGTGGCACAATCTGGAGCATTGATCATGTCATCGGTGCAAATTTCCAAGTCATCAGATGGTGGATCAACCGCTTGGAGACATGGCACAATCTGGACGTTCTGATCTCGTGCACGCATCAGGAGGCAGGCACTTTCGCTAATACGTAGCTCGGTAGGTTGGATTGTAAATCTGAGCTACATGGCACGATCTGGGTGGTTGATCAAGATCAGGAGCGAATTGTGAGGCAACAGTTTTTGCCAATTAGCTGCTCGGTAGCTCGGATTGTAATTCCGAGCTACGTGGCATGATCTGGACGGTTGATCAAGATCAGGTGCGAATTATGAGGCGGTAGTTTTCTCCAATTCGCAGCTCGGTAGCTCGGTAGCTCAGTAGCTCGGATTGTAATTCCGAGCTACGTGGCACGATCTGGATGGTTGACCAAGATCAAGCGCGAATTATGAGGTGATTTTATTTGCAAATTCGCAGCTCGGTAGCTCGGATTGTAATTCCGAGCTACGTGGCACGATCCGAACAGTTGATCAAGATCAGGCGCGAATTGTGAGGCGATAGTTTTTGCCAATTCACAGCTTAGGAGCTCAGTAGCTCTGATTGTAATTCCAAGCTACGTGGCACGATCTCGACGGTGGATCAAGATCTGGCAGGAATCATGAGGAGATAGTTTTTGCCAATTTGCAGCTCTCGGTAGCTCGGTAGCTCGGATTATAATTCCGAGCTACCTGGCACGATCTGGATGGTTGATCAAGATCAGGCGCGAATTGTGAGGCAATAGTTTTTACCAATTTGCAACTCGGTAGCTTGGTAGCTCGATAGCTCGGATTGTAATTCTGAGATACGTGCTACAATCTGGACAGTTGATCAAGATCAGGCACAAATTGTGAGGTGATAATTTTCGCCAATTCGCAGCTCAGTAGCTCGGTAGCTCGGATTGTAATTCCAAGCTACGTGGTATGATTTGGGCCCCTTGATGAAGATCTGGCGTGAATTGTGAGGCTGTAGTTTTTGCCAATTCGCAGCTCGGTACCTCGGTAGCTCGGATTGTGATTCCGAGCTACGTGGCACGATTTGGGCCCCTTGATGAAGATCTGGCGTGAATTGTAGGGTGGTAATTTTTGCCAATTCGCAGCTCAGTACCTCGGTAGCTCAGATTGTGATTCCAAGCTACGTGGCAGGATTTGGGCCCCTTCATGATGATCTGGCGTGAATTGTGAGGCAGTAGTTTTTGCCAATTCACAGCTCGGTACCTCGGTAGCTCGGATCGTAATTCGGATCTACGTGGCATGATTTGGGTCCCTTGATGATGATCTAGTGCGAATTGTGAGGTGGTAGTTTTTACCAATTTGCAACTCGGTACCTCGGTAGCTTGGATTGTGATTCCGAGCTTCGTGGCATGATTTGGGTCCCTTGATGAAGATCTAGCGCGAATCGTAAGGCAGTAGTTTTCTCCAATTCGCAGCTCGGTACCTCGATAGCTCGGATTGTGATTCCGAGCTATGTGGCACGATCTGGGCCCCTTGATGAAGATCTGGCGCGAATTGTGAGGCGATAGTTTTTGCCAATTCACAACTCGGTACCTTGGTACCTCGGATTGTGATTTCGAGCTACGTGGCACGATTTGGGCCTTTGATGAAGATCTGGCGCGAATCGTGAGGTAGTAGTTTTTGTCAATTCGCAGCTCGGTACCACGGTAGCTCGGATTGTGATTCCGAGATACGTGGCATGATTTGGGCCCCTTAATGAAGATCTGGTGCGAACTGTGATGCAGTAGTTTTTTCCAATTCGCAGCTCGATACCTCGGTAGCTCGGATCGTAATTTCGAGCTACTTAGCACGATTTGGGCCCCTTGATGATGATCTGGCACGATTTGTGAAGCGGTAGTTTTTGCCAATTCGCAGCTCGGTACCTCGGTAGCTCGGATTGTGATTTCGAGCTATGTTGCACGATTTGGCCCCCTTGATGAAGATTTGGCGCAAATCGTGAGGCGTTAGTTTTTACCAATTTACAGCTCGGTACCTCGGTAGCTCGGATTGTGATTCTTAGCTATGTGCTACGATTTGGGCCCCTTGATGAAGATCTGGCACGAATCGTGAGGCGGTAGTTTTTGCCAATTCGCAGCTCGGTACCTCGGTAGTTCGGATCGTGATTTCAAGCTACGTAGCACGATTTGGGTCCCTTGATGAAGATTTGGCGCAATTATGAGGCGGTAGTTTTCTCCAATTCGCAGCTCGGTAACTCGGATCGTAATTTCGAGCCACGTGGCACGATTTGGGCCCCTTTGATGAAGATCAGGCATGAATTGTGAGACGGTAGTTTTCGCCTTTACAAATTTTTTTGTTTAGCCTTCTGATGGGCCTCCTTGGGGGTCATGGGGATCCAAAGCGTTCGGATGCCCAAGCGACACCCCCTTTTTTACTATAAGAATCCCCCCCCCCCCCCACTACTCTCTCATTCTTCACTTTTCACTCTGATAATTCATTTTTGCTCTTGGGTCGCTCTACTAGCGGTCGCGGCCAAGCGCTCAATTCTCCGTCGAACTATTCCAACCGTATTTGTCACATCAAGGCTAATATATATATTTTATTTTATATATTTTTCAAGATGTCTAGAGTGTCGTCGGGGAGTGAGACCTCCACCTCGGACCAAGGGAGTGATCGGTCGTTGGTAGTTCCATCTACGGTGGACAAGGGGAAGGAGGTCACATGGTCGGTGATCGTGGAGACAATAGTGGAGAATGTGAGGAGAGCGGGTGAGTTAGGTAGGCTGTCGTCCACGCTATCCAGCCTTAGGAAGGTTAGGGATTATTCTGCCGACCTTTTGTCCAAGGCGATATACGGGAGGTCGGCTTCATACGAGGAAAATAAGCCAAGGGAGCACTCTGAAGTTGATGACATCCCCTCGGTTCTTGCAGAGAGGGACCTGCTGCATATTAGGAGGAGCTTCATGATATCGTCGGAGTTCACCCTCCTCCTCCCCGGTCCAGGGTTTCTAGTGTGTTCGGCGACCTCGCCCGACACATGCGTCTTTCCATATGACATGCTCAATGCCGGTCTCTGCTTTCCCCTACCAACCTTCGTGACTGAGGTACTGCAGTGGTATGGATTGAGTCCGATCCAATTCATACCAAACATGTGGCAGCATGTCATCGGCTTTATTCTCCAATGCCAAGCAGTTGGGATCGAACCTCAGCTCGTTGTGCTCCGAAAGCCTGTATCGGATCAACCGAATGAGCAAAATGGAGTACCGGTACTACTTGTCGCCACGGCGGGGCGTCAAATTGATCGAGAACCCGGACTCCATCAAAAATTGGAAAGAGAAGTACCTTTTGATTTGAGGTACCATACCATGGGGTTTCCCGATGTGGTGGAGGGAAGATGTTCCGAGGTGGGCGAAGGCCGAACTTGTGTTGACTACGGAAGAGGATGAAGTCGTTTCGAAGCTCCTAAGTTGTCCGACCTTAAGTTGGAAGGATATGACCGAGGAGGTTCTTTTTGGTGGGGGTCTCAGTCCGATCGACCCCAGTATGCTTCAAATAATTTTCTTTTTATATTTATTTTTAATATTGTTTTCTTCTCGTGCTAACTTTTTTTGCTTTTGTTCCCCAGAGGCCCCGGATATGGACTTCCGAGCTATGCTGCTTGACCGAGGTGTAGGCTGTGAAAAAGGCATCAATAACAAGAAAAGGAAGAGGACGACGGCAAGACCCTCGGCTGGCCGAGCATCTAAGGGACAATCGGCGGGGGCCCCCATAGTGGACTTGACATCCCCTTCTCCGTCCGCTCCCTCTGCTACTCTTCCCCCGTCCGCCCCTTCCGACCCTTCTGCCGAGGCCTTCTCTGTTGGGGCTGCACTAGCACTCGAGGCGCCCCCTCTTACCGCCGAGGCCGAGATGATCGTGACCAAGGAGCTCAAGGGGCTCTTCGTCCCTGAGTGGCAGGTAATGAAGCATGACGGCTTCCTCGGGGATTCCTTCATGAGCATGCAGTCTCTCTGCCACTTGCCGACCCCGAAAGATCGAGCATCGTTGAAGGCGGGGACGGTGGGCAACAATGCCCTCGAGATCGCTAGGGCGACGATGTCGGTGAGTAACTTTGTTGGGTTCTCAAAATTTTGAAGTGTCTTGCGTCAAACCTTAGCCTCTTTTTTTTGTTTTTAGATCACGTGCCACTTCAGCCACCTCTTAGAGCAATTCTCCGAGCAAGAGAAGGTGCTCAAGGCGACGAACGATAAGGATAGGTCGGAAAGGGCCAAGGCCATGAAGATGTATGAGGCAGAGCAACGTCTGTTGGAGTCTTAGGCAGCTCAGATCAGCCTCCTTGAGTCGGCCTTGGCAAAGGCGAATGAACGAATTGCCGCTGAGGCTGCGAGGGCTGACAAGGAGAAGGAGAGGGCCAATCAGGAGAAGGAGAAGGCTCTGAAGGCTGCTGAGGACGAGGTGAAGGAGAGGGATGCAGCGGTGGCTGCAGCTGCGGAGGCGATCAGGGCGGAGGCGAAGGCGCATATGTGCGCGAATCATGGAGCAGTCTTATGCTAGAGCCCGTAAGCACATGGAAGCTCATCTTCCTGGTTTCGATAGCTCGGGGTATAGCCTGTATACCCCTCTCGAAGGTGAGTACGCGCTTTCCGAAGGCGAGGTTGCTGAGGGGACGGAGGGAGTCGGAGAACAAGATGAAGGGGAAGAAGAAGAAGAGGAGGAGGAGGATGGCAAGGCGAACCCTGAGTTGGCGATCATGGAGGTGCCGAAGACGATTACGGAGCAGCCCCCCAAGGTGGCTCCTTGACTCTTTGTCTGTACTCGTTCTCTTTCTCTTTTTTTTTTCTACTGCCTTATAGCGGACTGGCCACTGCTCTTGTATCTTCTTTTTTGTCAATGAAATAAAGTTTTTTGGACTCAATGTGGCACTGTGAGGCTTATAAAAGATCAGAACTATCTCGTAGCTCTTTTCGTAACCTGAGCGTTTGACATTGCATTTTTTTAAATTGGTTTCCCCAGGGTAGCAAAGTATCAACTGTCCACCATAAGCTAGGTGTTACGGAGTTAGGCCTCACCCGATCTCAGGAGATGCTTTATAAAGCGGAGCAGGAGTTAGGCCACGTGAGTTTGACCTTGGCTCGCCGAGATGTTGAGATAAGGCATCTCGAAGAGAGAATTCGCGAGGTATCCCCCAACAGCGAGGAGTCCTGTCCTTCGATGGCTGCTAACCAGGGTCTGAGGCTTAAGTTTCTTTATCACTCTCTATTCGAGGCGAGATCCGAGAGGGACAAATTGAAGAACGTAGTGCTTGAAAAAAGTCTAGAGGCGGCACATCTTCGAAGGACTCTCTCCGATGTTTCGTGTAGGGGCAGTTCGAGCCGATTGCCTCGCTTAAAGATCAGAGTAACAGATGACTCACTTAGAGAGTGGTTTTTCGAGCTAGTGGCGGAGAACCTTTGTCTGTGACGACTTTCAAAGGGGGGCAACGTTAGAAGCACTTCGTGCCCTTGGGGTGAGTACGCCCAAGGAAGATCTTTCCACGAGTTAGTGCTTCGTTCGCCCCCCCCCCCCCCCCCCTCTTTCTGCGGAACCCTGGGGATGCACAAAGTGGAGTGGCCGGTTCTTCGAGCGGGGCATTAGTTGGGGCGACGGTAAGACTCTTGGGTTCTGGTGACGCAACTCAGCTCGTTGGCTTAGAGACTTCTGCGGAAGCGAGGCGAGAGCACCACAGTGCTCGCCGTCCCCGAGTGTCACTTAATAGAAGCATCCTACTCCCCAGAATGGGCTAGAGTGAAATCTTGTAGTCTCTTGTATGTATGTTTGGTCTAGAGTTAGACTTGTATCTCAAATTTTGATGAAACAGTATACCCATTTTTTGAGCTTCTTGTGAGAATTTGTGTTTCGCTAATGTTCACAAAAATTCTGAATGGCGAGCTACTTTGTCCTCGTTCGTTCGCAAGTAGCAAAAGTGGCATCGAACCAAGTGTTGGACTTTGAACTTGTCATTTAGAGAATATCGACAGTTGTAGGAGCAATTTCGAATGGTGAGCTACTTAATACTCGCTCGTTCGCAAGTAGCAAAAAGGCGTCGAACCAAGTGTTGGACTCCGAACTTGTCGTTTAGAGAGTATCAACAGTTGTAGGAGAAATTCCGAATGGTGAGCTACTTTGTACTCGCTCATTCGCAAGTAGTAAAATTGGCATCGAACCAAGTGTTGGACTCCGAACTTGTCATTTAGAGAGTATCAACAGTTGTAGGAGCAATTTCGAATGGTGAGCTACTTTGTACTCGCTCGTTCGCAAGTAACAAAAGTGGCATCGAACCAAGTGTTGGACTCCAAACTTGTCGTTTAAAGAGTATCAACAGTTATAGGAGCAATTCCGAATGGTGAGTTACTTTGTACTCGCTCGTTGGCAAGTTGAAAAAGCAGCGTCGAACCAATTGTTGGACTTCGAAATTGTTGTTTGAGAAAGTTTGTGCTAGGTGAAAGAACATTAAGACAATAGTTTTTCTAAGAGAGAGAACTGCTTTTTATTAAAAATAACTACTAAGTGGCTGCTTCTGAGTTGCAAGACACTATTACATTTGCAAAAATAGACTAATAAGAAAGGAACAACTTAGAAATACTCTAGAGCTAGCTAGAAGTTGCTTGGAGCGGTGTTTTAACACCCTCTTGGTACTTCAATAAGTGCTCCGCATTCTGTGTCCTTGGCACTCTCTCGCCCCCCGGATCTTCAAGTTGATAGGCGCCAGGTCGGACAACTTTGGGGATCATGTATGGTCCTTCCCAATTAGGAGTTAGCTTGCCTTTCTTGCTTGGAAAAGAAATTGATAACTTTCTCAACACTAAATCTTCTTCTTTGAACAAATTACACCAGGATCAAAAGAGTATGAGTATGAAAGAATAAAATCATTTCTAACAAGGAATCAAGGAATGTGAAGGGTCAAAGACAATAAGGAATGAAGGAACTGAATATGAAGGGATCAAAGATGAATCAAAAGAGACTAGTTTCCAGATTGTTGGTTATCAATTGTTCATGTGATCTCTGTATTGCAAATACTGTTGAGTCAAACCGATATAAACCCAAATCTGATTAATATATCAATCAAAGCCAAACTTGCTTACGCTGGTCACGTTTGATTGATATACTATCCAAACCAGAGCTCTGATACCACTAAAAACCTTGTCACGCCCCGCTTCCCAAAAATACGAAATACGAGCACATGACAAAGCCCAACGAATGACTAACGTCACCCATAAGCTATTTAATCGATTAACTCAACAACATAAACAATACAGAACAATTGCGCAGGCAATAATAATGATCTCATGAACAGAAATACTTGGAATAAAACAATATAATATCCAAATACAATAATAATAATCCAACGTCTGGAAACAATAATAAAAATTCGGGACATAAGCCCAAAATAATAATAATCCGGTCCAAAAATAAATACAAGTCTCAATACATTAAGTGATTTATAGCGATAAACAAATTAAAAGCAGAATCTTCAAAATGTTTGTTCTCCAATTCCAGCAGGCAATTCTCCTTCATTACCTTTGAATACTTCATCTAAAATGAGAAAAATAATTGTCCTTAGAGCAAGTCATGGACAGCAAGTAGAGAAAGCAGGGAACAATGGAATAACGGTATAACAATAAATTAATGAATCAATAGGAATCAATAAAATGGGACATTAATCATGATAGTCGATAAAGTGGCTATAATAATGATGAAATATGAATAACAATAATCAATGGTCAATAACGGTAACACTTAGCCAATATTCAATATCAATAGGAACAACATGCAGTGTCGATGTAGTGTGATCCTTAAGTTTATTAATCATTTTCATCCTAACTAATGTAGCACTTCATGCGTCCCATCTATTTACCACATGGTTGCTACATGCAAAACAATTTACGTTTTAGACTTAGTAGTGGGCTCTATAGTTCATGTACTCTTCAACATTAAACATTATTCACGTTTCGGTATACGGTACGGTCATCGGCAACGATACAATACACGATAGATTGGGTTACGGCCATACCACAATCACCGATAAAACAATAGCCGGAACATTATTTAGGAAAACACAGGCCCCTCCTTCAAGTACAGTTCCTATATTGTCCACTACTAAAAGTCAACCCTTAAACCCCGGTTTGTTAATTATTTATCGATGCAACAACACAATATGCAATTAAGGGACAAGGGGTGAACAATAGTATCAATAAGAAAACAATAGGTTGATAATATGGATAGGACGGTTAAAATAGTGACAATAACTCATTGGGAACATGCAATGCAATATACATTCATTAATTCATGCCATGATACGATAGAGGAATAATTAATACATTAAAAAGTAGTATTCAAAAATTCTGGACAGCATGCGCAGTCTGTACAAAAGTGCAGTTTCCCGCTGACTCAGGAATCGAAAGTTGAATCCGTCAGAAAATCTGGAAACTAGACTTCCATATGGTTCCAACGCATACTTAAAGTTCACATTCCGACAACAATAACTAGGTCAAACATATGTTTCTTTTCAGATTTTATGTTCAGGCAGAAAAATGGCATCTTGTTATTTTTATTTTTGAATCAGCAAAAACTCAACATTAAAATCAGTAAAAATATAATCTAGACTCCTAAACATGTCAAACATCAAACTGGAAATTTTCATAGCAAAATTCTATCATTTGATCAACCTTTTTACAGTTTAAACATGAAAGGTTCGAGAATATGAAAATCTGAAAGTAAAAACACAGCTGTAGTAAAATAGGAATAACTTTTGCTACAAAACTCGGAATTCGAAAATTCTGGATGCTATTGACATCTAGACATTCGGGGCTACATTTCATATTCAGAAAATAGTTTATTTTAAGGTCATCTACTGCTTCGAAAACAGCAATCAAGTTCAGGTCAGCACGCATGTATAACTCTTAGGGTATTATTTCTTGAACATAAATTAATTAAACATGTCGGGTATGGATTCTATAGTCAATAAATTGCGTAACTAGCATGATAGGTGTCCAAACATGATAAATAAAAATTAGAACAAACACACATACAAGTCTAACATCAATCAATCACCAAATGATCAAACGACATACAACCTAATGAACGTCTCTACAATAATTTATTCGTGTTGTGACTTATATGAATAACCCTATTAACACTTCTATATGCGTTCATTAAAGATCAAAACTTTGGAGTCAAATTGGCACGATGTCAGGAGTATCGGGGTTAGCTCCTGTAAACTCACAATAAACCCAACGAAAGAGATAACAAACGATAACAAAGAGATCTACTTGCAAGAATTTCAATAACACTTGAATTTGATACAATTAGCAATTCAAGATGACAGTGACTTGCCTGTTAACCGGTGAAACGAATAGCGAGAATAATGGAATATGAATCCCGAAGCAACAAACTCACGAACTAGTTCAACCCACCAATAACACGTATAAAATACGTGCAATAAGATCCCAAAGCAACAGCACACAGCACTCAAAGGGACAAACAGCAACTACAGCAATCAGCCAAGGGAGAGAGAGCACCGGCCAGGGGGCGGCGGCGCTGGAGACGGGCGACGACGAGGTGGCGTCGACAGGAGGTCGGTGATCGAAGCTGGGGGAGAGGAACGGGCTTTGTGGCTTGGGTTCTGATCGGTGGTCGAATAGAAGAGGAAGGAGGAATCGGAGTTTGGGGATCTACAGTGGTTGGCCGTCGAGGGGGATAGGACGGCGACGACAGTTGGGAGTCATCGGAGGTGGGGGTGTGGCTGATGGGCAAGGAGAGAGAAAGGGGAATCGGGGTTTGGTTTGCTGGTGGGCTGGTGATCGGGAAGGGGGAAGACAGCAGGGGGATTACTGGTCGAGGGGGTTGTCGACGTGGAGGGCGGTGCTGAGGAGGTGGTCGCCAAGGGGTGGGTTGCCGGAGAACGGTCGGGGACGAAGCCGGAGAGGGTTGGGAGTTGATTTGGGGAAAGATGAACGGTAACAGGAGAGAGAATAGGAGAGAGATTAGACGACTAGGGTTTTGATTTGTGTGCAGAAATTAGGGTTACAGTAGTGTTGCATTTATAGGGTACAATTAGGGTTCAATAATAGCGGTTTTGGGTCAAAAATCCATCAAATTGGGTTTTAAGGTTCTATTAGGAGATATATCAAAATCAGCACGGTTCAAATAAAAATACCCACAATTCAAATAACCAAAATCCACAATATAGATAACTCAATAAAAGAGAAAGATAGTTCATGAACGAAAATTCCAACCCAATTAGATAAATAAATAATACAATTGAAACAATAAAAATTGGACTTAAAACAAATTGGAACTCGTCGAGAAAATCAGATCGTGTATAAAAATAAAATATTTCGATAGATGAATTTTTTAATTAAAGAAATCAAGGAATAACAATTAGTATTCATAATAATAATAAAACCATACAATAAAATAATATTCGTGTTTAACAATTTTTTATTGAAATCACCTAATAATAATAATATATTTGTTCTAGGCTTAAATAAAAAAATAGTTGATCAATAAGGCATAGAATTAAGATCAAAATATACCATTATCCGAAATGAATAAAATTTTCGATTAGAAACCACTTTAACAAAATATCCGAAAAGAATTTAGCACAAAAATAAATTTATAAAAATCGAATTATAGAAAATACACGAAAAATACTAATTATCGGGAATGGGGGTTACAATCCTACCCACCTTACAACAAAATTTCATCCTCGAAATTTGCTAAGGCGGTACATAGGACAAAACAAAAACAAACTTGTGAAATAACGAAACAGGGCATAAAGTAAAGGGACAAAATTGTGGGTAACAAAACAGGAAATTAAAGGGAAGGGCAAAATTGTGGGAACACCAGAACAAGAAGGGACATGGATAAGAATGAAGTGATCAAGAATGGTGTGAATAAAGATTCAATGAATGATGGCAATACAAATGAACGAATAAGGAAGCAAACAATGCAAAGAAAGGGAAGCAATAGGAGAATCCTGAGACCTGTGGGTTATGGGCTCACCACGCTTCCGCTGCGCTACTCTGATGGCGAAGCACCAAACTGTAGACATGTAGCAGATCAAGCGATGCCGATCGACGAAGCAGACAGGAAGAAGAACAAATTACACCAGGATCAAAAGAATATGAGTATGAAAGAATAAAATCATTTCTAACAAGGAATCAAGGAATGTGAAGGGTCAAAGACAATAAGGAATGAAGGAACTGAATGTGAAGGGATCAAAGATGAATCAAAAGAGACTAGTTTCCAAATTGTTGGTTATCAATTGTTCATGTGACCTCTGTATTGCAAATACTGTTGAGTCAAACCGATATAAACCCAAATCTGATTAATATATCAATCAAAGCCAAACTTGCTTACACTGGTCATGTTTGATTGATATATTATCCAAACCAGAGCTCTGATACCACTAAAAACCTTGTCACGCCCCGCTTCCCAAAAATACGGAATACGAGCAAATGACAAAAGCCCAGTGAATGACTAACGTCACCCATAAGCTGTTTAATCGATTAACTCAACAACATAAACAATACAGAACAATTGCGCAGGCAATAATAATGATCTCATGAACAAAAATACTTGGAATAAAACAATATAATATCCAAATACAATAATAATAATCCAACGTCTGGAAACAATAATAAAAATTCGGGACATAAGCCCAAAATAATAATAATCCGGTCCAAAAATAAATACAAGTCTCAATACATTAAGTCATTTATAGCGATAAACAAATTAAAAGCAGAATCTTCAAAATGTTTGTTCTCCAATTCCAGCAGGCAATTCTCCTTCATTACCTGTGAATACTTCATCTAAAAAGAGAAAAATAATTGTCCTTAGAGCAAGTCATGGATAGCAAGTAGAGAAAGCAGGGAACAATGGAATAACGGTATAACAATGAATCAATGAATCAATAGGAATCAATAAAATGGGACATTAATCATGATAGTCGATAAAGTGGCTATAATAATGATGAAATATGAATAACAATAATCAATGGTCAATAACGGTAACACTTAGTCAATATTCGATATCAATAGGAACAACATGCAGTGTCGATATAGTGTGATCCTTAAGTCTATTAATCATTTTAATCCTAACTAATGTAGCACTTCTTGCGTCCCATCTATTTACCACATGGTTGCTACATGCAAAAAAATTTACGTTTTAGTCTTAGTAGTGGACTCTATAGTTCATGTACTCTTCAACATTAAACATTATTCACATTTCGGTATATGGTACGGTCATCGACAACGATACAATACACGATAGATTGGGTTACGGCCATAACCACAATCACCGATAAAACAATATTCGGAACATTATTTAGGGAAACACGGGCCCCTCCTCCAAGTACAGTTCCTATATTGTCCACCACTAAAAGTCAACCCTTAAACCCCGGTTTGTTAATTATTTATCGATGCAACAACACAATATGCAATTAAGGGACAAGGGGTGAACAATAGTATCAATAAGGAAACAATAGGTTGATAACATGGATAGGATGGTTAAAATAGTGTCAATAACTCATTGGGAACATGCAATGCAATATACATTCATTAATTCATGCCATGATACGATAGAGGAATAATTAATACATTAAAAAGTAGTATTCAAAAATTCTGGACAGCATGTGCGGTCTGTACAAAAGTGCAGTTTCCCGCTGACTCAGGAATCGAAAGTTGAATCCGTCAGAAAATCTGGAAACTAGACTTCCATATGGTTCCAACTCATACTTAAAGTTCACATTCCGACAACAATAACTAGGTCAAACATATGTTTCTTTTCAGATTTTATGTTCAGGCAGAAAAATGGCATATTGTTATTTTTATTTTTGAATCAGCAAAAACTCAACATTAAAATCAGTAAAAATATAATCTAGACTCCTAAACATGTCAAACATCGAACTGGAAATTTTCATAGCAAAATTCTATCATTTGATCAACCTTTTTACTGTTTAAACATGAAAGGTTCGAGAAAATAAAAATCTGAAAGTAAAAACACAGCTGTAGTAAAACGGGCATAACTTTTGCTACAAAACTCGGAATTCGAAAATTCTAGATGCTATTGACATCTAGACATTCGGGGATACATTTCATATTCAGAAAATATTTTTTTTTAAGGTCATCTACTGCTTCGAAAACAGTAATCAAGTTCAGGTCAGCACGCATGTATAGCTCTTAGGGTATTATTTCTTGAACATAAATCAATTAAACATGTCGGGTATGGATTCTATAGTCAATAAATTGCGTAACTAGCATGATAGGTGTCCAAACATGATAAATAAAAATTAGAACACACACACATACAAGTCTAACATCAATCAATCACCAAATGATCAAACGACATACAACTTAATGAATGTCTCTACAATAATTTATTCGTGTTGTGACTTATATGAATAACCCTATTAACAATTCTATATGCGTTCATTAAAGATCCAAACTTTAGAGTCAAATTGGCACGATGTCAATAGTATCGGGGTTAGCTCGTGTAAACCCACAATAAACCCAACGAAAGAGATAACAAAGGATAATACGATAACAAAGAGATCTACTTGCAAGAATTTCAATAACACTTGAATTTGATACAATTAGCAATTCAAGAGGACGATGACTTGCCTGTTAACCGGTGAAACGAATAGCGAGAATAATGGAATATGAATCCCGAAGCAACAAACTCACGAACTAGTTCAACCCACCAATAACACGTACAAAATACGTGCAATAAGATCCCAAAGCAACAACACACAGCACTCAAAAGGGCAAACAGCAACTGCAGCAATCAGCCAAGGGAGAGAGAGCACCGGCCAGGGGGCGGCGGCGCTGGAGACGGGCGACGGCGAGGTGGCGTCGACAGGAGGTCGGTGATCGAAGCTGGGGGAGAGGAACGGGCTTTGGGGCTTGGGTTCTGATCGGTGGTCGAATAGAAGAGGAAGGAGGAATCGGAGTTTGGGGATCTGCAGTGGTTGGCCGTCGAGGGGGATAGGAGGGCGAGACGGTTGGGAGTCGTCGGAGGTGGGGGTGTGGCTGATGGGCGAGGAGAGAGAAAGGGGAATCTGGGCTTGGTTGGCTGGTGGGCTGGCGATCGGGAAGGGGGAAGACAGCAGGGGATTGCTGGTCGAGGGGGTTGTCGACGTGGAGGGCGGTGCTGAGGAGGTGGTCGCCAAGGGGTGGGTTGCCGGAGAACGGCCGGGGACGAAGCCGGAGAGGGTTGGGAGTTGATTTGGGGAAAGATGAACGGTAACAGGAGAGAGAATTGGAGAGAGATTAGACGACTAGGGTTTCGATTTGTGTGGAGAAATTAGGGTTACAGTAGTGTTGCATTTATAGGGTACAATTAGGGTTCAATAATAGCGGTTTTGGGTCAAAAATCCATCAAATTGGGTTTTAGGTTTCAATTAGGAGATGTATCAAAATCAATACGGTTCAAATAAAAATACCCACAATTCAAATAAACAAAATCCACAATATAGATAACTCAATAAAAGAGAAAGATAGTTCATGAACGAAAATTCCAACCCAATTAGATAAATAAATAATACAATTGAAATAATAAAAATTGGACTTAAAACAAATTGGAACTCGCCGAGAAAATCAGATCGGGTATAAAAATAAAATATTTCGATAGATGAATTTTTTAATTAAAGAAATCAAGGAATAACAATTAGTATTCATAATAATAATAAAACCATACAATATAATAATATTCGTGTTTAACAATTTTTTATTGAAATCACCTAATAATAATAATATATTTGTTCTATGCTCAAATAAAAAAATAGTTGATCAATAAGGCATAGAATTAAGATCAAAATAAACCATTATCCGAAATGAATAAAATTTTCGATTAGAAACCACTTTAACAAAATATCCGAAAAGAATTTAGCACAAAAATAAATTTATAAAAATCGAATTATAGAAAATACACGAAAAATACTAATTATCGGGGATGGGGGTTACAAATTCTCACAAAATATATCAAAATATTATAGAAATAATTTTTATATAGTCTAAACAATTTTAGACGAATATTAGTGTTTTTTTCAAATTTTTATTTCACTTAAAAACTTAAAATACCAAAAAAGTCAAAAAAAAAAAGAAAAGAAAAAACAAGTGTTGAAGGTTGGATTTGAACGGTCAAACCCCCCGCCATTGAACAGTAACCGACCGAAATCGCACCAGTTGGTCCAAAGTGACTAGCTGAAAAAAAGGGACTCGTGTTAAAGATATATACATCCTGTCGGATATTTGATTAAAAACCTAAATTCACTAAAACAGAGTCTATCAAGATTCGAACCCAGACCAGAGCTTCCGCTCTGCTACAGTAACGGACCCAAATCGAACCCGAAGGCCAATCGGTTTTGAGTGACTAACTGATATGAAATGAGTTAAATACTTTTTGTTTATACCGCACTGTAATTAATTTTCCTTTAATAAACTCGATCTTTCAATCAATTTGTACTCATTCAAAAACATAATTCTTTTCCAGAACATTTTCTATCAAAATTACAGTATAGTATATTTATTTAAACTTTATAAAAATTCTCTTTTTGACAATGTAACAAAAGTTTCCTCCCAAATTGTATTAGAAAATATATATAATCAATTTTCAAATAAAATATTGTTTTTCATCAAAACTTCTTCAAAGAACTTTCTATACTCATAAAATATACTTGTGAGATTAATTCCACATTTCTTTACCACATGAGCATAAAAAATATCCTTTTTCATACATATTGCATTATTTTGATTACTATTCTAACATGCATAAATTTTTCATACAAACATGATTCCTTAATTCGCATGTACTCTAGCATCCAAATAAATTAATAAAGCATCATAACAAATTTTAGAGAATCATTTAAGCAATTCGCATCTACCACACTAATCAAAATCTAACAATTAAATTCTACATTAACTAGCATGCAATCTACTTTCATCATACCAATTAAAATCTAACAAATAAACCATTTATCACTAGCATGCATCATACTCCTAATTTAGAAAGAATTTTAGAAACACCCACCCAAAGTTGAAGAATTTAACAAGCAATAATTCCCCGTCGAAGAGCTCCAAAAATCCCAATCGGCCTCCCCGAAGTCCGTGCACAAGGGAAAACTCCAACTTCATTTCGGCCAAGCACAGGGAAAACACCTTCTCATCTCAGCAAGGTAACAGTGAAGCATCTCTTTCTCTTACTTATACATATGTATATATATATATAAGCATATATATATAATTGGATGGTAAGAATTATAGGTTGTATGTTGTATATGTGGTAGGTGGAGAAAGAGTGGGGATTTTTTGCTGGATTGATGGTTCGGCAGAGCAAAGAAAAGGAGAGAGCACTCATCTCAATAACACACACACACACACACACACACACACACACACACATATATTCACATATGTTGAAGGTGAAATGAGTGGAGAAGGCAACAGGAAAATGGTTAGATTGATTTTGGCTTTTGGAATAGACAGAGGAGGAAAGAAAGAATGGGAAGGAGAAGGTGTGTACTAGGGGGTATTTGTATAGTTTTAATGAGTAGTTATATTATCTACTCCCCACAACTCCACTAACTCCACTCTCATACAATTCAAAAATTGTGTACTTCCCTCCATCCCAAAGAACATCCGGCCACCTCTTCCATGCCCAAAATATGAGCACGTGCATCACACTTGCACACACCTCACAAAATTAATTATTTTTATTTTTAAATTAAAACAAAATAAACACACACACACACACACACTTCAAAATTTTATTTTGAAAAGAATACGCTTAAATACGAGCACTGCAAACACGTGCGTCGCTCGTAAAAATGCGAAATCTACTTTCTCAACCGAAAAATATTTAAAGATAATTGACATACAACAAAGGAAAATATATTTATTTATTTTTATATATTCCATAACATAATTTTTACGTACATAGAAAACACGTGTACCGCACGTATAAAATATTTTAATCAAAATATAGGGAAAATGAATTTCTGTTTATAAAGTGAATTCGAACACGTTTATTAAATAAAAAGTTGAAACACGTAAAAAATATCACACGTAGCGGTGAAAAATACGTAATCAATACGTGCATCGATAATACGTATAAAGCACGTAAAAATACATAAATTAAAATATAATATTTGAGTTAACTCAAATAGGATAAAAAAAGACGGAAAATACATAAATAGTCAGAATCCAAAATATGTAGTGAAACACATTACGGATATTACCCGTAATGGTACAAAATACACGTGTAACACACAAGGGCAAAATTGTCATTTCCAATTTTGCAGGGTATTACACTGTAAGTGAGGTTGAAGGGAGATTCTCCCGTGGGGGTTCTCTTCGTAGTGCGATAGCTCCAGAGCACATTGGGGAGTTGCGCTACCCATAAACCCTTAGCAGACTTGCTCAGTCTCTTTTTCAGGCCTGAGAGAATTTGCCGATTGGCTCTGACCATTGGGCTGTAGGTGAGAGACCAAGGAGAATCGTTGCTGAATGCCCAGGTCTGCACAAAAAGTGTGGAAGGCTGCCCCCGTGAACTGAGTTCCATTGTCCGTTACCAAGATTCGAGGCACACCGAATCTGCAGACAATATTTTTCCGAAAGAAATGCTGCACTCTATTCTCTGTGATCGTTGCTAGGGGCTCGCTTCAATCCATTTAGAAAAATAGTCGATTGCCATAACAAGAAACTTTAGCTGACCCGACGCTGGAGGGAAAGGCACGAGCAGTTCCATTCCCCACATTACAAAAGGGGTTGGACTGGATAGAGAGGAGAGCTGAGCTTGAGGTAAGCAGCAGATTGTTGAGAATTTTTGGCAAGGTCAACATTGGCGAACATGTTGTTTGGCATTGCGAAGGAGAGTGTGCTAGAAGTACCCATAATTCAAGATTTTGCGGGCAAGGGACCTTGTTCCCAAGTGAGCTTCTTCATGGACTTCCTTCTAAGCATACTGGGCTTCCTCATGGGAAAGACATCTTAAGTAGGGTATGTCGTGTACTTGAGTGTAGGAGCATTTGTACATGACTCCCTCGATGAGTGTGTACCGCTCAGCTCTGGTTCGTATCTTTCGAGCCTCTTTAGGGTCTAAGGGGAGGATCCCAACTTTGAGAAACTCAAGCAGGGGCCTCATCCAATTCTCCCCGAGTTCTAAGGTCAGCGTCTCCGTTGGCTCGGGATCCTCTTCCTCGATGCTGGGCCTCATAAGAACTTCTATTAAGACAGTTCGTTCGAGCCCATAGTGTAATACCCTAAATTTTCATTTTAATAAAAATGTTGATTTTCACGTGTTGTGCACGTGCAAATTTCATGTGTATATTTATCTATTTATATTTATATATAAAATTTTATTTTTATAGTATGAACAATTATTTTCTTCCTTTATTTTTGTAAAAGCCTATTTTGTAAAGCCTAAAATACTATTTCTTAGTTTGAGCCCACTTTAATAATTTATCAATTTGTTATTTTGGCCCACAACTCTAAGCCCACTATTTATGAAGCCCACAAATTTAATTAATCATTTAAATGTTTACACTTGTCATGTAGACACAAAATGTGAACAATTGATTAATTAAAAATTGTACAAACTTCAAATAGGGGGTACTAGGGGGCACGTGCATGCACGTAGTGTACAATGCACACCATTTGGAGGCCGGGTATGCATGGGAGTGAGGGGGAGTGGGTGTGTGTGTGCATGGGTAGTTATGTGAGTGTGGGTGGTTGCTACAACTTCCCCTCCTATCCTAGCCATCCATCCTTTATCTATCTAATGAATCCTAGCCCTCCAATCCATCCTAAAATTAGTATAAATACCCCATACCTATTTGTATTCTACACTAAGAAACTATTGAAAGAATGAAAACTATATAGGAGAAATATATTAGAGTGAATGTGAGTGTGTGTGTGTCCCTACCATTGGAGGCCGGCCCATTCTTCCCCTAGGAGCTCTCGGTTTGGCAAGGAAGCAAGGAGAAGGAGCTTTTGCATCGCAATCTAGGAGGAGAAGACACACTCTCGCATTCTTGGGGACTATATGAGATTTTATTTGGCTTTTCTCCAAAGAGGTGGATGTTTCTTATGACTTCTAAAGTAGAAATCATGTTAGGAATGAATTGAATCGTTATTATAAAGCAACTAGTTGAAATGAAATGCATGTTTGCCTAATTAGAGGAGAATTGATAAACTATTAGATATGCGTTAATTTGGTTGCTAGATTTGTTAATTATGAGTAAAAGTGAATGTTCTTTTTGGTTCTATTGTTAGTATGCATGCTAAGTATGTTTTAAATGCAATTGTGTGAATTAACTAGTAAAAGATTAGAACCATGTTTGTTAATGAAAGTATTAAAGTAGAATAGCATATTGGAGATGAATTGATGGAATGAATTACTAAGAAATAATTGTAAATTGTTGTAGTAGAATTCTCCATTATGTATGCCATATGAATGTTAGATTATACGAAAGAGAATGTATTTTGCAGACAAATGATTGAATGCATCATGTGTAAATTAGTGGATAAAAATATAAGTTTTATTCATTAAGAAGGATGATTTTGTGTTCTAAAAACATCATAGTTATAAGAGAACATTGATGTAGTGAATTTTTGTGGGAAACTGTCTTTAATTATGAAGTAGTATGCTTTAGTTTTCAAATGTCGAAATTGTGATTATGAAATACAAACTAAGGTTAAAATATATGTTTTAAAGAGTTAAAAATACCCTTAAAAATACTGGTTACTGTAGAATTAAATGTACTTTTATTTTGGAAAATTTTGTTTTCGAAAGAGGAGAAAAAAGAGACAATTTTGTTTGAGATTTCATGAATTAAAATTATGAAAAGAGAGTAGAATTAAAACCCAAATTATTTACTATCAAAACGAATTGGCCACTTAGACCAACTGGTAGGAAGAGTTTGGGTTGCTACAGTAGTCGGAGGTCTCGGGTTCGATACTTTGTCTTGGTTTTTATTTTTTTGTTAAAAATCCAAATAGCCGAGAGTCAATACTTAGGGAATATAACCCTTAGTTATATTGTTCGGCGGCTTTGGCGCGTTGGTCTTGTGCGCTGTCTGTTTCACCGCTGGTTGTCGGTTATAATCCAGTTGGGGGATTTGAGTTTAAAAAAAATGTTTTTTGTGGATTATTTTTGATTATTTAAGTTTTAAAAATAAATAAAATTTGGAAAAATTATGGATTAATTATTGAAAAATTATTAGGACTATATAAGAAAAACTTATGTAGCTTTTGATAAAGTGTGAATAATAAATTGGGGTTTTTGCAAGAAAGGACTTCTTTTTTAAATTAATTTGTCTTTTTAGATAAAGGAAAAATAAATGAGAAATTTTTTAGTTATGAAGATGAAAAATTAGTAATGAGGAATTTTTGAAAGTGTGATTGGTGAAATTAATTGGACTTCTAATTTGTGCTTGTAGTAAAATTTTGAAATGAAAATGATGGAATTGTGGAATACATGATTTATTGATTACTACTAGTTGGAATTTATTCTTACACGTAAATTGCACGCGAAGTTGAATTATTGATTGTGATGAGTTATGAAAGATGTGAATACATGAATGCTATGCCTATGAAAACATGAATTGTGATTAATCATGAAAAGACCTTATGAGCATGAAAAGCTTGATATTGTAATTATGAGTTGAATGAGAATTAGGGTATAGCCAAGCCTTATACCGGCAATAAAAGAAATGTGAAAATGATATTGAAATGAGAAGACCAAGGTTTGGGTCATGTGAAATAAATGAATAAGACCGGTATAGTGGGAATGCTAAACTCTAAGTGTTTAATTTTATTCATGATTCAATTAAACTAAGGATTAGATACATAATGAAGATGTGATGAAAGTAAGAGAAAAACATTGAGTATGAGGGCCATTGGATTGGCGGCGTGAGAGTATTCACAGGATGTCCCATGATGCGTCATGATAGGGCGTGGATACTGCTCCAGAGTACCGTCCCAGTGGCGACGCTCGTGGGGTGTTTGACGACTGCGGGTGGTGTCATGTCTATGGTAGGAGGTGAATTACCACCGGATGCCTGCATGATGAGTCATGTTTCAGTGCGTTGGGATTCTCTCCAGGCGTCTAGACATGAGTTCGTAGGTCTGAAAATATCTAGGATACTTACCGTAGTTACAGTAGTAGATTAAGTCATGGTGAGGGATTGAACCCTACAAGATGAAGAACGGTTAAGGGCTTGCCCTCGGACCTATGTAGTATGGGCTGCATAGACTCTGAACAAGTGCGCATTAGTGTCATATAATACAAATACTTGCATATAGGACTAAGTACACAATCACAACACGACATCAATAGGATAGTCCCTTTTAACTTTGTTTGTGATAAGTTTGTGGTTTGCTAAGTATTGAGAATCGTTATACAGTTTCCGACATAGAGAGGATGGCCGTGTATAATATTTCATCAGTTGAATGAACTGACGCGCCCATAGTTTTATATGCAGGGTAAAGATGCTTGAAAAATTGAAGTATACATGCTGCTCAAGATTGATTTAAATGTTGTTTCTTGTAATTTATTGTAAATTGCTTCCGCTGTGACAATGTAAAAGTGTAATGCAACTCTGATATAAGAAAAGTTTTTATTTCCTTGTAAAATTGTACGAAAGAAGTGTAAAGATTCTGTGGAACTTCGGATTTAGTTGTATTTTGGAATTCGGGGTACTACAGAGTGGTATCAGAGCACACTTCTAAGTAGTACAAATTTATAAGGAACGACACCCTAGAAGTAGACATTAGAGTGTGTGTTGAGTCTAGAGATTTAAATGTAAGTAACTTACATTTGTGTTGCTCTATGATTTATGCTTCTTCCTCTTTACCTTTAAGATGGCGGACCACTTCGACCCAGCTGGAGATGACAATTGGCACATTATTAAGGAAGATTACTATCCCGGGCAAGCTGATTCAGATGATTTTGCAGTTTTCAGTCATCGTGTTTGGGAACTCGAGAAGAGGAAAACATGACCGATGTACTGAAGGAGGAAGTGGAGGAACTACGGGGAGAGCTTCATGAAGCCAAGAGGAACCGTAGGAGTTAGACCATTGTATCATCTACCGCTTTCATTTTGATGTCAGAAATGTTTTGAATTCGAATGTATAAAGTTTGAAATTCAATGAAATGGAAATGTTGACTTAAAAGTTCATGTTTTATACTTCGAATTTAATGGATCTTTTGCATCAGAATATGGCTGGAAGACGAGCTCAAAATGGTGAAGGTCTGGACTTGGAAACGGAGCTAGTGAGGGTCTATCAGACACTCAATGTCATTGCCATGAATCAGAATCATGGAAGGGTGCCTACGAATCCAGTACCCGAAGCAATCAAACTCATGGAATCATTTAAACAGATGAAACCACTGGTGTTTGAGGGGAAGTCAGACCTTGACACGGCTGACAATTAGATTCGACAGGTAGAGACTATCTTCGAAGTCTTGGAGACTCCGGAGGGCAGCAAGGTGAAGTTGGTGACTCTGCAATTCGAGAAGGATGCGGCTGTGTGGTGGCAGTCGATGAAGAGGACGATGGGAGACTTGGTTCTTGGCTGGGAGGAATTCTTGGAGGAATTCTGCAGTCATTATTTTCTCTTAGACATCCAGGAGAAGAAGGCCATGGAGTTTCTGTCGCTGCAGCAGGGCGGGATGTCGGTTAGGGAGTATGAGACGAGGTTCACTCAGCTCTCAAGGTATGCTCCCGAATTGGTGATGGATGAGGTGAAGAAGGCTCGTAAGTTCGAGCATGGGTTGAGGACAAATTTGAGATCCAGGATGATACCCCTCGGTATCAGGAGGTTTGACAAGCTGGTCAAACGAGCGGCAGCCACGGAGGTGAACATGGAGCAGTTCCACACCGTTCAGAATCGGAGGAACAACTGGAATGCGGGGAAGAGGCCCGCAGTTGCTGGCAATGTCAGGGGATAGCCACCGGCTCAATGGTTCAAGCCTACGGGTGCGAACGCTGTTCAAGTGGCTGGAAGACCCGGGAATACTTGGGCGAGACCTCCAGTGACTTGTTTCAACTGTGAAGAGACAGGCCACTACAAGTCTCATTGCTCCAAACTGCAGGATGTCGTCCGTAATGGGCCAACTCAGCAGACCGGGAAGAAGCCGTACAAGCAGGGGCGAGTATTTGCCTTGACTGAAGCTGACGCTGATGAGGTAGATCACGTCATCACTAGTACGAGGGAGGATGTTTAGGAGTGTTTTCTGTTGTCTCTTTTTCCCGTTAATTAGTGAACTGTTATATGACGAGTGTGTGTTATGTAACAAGAGAACTTAATTTGAATAGAAAGAAAGCTGTTATTTTGTTTGATACTGGGTCCTCTCATACTTTTGTATCACCTAAATTTGCTAAAGTTCTGGGAGTCGAACCGAAGATATTTCCAGGCAAGGTTTTAGCAGTAGCTACTCCATCAAGGGAGACTCTAACCACTGATCGGTACTATGCTGACTGCGAGATCATAATTGGAGATCGAATTTTCGGGATCGATCTGATCGAGCTGAATGTTTTGGGAGTCGATGTTATCATTGGCATTGATTGGATGTCGGTGTACAGTGTGAACATCGAGTGCAAGACCAATACAGTAATAGTGAAGGCTCCAGGTGGACTTAAAGTCATTTTCCAAGGGAAGAGGAGATGTTCAGATTTGGTTGCTGCTATCATCCAGAAGAGAGGGATTCCTGTGGAGGTGTAGCAGATTCCTGTGGTTCGGGATTATCCGACTGTGTTCTTGAAAGATTTTTCTGGGTTACCCCCGCATCGTGATGTGGAGTTCAGCATCACCATTTACCCAGGGAGTGCACCTATTTCCAAGGCACCGTACAGGATGGCGCCTGTGGAGCAGGACGAGATCAAACGGCAGATTGAGGAACTATTGGAGAAATGCTTTATTCAACCGAGTGCGTCATCTTGGGGAGTGCTGGTGCTTTTGGTAAAGAAGAAGGATGGTTCGATGAGGATGTGTATCGATTACCGGGAGTTGAATAAGGTCACTGTTCAGAATAAGTATCTGATTCCACGAATTGATGACTTGTTCGATCGTCTACAAAGAACAGCTATTTTCTCCAAAATAGATCTTCGATCAGGATATCATCAAGTTCGAGTGAAAGCTGAAGATGTGCATAAGACTGCATTCAGAACTCGACACGGGCATTACGAATTCTTAGTTATGCCGTTTGGAGTGACGAATGCGCCTGCAATCTTCATGGATATGATGAATAGAGTTCTGAGGCCGTTCATTGATTCTTTCGTCGTGGTGTTTATCGATGATATTCTTGTGTACTCCAAGTCGGAGGAGGAGCACACAGAGCATCTGGCAGTAGTTTTGAGGAAGCTTCAGAAGCATGAGTTGTATGCCAAATTGTCCAAGTGTGATTTCTGAAAATCTGAAGTGGCATTCCTAGGTCACATCCTTTCTAAGGAGGGAGTGGCAATTGATCCTCAGAAGATAGAGGCAGTGAGAGATTGGGCAAGGCCTACTACAGTGAAGGAAATCAGGAATTTTCTTGGGTTAACTGGATATTATAGGAGGTTCATCCAGGGCTATGCTCAGATAGCCGTGCCGCTCACTGGTCTGATAAAGAAGAATGTGAACTTCAAGTGGACCGAACAATGCGAGGCAAGCTTTCAGGAGTTGAAAGAGAGGCTGACTACTGAACCCATTTTGGCTTTGCCTAGAGTAGGTGTTGAGTATGATGTCTACAGCGATGCTTCACAGAGTGGGCTTGGTTGTGTCTTAATGCAAGATGGAAAAGTAATCGCTTATGGGTCTAGACAACTAAGACCGCATGAGAAGAATTATCCGACTTAAAGAAATGGAGACACTATGTGTATGGTGAGAAGCTGAGCATGTACATAGACTACAAAAGCTTGAAGTACATCTACCAGCAGAAGGATCTGAACCTGAGGCAAAGGAGATGGCTGGAGGTACTTAAGGGCATTCATCCGGAGATTAAGTATCATCCTTGGAAGGCTAATATTTTTACTGATGCACTTAGCTGCAAGAGCAGTCTGGCGAGTTTGATTACAACTCAGAGGCAGCTGGCAGAGGAGTTGGATCGGGCTGGTATTGAAGTTGTTCTGCAAGGCTTGGGATCATCTTTAGCTCAGTTGAGGATTCAACTGACACTGAATGAAAGGATTATTGCAAGTCAGAAGCAAGATGCAGAGACTCAGAAGATGAAGGAGCAGGTTGGTGCTGGCAAGTTGCCCGTATTTCAAATCAGGGATAAAGTGTTGTGGTTTGGAGAGAGGCTGTGTGTTCCGGATCAGTCGGACTTGAAAGAAAGTATTCTTCAGGAGGCACATGCTACTCTTTTGTCTGTACATCCTAGGAGTACCAAGATGTACAAGGACATTAAACAGCATTTCTGGTGGTCAGGTTTGAAGCGGGATGTGGGTGAATTTGTGTCGAGGTGTGAGATTTGTCAACAAGCCAAACCCGAGAATCAGAAACTCGGAGGTCTATTGCAACCGTTACCTATTCCGGAATGGAAGTGGGATAACATCAGTATGGATTTCATCACGGGTTTGCCTAAGAGTCCTAAAGGCAATGATGCGATTTGGGTCATAGTCGATCGATTAACCAAGTCGGCTTACTTCTTGGCAATGAAACTCACTGCTTCGATGGACAAGTTGGCTGAGATGTATGTTGGTGAGATTGTCAGGCTTCATGGTGTTCCGCTAACCATTGTGTCTGATCGAGATGCGCTGTTTACTTCACATTTCTGGAGGAGTCTTCAGACAGCTTTGGATACCAAGATAGATTTCAAACTGCTTTTCATCCCCAGACCAATGGGCAGACCGAGAGAGTTAACCGTATTCTTGAGGACATGCTTCGGTGCTGTGTACTAGACTTTGGAGGCAGTTGGAAAAGGCATTTACCTTTGGTGGAGTTTTCCTACAACAACAGTTTTCAGACTAGCATTAGGATGGCGCTGTACAAAGCTTTGTATGGTAGGAAGTGCAGGACGCTTGTCTGTTGGTTTGAAGTTGGGGAGCGATAGATGTTTGGGCCTGAGATTGTGTAGCAGAACTCTGAAAAGATTGATCTGATCAGGAAGAGGTTGGTGGAAGCTCGGAGTAGGCAGAAGAGCTATGCAGACAATCGGAGGAGGGACCTTGAGTTTGAGGTTGGTGACTTTGTCTTTCTGAAGGTATCGCCCAGCAAAGGTGTGATCCAATTTGGCAAGGGTGGAAAGTTAGCCCCGAGGTTCATAGGCCCGTATAAAGATATTGAAAAGGATCGGAAAAAATGCTTACCAGCTTGAGTTACCGAAAGAGTTGTCTCAGGTGCACAATATCTTTCATGTGTCTATGCTGAGAGGTTACATTCCAGATCCAAGTCATCATTTTCCCGAAGTGCCAGAGGGTTTGCAGTTAGATCTGAGTTACACTGAGCTTCCAGTTGAGATTGTTGATCGTCGGGAGAAAGTCTTGAGGAATAAGACGATACCGATGGTCAAGATAGTCTGGAGAAACCAGTTGGTTGAAGAGGCTACTTGGGAATCTGAGGAGAGGATGATGAAGGATCATCTGGAGCACTTTGCTTGATTGTTTTTTTTCTTTTTGTGTTTTGTTTTCTCACTCTTTAATTGTAGTTCCGGGGACGGAACTATTCTAAGGAGGGAGTGTTGTAATACCCTAAATTTTTATTTTAATAAAAATGTTGATTTTCACGTGTTGTGCACGTGCAAATTTCACGTGTAGATTTATCTATTTATTTTTATATATAAAATTTCATTTTTATAGTATGAACAATTATTTTCTAAAAGCCTATTTTGTAAAGCCTAAAACACTATTTCTTAGCTTGAGCCCACTTTAATAATTTATTAATTTGTTATTTTGGCCCACAACTCTAAGCCCACTATTTGTGAAGCCCACAAATTTAATTAATCATTTAAATGGTCACACTTGTCATGTAGACACAAAATGTGAACAATTGATTAATTAAAAATTGTACAAACTTCAAATAGGGGGTACTAGGGGGCACGTGCATGCACGTAGTATGCAACGCACACCATTTGGAGGGCGGGTATGCATGGGAGTGATGGGGAGTGGGGTGTGTGTGTGTGCATGGATAGTTATGTGAGTGTGGGTGGTTGCTACAACTTCCCCTCCTATCCTAGCCATCCATCCTTTAACTATCTAATGAATCCTAGCCCTCCAATCCATTCTAGAATTAGTATAAATACCCCCCTACCTATTTGTATTCTACACTAAGAAACTATTGAAAGAAAGAAAATATATAGGAGAAATATATTAGAGTGAATGTGAGTGTGTGTGTGTCCCTACCATTGTAGGCCGGCCCATTCTTTCCCCTAGGAGCTCTCGGTTTGGCAAGGAAGCAAGGAGAAGGAGCTTTTGCATCGCATTCTAGGGGACTCTATGATCTTTTATTTGGCTTTTCTCCAAAGAGGTGGGTGTTTCTCATGACTTTTAAAGTCGAAATCATGTTTGGAATGAATTGAATTGTTATTATAAAGCAACTAGTTGAAATGAAATGCATGTTTGCCGAATTAGAGGAGAATTGATAAACTATTAGATGTGTGTTAATTTGGTTGCTAGATTCATTAATTATGAGTAAAAGTGAATGTTCTCTTTGGTTCTAATGTTAGTATGCATGCTAAGTATGTTTTAAATGCAATTGTGTGAATTAACTAGTAAAAGATTAGAACCATATTTGTTAATGAAAGTATTAAAGTAGAATAGCATATTAGAGATGAATTGATGGAATGAATTACTAAGAAATAATTGTAAATTGTTGTAGTAGAATTCTCCATTATGTATGCCATATGAATGTTAGATTATACGAAAGAGAATGTATTTTGCAAACAAATGATTGAATGCATCATGTGTAAATTAGTGGATAAAAATATAAGTTTTATTCATTAAGAAGGATGATTTTGTGTTCTAAAAACATCATAGTTATAAGAAAACATTGATGTAGTGAATTTTTGTGGGAAACTGTCTTTAATTATGAAGTAGTATGCTTTAGTTTTCAAATGTCGAAATTGTGATTATGAAATACAAACTAAGGTTAAAATATATGTTTTAAAGAGTTAAAAATACCCTTAAAAATACTGGTTACTGTAGAATTAAATGTACTTTATTCTGGAAAATTTTGTTTTCGGAAGAGGAGAAAAAAGAGACAATTTTGTTCGAGATTTCATGAATTAAAATTATGAACAGAGAGTAGAATTAAAACCCAAATTATTTACTATCAAAACAAATTGGCCACTTAGACCAACTGGTCGGAAGAGTTTGGGTCGCTACAGTAGTCGGAGGTCTCGGGTTCGATACTGTGTTTTGGTTTTTATTTTTTTGTTAAAAATCCAAATAGCCGAGAGTCTATACTTACGGAATATAACCCTTAGTTATATTGTTTGGTGGCTTTGGCGCGTTGGTCTTGTGCGCTGTCTTTTTCACCGCTGGTTGTGGGTTCGAATCCGGTTAGGGGATTTAAGTTTAAAAAAATGTTTTTTGTGGATTATGTTTGATTATTTGAGTTTTAAAAATAAATAAAATTTGGAAAAATTATGGATTAATTACTGAAAAATTATTAGGACTATATAAGAAAAACTTATGTAGCTTTTGATAAAGTGTGAATAAGAAATTGAGGTTTTTGCAAGAAAGGTCTTCTTTTTGAAATTAATTTGTCTTTTTAAATAAAGGAAAAATAAATGAGAAATTTTTGAGTTATGAAGATGAAAAATTAGTAATGATGAATTTTTGAAAGTGTGATTGGTGTAATTAATTGGACTTCTAATTTGTGCTTGTAGTAAAATTTTGAAATGAAAATGATGGAATTGTGGAATACATGATTTATTGATCACTATTAGTTGGAATTTATTCTTACACGTAAATTGCACGTGAAGTTGAATTATTGATTATGATTAGTTATGAAAGATGTGAATACATGAATGCTATGCCTATGAAAACATGAATTGTGATTAATCATGAAAAGACCTTATGAGCATGAAAAGCTCGATATTGTAATTTTGAGTTGAAATTGAGAATTAGGGTATAGCCAAGCCTTATACCGGCAATAAAAGAAATGTGAAAATGATATTGAAATGAGAAGACCAAGGTTTGGGTTATGTGAAATAAATGAATAAGACCGGTATAGTGAGAATGTTAAACTCAATGGGTTTGATTTTATTCTTAATTCAATTAAACTAAGGATTAGATACATAGTGAAGATGTGATGAAAGTAAGAGAAAAATATTGAGTATGAGGATCATTGGATTGGTGGCGTGAGAGTATTCACAGGATGTCCCATGATGCGTCATGATAGGGCGTGGATACTGCTCCAGAGAACCGTCCTGGTGGCAACGCTTGTGGGGTGGTTGACGACTGCGGGTGGTGTCATGTCTATGGTAGGAGCTAAATTACCACAGGATGCCTGCATGATGAGTCATGTGTCAGTGCATTGGGATTCCCTCCAGGACGCCTAGAAATGAGTTCGTATGTCAGAAAACATCTAGGATACTTACCGTAGTTAGAGTAGTAGATTAAGTCATGGTGAGGGATTGAACCCTACAAGATGAAGAACGGTTAAGGGCTTGCCCTCGGACCTATGTAGTATGGACTGCATAGACTCTGAACAAGTGGGCTTTAGTGTCATATAATACAAATAATTGCATTAAGGACTAAGTGCACAATCACAACACAACATCAATAGGATAGTCCCTTTTAGCTTTGTTTGTGACAAGTTTATGGTTTGCTAAGTATTGAGAATCGTTATACTGTTTCCGGCATAGAGAGGATGACCGTGTATAATATTTTGTCAGTTGAATGAACTGACGCGCCCACAGTTTTATATGCAGGGTAAAGATGCTTGACAAATTGAAGTATACATGCTGCTCAAGATTGATTTAAATGTTGTTTTTTGTAATTTATTGTAAATTGCTTCTGCTGTGAAAATGTAAAAGTGTAATGTAACTCTGATATAAGAAAAGTTTTTATTTCCTTGTAAAATTGTACGAAGGAAGTGTAAAGATCTTGTGAAACTTCGGATTCAGTTGTATTTTGGAATTCGGGGTGTTAGACTTAGAGGGAAGAAGAAGCTAACTTCGAGAGGGCGTCCGCCTGTGCATTCTTTTCGTGGGGGATTTGGTGGAGTTATGCATCCTTGAAAGAGACCATCAGTTATTTGAATTTGGCCAAGTACTTGGCCATGTGACTTTCTCGCGCTTCGTATTCCCCTGATACCTAGTTCACCACCAGCTGTGAGTCGCTAAATATCTTGACATGCTTGGCTCCGGGCTTGCGAGCCATGCACAGGCTGGCTATAAGGGCTTCATATTCAGCCTCGTTGTTGGATGCCCAAAAGTTGATACAGAGTGAGTGTTGGAGGATGAAATCATCTGGGCCAGTCACGATGACCCCTGCTCCACTCCCATCGGCGCACGAGGATCTATCAAAATTCACTGTCCAGAACCGGGGTTCCTTTATTGCTGTGCTGGTGTCGAGAATTGTGCTCTCTACTATGAACTCCTCTAGGGCTTGAGCCTTGATAGCGGTTCGAGGCTGATAGTTTATATCATGCTGGCTTAGTTCGATAGACCACTTCATAAGGTGCCCCGAGGTTTCGGGCTTGTAGATAACTTGTTTGAGCGGCTGGTCAGTAAGAACGACGACCGAATGGGACTGGAAGTATGGGCGAAGCTTTCGGGCGACCATGACCAATGCATAGGCCATCTTCTCTAGCTTCGGATAACAGAGTTCAGCGTTCCTGAGGACCTTACTCACATAGTAAATAAGCCTCTGTGTCTTGTCTTCTTCTCTTACTGGAACAATTCTGAGGGTTTGCTCCGAAGTGGCGAGGTATATGCAGAGGACATCCCCGGGCTTTGGCTTGCTCAAGAGTGGGGGGTTGATTAAGTAGGCCTTGAGCTAATCAAAGGACTCTTGCTTCTGTTGCCCCCACTCAAAACCTTTAGCCCTACTGAGGGCCTTGAAGAACGGGAGACATTTTTCTCCAAACTTGGAGAAAACGCCCTACGGCCACGAGGCGTCTGATGAGTCTTTGCACATCTTTAACATTGGAGGGGGAGCCATGTTGAGTATGGCCTGAATCTTCTTGGGGTTAGCCTCTATGCCCCTTTGGCTGACCATGAACCCCAGGAATTTTGCCGAATGAGACGCCGAAAGCACACGTTAAAAGCCTCTTGGAGATCTGAGACATGATTCGGTTTGCTGACGCTCTTCACCATCATGTCATCTACGTAGAATTCCATGTTCCGCCCGATCTGTTCCTTGAAGACCTTGTTAACAAGGCGCTGATAGGTGGCACCAGCATTCTTAAGCCTGAAGGGCATGACCCGATAGCAATATAGAATCTGTTCGGTGATGAAAGAGGTCTTCGGAATGTCTAGATGGAAAATTCTGATCTGATTGTACCTAGAAAATGCATCCATGAAGCTTAAGAGTTCGTGGCCCGAGGTTGCATCAATCAGGGCATCAATACTCGGGAGCGGGAATGGATCTTTGGGGCAGGCTTTGTTTAGATCCGTGAAGTCAATGCAGATCCTCCAGCTCCCGTTGGCTTTCTTGACCATCACGACATTGGACAGCCATTCTGGATAGTTGACCTCCTGTATGAACCAAGCCTTCAAGAGTTTCTCAACCTCTTCTTTGATGGCTTGCTAGAGCTCGGGGGAGAATTTGTGTTGCTTTGCTAGACAGGTCTGGCCCCCAAAGCGACACTGAGGTGGTGCATGAGGAGCTCTTTGGAGATTCCGGCATGTTAGTTGTAGTCCAAGCAAACATATCACGATTTCCCCTTATACAGTGGATAATGTCGGATCTGACGGGAGGAGGAAGGACTTTGCTAATCTGGAATCTCCTGGTCGAGTCTCCTTCTGAGAAGGGCACCTCTTGCAGCTCATCGACCAGCTCTGATATAGGTTGGCTACTCCCTTGGGAGAGTTCAAGAGCTTCAAGGGAAAGGACCGGTCCTCCCACTGAGGTCACGTAGCATTTACGAGCTGCCTCCTGGCTCCCTCTGACTTCTCCCACGCCAGCTGTGGTGGAAAACTTCATCTTCATGTGGTAGGCCGAGGGTATGGCCAGGAGAGCAGCTAGGCCTGGTCAGCCCAGGATGACGTTGTAAGCAGCCTTCACATTTACCACCATGAAGTCCATCAGCTCGGTTCGGGTGATGGGAGTTTTACCAGCGGTTACGTCGAGAGTTATGACACCCTCAATCATTACTGGCACTCCTGTGAACATGTGGAGAGTGTAGCCGGTGGGCTTGAGTTGATCCCTGGACAGTATGAGACTCTGGGAGGCCTCTAGAAAAAGTATGTTGACCGAACTTCTGTTGTCGACCAAGACTCGGCGCACATCGAAGTTAGCCATATGGACGTTTATCACCAGGGCGTCACAATGGGGTGTTCGGATGCCCTCCAGATCTCTATCTGAAAAAGTGACAGGGACCCCAAGGCCCTTGGGGGGAGGATGGTTCTGCACAGAATTTACTTCCCGGATGAAGGCTTTTCGGGAGGAGTTCGAATCTCCCCCATTGGGCCTTCATGTATGAGATGTAGGCTCAAATAATAATTATAAGAATGAGTTGGATTTAAGAATAAATAAATAGACACAATTACATATTGGATTAGGAGTTTGGGCGAAATAATCGAAGATTCAAAAGAAGGAAATCAGATTCAAAACGATAGTAGGATTTGTTTGGAAAATTAAAATTCAGGAATATGAAGAAAATAAATACAAATCCGTATAAATGAAAATGGAGGTTATAAAAACATTGGAAGAAATTCATCTGAATCTTCTAACGCAGACAGCTTGGCACCATGCTGCACAGTAACATTAATCTTTAGAAAAAGAATTTTCTCTGTGTAGTTGTAGTGGTTCTCCTGATTTCATCAATGAGTAGCATCGAGGGCCACAATCCACCAAGCCAAAGAATATTAGCGTTGAACATAAATTGGCAGTTGACAGCATAAATGAGAATTCTTCTTTAAGGTGTGACTGTAAATCTTACAATAGACTAGATTACTCTACAGATTACGAAGATGCCATGTTCTTTATTATGAAATCTTATAGCGAAGATAATATTCTTAAGAGTATCAAGTATGTTGTTTGGGCCAGCATTTCCAATGGGCCAACATTTCCAATCGTAATACTAGATGTACTTTTAACATTATGCTGTACAATATACTGAGTCATATTTCTGCGTGGTCAGGCAAGACAGGGGTCAGGAGGAGGCTGCAATCGGATCTTCAAGACTAGCCATTGCGGGATAGGGGGAAGAGTGCTTGGGGGTGCTTTTGGATGGTGTAGGCAGAATGGGGAAGGGTTCTGTCTCTTCTATGAGGATGGTTTATTTTGTTGTAGTTCGTTTCTACTTTATTTTGATGTATGTTGATGTATTTTGTATCTAGACAGGGATGGTCTAGTTGGACTATGGAGGTTGTAATATTTTGTTTCATGTTGTTTCCTTAATTTCTCATTAATGAAACCAATGGCTAATTGGTCACTTTATTCTAAAAAAAAGGAAGAAGTTAGATTCTGCTTACTGTGAAGCAAAAGAGAAGGAGATTCCTGTTCATTTTTCTTATTTTTCTCGGTTAATGCCAATGCACAGCTCTGTGAAGTAGCTGAAATGGTTGGGCCAACTGAATTTGAGAAGAGTGTGGATTACTAACAACGGGACAAGTGGAGCGGTCAATTCCCTATCAAGTAGCATATAATTAACGATATTCATAATAATATGTTTCGGCGTATCATCCTTGAAAACAATGACAATAAGCCAGTAACAAACATCAGACACAAAAAAAGGAGTTTCTCTCTTTAGAAATTCTAGAGAGAGAAGCTCTCCCAAAAAGAAACAAACTCAAAACAAAAAACCTAGATCTACTCTTGGGGGGCGGCAGCTAGGGTTCGCCCCCCTCCCCCCCCCCCCCCCCCCCCCCCCCCGCGTCCACCGTTGCTCCTCTCATCTCTCTTCTCCGCTTACTTCCCCGCCTCAACCAGATCCCGATGCCAGTGCCATGCGCCCCTCTTCGCTTCCTCCTATCCCTAGGCTCTGATGCTGGTAGGACGGGATCGTCGACATCGTCGCCATGGGGTGCTGGTGGGTTCGACGAATTCGACGGCATGGGGTGTCGAGAATGGATTCACTGGCGAGTTCGACGACATCGACGATCGGTCAGGCACAAGCCGAAGGGGGTTTGCTAGTGGGTTTCGCTGGCGAGTTCGACGACATCGACGATCGGTCAGACACAAGCCGAAGTGGGTTTCGTTGAGGTAGACGAGATCGTCGACATGGGGTTTCGGATGTCGGACGACGTCGACTTGGGTCATGGAGTCGGTAGCAGGGGCCCTCGTCGGACTGTGGTGGAGTCGCGATCTAGTCGGGTGTGTCCCTCATCGTCAACACAGAGATCACTGCGGCTAGTTATGGACAGGAATCGGTGGTAAGCAACTTTGAGGGTGACTCTTTCTGGAATGGGTGTTCATTGTACCGTCATTGGTGTTTACGTTTCCTCGAACGCACAGTTTCAATCTGCGGCTTCGATTGGCAGGTATGGTTTATTTGGTTTGGTGCAGAAGAGTGTTAGGTGAGGCAGTTGGAATGGGGGAAGTGGTGTTTGAGCTTGGGTCTGTGTTGGGATGTGGGGAAGGGGAGATAGGAGATTGGGTTGTGTGTGTGAGAGAGAGGAGTAGTGGAGGAATTCCTAATATCCAAATTTTCACCCTAAATATCCAAATTACAACCAACTTACAATTAACAAGAAAATGTATCCTAGTTGGTGGGGCGACGATAGTCCGACAATTTTATTGTTTGTGCTCTACTTTGTCCTATTCAGGTCAAAGTGAGGGGTGTCTACGGTCTCTCTCATGTCAGGGGGCTTGGAGGGGGTGGTGGCATTTGTTCAGTAGTCAGGGGACTGGACAACCTACGTTGCGAGGAGCTAGTGAGAGTCAACGAGGGTCAAACGAGGGGATGAGAACCAGGACTCAGTCTGTACAGGAATTTATCAGATTGGTGGAGTGCCTGCGGTCTCTCATATGGTGCTTCAAGTTGACGTATGATTCACTGATGGGGGCGACGGAGATGTCCGTCCGAACGACAGTGCGGATAAACGGTGTACAAGCAAGAGACTGAGAGAGAGAATGAGCTCAAATTGGCATGAGAAATTGACTTGGACGAGGTCACCCGATCAGTAGGATTAGATTTCGTTGTATTTTTTGTTTGTTGGTTGGGGTGTGAATTTCAGAACCCAGCCAGTTGGGATCTCAACTTCATAAGCCTTATTTTTGGTTGTTTGTTTTGTTAAATTTTTTAATGAAACACGGGAGGCCAAGACCAACCTTTTATGGTAAAAGAAAAGAAAAAACAAATAGCAGACACCCAGGAGGTGAAATTGGAGCAAGGATTGGAGATGTTAAAGCATTTTCAGGAAGCATGAAGTTTATATGTCAATCCCTGATGATTTTGCCTTTTATGAGGCACGCCAGAAAGCCATACAGGAGAAGAAAGCAACTCGTCAGCAGCTGCAGCAAGCCAACTATTGTACAAGAACTGTTTTGCCAGCTGCAGTCGAAGAGCTACAAAGCATCTCCAAACCCAATAAGGGCGGTGGTGGTGGTGTGAGAGTAAATCCTATCACAAAGATAATTGCTCAGGTGGTACGGCTATATGAGTCTAGTAAACTTGCGGAGTCGTTTGTAGATAAAAGGAGATCCACCGTTATAGATGTTGATGAGTTTTGACTGCAATTTCCTTCCTTTGAACTTGGGACAAGTTCATTTTGAAAGGAAAGGGATGTTAGGGGTCATTTATATTATACCTGATCAGATAGCGTTGCGCAGCTAATGCTGCATGTGGATTGATTGCAGCTGATTGTTAAAGATAGATTGCTAGGGAGAAAGGGAACAAGTAGTGTCATATTGAAACCTGCTGAAATAAATTGTTTGTATCTTTTTTATTTTTATCAGTTTTATTGGGTTTCGGGTTGTAAGTAGTGTTAATGGGCTTAAACCATATCCGTCCTGTGTGAAGGCAGTTAGTTAGAGTAATCTGTTACTCTTTTTGGACGTGCTTTCCATGTAACTCTTCTTCAGTAAAAATGAGGGAAACCCAAATGTATCAGGGAATAATCAATAATCAAAATAATCAAGAATCAAGTGAGTTTCCCCCAATTTCTCAGCTCCAAACCCTAATCCTCAAATTCATGGCCAAATTGAATCCACCCAGAGTTTCAGTCCCTGACACCACTATAGTTTTGTCTCTGGAAAAAGTGTTCCCAAATTTGTGATTGCAATATGGCCTGGGAGTGTTAGGAATTCCAAAAGGGCTTCTCTAATATCTAATTCAAAAATCTCTTTTATATATATATAGCTAATTCAAAAAAATCTTTTTGTCCGGTCCAGTAGGATGGTACCTGGACACTACCTTTCTTTCATCATCAGTTGGGCCAGCCCAAGTAAGCAGCCATGCCGGTAATCAAAATTATCATCAAAATTATCGCTTCTTTATAGTAATTGAAAGCATCTTAATCAGTCAAGAAATACCATGCCAAGTGCTTTTTGTATGTTTACAAAAATTTCCGGTGCATCTGTCCCTATGAATATAAAATGTGATAATACTTGAATAAAAGCCAAATAGAATCCGTTCTCTCCAGAGAAGAAAAAAGAAATTGAAGTTCAATGGGGAATACAATACAACCCTTTCAGATTCACGTGTCGTTACTATTTTCCATTGTTAGGATTTTCACCTTTCATACTTGAATATAGAAAGGAGAGGGATTCCCATCAACTTCCTGTTTATCTTGTTTAGCCTTCGTGTTCTTGTCATCATCTTTGATGAGTTCACGAAGCATATTCATCACTACCTTCATGGGCGGGCGATTCATAGGGAGCTGGCTGGTGCAGAGGAGGCCAATGTTAAGGACTTTGCCGATCTCCTCTTTGAAGAGAGCCACGTCGAGTTTGGGGTCAATCACATCATCCATCCCTTTCTGCTCCAATGTGCTGCAAACCCATCTCACCAAATCCTTTTCGCCAAATTCAGGATCAAAGGCAGCTTTTCCACTCACTAGCTCAAGAATCACTACTCCAAAGCTGTATATATCACTCTTTTCGTTCACTCGAAGAGTGTATGCATACTCTGCACATAATACCAGACCAGTTCAGAACCCAATTAAAGATAATGTCCGACGGAGAAAGTGAATTAAAATTTATGTTTCAGTACTACTTTAAATAAAGTGTGGGGTTAATGAATCAAATGAAAGATTTTAGTTTTTTCTTCGATTGACTCATCTGAAAACTTAGATAATTCATCTGCTGTAACAGAGACAAGTTTCTGATTATGTTGTGGAACTGTTGTAAAACGCCCACAGAATCTTATCCACTTTTTACCTTCTCACAACAATTGTTGTGGGGATACTAGAGAACATAATCGAAGAAGATTCAAAAGAAGCAACTAAATTGTTAACATGAATGACTGAGCCTATGAATTTGCGTTGATGGGTTAGAGGTATAGAACTCAAGAACACTTACAAGTACATATATTTCATAGCAATTTGTAGAAGAGTAATTAAGTTTTATGTTATTTCTGTAATATTTTTGGAGGATTCCTATTTAGAGGAACTCTCTTATGAGGCAATATGATTCAGTAACCAATGAAACAAATGGTTTAAAACATGAATGACCAAATTGTAAAAAAAAAAAAAAAAAAAAAAACAGTTAAATTACAAAATTTAGGGAACAAAACAGACCTGGTGCAATGTATCCACACGAGCCAGCAATGACTGTCATAGACTTGGGCGTCTTTCCGATGGCATCAACAGCCTTCACAACACAGAAATCTGCCACTTTAGCACTAAAATTTGAATCCAATAGAATATTATTGGATTTCACATCTCTGTGCACAATTGGGGGCACACAATCATGGTGCAAATAAGAGATCCCCTCGGCTGCTTCCAACACAATCTTGCGCCTTCTCGGCCAATCCAGAACACTGCTTTTATCATTCCTATATAACAAGTCCCCTAAGCTCCCATTGGGCAAGTACTCATAAACTAGCAGTTTACTTTCCTTTTGAGTACAACCGAGCCACAGTTTTACAATGTTCTTGTGCCTTATCTTTCTCAGCGCCGCAACCTCAGCATCAAATGCATCGTTTCTAGCTCTGTCTGGAACTTTCTTGACAGCGACAGCCTGTCCACTACTGAGGACAACCTTGTAGACCTTACCCGACCCGCCACTTCCAATCACATTATCCTCATTAAGAGAGTGTAAGATATCATGCTCACTGAATCCTAGTTTGTGGAATGAGTTGCGCTTCGACTTTGACTTGATGGATCCCAACTTGGGCTTCTTGAAGAATCTTCTGTACCTTAAGTAGAACCATCCAACCCCAATTATTAATAAAAAAGCAGCGAGTATAAAGAACAGCCAAGCAATGCCCCTGTGACTTCCTGAATCCTTATCCGAATCTGAGCAGAGCCCATCAAGATCACCACATAGGCCAGGGTTATTAAGGAAGCTGGTTCGGTAGTTTTGGGTTGCAAACGCAGGTGGCAATGGCCCAGCTAATTGGTTGTTCGACAAATTGAACTGATTCAGCCTCAAATACTGCAGTTCAAGTGGGATCTTTCCGGTGAGGAGATTCCCTGAGAGATCAAGATAGTTGAGTACTGGAATGTCTCCGAGACCTGGAGGTATTTCCCCACTGAAATCATTGTTAGCAAGGTTGAGTTCAGTCAGCTTCTTCATACTCCCAATTCCCATTGGGAGCTCGCCGGAGAGAGAATTGTTGGAAAGATCAAGCAGCGCAAGCTGGGGTAAATTTACAAGTGTCGATGGAATGGGCCCCGCTAACTGATTGTTGGCAGCAGAGAACTCATTCAAATTTGAAAGCGAACCAATCTCAGATGGGATGCTACCGCTGAAATTGTTGTCAGAAATGAGTAGCTCAGACAAATTGTTTGCTTCTGATACAAGAGCAGACATCTCACCAGAAAACAAGTTTTCGCTTATATCGAGCAGCCCGACGTGTGGCAAACCCCAGAGCTCGTTGGGAATTCTTCCGGATAACTTATTCTTTGACAGACGAATCCTCACAAGAGTCTTACAGTTTCCTAAACCAACAGGAATTGGACCTGTGAATGAATTGCCAACCAGCATGATGTCAACAAGAGCTCCGCAGTCGCAGATACCAGCAGGGATCTCTTCGGAGATATTGTTGTAGGAGATGTCGAGGAACATGAGAGGCGAATTAACGCCAAGATCAGGAGGGAGAGATCCAGTCAGCCCGTTATCAAACAGCCTCAGCTCAGTTAGGCCTTTCAGTTGTGAAACACTGGCTGGAATTGGCCCGACGATGTAGTTCTGATAGAGATGTAGGCTCACCAAGTTGGGTATATCAAATATATCAGAAGGTAGAGGGCCTTCAAATCTGTTCATTGACGCGTCCAACTTAAGGAGAGAAGTAAGGTTAGAAAATCCAGTAGGTAAGACCCCAGAAAGAGAGTTGCTGTAAAGCTCAATTTGGACAATTGAAGAGAGGCCAGTGAGCGAGTCAGGGACTGAACCAGTAAGTTGGTTATAAGACAGATCAAGATTCTTGAGATTCAATAGTTGGCCCAAAGACTCAGGGATTGGGCCAATGAGGTTGCAACCCGAGAGCCAGAGAGTCTCTAAAGATGAAAGGTTTCCAAAGGAATGTGGAATCGACGCAGGGGTGAATGGGTTGTAGGACAAATTTAGCTGGGTGAGAGTAGAGACATTGCTTAAAAAAGCAGGGATATGCGAATCGAGAAGATTATTAACAAGGGAGAGAACTTTGAGATTCGGAAAGAGGGCAAACTCAGATGGGATTTCGCCTGTGAAGTTGTTGTAGGAGAGGTCAAGATACTCAAGAAGAGGGAGAGAAGGGAGGGAAGAAGGAAGCGAACCAACTAAGATATTGTTGTTGAGGTCTAAGTAGGTAAGTGATGTGCAAGAATCTAAAGGTAGGGAGTCTAAGGAGGAAGATATGAAGTTGAGAGGGAGGGATAAGTTAGAGAGACCGGTAAGGTTACAAAGTGAGGAAGGGAGAGGACCAGCGATGCCGGCATTGGGCAAGTGGATGGAGGTGACAAGAGACGAGTCGTCACAGGTGATTCCAGACCACTTGCATGGGGTATCATCGCGATTGTTCCAGTTGGAGAGGGAATTGTGGGGGTCTTCGAGGCTGGATTTTAATTCAAGAAGGGTGAGGCCATCTTGGTTGAGGGAAAGAAATGGTGGTGAGAGTTGGAAGAGGAGGAGAGAGAGGAGGAGGAAGTGCACCATTGCTCCCTGACTGTCGTGAGAGAAATAGAGACAGGGGAGATCAAAATGAAGATTGGATTGAGATCATGCTGAGAGAAAACAGAGTATGTATACACAGATAAGACAAGAAGCTGAAACTGAAAGAGAGATATAGGGAAGGAGAGAATCAGAGTGTTACCGGGGTCCAAGTGGAGGGGTCGGCAGGCGGGGAGGCAGTTAGTAGATTAGGTTTGAAAAAGTGATTTATAGTTGATTAGGTTTGCAAAAGTGATTTATAGTTCACTTGGTCCTCTCCTCTGTAATCTTTGAAGTTTTGAAGAATAAAAAATATGGATTAGTTGGTGTAGGTATCATGAGTATGGTAGTGATATAGTAAACTATTGTCATTCTTACTTGCTCAATTATTAACTATATCCTTGCATTATTTGTGTATGTCTTTTTTTTCTTTTGGAAGTTTGGCGCACAGGTTCCCCACAAATGAAGAATTTTCATTTTAGTCCCCTTGATATCATTATTTTCATATAAGGCCCCCATAACTGGAATTATTTGGGGGGTTCACCAGCGTATTCAAATGACGGTTGATACAATAACTATGACACTATAAAGAGAAAAACACTCCAGCAAACCTCTCCGGATGCTATGCATGCTATAATTAAGAGACATGTATCACTTCAGCAATTTGAAAGCTTAAGCTGGTTGATTATTCTAACTTTGTTTACTTGGCGACATGTATCTGTGGAATACTGTTTTCACTAAACTGACGCAAATTTGACAATTTTATAATACCTGCCTGCAAACGAACTATGTTAGGGAAAAAAGAGTGCCACTACCAATTTCACTACCATTTCCTTCACTACCTTAGGTGGCATACTCCTATTGGAGAGTTCTCCTACCTACTCTATCATCCCCTACCTATTGGAGTGTGCCACCTAAGGTAGTGAAGAGAAATGTAGTGAAATTGGTAGTGGCTCTAGCATTACTCGGGAAAAAATAACTCCTAATTCGTTAATGGAACATTAATCGAATAGGTGACTCGTAGATCACTTTTATCTGAAAAAACAACTCCTGCATAATAAAATATCAATCTTGTACCCAAAAAAATGCATATATAGAAGAACAGTAAGAGAAGGACGGTCAACTCTAACAATGTCAATAAAATTAAATTAATTCCGGCAATTATTCATAATACAAGTTTCACTAGTGAAGTTCCATTTGTCCACCATAATCGTGTTGAATTGACAAGGATATAGCAGGAAAGATAAAATGGATACTGAAGAATCTTTGCCTTATATTCATATCTTAAGCTTATTTTGTAATTCATGCAACCATGGCTATTTGTCCTAACTGGAAGCAGGTGAAATAAAGAAAGATTCCTTTAAAAGTAGGCCGAGAGTATCACTGAAAACAAAGCCCTTTTGGTCACCCACTTCCTTAACTAATATGCCTTTAGTGCAAATCAGATTTGTATTTTGTTGTAAAATTAATAAGTGGACAACCCATTGTAAATTCAAAAGCCAATCAAGGGACTGAAACAAATTGTGTGTTCACATTTTATGTTTAGAGGCAATGAGGTGAGGCAACAAATCAGATACGGTCCTTACCACTAACAAAGTGCATCACATTTGGTAACTGAAGGATCGATGAGTTGGTGATTACATTCACTATTAAGCCAGCGTCCATCGGTACATCAAGATATGAGGCCTTTTCTTTTTTTTTGATCGTGGGATAAATCCCCCGCGTTTCATTAAAAACCTTTTAATCAAACAAACAACCAAACAAAAGGTAATGATGTTCATGGATCCCAACAGGTTGGCTATGAGACTCATTACCCGACAAAAAAAGAACCCATCCCATACAAGACAGCCCCTCTACCCAAAAAACAGAATAATTTCAGATGATACAAAAAAGTTGTACAACTGATGACCAGCCAATACAACCACGGGTCCTGGGCACCGCCTGTCGATCAGCCCCCTCCTGGTGTCCCGTCCCTTTTCTCTGATTCAGCTTCGTAGGTTGAGTTACTGATATCTGCGTACATCTCCTTGATTTTCTTTGTAGAGTTCGCACCTGCTGTTTGAGACCAGAATTTGATATTAGCAATAATCATTATAAATAGCAGTTGTTGATGCATGTTGTGCTTGTGAGTAGGTCTGAAAATCCTATTATTCCTTTCTAACCATATCACCCAACAGATAGCTGTTACCCCAATTTTCCAAATGTCCCTAAGGTGACGTTGTAAATTAGCCTCCCTCCAAGCCCCACAGGCATCGCCCACAGTCTTAGGTAACAGACCATTGATCCAGAACCTGTACAACAAGTCCCCCCATATTGGTCTCGCAAACTTGCATTGCAGGAATAGGTGATCCACCGTTTCGTCAACAAACTGACACATGACGCAATTAGTCGGGTCCTGCCACTTACGCTTAACCAAGTTGTCCTTAGTGAGGATGGCATTGCGACTAACTAACCAGTTAAACGTTCTAAATTTCGGGGGGACTTTAGTCCTCCAAATCTGATCATTTGTCCAATCCCCCCCCCCCCCCCCCCCCCACATCATTGAGCCATTTGTAAGTGGACCTAACTGAGTAGACACCATCTTCCCCTCTCGCCCAATGTGTCTTGTCATTTTGGTCTTCGCCATTGGGCTTCCAATCCTATAGGAATGAGATTAGTTCCTGCTTTTGTCTTCTGGCCTTCGTACTTAATCGCCCCGAGATTCTTGGCTTCCATCTATCGTTCCTCCACTACCTTGATACCCAATCATTCTTGTCGGAAGCAGATTTGTATAGTTTTGGAAATCTTCTTTTAAGGCTGATTAGACTACACCATTTGTCCTTCCAGAAGTATATAGTTGCCACATTGCCAATAAAGAATGACACTCCTGCTAGGAAGATATCTCGGTTTCTAGTGACTCCTCTCCAGAACCCAGACATAGATGCCATATTCTTCGGTTTCTTGTGCAGACATCCATTCCTGATGTAGCTCCCTTGATCAAAGAGACCCACTTAGCTTTCTTCTTGGTTCTAAGCTTCCACCACCATTTACATAACAATGCTTGATTCATTTGTTGGAGGTTGATAACACCCAACCCTCCAAACTCTTTCCTTCTGCATACTACTCCCCATTTGATGAGGGAGTAACCTTTACCATCATCGCCCGAACCATGCCATAGGAATTGACGCCTGAACCTATCGATCTTCTTGACTACCCAAACAGGGATCTCGTAGAAGGACAAATAGTACAAAGGGATCGAACTGATGACTGAGTTTATCAGAACCAGTCTACCGGCCAATGAAAGCATTTTACCCTTCCAACCCTCTAGTCTACTCTCAATTTTATCAATTAGTGTATTCCACACCACCCTCTTGATGTTATCGCAGCCAATTGGCAATCCTAGATATTTAATAGGTAATTTCTGGATCGGGCAATTGAGGATGTCTGCTATCGCAAGTTCATCCGACCTCGTATCTCCCAAGAACGTGATGGAGCTTTTGTGGAAGTTTACTTTTAGCCCCGACCACTCTTCGAAAAGAAATAGTCCCTATTTCAAGAGTGTTGCCTGGGTGCAGTCACATTCTCTAAAGATGAGAGTGTCATCCGCATATTGGATGTTTGTAACTGCATATACCCCCCTCCTCATACCCAACCCATTAATGAGTCCTCTTTATCGATAGGCTTGTAGCATTCGGTGGAGGCCGTCCGCCACCAACGTAAAGAGTAGTGGCGATAGAGGGCCCCCCTGTCTAAGACCCAGTTTGCACCTGATCTCCTTTCGTGGAACCCCATTGACCAGAATCTGTGTCTTAGCAAATGTAAGCCAAGTGTCGATCCAACTGATCCACCTCTCTCCAAATCCCCGTCTTCCAAGAATTTCAATTAAGCATTTCCATTCCACCTTATCGTACACTTTTTCGAAGTCCAGTTTTAACATGTAACCCGCATTCTTATGCTTTTTGCAATTTTGTATAACCTCTTGCACTAGCGCAATCCCTTCGAAGATACCCCTCCCCACAATAAATCCTGTATGGTAATCCTTAATAATGTCCCCAATGACCTCTCTGAGTCTATTAGCCAATACCTTCATGATAATCTTCACCGAGCAGTTAATCAAACTGATAGGACTGTAGTCCCCCACATCAGTGGCCCCCTTTTTCTTTGGGATAAGACATGTGAGCGTAGTTAAGCCTACTCAATTTCAGAGTTCCCTCATAGAATGCATTCATAACCTCCCAATGGTCCAACTTGAGGACGTCCCAGAATCTCTTGTAGAAGAAGATTGGGAACCCGTCCGGGCCTGGGGCATTATCCTGTCCCATCCCCCATACTGCCACCTTGATCTCCTCCATGGTGAAAGGGTATTCCAATGCCGCTACACGAGCCCGCATGTCCTCAGGAAGGTTGTCCCATAGATGTTCAGATGACTCGCAGTTACTATTTCTGTTTTGGCCAATTAAAGCCTTAAATGCCTCATGGGTGTGCTTCTCAATTTGGTGAGCTTCGGATACCATGTTCCCGTTAATATCCATAGAGTGGATGAAATTGTTCCTGCGCCGCATATTGGTGGTCATGCGAAAGAATTTAGCATTCGCATCCCCCTCTGATAGCCATTTGACTCTAGACCATTGTCTCCACATAATCTCTTCCCTATTATAAGTTGCAAGTATTTCTTGCCTACATGCCCCCAATCTTTCAAATTGGGTGTCATCCAACCCGTCCACTTCCTCCTTTCTCTCTAGCAAGTCAATCTCTTTTAGAATGGATTCTTTCCTAATGAAGGCATTCCCGAACGTAACTCAATTCCATTTACGGAGCCTTTTTCTGAGTCTAGACAGTTTCTTAGCAAACCTTGTTGCCGGTTCTTCCTGGGAGCTTTTCCCTTCCCAGCTTGATTTAACCAGTTCATGGCACTCCCTAACAGTGAGCCACATTTTTTCGAATTGAAAGATCTTAGGTTTTTTAGCACCTTCTTCCCCAGTAGATATGATGATAGGGATATGATCTGAGGTGTTGCGGATACATGATCGAGCCATTGAGAACAGAAATTGAGCTTTCCAGTCTGTCGATACTAGAATTCTATCTTGTTTAGCAAGTACCGGAACCCTTCTGCGATTAGACCATGTAAAACAACGATCGTTGATAGGGATTTCCATCAACGTAAGATTTGAGATGACCTGATTGAATGTTCATCTGTCGCGGTCGTTACCCACACCTCCTTTCCTTTCGTACTCGTGTCTAACGATACTGTAGTCTCCTCTGACCACCCATGGCAGACTCCATTTTCCCCTGATGAGAAATAATTCATCCCAGAACTCTTGTCTAAGGTGTCTCTCATTGGGACCGTTTACAGTAGTAATCATCTGTATCCAACTATCTGACCTCCATTTAACAATCACCGTAACGGTTCATTGGCTCACCCAGACATCCAGTAAGTTGAAATTACTGGAATTGACCCCTACCATGATCCCTCCTGATGCACCAACCGCGTCCCGAAACCTCCATTCATTAATGTGACCTAGTCTTAGCCCTCTGATGAACTTGTCTGTTGGTTGAGACACTTTTGTCTCTTCCAAGTAGACAATATCAACGATGTTACTCTTGATGACCTCCCCTACCATTCTACGCTTGGCGGCCTTGCCAAGCCCTCTAACATTCCAGAAAAGGACGTTAAACATTAACAATTTTTACCCCCATTCCCCATGATGAGTGGGAACCCGTTCAATAAGGTTTTGGAAAACACAATCCTCTACCATCTCCCCCCCCTAAAACTCTTTGAACTTTTATAATATTGACCCTTTCCCTATCCCAAATGTTGTCAAGGATGTTTGTGTGTGTATCATGTGAAATATGCACATTTATATCGTAAGCACTTGCTAACTAAATTAACATGTAATCCAGAATTGACCCAAAAATAGATAGAGGCGAGTGTGTACCTGCGATGTTTTCATAGCTTTTACGCTTGCCCACCCTTTGGTAGATCTCTTTGACAGTCATTGGTTTCTCCCCTTTGCTGTGTTGCCTATCACTGCGCCTGAAACCCTCCTTTGCCTGCACTGCATTTTTCTTTGTAGGGACTTCCTTTGTAGGTGTATCCTCAGGAATATCCTCTATTCCTCTCTCGTCTTCTGAGTTCAGCTCATCTGATCTGATGGATTCCCCCACGGATCCAGACGATCCGCTTGAGATCTTCGCACTTTTAGTAGACCAGTTTCCCAGCATCGCTTTGACCCTCTTAGCCACTTCTCGTTGAATTCTTTTCTCAACCTCTTTATTAAGCATAGCCTATAGCTTGTCTCCATCGTCATTAATTAGCTCCTTGTTACCGTGGACTGAGCAAACATCCGAATTATTGGAGCCCACCTTAGGAACTGGATTTAGCAGTTGGGTCGGTTCCTTATTAACCAGGCCCAATACCTCCACGTTAGGGATATTCTGGCCCAACTCAAGCCCACTAGTAGAATCCACGTTGCACTGAGTCTTAGGGTAAGTTTTCGCTACCCTGAATTCCAGCACCTCGGGCCCCTCAGCGCCTACCAATCCCATCACACCAGCTGGCTGAAAAGCCTGTTTATTAGTCGTTGTCCCCACATCAAGAGAGTCCTTTTGCAACAGAGTAACCCTCACCTCGGGCCCCACAGGGATGTCCAATCCCAATGCACCGTCTGGAAGCTTAGAGGACTTGGTGGACCCCACGGCATGGTGTACAATACGCGTGCTTTTGCAAAAGGAGAATTTGCCCATCGCATGATCTGCTCCAACTTCGCGCTCCTTGATGATCAGCGATTTAGATTGATTATAGAGAATCGTTTCAAACTCCACCGTTGGATCAGGTAAATGGTACTGTTCATCTTCAACCTCGCATCGTCTCTTTCCCGCTGCTATCTCTGCCCACTTTGCCGCTGGCCTTGCACCACATTCTTCCTCAAACAATTTCTTAGAGATTTTATCCTTAGTCGCCACCCTATCCCTCTCCTCCCCCTACTCCTTGTCTTCCACCTTAATGTCTACGAGGAAGTACTTGTTGTCGACCATCGTTCTAACCATTCACGGAATAGTGTCCCTGTCCTGGCACGCTATGCGCACTCTAGCAAATCCTCCTTGCTTCTTCATCATTGCTGCATCAATCTCCACGACCACCCAAATTTCCTAACCATGTCCTGGAAACCACCCATTTCCCAATAATGCAGCGGTAATCCTGTAAGCTTAATCCATACTGGCGACCCAAAGTTTTGTTCGACAGCGCCCTCATCTCACAACCATGGCTTAATGTTGATCCCATAGCGCCCTTCGACTATTTTAATTTCCTCTCACCATGCCAGAGCCGCTACGCCATCTGCCGAAGGGAACTTTGCTATCCAATACTCATTAACCAAGTTAAGAACCTAGTTTCTCTTGTTGAACGAGTCGGATAGATTCCTTAGCCTCGTTACCACCTCCGCAGTTGAAGGCCATCCTCGCACTTGTTTGATCATGCCCAAGGTTGATCTAAGGCACTCCTTGCACCGCCTCATTGTGCCTATGGTCGAAACTATGGCGTTTGTAACCTCTCTCTTCCTTGTCGACTGGCAAGATTCTTCAACTGGTCTCCCTCTCCTCTTCCCACCCCGAATAGCGCAAGCTTGAACCTTGTGACCGGGCTCTTTGCACTCGAAAACACCCCGATGGGGCAGTTTTCCTTACTGTGTTGGTCGTCGCAAAAGAAACAGCTGGTCAGTTGTAGAAGCTCATGTTTCTTGGAAGATTTTGAGCGATAAACTTCCCAAGTTTCTTCCTCGTTCACCTCCTTCTCCGTCTGCATGCCGTCATAGCTGCGGATCTTCCGCAGAGCCAAGAGGAGTTCTTCCTCAGTGAATCTAGATGGAGACTTATCAATTGTAGGGGATTTGATAGGAGAGATGTTGGAGGTTGCAGTGATTGTTGGACTCCTCTATTGGAGGCGAAGACGGTGTTGGAGGGAGATGGTGAAGGCTGCAGTGGGTGACTGGCGAGTGACAGTGATGTCGACTCTGTGGTGAGTGGTCACACGTCGCTTCCCAACTGGAAAGCGAGAGCGCAGCTTCAGAGCAGCCTCACCCCTCCCCTAAGGTGGGGATCTGCCAGTGTCCACCCTCGGCAAGTAGAAGAGCGATGACTTCTTATCCTCATGGCGCCTAGCTGGAGACCCATGCTTTGGTTGTTGCCCTCGGTGTTGCCCTCGTTGTTGCTGGTGATCCTGTCTTCTGCGAGGATGGCGACGTTCATCGTCGCTACTGTGTTCTCTAGGGACCCAGCCCTTCGCTCGACTGCGGTCATGGGACGGATCGTGTCACATGGTGGGTACCTTCTTCAATAATACCTAGAGTTGTGAATAGCATTAAATGATGGTCACTTTAAAGCATTAAATAATGGTCACTTTGGTTGTGAATAGCATTAAATGATGACGATATGAGGCCTTTTCATCAATGCAAATCATGAGTTTGTGCACACAAACACGAGAAGGTAGGCAAAGGGAATAAGTGCAACTCAACTTTTCAATGATTTGACAAATTGAAAAAATGTCATATCAACTAAAATAAGAAAATAGAAGATGAGTAAGAAGGACCTAGTCACCAGCGCCAAATCTCCCCCTCCCCTCCCCTTCGCTCCCTGAGCTGCACTCCCTACTCCCACCGACTATGTGTGTCCCTCACCTGTTTGCTTATCTCCAACTCCCCCCCACCCCCGACTGTGTGTGTGTCCATCACCTGTTTACCTACAGCCAACTTCTCAAACCTTCCTGCAGCTTCCATGGTGGCAACGAGGCTATCGGAGCTCAAACTTACTAGTTGTGGGCCCGACAAGGTGGTCCTCTACCAGCCAACTCCTAACAATCTACAACAACCCCACCCCCACCCTCAAGCCTCTCTCACCTCTGACAACCTCCTTCTTTCGTCTACGCCCAAGGTACCCCCCACCCCAACAACAATGCTGAAAACCTACAACACCCTCCCCTCCCTCAATCTCTGGTGCACCGTCTTGAGAAGGGCGATAGACAGCTCAGACGGTCTACCGTGCGTGCTCACCTCAGTGAGCAACAACGACGGCACGAGAGTGACCTCAGTCATCATCGCCACTACTCACCGCCCCCAGAGGATGGGCCCATACAGGAGGCCCTCTTACAGGCTCTTTTGAGCGTAAAACTAGCCCCCCCAGGCCAGCATCGCTCCCACGAAGAAAGGAACAGCCACAGGCAGAGTGAACACAGTGGGCATTGGCAAAACTCACACAATGTTTCAAGGAACTTCCACAGGCGGAGTCACCCCTACCTGCATAGAGACCATCACCCCCACGATCACTGAGAACTCTAAAAATACTCCTCAATCATTCCACCCCCAACAAGATCCGCCGCACACCACCATACCCCCCCAAAAGCCTCTTCTTCACACAACCCCCACATTTCCCCCCGAGCATCAAAAGAGGAGGCCATCGACCCACTGAAGTTTGTCATAGTTTGGGCCCATGAAGGGGTTCCAAACGACGAGAATCCAGAGGATGGGGCTCCAGTTCCGACGGGGGAGTCTTTGGAGAATTGGTGTGAAGTCACAAGCTGGTAAACGTCTGGGCAGAGTATTCACTATTCAAAGGAAAAAAGAAACTCAATACCCCACCACCAACCCAACAAGATAACAGGAAGAAGCAGAGGAAAGGGAAGCGCAAACCGGTGCCATGCTTCAACTACGGAGAATTAGGACATTACCGGAAGGATTGCACCAAAGAAGTACGGTGCGTGAAATGCATGAAGTGGGGACACATGTCATACACCTGCACGAACGTCGTCAGCACTAACAATGATGACGAATGTCTAGTTAGTAGAGAAAGATCACCAGACAACCCAACTCTAATCAGACTAGCAAATAGCCTGGATATTATCAAGAACGAAGAAAAGTGGCTACGCCAATGGTGTGCAGTGGCCAGAGTGAGGTCAGGTAGGCCGTCAGAGACTCATCTTCTCCAAGCACTGAACGCTAAGTGGCCAATGAGGGCTCACAGAGATTGGGTAGCAAAAAAAATGTGCCACTTATAATTTCTGGTATCGTTCCCATTGCCGGAGAAGATGATCGAGCTCACCGACTTGGGCACGGTGGACTTTGGCCACTTTAAGATGGATTTTTTTGCATGGTCGCCGAGCTTTGGAGCAGAGCTATCGCAGGGTGACAAATATTGGATTTGGATCCATAATGTGTCATTGCAAGGAGGCCCTATAAGAGATAATCTTTGACTTCAGCATAATTGAAGATATCGACAAGAAGACGATTTGCCGCTCGGAGATTGTATCGGCTAGGATACTGATCCGGAGTGGCGACATCTCTCTAATGCCCCGTTTTGCACAAGTTTTATCATTCGAGGAATCCTACCTCATTCGCTTTGTGCTCGACAAACGAGCGGAGACAGTGGTGGAGCCCCTGGCCATCACATCCTCCACTCCTCCCCCCTCCCTCAGAGACGGTCGCTCCTACAAACAGGTTGTCTCACCGGTGTGGGAACTAACCTTAGATGGGGTTCATGAAGTTGAACGGGCGCACCAAGAACTCATCAAAGCGGCAAGAAGGAAGGAGGTGCGCCAGGACTCTGCGATGGACCCTGCGGCGGTGGGATCAGATCTTCAAAAACCAGCGCCATTCACCACTGGTCGAGAACGAGGCTCGACCAAGGGAACCAACGGTCAGGATGGAAAGACTATGGAGGAGCGAGATCCATTACCAGATTTGGCTAGCTTTACCGAGTCAGAAGGATGCTATGGAAAGGGGGGCCAAAAGGTAACCCAAAGTGGTAGTCAACCTCTTGAAGTTGATGAGGAGGTGCAAAGAATGGAACAGAGAGGATAGCTAGGTCTCACAGGTGCCAGAAATGGCAAAAAGGTGTAAGCTTTGGAAGGTCAAACCCTACTGAAAGGGGATGAAGGGCAGGTAGAGGCAGAAAAAGTAAGAGCTAAAGGCGGAAAGACCCCCCTTTTGTTCAACGGGGTTAGAAAAATGCCTAAAAAGGTGATGCCTCGGGGCGAGGAAACCAAGGATGACAGTAGGAACTTTGGGGAAAAGCTGCAATCTTGGGGACAAGAGCTATCAAATGAAGGTGCCAATTTGGGGAAGAAGACGAGCTACGACCTCAGCAAAGACAGAGATCCTCCCCCAAAAGAGAAATTTACAATAGGGTTGAAAGAGAACGAGGACTTCAGAAATGGCAATTTGGGGAAAGGGAATAAGGTTATTAGTGACGAAGGAAGAAGAGAGCAGGGCAAAGAGGGCAATGCCTCGGTGACCATGCAGCCTTCGGCAGCAGCACCCTCCATTGAATACGTGCCACGTTCCCCACTAATGGGTGCAGGGATCGGAGTGGGGGGTATGATGCAGCGAGAGGGAGGACAGGCCTTAAACGGCTCCGCCAAAGTCATTAAGCGCAAAGAGTATGGGCCCAAAGAGGGGCCTACGAAGCAATTGAGTTTGTGTGAGGGTTTGTATAATTCTGGGCCTATAGTGAGGCCCATTGGGGCTGAGTTGCACAATATCAAGTTTGTCTCTAGTGAGGTGTCCAACCCCGTAATAGAGAGCCACAATGAGGACGATGATTTAGGGGCAAGGCTAAACCTCGAAGATGATTTTGTCTACTCTGAAGAGGGGTCCGTGGAGGCTGAGGAGTTTGATGACGATGCACTGGGTTTGACTCCTGAGTTTGTTCCCTCCACCTTCCCTCCCACACAACCCACCGACCCTGCCCCTGTGTAACTCCCTGTCCCAGTTGCACGTATTTTATTACGTGAATTTTTGTACTCCAATTTTCAGATCAGTTTTATTTTTCTCTTTAGACTCTTTATCTAAAGCCATAATATTTTTCTGATCAATTTAATAATTTTATGATTTTTCGATCGGAGTTTAAATACAAATTTTAAACCCTGATTAATCCTAATCCTAATCCTGCCTAATTCTACGCCTAACTTCTCATTTTCTCCCCCCAATTTTTTCCTTCTACGCCTAACTCTCATTTTTCCACACATCCTTTGATTTTTCTACACCCCTCCTTTAATTTTTCTACACCCCTCCTATCCCTTCCTTTCTATATATACACACACACACATGCATAGCTCCTACCTCTTTCTCTTCTCTTATCTACATTCTTCATTTTCCCTTCTTTTCTTCCTCTGCCTTCTTCACACCCTCTGCCTTCTTCACACCCGAGAGCTCAAGCAACACCCAAGATCCACTTTACCTTCCACCTTCTAGCCAACGACTCCACTTCTACGATCCCGTGAACCCCGAAAAACAACCCGACGCCGTGCCACCTTGTTGTTGTCGTCGCTCACCGTTGCTACCGTTGCTCGCTAGCTACCGTCTTGCCGCCATTCTTACCGCCGTTGTGCCGCCGTCCGTTGCCGACATCGCCTCTTCTTTCCGTGGTTAACACCACCACAAATCGTCACGTTATAAGGCAAGTACCTTGTACACTCTTTTTGTTCTCGTACAAGCATTTTCCTTTGACTCGTGGCAAGTAGTCCAGTTATCGTCATGTTTTATTGTCAAACTCCATTCTAGTCACTTGTTCCATGCTATATCAACTCAAGAGTGAACCGTTAACACATTTCGAATCGTGTTATCGAATATCGAATATTCAACCTTACTATCTCTAAAATTTCTTGATCTTGCACAAAAAATTCGACCATGTTCCCAATACTGGATTGAAGATTTTCTACATGAAAATTGTAGCACATCGAGTCCCGAATCCAGAACATCCGACGGTTTCTCAATCGGATGTATAGATTGTGAGATATCGCGATTTTAGTACCGTCATATCGTGAATTTCTGAACCTGCACGGGATTACTAATCGGTATCTCGTACTGAGAATTTGACCATGTTCCCGACACTGGATCCAAAAACTTTCTACATGAAATTCATAGCCCTTCGAGTCTAAATATCCGAAACATCCTACAGTTTCTCAATCCGATGTATAGATTGTGAGATATCGCAGTTTTAGTATTGTGACTCCGAATTCCCAGAATGCGCGCGAAACATCGAAACCGGCGAAGAATGAATTTGTACGTATAGCTACTGTCTCTAGAATGTATCGTGTGAATATGCGTTAGAACCGGAAGAGAGTCTACTTTCTAGAATCTCTGACGAAATTGGATTTGCTTTTCTGTAACAACAGGAAAGTGAATTTGAATGCAGATATGTCAAGTTATCTAAAAATTCATCTATACATTTTTGCACATAAACCCGTTATTTTTCATATTTAATGAACTGAATGTATTATTGTTTTTGTAATAATAACTTGCATAGATATAATAGGTTGATAGAATGTATTTTATACCACTTGATAATTCTATAATAACTACTCTCGATACATATACTCGTTTTACGTCTCATGTCCATGATTACTGCCCTTGATATTTTCCTTGACTAAACTATTTGATTACACCGTTCCACTAGTCGTACCAACTGGATGTTCATAATTAATTATAAAAGAATAACAAGCCGGGATTATAAGGGTACGACTTAATTGTGGACAATATAGGGGAGTATACTCGGAAGGGGGCTCGTGTTTCCCGAAATAGTGATTCTTGATTCTTGATTATACAATTCTTGATTACATAATTCTCGATTACATGATTCATGATTACATGTCTTGATACTATCACTGGAAGACCCGAGTACATAATCCTATAAATTCACTACTTAAGTCCAAACGTCACATGATTGATATGCACCAAACTTATGGTATGGGACATAGGATTGCGTGCATTAGATAAGTTAATAATTATGCAGGTACTGATGGACCCGACGAGCAGACTCTCTAGATGATCGTTGCTGCTTTGTTACTACTTCATGTTGTTTTTCTTTCAGTCGCTATTTTATCTAGTTGTTATAACGAACTGCTTATCATATTATTTTAATTCTGGCACCTTGTACTCCCGGACATCTTGACCCGATGTTGATGTATTATCCAAATGATGGTTATTCTATTTTCAGCTCATGTGATTATTATATTTGCCTGCGTGAATGTGTTATAAAGATCTTGTTGAGCTTATAATTGTACAGCTTATGGATGATGTATATCATTCGCTGGGCCTCAGTTGCGTGCCTGTATTTCCGTATAGTGGAAAGCGGGGCGTGACACCCTGCTCGCGGTGACAAAGGTATTAGAGTACAGAAAATGGTTAAGAGGACTGTGGAGGATTCCTTGGACGATTATCTTGATATTGATGTGGCCAAATCAGCTAAGACTAGCGATAGAGGTACGCGCTCCTTCCTAGCATCTATTTTTAAATTCATGTCTGATAATGAGATTTTTTGTCTAGCCAAAACCTGTGGTCTTACGGTAGGCGATACCGATCGGAATGCATTTATCCTTAATAAGATTAGGGGGTGGGAGAACGATAGGGTTAACCTTATCTCAAACTCGACGTCTAAATCGAGTAACGGTCCTTTAGCCATCCGTAGTTAATGGAGGCTCTATTCTGGAACGTTAGGGGCTTGGGCAGGCGGGGCAAGCGGGAAATGGTTAAGGAGGTCATCACCAAATCAAAAGCTAACATTGTTGATCTTCAAGAGACCAAACTAACTCATATGTCTAGACTTAGTAGGCTTGGGGGAAATCGAATCTCTGAATGGAGAATGTTTCCATTTGTTGGGGCATCTGAGGGTATCGCTCTAGGTTTTAACCTCGAAATATTTTGTTGTCTAGACGAGCTCTACGGGCAATTTTCAGTGTCGATCTTGCTCCAACGTAAAGCCGACCTATGAACTTAATCAATTACGATGGTCTATGGTTTGCACACCTCTAACTCTAGGATGGCTTTCTGGACAGAACTAAGAGCGATTCAAGCTCACTGGCCACACCCCTGGGTGGTGGGGGGCAACATCAACATCACTAGATTTGCCTCAGAACACAGGGGCAGAGGATCCATTGACTCTGATAGGGAAGCGTTTAATGAGGTCATCATAGATCTGGAACTGGTGGACATTTTCATTTTTGATAGGCTCTTCACCTGGTCAAACATGCAATCGTCGCCCATTATACCTAAACTAGATAGGATATTGGTCTCCACTGGCTGGGAGACCAAATTTCTGTTGGCTTAGGCTAAATCACTTCCTAAACCCACATCGGACTATATACCTATTTTCTTATCTTCCGAGGAAGATCAACCCAGGAAATCTCCAAAATTTAGATTTGAGAAAACATGGTTAGAAATCTAAGGCTTCCACTACATGGTCTACGAGAGTTGGTCTCTCCCCACTATGGGGATTGAAGCGACCATAGTATGGTGTTAAAAAATTAGAAGACTTAGGGATAAGATAAGAAAATGGAACCGGACCAGATTTGCACTGATTTGGAAAGCAAAAGACTGAGGTATTGAGGAACTTGAGAAGACTGAAGAAGCTAGAGATCTGTTGCAGGAAGAGCGGAATAGATTGATCCATTTCAGACAGGAAATCGACCAACTCTATAGGCTTGAGGAAATCAAATGGCAACAGCGGTCAAGGATTTCGTGGCTCAAAGAGGAAGATGCGAACACAGCATTCTTTCATCGAGTAGCCAGTACCCGGCGTAGATCTAACCTCATTCACTCGATCCAATTAGACTCTGGAATGATCCAAGGCGACAAGGACATCAGAATGACATTCCAGTCCCATTTCAAACTACTCTTTGGACACAATGCGGAATTGAGAGTCCCTCTCCACCACGAATTCTGGCAAGACTCGGTGGGCAACTCAGACAATATGATGCAATCCCTAGAAATACCTTTCACTGAGAAGGAAGTCTGGGAGGCAGTCCAACAACTTGGAAAAGACAAAACCCTAGGTCCAGATGGTTTCCTGATGATTTTCTATCAGACATTCTGGGAGAAAATTAAAGGTGATTTGCTGAAGGTGTTCGCTTATTTCTATGACGATAAGCTCAAATTAGGGAGAATTAATTTTGTGGAGGTTGTGTTGATTCCTAAGGAAGAAGACTCCCGGCGAGTGGGAGACTTCCACCCTATTAGTCTCCTTAACTGCTCTGTCAAGATCATTACTAAGACTCTCGCTAATAGACTAGGAAAAGTGATGGATGGTCTGATTAGTTACGATCAGACGGGGTTCATTAAAAGGCGATGCATTCAGAACAGTATAGCTACGACTGAAGAAACTATCTACCAATGCCATACATCGAATGCTAAGAGCTACCTCCTGAAGCTAGATTTTGAGAAAACTTATGACTCAGTCGAATGGGACTGCCTCCTGGAAGCGCTTGCTGGAAGAGGTTTTGGGATTAGATGGATCAGATGGATCCATACATATCTTACCACCAGCATAACTGCAATTTTAGTAGGGGTGTCGGGCCACCCTTTTTCGTGCAAACGGGGTCTCGGACAAGGAGATCCGCTCTCACCCCTTCTCTTCACCATTGTGGTAGACGTACTTCGATCCATGATGGCTAACTACAATAGAACAGGTTGGATTGTACCGGTGGCCAAGGGAGTCAATCGACAAGGTTGCTCAATCCTCCAATATGCAGAGATACTCTCCTATTTGGTAGTGGCAACCTAGGGAAACAACCGCCTTCAAAGGAATATTATATAGTTTAGAAGCTTGGTCTGGCCTCAGGGTTAACTTCCACAAAAGTGCTCTCATCCCCATTGCCCTGACAACAAAGAGGGCACTAGAACTTGCCACAATTCTTAATTGCTCCACATAGAGTTTCCCCATTCAGCACCTGGGATTGCCACTAAGGTCTGGAAAACTCAAAAAGGCTGATTGGTTACCCATTATTGACCGGATTGAGAACCACCTAGCAGGTTGGAAAGGTAAAGCCCTATCATTGGGAGAGAGAGTCATGCTCATTATTGCAGTCCTTTCAAATCTTCCAACCAATTATCTGTCCTTCTTTGAAATGACACGATGGGTAATTCAGAGAATTGATCGGACTCGAAAATGGTTTTTATGGAAAGCGGCAGACCTGGATCGAGGCGGCTATCACCTTATCAAATGGGAAAAGGCATGCATGAAAAAGTTGCATAGAGGACTAAGTATTATTGATCTTCGAGATATGAATCTTGCTCTATTGGGTAAATGGTGGTGGAAGGTTTTCCACCATAATGGAGAAGGGTGGCAAGATTTTGTTCAGGGATATCTGCATGGAAATGGAATGAGAAATTTGGGCTTCAGGGTAGGCCCAAGTGTCTCCTAGTTCTGGAAAGGCATCGCTAAGGCCTATGAACCCTTCATTAGCTATGTGACATCAATTATCGGTAACAGAAGACTCATCAGATTCTGGTGTGATAAGTAGTGTGGTGATCACACACTTAGAGCCATGTTTCCCGATCTATATGATCAAGCATCACAACCATACTGCACGGTGGCCGCTGCCTACAAAAGAGGCGCCTGGAAACCACCCTTTAAAGAATCACTCGACCTGGGCTCTCAGATTAGACTCATTGAGCTTCAGACCTACATCACCGATGCTGGAATTAGTTGCTCTCAGGGTCCAGATAATAAATCCTGGGGATTGGAAAAGAACGACACGTTAACCGTTCACTCCTTGTATAACCGCATTCACTTTAGAGGATGTATCCCAAAGTGGGCATGCGTCATTTGGAGGACGAAAGCCTAGCTGAAAATCAAAGTTTTCTTATGACTGGTGCTCAACGATGCAATTTTGACTAGAGAAAATCCCACTAAACGCCAACCGAATGTGGACTCTCGTTGTGGGTTCTGCCACGCTACCCTAGAAACTAGAGACCACCTCTTCTTACAGTGTCCTAGGAGTAAAGCGGTACTCGTTGAGGTACGCAGCGCCCTGGGGACGAATCAGTACCCTAGTGTGTACGAGGACCTGTGGGTTGGTTCAAAATTTGCTACTAAGAGAAGAACTATGAGAGAAGTATGGTACATCACTATCGCTGCAACGACCTGGGTTCTTTGGCTAGACAGGAATAATTTTTATTTTCGCAGATCTTGTAATAATATTTCTGGTAATTTGACTCACATTATACTTTTCATTTCATTTTGGGCTAATGTGGCCTCAGCAGGTCCCAGGGGGAGGATAGCGAGTGTATTCCAGGTTGAGGATTTTGATGATGAGGAAGTCAAGTTCGGTCCGACGATCGATTGATAGCCAGCTAGGTCTCTACTGTTGATAGATACCCACCGCTCCAGGGTTTGTTAGGGAACATGATGTATTTTGGTTAGTCGCATGTATGTTGCGGCCATTCTAGTCTTCTTTTGTCCTACCCCATGTTTGGGGTGGAGTTTATGTACTTTTGTTATTTTTGTAGGACCTTGTATTTGGCTCAATACTTTGAGTTTGGTTTATTACTCCACCTCTTCTTTAAAAAAATAAAATAAAATAAAATAAAATAAAATAAAAGTAAAAAAAATTCAATGTTTTATGTTTGAACTCTTGATTGCTCCACCTGTCTACAGTTTCATTTTGCATGATGCAGTATTATGGGGCCAAAATATTATTAATTTTGTGTAAAAAAAAAAGTTAGATTTTACCCTCAAAATTCAGGAGGGTTACGTGCCAAAAAATCTTTCTACACCTTGACATTTTTTTTTATACCAAGGATTATTTATGGATATGTTCTCAACTACACCTTTCTCTCTCCTCTCCTTTTCTCCTCACTCACTCCTCCCTTTATGCCTCCACTATTTCCTCTTCCTCTCAAATCCAAACCCATCCCACTCTGTCACCACCTCATCCTCTCTTGCCTCTTCCTCTCTACCTTCCTCCCTCTTCCTCTTCACCATCACAAATCCAAATCCAATCTCAAATCATAACCACTAATGCCCCACATCCTCACACCTCGAGAAACATGTGCTGTAACTCCTGTTCTCCGTGTCTGTAATTTTTCTACTGTATTTCTCATTCCTTATAATCTCGTATTCAAATGGTGATCCTGTATTTGGTTTCTGTTCGAATAAAATCACTATTTTGTTTCGCCTCAATTTTTGGTCTTTTTATATAATTCAATTGTATGTACTCTTTGTGTCGTTCTTCATAAAGAATGAGCTGTTCTATATCATTCATCTCTTTATTCCCCATTTTAATACATTTTGACCAATTCTTCAGTTGGATTCCACTCAAAACGGATACCCTATTACCCAAAACCCGAAAACCCTAACTATATAACCCTACCCTAACCCTAACCCCTACCCTAATCTACTGTGCAAACCCTAACTAACCCGCTGCTACCCTCATCTTCTTCCTCTCGCTCCGAACGTCTCCCCCACCATCACCTTCGACCCTCCATCGCCTTCGTCACCACCACCACAGCATCCAACCATCACCCCGTTGTCCACCACCACACCGCCATCACCATTCACCATAGAACCCAACCTCCGAAATCCATTTTGCCATCTCCGACCACAACACCATCCCCTCACCCTCTCATCCTCATCGCCTCGCCGTTGCCTCCTCGATCCGACCTCTGTCCACGCCGCCAACACCCCCTAACCATTTCCTTCGCTCCTTCCCTGTTTCGAAACCCACAAACAGGATCGCCGCGCGTCGCTCCTTGACATCGCGTCGCCTCAGTCGTCGCCGCCCCGTCACTGCCGTGCTACCCTATCGCCGTGTCGCTCCTCGACGTAGCGCCGCCGTCGAAGACCGCCGTCACACCTTCCCTCTCTCTCGCACTCTGTTTCTTCGAAGAAGAGAACGAAGAAGAAGAATAACGGGATTGGCGGGATTAAATCTCGACCATAGGATCGCGCCAAGATTCGTGCCACTCAGCCTGATATGATCGCTGTCCCATGTTCACCCACAGCAGATCCGAAGACGTCGTTCCGTGTTCTGGCCAGATCCGCTGCATTGGAGTGATCTGATTTGCTGCGTTCGATGTTCGCTGTTTTGCAGCGTCGGATCGAGGTTGCCGTTCACTGTTTTGGGACGGATCTGGTGCGGGGAAATTCACTCTACGGTTGATTTTCGCACGTGCTTCACACGTGCTTTTGGGAGACTTCGTTCGGGAATTTTCAATCCCATTTTCTTCAACAATCGGATCTAATCATCGTCAATCAAGGCAAGTATTCATCTTGTACATATTTTTGTTCTAGTACATGCATTCCTTGAAAATACTACAAATAGTTAGAAATTGTGACTCCTTCTTGACTGTCGTTGTTGATCAAATATTACACCTACTCAATTTCATTATCTTAAGAGTCACAATAATTTCATTGTATTATATTACAACTATTTGGACTCATTTTATCCCCTGAACACATGAACACATGAATTAAGAAGTCCTAGATTTGTAGATGTGAGTTATATTTTGTATGTGATGAACTTGCACTCTTTTGAGTTGAAAAATAAAATATTACTTGCTGTTTTGATGACCATTACCCCGTATTTATATCACACATTAACCTAGACGCCTAATAACAAATTTCATGTAATCTATACTAGTAAGATATTCCTATATGTTGCTGTTCTAAATCTTGTTATACTATTTTGACCCCTTTATCATCAGAATCTGAACCCGAGCCCTGAACAGTAAATATAGCTCTAGATGTCTAGATGTCGATAGCCTCCAGAATTTTCAAATTCCGAGTTGCGGTTTAGGAGTTATTGTAGTTTTACTACAGCTGTGTCGGTAGACGCAGATTCGCAAAACTGCTGCACACCTTTACTTTGCGAATTAATTTAACTATGTTAACAGTAAGCGTTTGACTCGAAATTTTATATGCTGTTGCTAGACACCCTAGAGAACCTCCCAAAATTTTTCTTATAATTAATTAACATTATTTCAACATTATTTCACATGTATAAATACAAATACACAAATTCTGCCTGAACACATTAACTATGTAATTCGCTGGACACATGTTCCCACCACTTTCTAGTACCTTGTTTCACACTCCTGCATGCTTGCTTGATAAGAATTAATAAAAGTAATAAGCCGAGGTTTAAGGGAAAGACCATAGTGGTGGACAATATAGGTAAGTGTACTCGGAAGGGGGCCCGTGTTTTCCATAATGTTACGTTAAATGGAACTAAGTGCCACGTCATGGGTGACGGGGGCCACCTCTAGAGCCCATTATATGATTACATGATATATATTTGAGATCATATGGAACAAAGTGCCACGTAGAACTAAGTGTTACGTCATGGTGACGGGGGCCACCTCTAGAGCCCATGGTTTGATCACTTACTTGATACTTGATACCTGAGTATGCCGCCCTATAGACTTCATTACTAGACCTAAACGAAATTGTATTGACTATAGCAACCATGTAATAAAAGTATGGATGCATGAAGTGCTACCTAGATAGAAATCACCACAAGACTTGGACATGAAACCTGAACTCGACACATGACTACTTGATACTTGATGATATGATATATGAAACATGATACATGAGACTTGGAACATGAAACTTGAACTTGATACATGTTAGACAACTTGTTACTTGAGACTTGGCACTTGAATATAGTACTTGACACTAGACTTGAGACTTGTCACTTGATATTAAATACCCTACAGGTTCACTTGTCACTTGCTTCACCATTTGCGTTGGTTATCCAGCCTGTTTACTAAGATGTCCCTCTTGCTAGTTAGTTCTTGGTTTTCCACTACTTGTTGAATCCCTGTTACATTCTTGATTCCAATTCTTGTCCCCCATTACTTGTACTCGTTTTTACTATTTGTGACCCTAACTTGCACTGTAACTCCCTGTTCCAGTTGTACGTATTTATTACGTGAATTTTTGTACTTCAATTTTCAGATCAGTTTTACTTTTCTCTTTGGACTCTTTATCTAAAGCCAGAATATTTTTCTGATCAATTCCATAATTTTATGATTTTTCGATCGGAGTTTAAATACAAATTTTAAACCCCGATTAATCCTAATCCTAATACTAATCCTAATCCTAATCCGAATCCTAATCCTGCCTAACCCTACACCTTATTTTCTCCCTCCCTACTTCACCATTTCTGCATACGCCAACCCTCCCCCCTGATTTTCTCCTTCTACGCCTAACTCTCATTTTTCCACACATCCTTTGATTTTTCGACACCCCTCATTTGATTTTTCTACACCCCTCCTATCCCTTCCTTTCTATACACACACACACACACACATGCAGAGCTCCTACCTCTTTCTCCTCTTATCTACATTCTTCATTCCCTTCTTCTCTTCCTCTGCCTTCTTCACACCCTCTGCCTTCTTCACACCCGAGAGCTCAAGCGACACCCGAGCTCCACATTACCTTCCACCTTCGAGCCAACGACTCCGCTTCTACGATCCCGTGAACCCCGAAAAACAACCCGATGCCGCGCCACCTTGTTGTTGTCGTCGCTCACCGTTGCTACCGTTAGCTACCGTCTTGCCGCCATTCTTACTGCCGTTGTACCGCCGTCCGATGCCGACGTCGCTTCTTTCCGTGGTTAACACCACCACTGAAATCGTCACGTTATAAGGCAAGTACCTTGTACACTATTTTTATTCTCGTACAAGCATTTTCCTTTGACTCGTGGCAAGTAGTCTGGTTATCATCATATTTTATGGTCAAACTCTGTTCTAGTCACTTGTTCCATGCTATATCAACTCAAGAGAGAACCGTTAACACATTTCGAATCGTGTTATCGAATATCGAATATTCAACCTTACTATCTCTAAAATTTCTTGACCTTGCACTGTGAATTCAACCATGTTCCCAATACTGGATTGAAGGTTTTCTATGTGAAAATCGTAGCGCATTGAGTCCCGAATCCAGAACATCTGACGGTTTCTCAATCGGATGTATAGATTGTGAGATATCGCGATTTTAGTACTGTCATATTGTGAATTTCTGAAGCTGTACGGGATTACTAACCGGTATCTCGTACTGAGAATTTGACCATATTTTCGATACTGGATCAAAAATCTTTCTATATCAAAATCGCAGCCCTTCGAGTCTAGATATCCGAAACATCCTACAGTTTCTCAATCGGATGTATAGATTGTGAGATATCATAGTTTTAGTATTGTGACTCCGAATTTTCAGAATGCGCGTCAAACATCGAAACCAGCGAAGAATGAATTTGTACGCATAGCTACTGTCTTTAGAATGTATCATGTGAATATGCGTTGGAACCGGAAGAGAGTCTACTTTCTAGAATCTCTGACGGAATTGGTTTTGCTTTTCTGTAACAATGGGAAAGTGAATTTGAATGCAGATATGTCAAGTTGTCTAAAAATTCATCTATACATTTTTGCATATAAACCCGTTATTTTTTTATATTTAATGAACTGAATGTATTATTGTTCTTGTAATAATAACTTGTATAGATATAATACGTTGATAGAATGTATTTTATACCACTTGATAATTCTATAATAACTACTCTCGATACATGTACTCGTTTTACGTCTCATGATTACTGTCCTTAATATTTTTCTTGACTAAACTATTTGATTATACTGTTCCACTAGTCGTACCAATTGCATGTTCATAATTAATTATAAAAGAATAACAAACCGGGATTATAAGGGTACGACTTAATAGTGGACAATATAGGGGAGTATACTCGGAAGGGGGCCCGTGTTTCCCGAAATAGTGATTCTTGATTCTTGATTCTTGATTACACAATTCTTGATTACATAATTCTCAATTACATGATTCATGATTACATGTCTTGATACTATCACTGGAAGACCCGAGTACATAATCCTATAGAATTCACTACTTAAGTCTAAACGTCACATGATTGATATGCACCGAACTTGTGGTATGGGACACAGGATTGCGTGCATTAGATAAGTTAATAAAACAGATAAACTTGAGATCTTCACTAAGCATGATTCTTGATTACATGACTCTTGATTACATGACTCTTGATTCTTGATTACATGACTCTTGATTACATGACTCTCGATCATTGATTACATGATTATCGATTAACTGAGCCTAGGTTATCAATTGCTTATATCTTGAAGTCTAGAATACACTAGTTACCGTTATTACTTATATGATCATATTGTCCTAGTTCCTTGCTTACTTCCATATTGTATTTGTACTTCTACTTCTTGTTTCTTCCATGTTATATCTTGTTATATTACCCCTTTTTCTGCTTGTTGCTACTTGTTGCCCGAAACTTGCTCTAACGGGAACTTTTCTATTTTTCTTTGAGTTAATAATTATACAGGTACTGATGGACCCGACGAGCAGACTCTCTAGAAGATCGTTGCTACTTCCTTACTACTTCATGTTGTTTTTCTTTCAGTCGCTATTTTATCTTGTTGTTATACCGAACTGCTTATCATATTATTTTAATTTTGGCACCTTGTACTCCTGGGCATCTTGACCCGATATTGATGTATTATCCAAATGATGGTTATTCTATTTTCAGCTCATGTGATTATTATATCTGCCTGCGTGAATGTATTATAAAGATCTTGATGAGCTTATAACTGTACAGCTTATGGATGATGTATATCATTCGCTGGGCCTCAGTTGCGTGCCTGTATTTCTGTATAGTGGGAAGCAGGGCGTGACAGGTTTTTAGTGGTATCAGAGCCTAGATTCGAACCATGTTAAGCTCAACAAGTATGCACGCCGCATTGATGACATGAACATTTAAATAACCCAAATAATGACCTTACTCAATTTTGCAGAATATGGTTCGCGGAGGATCTTCATCTTCACAACCCAGAGATGCACCGTCAGAGAACGCTGCAGTTCTCCAAGCAATGCAGCGAATGATGGAGCTCCAGCAGGAACAAAACCAGCTGATGAGAGGCAGTTTGGAAATAGCCCAAGAAGCTGCCAACCGAGCTGGACCAATCCTAGGAGCATTACTGCCAAGGCCTGGCACTGTGTCAGATTTCATGAGATTGCGTCCGGAGAAGTTTGCTTGAACCGAGTCACTACTAGAAGCTGAGCAGTGGCTAATTAGAACTGAGCAGTTACTACAGTTCGCACGAATATCTGATGTGGACCGTGTGGATGTAGTCACCATTCAGCTGGCAGACATTGCCCACATCTGGTGGAAGGCGGAGACCGAAAGATTAGAGAAGCCTATCGCTTGGGCCACTTTCGCCGAAAGCTTTTTAACTAAGTTTTCCCTAGCGTTACTAAAGTGGAGATGGAGCGTCAGTTCATTTCTCTAACCCAAGGAAAGCGGTCAGTTGATGAATATGCCGCAGAGTTCACTCGGCTGAGTCGTTTTGCATCAGCCATGGTAGCAAATGATGAGGATAAGGCCCGACGATTCTTGTTGGGCTTGGACTATGACATTCAGGATTGGCTAGCAGCCCACCAGCACCATACCTACGCTGCCGTGCTTGATGCAGCAAGGATTCAGGAACAAACCTACCGGAGGAGGAACGCCGCTCAGCAGGCAGTACAACCTGTCACCGTCATGAGGCCATCAGGAGGACCGATACGAAGGCCAGTTCAGACCCCAATGATGAGAACACTACCCTACTCACCAGTTGCTATGAAGAAGAACCTGGAGTGTGACTATTGCCACAAGATTGGCCATGTACGAAGGGACTGTAGGGCTGCTAACCATCTGTGCCTTGCATGCAGAGCAAGCGACCTCCGAGATTGTCCGAGCAACAGGTATGGTGCACCAGCTGGAGGATCCACACAACAGGGACTACCAGCTCGTAGTCTGGGCAGGCCACCGCTTCCACCACAAAGGCAAGTTTATGATCAGAGGAACATAGCTCCTAGGGGAGGCCAAATTGGAGGACGTGGTCAGGCCTACAATCTGACGGTAGAAGAGGTAGAGACTGCTGAAGGAGTAGTTGCAGGTATTCTTACATTTGAGTCATATTCAGTTCTTGCATTTTCTTTCATTTTGCATTCTTCTTTATTCTTTATCTTATTATTAGGTATCATCCTAGTTCACTCCTTTCCTACCCATGTTTTCTTTGATTCCGGTGCTACCCATTCTTTTATTTCTGCTCGATTCGTCGGTCGGCATCATTTGCCCTGTGATGATATGCCAGTTGCTTGGAATATCACCACGGAAGCAAGTGTCATTGTTTGTTCTAAAGAATGCAAGCAGAGTCCCTTACTGATCCATAGTATGGATTTTAAGGCAAACCTTATCGTCATCAACAACTCAGGGTTTGATGTCATACTTGGAATGGATTGGTTGGGAGCTACTTATGCCGTAATTGACTGCCGAAAGAAGAAGGTGGTGTTCCGAATACAAGGTCACCAGGAATTCGAGTTCCATGCTGGCGATACACCGTTTGGGCGTGTCAAGGAGGCTGGAATGCTGAAATCAATGTGCACTGATGGCGAAGTAGCACCTTTGATCGTACGGGATTTTCTAGATGTCTTTCCTGATGAATTTCCTGGGTTGCCACCAGACCGCGATGTGGAGTTTAGTATCGAGATCCAACCAGGTACAACACCAATATCGAAAAGTCCCTACAGGATGGCACCCGTGGAATTGGCCGAACTGAAGGTGCAAGTTCAAGAATTACTAGATAAGGGATTTGTCAGGCCGAGTGTTTCACCTTGGGGAGCTCTTGTGTTGTTTGTTAAGAAGAAGGATGGAAGTCGTAGGCTTTGCATCGATTATCGGGAACTAAACAACGTGACTGTGAAGAACCGGTACCCACTACCAAGGATTGACGACCTATTTGATCAACTTGGAGGTGCTTTTATTTTCTCAAAGTTGGATCTTCGTTTGGGATACCATCAAGTTAGGGTGAAGACCAGGGATATTGAGAAGACCGCATTTCGAACCCGATATGGTCATTATGAATTCCTTATAATGCCATTCGGAGTTACCATGCACCAGCTGTTTTCATGAGTTTGATGAACATGGTGTTTTCACCATTTTTGGACAAGTTCGTAGTAGTATTCATCGATGACGTCCTGGTGTATTCTCGGAATGAGGAGGAGCACGCTAAGCATCTGAGGATCGTTCTACAGACATTGAGGGAGAATCGCCTTTTTGGGAAGCTAAGTAAATGCGATTTCTGGCTGGATCGTGTTGCATTTTTAGGCCACATCATCTCAGGAGCTGGAGTTTCAGTAGACCCAGAGAAAGTTGCTGCTGTCAAGGATTGGCCAGTACCCAAGTCAGTGTCAGAAGTTCATAGTTTTCTCGGACTAGCAGGCTATTATCGGAAGTTTGTTCAGGACTTCTCAAGGATTGCTGGACCACTGACAAAACTGACGAGGAAGGATCAGAAGTTCGTATGGGATGATGCGAGTGGTCAGGCCTTCGAGGAGTTGAAAGATCGACTGACATCAGCACCTGTGTTAACTGTACCAGATGGTTCAGGAGGATTCGTGATTTATTGTGATGCATCTGGTAAAGGCTTGGGAGCAGTACTGATGCAGCAAGGCAAAGTTGTTGCTTACGCATCCAGACAATTAAGGCCTCACGAGCAGAACTACCCTACTCATGATCTAGAGCTCGCATCTGTGATTTTTGTTTTGAAGCTATGGAGGCACTACTTGCTCGGTGATAGAGTTGAAATCTTCACTGACCATAAGAGCCTCAAGTATGTATTCACGCAGAAGGAGTTAAACATGAGGCAGAGGAGATGGCTGGAATTCATGGCAGACTATGACATCAACCTACAATATCACCCGGGTAAAGTGAACACGGTACCAGATGCCCTGAGTAGGAGACCAGCAGCTATGTTTCTCACTGAGCAGAAGATATTATTGGAAGAAATGAGGAGACTGAACTTGGAAGTGATTTTTCCAGGTTCAACACAAAAGTTTATGATGTTACAGTTGCAGTCTTCATTGGTGGAGCAGATCAAAGAAGCCCAAGCAAGTGATGATCAGTTGTAGAAGTTCAGAAGTCAAGTCGAGGCAGGCTCGAGAACCGACTTGATTATTCATGCAGATGGATCACTTCGCTTCGGAGCACGATTTTGTGTACCTAAGGGAGAAGTCAGACAAGAATTGCTCGCAGAAGCCCACCATTCACCCTATTCCATTCATCCTGGAGGCACAAAGATGTATAGAGATCTGAGGCAACATTTTTGGTGGCACGGCATGAAGAGAGCAGTGGCGAAGTTTGTATCACAGTGTATGATTTGCCAGCAAGTGAAAGCAGAACATCAGAGGACCGCTGGACTGTTGCAGCCTCTTCCAATCCCGGAGTGGAAATGGGAGAACATCACCATGGACTTTGTGACGGCACTTCCGAGGAGTCCCAAGGGTCATAATGCCATTTGGGTGATCGTTGATCGTTTAACAAAGAGCGCCCACTTCATACCTTTCAGAGTGGGTCAGTCTACAGAAAGTCTGGCCGAGAAGTACATACAAGAGATTGTATGGTTGCATGGAGTTCCCATCAGTATTGTCTCGGATAGAGATACGAGGTTTAGGTCCCAATTCTGGGAGAGCCTTCAGAGAAGTCTGGGAAGCATGTTGAATTATAGTACAGCATTCCACCCTTAGACTGATGGACAGTCTGAAAGGACTATTCAAACTCTGGAAGACATGTTGAGGTCTTGTTTTCTTCAATTTGGAGGTTCTTGGGAAGATCATCTGCACTTGGTTGAATTCTCGTACAATAACAGTTACCAGGCAAGCCTCAAGGCAGCACCATTCGAGGCACTCTATGGTCGTAAGTGTAGATCACCAGTCTGTTGGGATGACATCGGCGAGAGAAAACTTTTGGGACCAGAGTTGATTACGAAGTCTGTGGATGCAGTGTCTCGGATTAGGAAATACCTGAAAGCAACTCAAGAAAGGCAGAGGAAATGGGCGAACACTCACCGCAGACCCTTGCAGTTTGAGGCAGGTGTTCATGTCTTCCTCAAAGTATCACCATCAAGGGGCATCATCCGTTTCAAAGGCGGAGGCAAGATTAGTCCCCGATTCATCGGCCCATTCGATATTATGGAACGAGTAGGCAAGGTCTCTTACAGGCTCGCGCTACCACCGGTGTTATCAGGAGTTTATGACGTATTCCATGTTTCCCAACTCAGGAAGTATATCAGAGATGTCAACCATATCGTCGACTACTCAGAGTTATCTGTACGTCCAGACTTATCATGTGAAGCTCAACCAATTTCTATCTTGGATAGGCGTGAGAAAGTGCTGAAGAATAAAGTCATCAAGCTTGTACGAGTCTCTTGGAATCCTCACTCGCCGGGAGAGTCGACATGGGAGCTCGAGGAAGAAATCCAGAAGAAGTACCCCCATATCTTCGAGTAGGTGTCATGCTTTTCTATCCTATATCTCGCCTAAGTAAATTTCGAGGACGAAATTTTTTTGTAAGGTGGGTAGGATTGTAACTCCCTGTTCCAGTTGTACTTATTTATTACGTGAATTTTTGTACTTCAATTTTCATATCAGTTTTATTTTTCTCTTTGGACTCTTTATCTAAAGCCAGAATATTTTTCTGATCAATTCTATAATTTTGTGATTTTTCGACCGGAGTTTAAATACAAATTTTAAACCCCGATTAATCCTAATCCTAATCCTAATCCTGCCTAACCCTACACCTTATTTTCTCCCTCCCTATTTCACCATTTCTGCATACGCCACCCCCCCCCCCCTCATTTTCTCCTTCTACGCCTAACTCTCATTTTTCCACACATCCTTTGATTTTTCTACACCCCTCCTATCCCTTCCTTTCTATATATACACACACACACACATGCAGAGCTCCTACCTCTTTCTCTTCTCTTATCTACATTCTTCATTCCCTTCTTCTCTTCCTCTGCCTTCTTCACACCCTCTGTCTTCTTCACACCCGAGATCTCAAGCAATACCCGAGCTCCATATTACCTTCCACCTTCGAGCCAACGACTCCACTTCTACGATCCTGTGAACCCCGAAAAACAACCCGACGCCGCGCCACCTTGTTGTTGTCGTCGCTCACCATTGCTACCGTTAGCTACCGTCTTGCCGCCATTCTTACCGCCATTGTACCGCCGTCCGTTGCCGACGTCACTTCTTTCCGTGGTTAACACCACCACTGAAATCATCACGTTATAAGGCAAGTACCTTGTACACTATTTTTATTCTCGTACAAGCATTTTTCTTTGACTTGTGGCAAGTAGTCTAGTGATCATCATATTTTATTGTCAAACTCTGTTCTAGTTACTTGTTCCATGCTATATCAACTCAAGAGTGAACCGTTAACACATTTCGAATCGTGTTATCGAATATCGAATATTCAACCTTACTATCTCTAAAATTTCTTGACCTTGCACTGAGAATTCAACCATGTTCCCAATACTGGATTGAAGGTTTTCTACGTGGAAATCGTAGCGCATCGAGTCCCGAATCCAGAACATCTGACGGTTTCTCAATTGGATGTATAGATTGTGAGATATCGCGATTTTAGTATTGTCATATTGCGAATTTCTGAACCTGTACGGGATTACTAACCGGTATCTCGTACTGAGAATTTGACCATGTTTCCGATACTGGATCGAAAATCTTTCTATATCAAAATCGCATCCCTTCGAGTCTAGATATCCGAAACATCCTACAGTTTCTCAATCGGATGTATAGATTGTGAGATATCACAGTTTTAGTATTGTGACTCCGAATTTTCAGAATGCGCGTGAAACATCGAAACCAGCGAAGAATGAATTTGTATGCATAGCTACTGTCTTTAGAATGTATCGTGTGAATATGCGTTGGAACCGGAAGAGAGTCTACTTTCTAGAATCTCTGACGGAATTGGATTTGCTTTTCTGTAACAACGGAAAAGTGAATTTGAATGCAGATATGTCAAGTTGTCTAAAAATTCATCTATACATTTTTGCATATAAACCCGTTATTTTTTTATATTTAATGAACTGAATGTATTATTGTTCTTGTAATAATAACTTGCATAGATATAATAGGTTGATAGAATGTATTTTATACCACTTGATAATTCTATAATAACTACTCTCGATACATATACTCGTTTTACGTCTCATGATTACTGTCCTTGATATTTTTCTTGACTAAACTATTTGATTATACTGTTCCACTAGTCGTACCAATTGCATATTCATAATTAATTATAAAAGAATAACAAACCGGGATTATAAGGGTACGACTTAATAGTGGACAATATAGGGGAGTATACTCGGAAGGGGGCCCGTGTTTCCCGAAATAGTGATTCTTGATTCTTGATTCTTGATTACACAATTCTTGATTACATAATTCTCGATTACATGATTCATGATTACATGTCTTAATACTATCACTGGAAGATCCGAGTACATAATCCTATAGAATTCACTACTTAAGTCTAAACGTCACATGATTGATATGCACCGAACTTGTGGTATGGGACACAGGATTGCGTGCATTAGATAAGTTAATAAAACAGATAAACTTGAGATCTTCACTAAGCATGATTCTTGATTACATGACTCTTGATTGTTGATTACATGACTCTTGATTACATGACTCTCGATCCTTGATTACATGATTATCGATTAACTGAGCCTAGGTTATCAATTGCTTATATCTTGAAGTCTAGAATACACTAGTTACCGTTATTACTTACATGATCATATTGTCCTAGTTCATTGCTTACTTTCAAATTGTATTTGTACTTCTACTTCTTGTTTCTTCCATGTTATATCTTGTTATATTACCCCTTTTTCTGCTTGTTGCTACTTGCTGCCCGAAACTTGCTCTAACGGGAACTTTTCTATTTTTCTTTGAGTTAATAATTATACAGGTACTGATGGACCCGACGAGCAGACTCTCTAGACGATCGTTGCTACTTCCTTACTACTTCATGTTGTTTTTCTTTCAGTCGCTATTTTATCTAGTTGTTATAGCGAACTGCTTATCATATTATTTTAATTTTGGCACCTTGTACTCCCTGGCATCTTGACCCGATATTGATGTATTATCCAAATGATGGTTATTCTATTTTCAGCTCATGTGATTATTATATCTGCCTGCGTGAATGTGTTATAAAGATCTTGTTGAGCTTATAATTGTACAGCTTATGGATGATGTATATCATTCGCTGGTCCTCAGTTGCGTGCCTGTATTTCCGTATAGTGGGAAGCAGGGCGTGACATGCACTAAGGGCGTTTTTTCTTGTTTTCTCTACTTTTCCCTTTTTATAAATTTTTTTTAAGCAGACTTTGAAGACGAGGTACCTGCTGGGATTGGTGAGCAGAAACTTTAGCTTTCAAGTGGAGGCAGGATTTGTTTAGATTAATTGTTTTTCTTGAATTATTTATTCTTGCTACTTAAGACTTGTAACGGGCTACATTCCCGAGTTTCACATTTGATCCAGACTTAAAAACTATGTGGACATTATTATTTGTTTTCAATTGTTTTCTGTTTCTTAATAAATTATTCATGCATGCTTGGTTGTATATATATTCGTGATATTCTTGTTGTGATGCTGAGTCGATCCTACAGCTTATGGATGATGTTAAAATTATTCGCTGGGCTTCGTCACGCGCTCGTATTCCATGTTTTTTTGGGAAGCAGGGCGTGACAAGGTTTTTAGTGGTATCAGAGCTCAGGTTTGGCTAATGTATTAGTTTGACTAATACATTAGACATGCTTGACTCAGTCAGGATTAACTCAACATTAAACAGGCTATGCAACCACATGAATAATTTGATAATCAACTTGATCTGGACACAAGTCTTATCCCATTCATTTTGATCCCTTCATACTCAATTCTTTGATTCATTGCTTCCTTCCATCTCTTACAGTCATCCTGATTTGTTGATTCCTTATTGGGTACAATTCATTCTTTCCGTACCCATATTATTTTGATTCCGGTGCAAGCGATCTCTTATTTTCTGCTTGCCTCGTTAATTCCTTCTTATTTCAACTCGTGTGTCGTTCATTGGTTTCCCTGCCTTGCATTCATTTTTATTTGTTGATTCATATTGAGTATCATGTTGGAAAATTTTCCCTGCTATATTCTCTTCAATTCCGATCTTGCCCCTCGTCCTTCTTCCTTCGTATTCAATTCCTTTTTGTCCCTTCTAGTCATCCTCCTCTTTATTAGGCATAGATTCATTTTTCTCCTACCTATTTTCCTCATTATATTTATTTATTTATTTATTTATTTACTTTTCCCGAATACTTTCTATATTTCGCTTGTTATTTGTTATATTTATTTTGGATTTTCTATAAGGATGTTTCTCAACAAAGATTATGCTATTTCGAATGATGGTGTATTTCTAATTTCACTTTTCATTTTTGATCGACTATATATTTCTACTGGATTATTTTGATAAGACAAATTCTCATTTTGTTGTATAATGCTATTATTACTACTATTATTATTGTTGCTATTATTTTCATTATCATTGCTAGTATTATTATTGTTGTTACTACCATTGATATTCTTATTGTTGTTTCACTATTTTATTATTATTGTTATCATTCTTTTTGCGATTACTGATATTATTATTGTTATGATCAATGTTATTATCATTGTTACTCTTATTGTTATTAGTATCGATATTTTGTTATTATTATTGTTATTGGTATTATTATTTTTATATTACTATTACTATTATTATTATTTTGTTTTGAGCCCGAACATGCTCAATTTTTTATACATTTCACCATTTCGGTGCAACCTAATGTCGAGATGGCAAATATGCAACTCGATGTCAATGGAGGCAAATTGCAACTGGATATCGGTGAGGCAAAATGTGCAGCCGAATATCCGGACGGCAACCTACAACCTGATGTCGTGAAGGTAGACATGCAACTTGATGTTAGGGAGACAAGATTTTCTTCCTATTACTAATTGATATTTCAAGACTCGTTACTTATATAATGAAACTGATGGTAAAGGAATATTTTCATTATTATTGGTATTATTATTATTATTGCCATTTCAATTGATGTTAATATTATTCTTTCGTTACCTTTAGTACTCTTATTATTTTATTATTATTATTATTATTATTATTGTTACTTTATTGATATTATTGTTATTAATGCTATTATCATTATTATTATTATCATTATTGATATTATTTTTAATGTTATCATTATTTTTATTATTGCATTATTTTCATGAATGTGTTGAATTCTATTTGTCATGTATGTATTATCATTATTATTAGTATTGTTGATATTTTTATTTTATTATATTATTATTACCTGTACGGTTATGATGATTTTGATTATTGTTATTATTATTTGTTTTTATTATTTTATTATCATGGTTTTGATTACTTATATCATTATTGTTATTTTTTTTTTATGTTATTGTATTTATTAATACCATTTTTATTATTATTGTTGATATTATTTTAATTTATCGTTGTTATTATTATATTACTATAAATAAGTATTCTTATCATTATTGTTACCATAAATATTTTTATTATTGTTATTACTATTCTTTCACTATCGATTTTATTCTTAACATTTGTTGTTATTATTATTCCTGTTAAAGTCATTAGTTTTGATATATACTATATATTTTGATTATTTGAATTGAAGCTCAATTTTATATTATTTTGCATTATTGTTTATATCTATCTTGAACCCATACTCCCTTTGATCCTGGTGTCTCATTCTTTTCCTTCTTGATCGGATCGTCGCTTGGTGTCACGTGGTCTACAACGACATGTCTGGAGCTTGGAACGTCACCATCAGAGTGGCACAGCAGAAGCGTGGTGGGCCCATAACCCGCAGGTCCCAGGATCCCCTCGTTGCGACTAGTTCTTTGTATTGTTGCCTCCCTCTGTTCCTGGAATCCATCTCCATCCGTTGATTCCCTGAATGGTTAGATTCTCCCGGTCCTTTCTCTCTCTGGTTCTGATTCTACCTACTCCGTATCTTGCTTTATTATCTTGTGTTGTTTTTTTATACCGTCTATTCTCTTTCATGCATTCCATTTGACATCGTTGCTATCCACTCCCTTCTTATTTTGGTGTTACTACCAAGTTGACTTTTCTTTGGGTCCTTTGTTTGTTACCCTCCCCTAAGTTGCTTTTACCCTATCCTGTGTACCGCCTAAGCAAATTTCGAGGACGAAATTTTTATGTAAGGTGGGTAGGATTTGTAACTCCTGTTTCCCGTGACTGTAATTTTTCTACTATATTTTTCATTCCATATATTCTCGTATTCAAATGGTGATCCTGTATTTTGTTTCTGTTCGAATAAAATCACTATTTTGTTTCGACTCAATTTTTGGTCATTTTATATAATTCAATTGTATGTACTCTTTGTGTCGTTCTTCAAGAAGAATGAGTTGTTCTATGTCATTCATCTCTTTATTCCCCATTTTAATACATTTTGACCAATTCTTCAGTGGGATCCCACTCAAAACGGATACCCTATTACCCAAAACCCGAAAACCCTAACTATATAACCCTACCCTAACCCTAACCCCTACCCTAATCTACTGTGCAAACCCTAACTAACCCGCCGCTACCCTCTCGCTCCGATCGTTTCCCCCACCATCACCTTCGACCCTCCATCGCCTTCGTCACCACCACCACAACATCCAACCATCACCCCGTCGTCCACCACCACACCGCCATCACCATTTGCCATCGAACCCAACCTCCAAAATCCATTTCGCCATCTCCGACCACTACACCATCCCCTCACCCTCTCATCCTCATCGCCTCGCCATCGCCTCCTCGATCCGACCTCCGTCCACGCCGCCAACACCCCCTAACCATTTCCTTCGCTCCTTCCCTGTTTCAAAACCCACAAACAGGATCGCTGCGCATCGCTCCTCGACGTCATGCCGCCTTAGTCGTCGCCGCCCCGTCACCGCCGTGCTACCCTATCACCGTGTCGCTCCTCGATGTAGCGCCGCCGTCGAAGACCGCCGTCACACCTTCCCTCTCTCTCGCACTCTGTTTCTTCGAAGAAGAGAACGAAGAAGAAGAATAACGGGATTGGCGGGATTAAATCTCGACCATAGGATCGCGCCAAGATTCGTGCCACTCAGCCTGATATGATCGCTGTCCCATGTTCACCCACAGCAGATCCGAAGACGTCGTTCCGTGTTCTGGCCAGATCCGCTGCATTGGAGTGATCTGATTTGCTGCGTTCGATGTTCGCTGTTTTGCAGCGTCGGATCGAGGTTGCCGTTCGCTGTTTTGGGACGGATCTGGTGCGGGGAAATTCACTCTACGGTTGATTTTCGCACGTGCTTCACACGTGCTTTTGGGAGACTTCGTTCGGGAATTTTCAATCCCATTTTCTTCAACAATCGGATCTAATCATCGTCAATCAAGGCAAGTATTCATCTTGTACATATTTTTGTTCTAGTACATGCATTCCTTGAAAATACTACAAATAGTTAGAAATTGTGACTCCTTCTTGACTGTCGTTGTTGATCAAATATTACACTTACTCAATTTCATTATCTTAAGAGTCACAATAATTTCATTGTATTATATTACAACTATTTGGACTCATTTTATCCCCTGAACACATGAACACATGAATTAAGAAGTCCTAGATTTGTAGATGTGAGTTATATTTTGTATGTGATGAACTTGCACTCTTTTGAGTTGAAAAATAAAATATTACTTGCTGTTTTGATGACCATTACCCCGTATTTATATCACACATTAACCTAGACGCCTAATAACAAATTTCATGTAATCTATACTAGTAAGATATTCCTATATGTTGCTGTTCTAAATCTTGTTATACTATTTTGACCCCTTTATCATCAGAATCTGAACCCGAGCCCTGAACAGTAAATATAGCTCTAGATGTCTAGATGTCGATAGCCTCCAGAATTTTCGAATTCCGACTTGTAGTCTAGGAGTAATTGCAGTTTTACTGCAGCTGTGTCGGTAGACGCAGATTCGCAAAACTACTGCACACTTTTACTTTGCGAATTAATTTAACTATGTTAACAGTAAGAGTTTGAATCGAAATTTTATATGTTGTTGCTGGAAACCCTAGAGAACCTCTCCAAATTTTTCTTAGAATTAATTAACATTATTTCAATACTATTTCACATGTATAAAAACAAATACACAAATTCTGCCTGAACACATTAACTATGTAATTCGCTGGACATATGTTCCCACAACTTTCTCGTACCTTGTTTCACACTCCTGCATGCTTGCTTGATAATTAATAAAAGTAACAAGTCGGGGTTTAAGGGAAAGACCATAGTGGTGGACAATATAGGTAAGTGTACTCGGAAGGGGGCCGATGTTTCCCATAATGTTATGTTAAATGGAACTAAGTGCCACGTCATGGGTGACGGGGACCACCTCTAGAGTCTACGGGGGCCACCTCTAGAGCCCATTATATGATTACATGATATATATTTGAGATCATATGGAACTAAGTGCCACGTCATGGTGACGGGGGCCACCTCTAGAGCCCATGGTTTGATCACTTGCTTAATACTTGATACCTGAGTACGCCGCCCTATAGACTCCATTACTAGGCCTAAATGAAATTGTATTGACTGTAGCAACCATGTAGTCAAAGTATGGATGCATGAAGTGCTACCTACATAGTAATCACCACAAGACTTGGACATGAAACCTGAACTCGACACATGACTACTTGATACTTGATGATATGATACATGAAACATGATACATGAGACTTGGAACATGAAACTTGAACTTGATACATGTTACCTGATATTTGACAACTTGTTACTTGAGACTTGGCACTTGAATATAATACTTGACACTAGACTTGAGACTTGTCACTTGATGTTAGATACCCTACAGGTTCACTTGTCACTTGCTTCACCATTTGCATTGGTTGTCCAGCCTGTTTACTAAGATGTCCCTCTTGCTAGTTAGTTCTTGGTTTTCCACTACTTATTGAATCCCTGTTACATTCTTGATTCCAATTCTTATCCCCCATTACTTATACTCGTTTTTACTATTTGTGGCCCTAACTTGCACTAAGGGCGTTTTCTCTTGTTTTCTCTACTTTTTCCTTTTTATATTTTTTTATGCAGACTTTGGAGACGAGCTACCTGCTGGGATTGGTGAGCAGAAACTTTAGCTTTCAAGTGGAGGCAGGACTTGTTTAGATTAATTTTTTTTCTTTAATTATTTATTCTTGCTACTTAAGACTTGTAACGGGCTACGTTTCCGAGTTTTACATTTGATCCAGACTTGAAAACTATGTGGACATTATTATTTATTTTCAATTGTTTTTTGTTGCTTAATAAATTATTCATGCATGCTTGGTTGTATATATATTCGTGATATTCTTGTTGTGATGCTGAGTCGATCCTACAGCTTATGGATGATGTTAAAATCATTCGCTGGGTTTCGTCACGCGCTCGTATTCCATGTTTTTTTGGAAAGCGGGGCGTGACATGTGGACACTCCTAATATCTTCCTTTGGGTCCAACACAAAAATACAAAATTATGGATAATAAGTCATATGTCGTTTCTTTCCTTCTGATACTGTTTACTTCTTTTCTTGCATTCCATTTGTCATCATGCATCAATTCATTAATTGACCCAAATTCTTATCCATGTTCTTTCGCATTCCGGGGCTATCACCATTTCATTTCTCTTCCTTTAATTCTCTGTTTTGTTACCCGCGAAGTTTGTTTTTGCTTTGTCCTACATTTCGTCTGAATTGAATTTCGAGGACGAAATTCTTTTTGTAAGGTGGGTAGGATTGTAACCCCCATTGCCACAAATACATTTTCTGAATATTTTCTGTATTTTGATTATTTATAAATTCATTTTGTTTTTAATTTCATTTTGGATCTTCTATTAAAATCTTTTCTATCGAAAATTATATTTATTTCGAATAATGGTGTATTTTAATTTTATTTTATATTCCTAATTGATCGGCTATTTATATTTGAGCCCAAATCAAATGTATTATTACATCCGAAATATTTAATAAATTTGTTAAACCCAATTCCTATTTTGTTATACAATCTTATTATTACTATTGTTATTGTCATTATTATTATTATTAATATTCTTGTTATTATTATGGTTATTATTTTTATTATTATTATCATTGTTGTTACCGTTATTATTATTATTGTTGTTATTATTATTATTACTTTTGATGGATTATTAAAAATCCATTTCTACTTATGAATTGTATTTGTAGTCATTTCAAATAATTTCTACATTGTAATACAAATTATATTTTGTTATAAATCCTATTTCTATTGGTTATTTTTTTCACTATTAGATCTTTAACCCAAACCCTTAGCCTATTTCCCCTATTGGATCCCATACCCGCTTACCCAATAACCCAAACCCACTTAACCCAATATATATACCTACTCCACCCTAGCAAACCTTAACCTTACTCCCTACTGCACAACCCTAGCCGCAAAAAAAAAAACGATTTGGACCTCATTTCCTGTTCACCCCCTACCTTTCTCTCTTCCCCCTCCTCTGCTTATAACGCTAGTCGCCACCACCTTCTTCATCGCCTTCCATCATCACCATTACGCCCGATCATCGTCGCTCTCCGCCCTCAGCCTCCTCAGCCACCTCAGTCGACTTCCCACCACCGAGCACCGCATCGAAGCCTCGTCAACCTCGCAGTGCCTTCCTCCATCGACCATTTCCTTCTTCGTCCTCTTCCCTAGCCATGCTTCGTCGTCCCCTGTCTCCAACCCCGATCGCCACCAGCACCTGCACCCGCACCCGCGACCTCGCCATCACCCGTCATCCTCTGCAACCCATCTGTTGCTCCTCCCGCAACCTTCGAGCGCTGCCTCACGCCACCGCAGTACACTGCGACCTTCCGTCGCTCCTGCAACCCACCAGTCATCGCCTATGCACCTCCGAAACCCTGCCCCGATGCCGCTAGCAGTGCTTCACCACAACCCCCCAGTGTCGCCAACCCCAGCATCGGCCTCCCCTCGTTGTCGTCCTCTATGTTGACTGCACCACCTCACCACGATCCCCATTACTGTTATCCCCCGCAACCCATCGAAGCCCGCTGCTGCTGTGCTCCTCGACCACCACAGTCGCCTGCCCAACACCACCCGAGCACCCCTCGTCGTCAGCCGTCAAGTCAAGCCCCTCCCTAGCCGAAGCCCTCTTGATGTTGCCGTTCGATCTCGCTGTTCGGCCGAGATCCACTGTGTGTTGCTGTGGTTGCGGTCCAATCAACTTATGTTGCTGCGTGTCTCCTTGCACGTAGCGTGCACATGCTCTAGCAGATTCGTATTCACAGATCATCTTCGTCTTACTACCAATCAAGGCAAGTAACTTGTACGATTCATTCGTTTCCCCGTACAAGCATCTTTCTGAAATACCGCAAGTAGATTTTAGTTGTGACTCACCTTTTGCTATCGGTGATACATTTTGATCCTACTCGTTGTTCGTCTCCATTAATTTTCATAATCGTAAGGTTCACAACCATTCGTTAATACTCTCATTTCACAACAACTAGTTAGATCTAATTATTTATCTAATTATTGGCTACATAAATTTATGAACCACCATGACTTGTAGATATTTGGTTGTATGATGAATGTGTTGATATTGCTTTCCTTTTGCTATGAGTTGAGAATAGACATGGGTTCTGTTGAATGATTATAAATCCCTAATTTGTATCACACATTAACTTAGATTCATGGTTGTTAATAATCATGTTACATTTCATGCAAAAGAAATCACTTATGCTGCTGTCCTGATCTTGCTTGGTAATTTTGACCCTGTTAATGACAGAATTTTGAATTATTTTCTGAATATGGATTGTAGCCCCATGTGTTTAGTTTTCAGAACTTTTTACGGAATCAAATTCTGAATGATATTTTGTGAGTTATGGCTATTTTAGTACTGCTGGGTCTGGATTTCCAGATCCACAATTTCACGGTATCACCTTGTTTTGCAATTTAATTTGGATATGTTATCAATAATATAATAATATAAAATTTAACTTGCTGAGACTAGACATGCTAGGGAATCCCCCATAATTTTCCTGGATCTATTTGATGATTTTTCAGATCTGATTCATACATGTGAACATAATTTTAAAAATTCTGGCTGAATACAAAATCTGTAAAGAATGAGTAATTGAACCTAGTTTCTGTAACTTTTATATATCATGTGTATATGTGCTGGAACCGATAGAGAGTCTAATTTTTCGAACTTCTGACAGATCTAGATTTGCTTTTCTGTAGCAGCAAGAATTTCAGTTTTGGTGCAGCAACATCCTGCTGTCCAAAATTGGAGTTTTTATTGTTTCAATGTTTATAATTTTGTTTATGACAACCGAACATGTTTCTCGCCCAGTATGAACCTGGCTTCTGTCCCTGTCATATTTACCTGTCTCTGATTATGCACCTACATGTCTGTTTTGGTAAAAATAATAAGTAATCAAGCCGGGGTTTAAGGAAAAGATCTAGTAGTGGACAATATTGGTAAGTGTACTCGGAAGGGGGCCCATGTTTCCCACTTGTTACTTGGTTCATGAACTAGTTATATTATTATTTGATTCATGGACTAGTTACTATAGATCCATGAACTAGTTATATTATTATTTGATTCATGAGCCCATCATATTATCACTTGACTTGTGAACTAGTTATAGAAATCCACGAACAAGAGATCCACAAATATAGAGCAACGAACCCACGAACAATTGCACGAACACACGGCACGCTTCTTAAAGCAAGAGAAGAGAGAGACCACAAGAGAGAGATGTGGGGCTTGCGGCCAAGAAGGTTGGTCGGCCAAGAGTGGAGGTGATCGGAAACGGGATGAGATGAAGTATATGGTGGTGGTCGGTGGTCGGATGGATGAGTGGATGGAGTGTGGCTAAAGGGGGTCTCGGGATGAGGGGGATGATCGGCCTGGGGTGCAGGTCGAGAGGAGAGGGGCATCAGGTCTGGGGTGGTGTGCGGTGCAAGCAAAGGGAGGCTGGGGGTTAGGATGGAGATTAGGGTTTTTGGTGAGGGAGAGAGAGAAGGTTGTATATATATATATATATATATATATATATATATATATATATATATATATATATATATATATATATATATATATAAGGGGATTAGGTTAAGAATATGAGATGGGTTATTGGGTAATTGGGTTGTGGGTAGATTAGGAGTAGTAATAGGATTGTTTAATGGGTATTGTTATGGATTAATTGCATAGGATTCAAAATAGGATTGGGTTTAATTTAGCTTTGGTAAATCTATTAGGGATCAAACAATAGGATTGGGAATAGGATGAGCAACCAATCGCCACCACAAGCACCCAAGAACAATTAAAAAAAATAATGGGGACAAGAACCAAATGAAGGAAAACAATAATTGACGTAAACGAAACAAAAGACGAACAAAAAGCAACACAAAGAGCTCAAAATGAAATAAATGAATATATATTGAAAACAACTCCAATATACGTTCCAAAAAGAAATACAAGAGGAAAACAAAGAGAGAAAACACACGAAAATGAGAAATACACTCAAAAATACATAAAACGAAAAATAGTTGTTACACTTGCTTGATACATGATGCTTGAGTACATGGTCCGATAGAATCCACCACTAGGCCTAAACGTAACTTGTTTATATGCAACAATCATGTGGTATATATATGGGATGCATGAGTGGTGCATTAGATAGGATTAAATAATGGACTTAAGAATAACATGTTTTGCCTGTACACACTTGTTACCAGTCACGCATGCTACTTGATACCTGTTACAAATTACATGTTCACTTGTCACATTATTCTGTTACGTGGCTCAGTTTACTTGCTTGCTAGTTTGATTGGACCCGCTTCACTAGTTGCATTCCTGCCAAGATATATTGTATGTTCTTGATTCCAATTCCCTGTTCTATGCTTCTTGTATTTGTTCCTGTACCCTTTTGCTTGTACTACTTGCGGCCCGTAGCTTGCACTAACGGACATTTTGTCTCCTGCTTCTCTATTTTCTTCCAAATGTTAAATATACAGGTTTTGGAGATTAGCTACCTGACGGAGTGATTGATCAAGTGTTTTGAGCTTGGGATGAAATCTTTATGCTTTAGTTACTTTTGGTTTGAGTTTATTCATTCCATGTTGCTACTTGAACTTGTATGGGGCATGTTGCTCCGAATATTTGTTCTCCTTCTAGATCTTATTTTTATTTGAGGATTTTGTATTTATTTTCAAATAATTCTATTGATTATAAGATTTATTTCGTGCATGCGTGGTTGTAAATCTCTTGTATATTCCTGTTGTGTTGTTGAGTCGATCTTTATAGCTTATGAATGATGAAAATCATTCGCTTGGCTTTGTACCACGCCCCGCTTCCCAAAAAATATGGAATACAAGTATGTGACATGGCGCAATGAATGACTTGTGTCGTTCATAGGCTGTCATCATTTCAACTCAATAATATAAAACATGAAGTAATAAAACCATGCATGCAATAAAAGAATAATCACATAAATAAAAACATTGGTTATTAAGCATAAAAATAACCAACACCAAAATAACCCAACATCTGGAATATAAGAACTTACCAAATAGCTCGAGAAGCTCCTGCTCCAATCCTAGAAGAACTGATCACCAATGCCTCCTGGCAATTCTCCTTGTTCACCTGTAACTGGATCAACTAGAGTGGAAAAGAAAATGTCATTAGAGCAAGTCGTGGACAACAAGTAGAGAAACAGAGAACAATGACAATAATGGTGTAACGATGAATACATTGGACGATGAAATCAATAGTATTGAACAGTGATAAGGCAATAATAGTACAATGTGCAATAACGATGATTTATAACGATAATAATGAACAATAACAATAATGGTAACAATAATGATAACACTGTTCAATAAGGACGACTATATGCAATGACAATGTGATGAAAGTCTTAAGTCTATTATTCATTTTTTAATCCTAGCTAATGCACGTACTACTGCATCCCATTCTACAGGTTCCATGCATATAATCAATTTCTTTTAGACTAAGGTGGTAGATTCTATAGGTCATGTACTTGCACGATAACAATAGCAATTTCTTGCACAATAACGATAACAATAGTCAGCATGATAGGTCCTTAAAACAATACACGATGAATTGGGATACTGCAGTCAGTAATCCAACAATAAATCGATAGCACTAGCTGACACAATATTTTGGGAAAAAAGCCCACAATACCGAGTACAATCACTATATTATCAACTACCCTTGTCAACCCTTAACCCCGGCTTGATTAACATTCTTTATTCAATTAACATACAATAATGCGATTAATAAGGGACACTAGAAAAGATGGGAACACAACCCTAATATCATGCAATATACTCTATACAATCAGATGCACCAAAGACAACATTATAGATTCAAACATATATATTTAAACATAGAAACCCAATTCTGGACAGCAGTAGGTTACTGTACCAAAATCAGAATTTCCGTTTATACAAGAGAGTAAATGTGGATCCGTCAGAAGTTCTTGAAACTAGACTCTTGCCCGGTTCCAACGCATATTTAAAGTCTACATTCCAACAAAAGAATCTAGGTGAATTCCAGTGTTCTTTACAGATTTTAGTTTCTGACTGGTTATCAATGTTGACTAATTTCAGTTGTAAGGGCAGTAAATAATCATTGTAAAAATCAGTAAAAATAATTTTTATCACCCTAAGCATGATATCTACCAATCTGGAATTTATCATGGCAATATTTGATCATTAGTTCACTTAATTTGTCAGCCTAACATGGTATGTATATGAATCTGAATTTTTAGCTCAGCAGTAAAAAAGGGTCATAACTCAGGCAATATAAGTCGGAATTCGAAAATTCTGGATGTTATTGACAACTAGATACTTAGGGCTACGTTTTGTATCCAGAAAGTGATTGATTTTAATGACATCATCTAGGTTGAAACACACGACAAAGTTCAGGTTGGCGTAAATTTTCAGGGTGTCAACATATTCTTTTTTATTAAAATGATTAAAATGTTAAGAACGACGAATTGGGGTTTAACAAACATAAGTCACAGCAAGCCATTCCTATGTGAACATGGTATTAAGACATATAATGTCCGTAACTCTACTAATTACAATCAACTAATTTATTATTATTAATTACATGAACAATCAACCCTTATATACAATCTACAATAGTTGTGTATAATATCATGAGATGAAATGTAACAATAATTTCCTATTCTTATATTCAATAACTAACTACGTGAGTGCATGTGAGATCCCTATACATTAGAGGCAAAAAGACGGCACGAAGTCAAGACTACCACTTGGATTTGCTCGTGTAAATCCGTGGTATCCCAACGATGGTTAACAATAACAATATACGATATTCAATATGGATCTACTTGCAGAATTCAATAAATGATCTCGAATATGATACAATACAATTCCAGTAAGATGACTTGCCTTTAGATGACGTTTGATCAATCCGGATATAGGGAATAACGGTATCGGAATCCCGGCGGCACGGCAACGAGCAAACAATCACGTTGATCACGATCGGGCACGGATCTCGTTGATCAAGATTATGATCAAGATGAAGATCAAGCGAATCCAACGGCCGAGGTCGAACATAAAATATATAAGAATTAGAAGAGTACTAAAAGAGTAAATATACTATGATTGACAATTTGATGAACGAGAACAAAAGTGGATCAAATGTTTAACTCACCAAGTAGAAAATGAACGAGATGATCGAGACAATCAAGGGCCAAGATCAAGTGTGATCGATCAATCGGACGGCTGAGATCGAAGATCAAGATCAAGATCATGATGATGATCACGATCGCGATGATCAAAAGAGATCCGACGGTCGAGATCAAGATCTTGATGATGATGATGATGATGGTGATGATGATCAACGCAAATCCAATGGTCAAGATCAACGGATCAAGATGATGATCATCAAGATCGTGATGATCAGTGATCGGGCAGCTGTGATTTGATCAAGCACTTGATGATGATCATGGTGATGATCAAATGGAGGATCGGACGGATCACATTACCCTAGATCAAACCCAACAGAACCAAGGGGAGGGAGTGCTCTGCAATGACTGACGGGCGGCTCAGGCAGTGGATGGCAGAGCTCAGGAGCAGCGCCGACGAGGGCGGTGCGATGGCAGAACAGGGGCAGCGCGGCCGACGACAGCATGAACAGGCGGAGGTCACGGGCAGCGCGATCGTCTGTGGAGGAAACTTCGGGGTGTCGCGCTGTACAGGAGTGCCGAGAGGGTGTCAGGGTCTAGAGGTGACGTCGAGGGCACAGCACATAGGGAGGTCGAAGAGGGGAGGATCAGGACAGAGGGTGGTGCTGTCGGCTGCTAGCTGCTGTCGGCGTCGCTCAGGAGAGCGGCGTGGTGTACAGCGGAGGGTGACGTGACGGCGCAGGGAAGCTGCGCCGCGGTTGCAGCTGACTATGAGGAGGGCAAGGAGGAGCGTCGGAGTGTAGGGGGCATCTGGGGTTGCGGTTGACACAGCGGGAGGGTCGCCGAGGTGGGCGTCGCAACGGCTACTATGGTTGCTGAGGGGCTGCCGGCGATGCCGGCTGTCGCTGCTGGCATGGGGCGCCGGAAGGCTGAGGTGGGGGAGAGAGATCGGGACGATGGGTCGGGAGAGAGAGATAGGGTGATAGGGGAAAGGGTGAAGGACGGGAGAGAGAGATGAACAGTAGGCTGGAGCGGTTCTTGCGGCTAGGGTAATACAGTAGGGGGTTTGAACAATGAATAAGTTTAGGGTTAGGTTTTGTAGGGTATTTATATAATAGGGTTATTGGGTTGTGGGTGTTTGGGTAGATAATCCAATAGGAGAATGGGTAATGGGTTTGGGTTATAAATCAATTAATATATTTAAATCCAATAGGGGAAAAATAATAAGCATTATAAGGGTTTATAAAACATACATATACATATACATATACATTAAGTCAAATAATGGATACATATAAAATATAGTATGTTCGACTGAAAATAAATTAATAATAATAATAATAATATTAACAATAAAAATAATGATACAGTAAATAACAAAACTAACAAAATAATACTGATAATAGTAGTGGTAATAATATATGTATATCAAAATGCAAATCCGGATTTAACAGATTTATTTAAAATAATCCAAACAATATATATTATAAATAGTTGATCAAATTAAAATATAAATTAACGTTAAAATATACAATTAATCGAAATAGATAAATTTTACAAGAAATATTTATTTACGAAAACAAGGGTTACAAATCCTACCCACCTTACAACAAAATTTCGTCCTCGAAATTTGCTTAGGCTGTACATAGAATAGGGTAGAAGCAAACTTGGGGTAACCAAACAGAGAATTAAAGGGGAAGGGACAAAGTGTGGCAATACTCAAATGAGGAGGAAGTGGACAACAATGATGTCAATTGGAATGCATGAAGCAAATAAACAGTATCAAAAGGAAAGAACAGCGCAAGATAATAAAGCAAGGAGATGATGAAATAGATAGAGCTGGAATCGAAGAAAAAATGGACAAGGAAGGGTTGAACCAAGTAATGAGTCAACAGATGAGGGCGAATGCAAGGAATAGAGGAAAGCAAACAATACAAAGAAGGAGAAGCAACAAGGGGATCCTGGGACCTGTGGGTTATGGGCCTATAACGCTTCCGTTGCGCTACTCCGATGGTGATGTCCCAAGTAACATACATGTTTCTGTAGGCCACATGATACCATTCGACGAACCGAGCAAGAAGATAAGACTAAGACACCAGGATCAAAGAGAGTATGGGCTCAAGATAGATATAATAAATAATACAAAATGAATATAAAGTTTGGCTTCAATTTAAATAATTAAAAGTTATGCTATAGATCAAAACTAATGGCTTTAACAAAAATAATAATAACAACAAATATTATTAATAAAAAAAATAATACCAATAATAATAGAATAGTAATAACAATAATAAAATAATAATAACAATAATATTAAAAATAATAATAGCAATAATAATAACAGTAATAAAAATCATCGTAATCATACTGGTAGTAATAATAATAATAAAATTAAAAATGTTAACAATACCGATAATAATGATAATACATACAAACAACAAAGGAACACAAACTTTAAAGGTGATATATATATATAAAATAGTTTTGGAAAAATAACCAGTCAAGATACATAGAAATACGAGCAAATTTAGGTAAGTAAAGAAAATATTAATAATAATGAATGTAAAGACATATAATAATTAGTGAATGCTGACATTATAATCAATACTCGAAAAACACATTAAAGGGTAACGAGTAAAATAGACCAAAATATATATATGCAAGAAGACTTAAAAGGAGTTCATTAAATATTACAAAAGTAAGCGTCAAATCATTAATTAGGACGTAGAAACGAAAGTAAGTTAATTTTAAAGAATTGGAAAATGGTGGCAATAAATAGTAATTCACAAAGGACGAAAACTTAGACCATAGTTGGTGTACTCAATCTTAACATAAATGAAAAAAAAAATTGTAACACAAAATAGGGTAAAATCAACTATACTAGTTCAAATTGTGTGAAAACATAAAGTGCAATTGTATGAAAAAATGTCATAAAGAAAATATTTCTTTACCATCAGTTTTACTATATAAGTAAAAATTCTTAAAATATCAATTAGCAAATAGGTAGAAAATCTTGCCTCCTTAACATCAAGTTGCATGTTTGCCTTCACGACATCAGGTTGCAAGTTGCCATCTGGATATTCGGTTGCACATTTGCCTCCCCGACATCCAGTTGCAATTTGCCTCCATTGACATCGAGTTGCATATTTACCATCTCGACATTAGGTTACACCGAAATGGTGAAATGGAAGATGTAACATTCCATATGCACAGGGATATAGGACATTTAGTTTAAGTATAATGTTATGTTTTGAAATTCGTGATATAAAAATAGTAGAAAAGCAAGAAATGGAGTTGAAAGTCACACTATAGAATATCAAAATAGATGTATAAATTATAAATATCAAACACAAAGCACGAAATAGTAGTAATGAAAATGATTTATAAAAGAAAGGAGAAAACGGAATGAAATACATGCATAAGCACAATGCAAATGTGAATGAGAAAATAAATATGCAGCGTAGCAAATTTACACAATAAATATATCATAAAAATATACAGTAACGTAGGAATTAAACAAGCCTCTAACATGTCGTTGAAGATCCACCGATGCTGATCGATGAACCAAGAGGGAAGAAAAGAATGGACAACTACACAGTCAAAGGAATATGGGCACAAAAGAATAAAATTATACCCAGTAAGGAATCAATGAAGGTGAATGAATGGAAGGGACGAAACAACTAAGAAATGAAGGAACCGGATATGAAGGAATCAAAAGGAATCAAATAAGAGAAGCATCCAGATATATGGTGGTTATCAATTATTCATGTGATTCACGCGTGTTGTACATATTTTTGAGTCAAACCGGTTAAATTCAAACTAATCAGGGTCCAATCCCAACCTAGTTAGAGTCTAATCTGGCTCTGATACCACTAAAAATCTTGTCACGCCCCATTTCTCAAAAATACGGAATACAAGTACGTGACATAGCCCATCGAATGACGTGTCATTCATAGGCTATCATCGATTCAACTCAACAATATAAAATATGAAGTAATACAACTACGCATGCAATGAAAGAATAATCACATAAATAACAACATAGGATATTAAGCATAAAAATAACCAACACCAAAATAACCCAACATCTGGAACATAAGAACTCACCAAATAGCTCGAGAGCCTCCTGCTCCAATCCTAGAAGAACTGCTCACCAATGCCTCCTGGCAATTCTCCTTATTCACCTGTAACTAGATCAACTAGAGTGGAAAAGAAAATGTCCTTAGAGCAAGTCGTGGACAGCAAGTAGAGAAACAGAGAATAATGATAATAATGCGATGAATACAATAGATGATGAAATCAATAGTATTGAACAGTGACAAGGCGATATTAGTACAATGTGCAATAACGATGATTTATAACAATAACAATAAACAATAACAATAATGGTAACAATATCAATAACACTGTTCAATAAGGATGACAATATGCAATGACAATGTGATGAAAGTCTTAAGTCTATTATTCATTTTTTTATCCTAGCTAATACACGTACTATTGCATCCCATTCTACAGGTTCCATGCATACAATCAATTTTATTTAGACTAAGGTGCTAGATTCTATAGGTCATGTACTCGCACGATAACAATAGCAATTTCTTGCACAATAACGATAACAATAGTCGGCACGATAGGTCCTTAAAACAATATACGATAAATTGGGATTCTGCAGTCAGTAATCCAACAATAAATCGATAGCACTAGCCGACACAATATTTTGGGAACAAAGCCCACAATACCGAGTACAATCACTATATTATCAACTACCGTTGTCAACCTTTAACCCCGGATTGATTAACATTCTTTATTCAATTAACATACCATAATACGATTAATAAGAGAAACTAGAAAAGATGACAACACAACCCTATGATCATGCAATGTACTCTATACAATCAGATGCACCAAAGACAACATTATAGATTCAAACATATATATTTAAACACAGAAACCCAATTCTGGACAGCAGTAGGTTGCTATACCAAAATCAGAATTTTCGTTGCTACAGGATAGCAAATGTAGATCCGTCAGATGTTCTTGAAACTAGACTCATGTCCAGTTCCAATGCATATTTAAAGTCTACATTCCGACAATAGTACCTAGGTAAATTCCAGTGTTCTTTACAGATTTTAGTTTCTGGCAGGTTATCGATGTTGACTAATTTCAGTTGTAAGGACATTAAATAATCATTGTAAAAATCAGCAAAATAATTTTTATCACCCTAAGCATGTTATCTACCAATCTGGAATTTATCATGGCAATATTTGATCATTAGTTCACTTAATTTGTCAGCCTAACATGGTACGTAGATGAATCTGAATTTTTAGTGCAGCAGTAGAAAAAGTGTCATAATTCAGGTAATATAAGTCGGAATTCGAACATTCTGGATGTTATTGACAACTTCACACTTAGGGCTTCGTTTCATATTCAGAAAGTGACTGATTTTAATGACATCATCTATGTTGAAACAGCACGACAAAGTTCAGGTTGGCATAAATTTTCATGGTGTCAACATATTCTTTTTGATTAAAACGATTAAAATGTTAAGAACGACGAATTAGGGTTTAACAATCATAAGTCACAGCAAACCATTCATATATGAACGTGGTATTAAGACATATAATGTCCATAACTCTACTAATTACAATCAACTAATTTATCATTATCAATCACATGAACAATTAACCCTAATATACAATCTACAATAGTTGTGTATAATGTCATGAGATGAAATGTAACAATAATTCCCTATTCTTATATTCAATAACTAACTACATGAGTGCATGTAAGATTACTATACATTAGAGGCAAAAAGACGGCACAAAGTCAAGACTACCACTTCGATTTGCTCGTGTAAATCCATGGTATCCCAACGATGGTTAACAATAACAATATACAATATTCAATATGGATCTACTTGCAAAATTCAATAAATGATCTCGAATATGATACAATACAATTCCAGTAAGATGACATGCCTTTAGATGACGTTAGATCAATCCAGATATAGGGAATAACGGGAATGGAATCTCGGTGGCACGGCGATGAGCAAACAATCACGATGATCATGATCGGGCACGGATCTTGTTGATCAAGATGGTGATCAAGATGAAGATTAAGCGAATCCATTGGCCGAGGTCGAACATAAAATACATAAGAATTAGAAGAGTACTAAAGAGTAAATATACCATGATTGACAATTTGATGAATGTGAACAAAAGTGGATCAAATGTTTAACTCACCAAGTAGAAGACGAACGTGACGATTGAGATGATCAAGGGCCAAGATCAAGTGTGATCGATCGATCGGACGGCTGAGATCGAAGATCAAGATCAAGATCAAGATGATGATCACGATCGCGATGATCAAAAGAGATCCGACGGTCGAGATCATGATATTGATGATGATGATGATGGTGATGATGATCAATGCAAATCCAACAGCCAAGATCAACGAATCAAGATGATGATCGGGCGGCTGTGATTTGATCAAGCACTTGATGATGATCATGGTGATGATCAAATGGAGGATCGGACGGATCACATTACCCTTGATCAAACCCAACAGACCCAGGGGAGGGAGTGCTCTGCGATGGCTGGCTGGCAGCTCTGGCGGCGGATGGCGGACCTCAGTGGCAGCACCGACGACGGCGACGTGACGGCAGAATGGGGGCAGCATGGCAGACGGCGGCACGAACAGGCTGAGGTCACGGGCAGCGCGATCGTTTGTGGAGGAAACATCCGGGTGTCACGCAGCACAGGAGCGCCGAGGGGGCATTGGGGTTTGGCGGCGACGTCGAGGGCGCAGTGCACAGGGAGGTCGAAGAGGGGAGGATTGGGGAAGAGGGCGGCACTGTCGACTGCTGGCTGCTGTTGGCGATGCTCAGGAGGGCGGCACGGTGTACAGCGGAGGGCGACGCGATGGTGCAGGGAAGCTGCGCCACAGTTGCAGCTGACTGCGAGGAGGGCGAGGAGGAACGTCGGAGTGCAGGGGGCGTTTAGGGTTGCGGTTGACACAGCGGGAGGGTCGCCAAGGTGGGCATCGCAATGGTTACTGTGGTTGCTGAGGGGCTGCCGGCTGTCGCTACTGGCATGGGGCACCGGAATGCCGAGGTAGGGGAGAGAAATCGGGATAATGGGTCGGGAGAGAGAGATAGGGTAACAGGGGAAAGGGTGAAGGACGGGAGAGAGGGATGAACAGTAGGCTGGAGGGGTTCTGGCGGCTGGGGTAATACAGTAGGGGGTTTGAACAGTGAATAGGTTTAGGGTTAGGTTTTGTAGGGTATTTATATAATAGGGTTATTGGGTTGCAGGTATTTGGGTAGATAATGCAATAGGAGAATGGGTAATGGGTTTGGGTTATAAATCAATTAATATATTTAAATCCAATAGGGGAAAAATAATAAGTATTATAAGGGTTTATAAAACATACATATACATTAAGTCAAATAATGGATACATATAAAATAGAGTATGTTCGGCTGAAAATAAATTAATAATAATAATAATAATATTAACAATAAAAATAATTATACTGTAAATAACAAAACTAACAAAATAATACTGATAAAAGTAGTGGTAATAATATATGTATATCAAAATGCAAATCAGGGTTTAACAGATTTATTTAAAATAATCCAAACAATATATGTTATAATTAGTCGATCAAATAGAAATATAAATTAACGTTAAAATATACAATTATTCGAAATAGATAAAAAATACAAGAAATATTAATTTACGAAAATAGGGGTTACACTTTGTCACGTGCTCATATTCCGTATTCTTTTGAGAAGCGGGGCATGACAATACAGGTAACTGATGTTGGGTTACTGAAAGAACTTGACGTACTGCTATTGCATTGCATATTCTCGGGCATTCTGTAAGTTCTTGGATCTCAGATATTGGTTATTAAATTATATTCTCGTCCCTGTGATTATTATTGTATTGTTGAGCTTACTGATATTGTACAACTTCTGGATGATATGAGTTGGTATACTTATATCAATCGTTGGGCCTTAGTCGCCTACCCGTACTTTCTGTATCTTAGGATGCGGGGAGTGACACCCCACGAACATCCTCCTTCATTTGGATATTAGGGAAGTGATTTGGTGAGGGAAGGGAGGAGGGAGGAGCTATGTTCAGTCTCCTCCCCTCCCTAAATCAACATCAAAAGAGGGCTTTTAGACTCTAGGGAATGATGGGCAGGATGGTGGTGGAGGAAATTTTGAGTGTTGAAGTGGGGGGAGTTGAGAGAAGCGAAGCAAATGGGATAGGCTGGGGAATTTTTTATTTCTTCTTTTAGTTTGCTTAATATTCTATATAACGGGTTAAAGTTAAGTACCAGGGAAATAATATTTCCAGGGTACGTTTATATTGTTTATAATTTACTTAGGCAACTTATATTGAGGAATAGTAAAGTCTAGCAGAGAATGTAGTTAGTGTAGATAACTAACTTGTAATTTAACCTCTTAACATACACTCGTGCTTGTGTTGTGGGAAATGCCATATGTGAATGTGTAGTAACTAGCTCTAGGATGAAATCATGCATCTACTTAACTCAAAATGTTTGAATTAAGACCATGGAGAGGGTATTGGTTAGCTTCAAAGGCCTTTGCTATTTTAAAGCACATAAGAGGATTGAATTTTTAGCACAAAAGGTGTTGTTCAGTGTAGCTCACAAAAGGTGTTGGATAATAGCTCTAAATGTCAGTTGTCATAAGTCATGTCAGCTTAAGAATTTTTTTTTCTTGTCAAATGGCGAATGCTAGACACAATATATTGGAACATCCTAAAAATATCAAGTTTCCACAGTGTTGGGTGTATGTCTTGCGTACTAGATTCTATGTGAAGAGAATAGGGCGAGGCAAGAAGAGGTTTGAAGCGAAGAAGGAAGACAAAGAAGGTTGTTGTTATGGCTGCCTTGATAGTTGACTGAACTATATTGCAATCGACTGCAACCAACATGGTTTGGGCTTGGCTTCAAGTGCAGTCGACCGCAAGTGGCGGCGACATCTATTGCGCCCGATTCTTGGAAAAAAGTTTAATTGGCGATCAGATAAATAACTTATATTTTTTTATTGGGGCAGACTATACCCACAGTGTTTTACCCCATCAGTAAAACTTATAGTTACGGGTTAAAAGCTCTAAAGCTATAGGATACCTATACCCACAGTTTACTACACGTCTGTAGGTATATGATGTCTATACCCACGGTTTTAGTGACCCGTCACTACAGGTGTCCATTGGTATATGTCAAATTCTTTGTAGTGAATATTAGGTTCTGTTTCAACAAAGAAACATGCATGATTTTCTCCATTGTGAGCCCTTTTACATCTTACTTATTCAACTCTGTTTTCTCACCCACTACGTCACAAATCTCACCAATCTCTATCATCACACAACGATCTGTTGTAGACTTGTAAGTAAAAAACTTCTTCTTCTCAGAGCAAATATGAAAAGAACTACCCGAATCAAGAAACCAGCTAGAATTCACATCTATAGAACTTGAAATAGGAAGACAATCTACATTATCACTTAATTCAGCGGCACTGACTATGTTGGCACCCTTCTGTTCAACAACTTGTGATAATCGCTCTTATAATACTCAATTTCTCTACAATGGTGGCAACATACCCCTCTCTTATGCCCACTCTCTCTTTTAATTAAAGTACCCTTCACCGCCATGCAACTTATAAAAGTAAACAATGATTTATGTGTTTCCTTCTGAAGTTCATCATCCTTTAAGCCCTTGATCACACCGGTCATCGAAAGCTTCTCCTTGGCAGATTTTTCGTGTAGCATGGTGGTTCTCAAATACTCGTATGCATTTGGCAGTGAATATTTCAAGTTGAAAGTTTTATCCTCCTCACTTAGATCATCTGTATTTATCACCTTCAATGCGGATAACACTTTATTCAATTCCACTATATGATCATGAAAAGTGGCACCTTCCTTCATTGAGAAATGAAACAGTTTTTTCTTCCAAGACATCCGATCGAGTAACAACGATCCTGAATAGTCAATTGTGAGTCTCTCCTACAGACTTGTCATCCTTGTTTCTTCAAGGAAGTTACACTTGACATCGTCCGCCAATGACAGCGGAATTAAACTTAAGACTTTTCAATAAATCTCATCCCACTTCCCATCCTTCATGCTGGTTGGTTTTCCTTTATCACCTTCCAAGGCAAGATGCAAACCCTATTGAACCAATACATTGTACATGTCCCTCTTCCCGAGATTAAAGTTGATCTTACCATCAAACTATTTGATCTTCGGAAAACCATGATCTGTCATCTTTACCAAGGAACTCGAACTTTACTTTGATACTAGTTGTTGGGAATTAAGGCGCAGCGGAGTGGTTAGAACGAGAGGCGACAAACGATCCAATGAACAACCAAGCAATGTAGACCACACCAAGCATACAAAGCTCACAATATTTTGTCCCAGTTCAGTGAACATAATTCGGGGAAAATATAACCGAGATATTATTCAACTAGAGAAGATACAGGAGTTATAATATTCTCATCAAGAACCTATGGAAAACTCTCAGATAAAGTTCTCGAACATCTCTCAATGGAGGCAATTGCATTTTTTTATAGAGATCTAGAGAAACCCTAGGTTTTTAGTCTTGATCCTTCACCATCCGATATATCCTAAAAAGCAAGCCACACCATCGGAGCTGTATGATCTAACTTGGAGCAAAAACATGTGTTCAAACTTTTTCCCAAGTGTTTAGTTTTCAGAACTTTTGCGGAATCGAATTCTGAGTGATATTTTGTGAGTTATGGCGGTTTTAGTATTGCTGGGTCTGGATTTCTAGATCCACAATTTCACTGTATCATCCTGTTTTGTAATTTAAGGAAATATATCAATAATATAATAATATAAAATTTACCCTGCTGAGACTAAACATGCTAGGGAATCCCCCTTAATTTTCCTGGATCTATTTAATGAGTTTTCAGATCTGATTCATACATGTGAACATAATTTTAAAAATTCTGGTTGAACACAAAATTTGAAAAGAATGAGTAATTGAACCCAATTTCTGTAACTTTTATATATCATGTGTATATGTGCTGGAACAAACAGAGAGTCTAATTTCTAGAACTTCTGATAGATCTAGATTTGCTTTTCTGTAGCAGCGAGAATTTCAGTTTTGGTGCAGCAACGTCCTGCTGTCCAGAATTGGAGTTCTTATTGTTTCAATGTTTATAATTTTGTTTATGACAACCGAACATGTTTCTCGCCCAGTCTGAACCTGTCTTTTGTCTCTGTCATGTTTACCTGTCTCTGATTGTGCACCTACATGTCTGTTTTGGTAAAAGTAATACATAATCAAGCCGGGGTTTAAGGGAAAGTTCTAATAGTGGACAATATTGGTAAGTGTTCTCGGAAGGGGGCCCATGTTTCCCACTTGTTACTTGGTTCATGAACTAGTTATATTATTATTTGACTCATGGACTAGTTACTACCGATCCATGAACTAGTTATATTATTATTTGACTCATGAGCCTGTCATATTATCACTTGACTCGTGAACTAGTTATATGATTGTCCAATTCATGAACTTGCTTGCTTGATACATGATACTTGAGTACATGGTCCTATAGAATCCACCACTAGGCCTAAATGTAACTTGTTTGTATGCAACAATCATGTGGTATATATATGGGACACATGAGTGGTGCATTAGATATAATTAAATAATAGACTTAAGAATAACATGTTTTGCCTTTACACACCTGTTACCTGTCTCGCATGCTACTTGATACCTATTACAAATTACATGTTCACTTGTCACATGATTCTGTTACGTGACTCAGTTTACTTGCTTGCTAGTTTGATTGGACCCACTTCACTAGTTGTATTCCTGCCATGATATATTGTATGTTCTTGATTCCAATTCCCTGTTCTATACTTCTTGTATTTGTTCCTGTACCCTTTTGCTTGTACTACTTGCGGCCCGTAGCTTGCACTAACGGACATTTTGTCTCTTGCTTCTCTATTTTCTTCCAAATGTTAAATATACAGATTTTGGAGATCAGCTACCAAACGGAGTGAGTGATCAAGTGTTTTGAGCTTGGGATGAAATCTTTATGCTTTAGTTACTTTTGTTTTGAGTTTATTCATTCCCTGTTGCAACTTGAACTTGTATTGGGCATGTTGCTCCGAATATTTGTTTTCCTTCTAGATCTTATTTTTATTTGAAAATTTCGTATTTATTTTCAAATAATTCTATGGATTATAAGATTTGTTTCTTGCATGCGTGGTTGTATATCTCTTGTATATTCCTGTTGTGTTGTTGAGTCGATCCTTACAGCTTATAAATGATGAAAATCATTCGCTGGGCTTTGTCACGTGCTCGTATTCCGTATTCTTTTGGAAAGTGGGGCATGACAATACTGGTAACTGATGTTGGATTACTGAAAGAACTTGACGTACTGCTATTGCGTTGCATATTCTCGGGCATTCTGTAAGTTCTTGGATCTCAGATATTGGTTATTGCATTATATTCTTGTTCCTGTGATTATTATTGTATTGTTGAGCTTACTGATATTGTACAACTTATGGATGATATGAGTTAACATACTTATATCAATCGTTGGGCCTTAGTTGTCTACCCGTACTTCCGTATCTTGGGAAGCGGGGAGTGACACCCCACGAGCATCCTCCTTCAATTGGATATTAGGGAAGTGATTTGGTGAGGGAAGGGAGGAGGGAGGAGCTATGTTCAGTCTCCTCCCCTCCCTAAATCAACATCAAAAGAGGGCTTTTAGACTCTAGGGAATGATGGGCAGGATGGTGGTGGAGGAAATTTTGAGTGTTGAAGTGGGGGGAGTTGAGAAAGGCGAAGCAAATGGGATGGGCTGGGGAATTTTTTATTTCTTCTTTTAGTTTGCTTAATATTCTATATAACGGGTTAAAGTTAAGTACCAGGGAAATAATATTTCTAGGGTACGTCGATATTGTTTATAATTTACTTAGGCAATTTATATTGAGGAATAGTAAAGTCTAGTAGAGAATGTAGTTAGTGTAGATAACTAATTGTAATTTAACCTCTTAACATAAACTCGTGCTTGTGTTGTGGGAAATGCCATATGTGAATGTGTAGTAACTAACTCTAGGATGAAATGATGCATCTACTTAACTCAAAAAAGTTTGAATTGAGACCATGGAGAGGGTATTGGTTAGCTTCAAAGGCCTTTTGTTTTCTTTTATATTTTTAAATTTATTCTTTTTTCCCTTACTATTTTAAAGCACAAAAGAGGCTTGAATTTATAGCACAAAAGGTGTTGTTCAGTGCAGCACACAAAAGGTGTTGGATAATAGTTCTAAATGTCAGTTGTCATAAGTCATGTCGGCTTAAGAATTTTCTTTCTTGTCAAATGGCGAATGCTAGACACAATATATTGGAACATCCTAAAATATCAAGTTTCCACATTGTTGGGTATATGTCTTGCGTACTAGATTCGATGTGAAGAGAATAGGGCGAGGCAAGAAGAGGTTTGAAGCGAAGAAGGAAGACGAAGAAGGTTGTAATTTTGGCTGCCTTGACAGTCGACTACACTATATTGCAGTCGACTGCAACCAACATGGTTTGGGCCTGGCTTCAAATGCAGTTGACCGCAAGCAGCGGCGACATCTATTGCACCCGAATCTTAGGAAAAAGTTTGAACACAACTTTGTGCTCCAAGTTAGATCGTACAACTCTGATGGTGTGGCTTGCTTTTTAGGATATATCAGACGGTGAAGGATCAAGACTAAAAACCAAGGGTTTCTCTAGATCTCTATAAAAAAATGCAATGGCCTCCATTGAGAGATGTTCGAGAACTTCATCTGAGAGTTTTCTGTAGGTTCTTGGTGAGAATATTATAACTCCTATATCTTCTCTAGTTGACTAATATCTCGGTTATATTTCCCCTGGATTAGGTTCGCCGAACCGGGACAAATATTGTGAGTTTTGTATGCTTGGTGTGTTCTACACTGTGTGGTTGTTCATTAGATCGGTTGTCGCCTCTCGTTCTAACCACTCCGTTGTGCCTTAATTCCCAACAACTAGTATTAAAGTAAAGTTCGAGTTCCTTGGTAAAGATGACGGATCATGGTTTTCCGAAGATCAAATAGTTTGATGGTAAGATCAACTTTAATCTCGGGTTGATGGGCATGTACAACGTATTGGTTCAATAGGGTTTGCATCTTGCTTTGGAAGGTGATAAAGGAAAACCAACCAGCATGAAGGATGAGAAGTGGGATGAGATTTATTGAAAAGTCTTGAGTTTAATTCTGCTATCATTGGCGGATGATGTCAAGTGTAACTTCCTTGAAGAAACAAGGACGACGAGTCTGTGGGAGAGACTCACAATTGACTATTCAGGATCGTTATTACTCGATCAGATGTCTTGGAAGAAAAAAACTGTTTCATTTCTCAATGAAGGAAGGTGCCACTTTTCATGATCATATAGTGGAATTGAATAAAGTGTTATCCGCATTGAAGGTGATAAATACAGATGATCTAAGTGAGGAGGATAAAACTTTCAACTTGAAATATTCACTGCCAAATGCATACGAGTATTTGAGAACCACCATGCTACACGAAAAATCTGCCAAGGAGAAGCTTTCGATGGCCGATGTGATCAAGGGCTTGAAGGATGATGAACTTCAGAAGGAAACACATAAATCATTGTTTACTTTTAAAAGTTGCATGGCGGTGAAGGGTACTTCAATTAAAAGAGAGAGTGGGCGTAAGAGAGGGGCATGTTGCAACCATTGCAGAGAAATTGAGTATTATAAAAGCGATTATCACAAGTTGTTGAACAGAAGGGTGCCAACATAGTCAGTGCCGCTGAATCAAGTGATAACGTAGATTGTCTTCCTATTTCAAGTTCTATAGATGTGAATTCTAGCTGGTTTCTTGATTCGGGTAGTTCTTTTCATATTTGCTCTGAGAAGAAGAAGTTTTTTACTTACAAGTCTACAACAGATCGTTGTGTGATGACAGAGATTGGTGAGATTTGTGACGTAGTGGGTGAGAAAACAGAGTTGAATAAGTAAGATGTAAAAGGGCTCACAATGGAGAAAATCATACATGTTTCTTTGTTGAAACAAAACCTAATATTCACTACAAGGAATTTGACATATACCAACGGACACCAGTAGTGACAGGTCACTAAAACCGTGGGTATAGGCATCATATACCTACAGACGTGTAGTAAACTATGGGTATAAGTATCCTATAGCTTTAGAGCTGTTAATCCGTAACTATAAGTTTTACTGACGGGGTAAAACATTGTGGGTATAGTCTGCCCCAATAAAAAAATTTAAGTTATTTATCCGATCGCCAATTAAATATTTTACCAAGTGTTGATACCAAGTGTTGGATCTTGTGGATCCTGTAGATACCAACCGAGAGGACCACTCTCACAACCCGAGAGTGAAAACAACAACAAAAATTGAGTTTACAACAACCTATAGCCTTGTATGTGATAGTGCTTTTGTATAGTGGCTATTAGGTCAACTTCTGAACATTTGAAGCACTTTGAACATTTGAAGCACTTTAAGACTCAAAGAATTAGAATTACAATAATACAAGACACTTTGTTTAAACATTTGAAGCACTTTGAATCTTGTCTTGAAATTGAGTCTTTGTCTTGAGCTTGAGCCTTTGCCTTGAGCTTGAGTCTTTGTCTAGATGTCTTGAAGCTTGATCAATTACTCTTGAAAGCTTCATCAGATTCTGTTGCCTTTGTGTATTTCACCATGGTATTGACTTTGATACACTCTGCAAGAGATATGTGATAGACAAATTTTGTAATGTGTTGTAGTCATCAAAACCAAGAATCAACATTAAACCTCGCAAATTATTTCATTTGCCCCTTAACCTTTTCATTTAACCCCCAAATCCCAAACCCCCCAATTTATACACTCTCTCACTCACACCCATCTCTCTCTCTCTCTCTCTCTCTCTCTCTTTCTCTGTAACCCCTGTTTCCGATTGTACGGATTTTTCTGTATTTTTGATGGTATTTTTCTTTTCTAATTTATTCTATTTTGGGTCTTTGTCCTATTGTGGGCTCTCTATTTCAATTCATTCTTTTGTATTATTATTGTTAGCCCAATCCATATGCAATCCCAAACCCATCACCTTAGTGGATCTTGAACCCGAAACCTAGTCTACCCAAACCCAGATTCTCCTAACTAATAACCCAGATTCCCTCTCCTCAATCCCCCGTATCCCTAACTCTCCATGATTCCCTCTATTATTTTATTATATTTAGTCTCCCTCACTCTCCCAAAAATCAAAACTACCAAAACTAACTCCTCATCTCCTAAACTCCCCACTACTGCACAACCCTAACCCTACCCCCCGACCTACTATTCTACCCCGTTCACTGTGCATTCCCCTCCCTTCAATCTCCCATTCTCACTCCCTTCTCTCTGTTCCATTCCCAGACCAAAAACCCATCACCATTACCTAACCCCTGAACCTCCCTCTGCTGTTACGTCTTCACCCAAGGCCGCACCACCACCACCTCCATTGCCTTCGTCAACCTCTCCACCGTCTCACCCCCGACCTCATTCCCTCAACCTCGTCACCACCCCATCAAGCTATGCTGAAACCCAAAGAACCCAATGCCTTTCCCGTCATCCTCCTTATCCTTGCCCTCGCTTATATCCCCTCACCTTCATCAAGACTTCCACCTCCTCGTCAGTCCTGTGCCATCTCCTCGACCTCCCCCATTGCCACTGAACCCAAGCTCCGTCGAAACCCATTAACCCATTGCCATTAAACCACTTCGTCTGCACCTCTAATTCGCTCGACATCACCGCCTCGTCTCCGCCCCTCTGTGCACCTTCACATCCCTCCGAAGATCCCCATCGCAATATTCGCCCCTTAGTTCGGCCATCTAAGGCCGAGTATGCTGTCGCTCTGTCTCCCCTATTTTCGAGCAAAAACAGGGCACTCTCCTCTGTCGAAGCCCTCGCCGCTGTGTCGCTTCCCAACCAGCGTCGCCTTGTTGTCGCCGACTGGCCACCACGGACCAGTCGCGACCTCCCATCGAGCTGCCCACACCCGTTCGCTTCCCTCGCCCACTGTCTCTCTCTCAGTCGAATTGAGGAAGAAGAAGACAAGATCTGATTGGTTGAACTTGGTGTTTGGTGTTTTGTGTGGTGGGATTCCAATTTCAGTGTATGCTGTTTATGTGTGGGTGCTTGCTGTTGGGTTTCTCTTGCTTATTGGATCTGGTTTGTTGTTTGGAGTTCGTCGTGTGGTGTTTTGATGTGATTCGCACGTATTTTGGAGTGCTCCCCGGGATTCTGATCCCATTATTCCTTGTTATACATATCGACTCATCTACAAAAAGGCAAGTCCAGTTGAACTCATTTATTTTTTCTAGTTCAATTTTATTGACCTCCTGCAAGTAGTTCCCTTCAATTATCTTAAATTTGCCTTGTGTACTTTTCATTGGGAGTATCGAGGGTTTACACGAGCTAACCCGATGTACTCTTGACATCGTATTATTATCCATTGAATCAAACCCAAGCCTATATACACACATGACATGAATAAAATAACTATAACTTGTATATGAGGAAAATACATTGTGATCAAATACATGTGGATTAATTGAGATCTTGTGACTTGAACTATGACATGATAAATTGACTTGTACACTATAAAATCTATTCTACTTGCTATACATTAGTGTTGATACATTTCATGATGCAATAACATGTTAATTACCCACTTTGATGAATATATATGTGATGGCTTTTTATGAACTCTTGCTGCCTGTACTGTTTTGCATAGAGGTTTTGACCGTATTACCATAAGAATTAACACAAACAATACAAAAGAGAGTTTTAGATTAATGAGTCTAGTTTCCAACCCAATTGACGGATCCTGATTCCGAGTTACGAGCTGTGAGATGTCACATTTTTAGTCTTTGTTGGTCTGCACTTTTCAGATCGCAGAATTAATGTAACACCGACACAATTATTAGTGAAACACCATGTTAACAGTATTAGAATGCCATGAAAATCTCTAAAAACTTTATAGACATACTTAGGGTTCATCTCTAATTTTTGTAGATTTTTATAGTGATTTTATGCCATGTTTCCACCCATTAAATGTTGACATTAAGTTGCTGCCAGAACAGCTAAACTGCAAAGAATAGGATGTTTGGCCTAGCTACAGTCAAAATTAACCAAACCTTACTGAATATAAATTGTAGCCCTAAGTGTCTAGTTACTAATAACATCCTGGAATTTCGAATTTCGAATGGTAGTCTATGAATTATCGCTGTTTTAGTGTTACTGTGTTGGTTGTTTTTAGATTCACTATTTCATGTATATTATTGTGCAATGCATCATGTTGCTCCATTCTTATCATCCCCTTGACATCCTTAAACATACCTGCATGAACATGAATGACTTAATAAAATACTAAAACAAGCCGGAGTTAATAAGGGTTGACTTAGTAGTGGATAGTCTCAGAAAATGTACTCGGTAGGGCCCTCTTGTTTACATGGAATCTTGACATGGAAGGTGGAGAATTACTTGTGAAGTCGTGACTTGTTATCTTGTTATCTTGTTATCGTGTTACACCGAGTACACGCTCTGTAAATCCCACCACGAAGTCTAAAATGTACACTGTTTTGTGTGCACCGAACCTGTGGTATGGGACGCAGTAGTACGTGCACTAGATAGGAGAAACAACATGCTAATAGACATAAGTTGATATGTATGTACTTGACCATGACCATTGTTTATTAATACCATTATTGCATTTGTAAATTTGATCTCTATTCATATTCCTTCATGTACCTTATTCCTTACTCTCTACTTTCACTACTTGCTCTAAGGACATTTCTTTTTCACTCTAGTTGATCCAGCTACAGGTGAACCACGAGATTCGCCAGAAGGCATTGGCGAGCAGTATTTCTAGGTTGGAGTGGGAGCTGCATTAGAATAAATTATCTCTTTCTATGTTTTCTTTATCACATTGTTATCCATTTGATTAAACTTTGTATTCTGGGCTTTTTGACCCGTAACCACTATTTGTTTTCTCAGTATTGGTTATTATGTTGGACTATTGGATGCTTAATTTCAGTTGTTGTTTATGTGATGATATTATCTTCATGGTTGTGATTATTCTTTTTGCATATTATTGAGTTGAGACTGGTACAACTTATGAATGATGTTAATATCATTCGCTAGGCCTTCGTCACGGGCTTGTATTCCCGTATTTTGGGAAGCGGGGCGTGACACACACACACACACACACTCTCTCTCTCCTCTCTCTCTCTCTCGATTCCCCGAATCACCACGTTGCCGTCGTCATTCCGCCACATCACCATCGTCGTCCCTCTCCTACCATCGCCGTTGCTCCTCCATCGCCACCACTGCCGCCATCTTCCTTTCCACCTTCGCCGTCTTCCTCCGCCGCCACCCACCGCCATCGCCCACCTCTTCCTCCGCCATTGTCTTTCGCTATACGCCATCACCCACCGCTTCCACCATCACCCGCAGTCATCTATTTTGATTAATTTTGCAAATCCTGGGAATGAATTTGATGCTTGTTTTGCAAACCCTCGCTCACTTGATCTGTATTTGATTTTTATGTCTCTGTTCTTTTAATTAATTATCCTAACCTTGTATGATTTCCTACATTGAGAAATACCGATCAGGCTCCTGTTAGTGACTGAGAATACATAGCAACTCTTCCTGATACTACTGAAATGATAGACTTGGCGATAAACATGATCAGTGAAGGCAAGGAAACAGAGTTAATGCCTCGAAAAGCAAGTCTAGTTGCTCTAATAACTGCCTACATGTGGATATCAAATTTTATTTAGTTTTGTAGGCATTGATAATTTCTTATTTTATATGGTGTTGTTGTAAACATCCCTGTACGAATTTGATTCCTTTAGTTTACTTTCTCTGTTTTAATCTATCAATTTGTCAGACTTATCATTCTCTCATGAACATTCTTCTAGAAAGTATGGCAACGTTATTTAGGGTTAAGCATTCGTGATCTAATAAATTTTCCTTGGTCTTCAAGATTTTGAGCTTATTTAGTGGATCATAACAATGTTGTAATCAATTCCTATGACATATAGTTACAGTGACATTCTATTCAAGATTTTCAGGTTCCTTCTTTCTTCTCTTTTTGTTTCCCCTTGAATGAATGCCTGAAATATTTAGCAATTAGTATAGTAATCGCCTTATAGTGACTGTTTAATATTGAGAGAAAGTCATGGGTTATTGTCCGTAACCTTTTGTAGTACATGGTAAGGGTTATTGTCCACATTTCACATTGTTATTTTATCTATCTCATCGTCTTTCGTTGGAAATTGTGATATATTAAAGTTCTGTGTTCTCTTAGTGTCTGATACCTACAGTTTAAATTACATATTGTTTGTGAGTGGTGTCATGTGTTCAATTTGTGTGTGTTATTGTCTCCTTTTTTATGATTCTCAAGACATATTTGTAATATGTGGAAAATGATTATCGAAGAGAAACTCTGATATTTTAACTGATCTTCATTTACTTTCAGAAACGATACAATATATCCCTTAAGAAGCTCAACGGAGGAAAAAGAATGACGAACTCATTAACAAGTAGAATCTCTATAGCGATAATTTTTGTTATAATTAATTAAGCCTCTAATTTGAGATTAAATTAAGAATTGTGGTGGCAATTATGTCTTGAAATGAATTGCAGGGTTATGGGTGCTGCAAAAGATAGCATTAAGCTCTCAGTAGGATCAATAATTGAGCTGACCAGATTCCCGGGATATATTATTCAGACCAAAGTTGAAAACAGAACAAAATATGAGAAAATGAACAGAGTAAATTTATCTCATCTCTCTCATTTGTATGCTGTCTTCCATTAGCGCCTTTAGCTTTGTTGCTATTTTCATTTTTTTTTAAAAAATCATTTATAACATCTATTGAGTATGGGAATTGTATTACATCAAAGAAAGTCAAAAACATTTTAATTTTGTATTTCTTTTTCAAGCATTTGGCACTGCCTGCCACCATTTACTCTTTATCAATATGCAATGGTTGAACACTAAAGACTGAAATTGTCACCTCTCCAACCTCTAGCTTTTTTTTTGTGTGCATCTGTATGTGTTACTTGTGCACCCCCACCTTCCCCTTGACAATCTCCCATGACGAGAGATTAGGTGTCAAAACTTGATTGGTTGTCAAAACTTGATCAACCCTCTAATTTGGTGTTAATTTATTTTTGGACTGGGTATGGGATGGTAGATGGGATAATCTACCTTCTTGTTCATAGGATCACACACCACCACCACCACACGCACTAGAATTTTGGCTAACTTCTAATAAGAGTAGTTGATGGTTTATATGCTCTAGTTGGCTTTGGCCTTTAATAAGAATTTGGGTGAACAGTTGGTATTTCATTGGAAAACCATATTACTAGAGAATTTAGCGCCATTGCTAATGGCAAATTGATGTGAGCATGCTGATGGAAGTAGGCAGATGATAGAATCACTACTTCAAAAACCAAATACTGGAACCTTATACATCTGTAGTGTTTGACCTGATGAATTTTTGCATCTTGAACAACTTCTGATCTGTGATCAGTTAAGCTTAGTATTTAACTTAAATTGCAAAAACAGATAGGTGCATAATTTTTTTTGTTTATAAGTATGATGCGATATATAGTTTAAAATTTAAAATTAGCAACACTTAAAAATTCAAACTAGTTTATAAATGAATGCTTTACATAATATGTAGTTTTTGGAACCTTGTAGTTATAGTCAAATAGATGCTTCACATGCCCCATTTTTTCGATTGACCTGAATACAAAATTTTTCTTGTTAGCAGGATTGAAGTTATAAATTTTATTTTACTTAAATATGAAATGTGAATGTTGGTTGTGTTCTTTTGTTTTGTATTTGTTGGAACACTGCTCTTCACTCTGTTGTTAAAGTTCTTTCCAATTTCGGCCTAGCTTACTGCATGTAACTTTCTGGACATGATAGTTGTATCGTTCAATATTGAAGTTGCTAAATCTTTTCAACATTTGTAAGCATGTTTGCGCAGGAGCTATACTTGGTTGCCTCGTGTCCTATTTAATACAGAGCTCTTCTATATAAAATGGAAATTACGCTAAAGTTCTAAAGTTGGTTGAAGCTTAATTCTGATGGGAACATGAGTTCCCAATCATTATTGTAACTAGCTTTTTTCTCTGGGCTAAAGAGCTATATTTCTGGTGTTAAACAAAGTGAATTTTATTTGTAATTTTACATGCTTGTAATACTTCATTAATTTTTAATATGATTGAAGTTTAATTTTATTTAATTTTGTTTCATAAACACATTTATTTATTTTATTGTGTATTTAGTTTATAATTGGATTAATATTACAAAAGAAAATATTAAATTATCATAAGCGTAATTAATAAGAAAAAATTGTGAATAGAGCGATGGGTATATATTCAAATATTTGGATGCGAAAACCATCACTAAAACCTATAGCAATGGAGTTTCAACCGTGGGTATAGGAAAGCAAGAGGTGTCGTTAAAACCTATACCAACAGATACGAAATCGTGGGTATAGAACCAAGGCTTTGTCCAACGGATGAAAAAACCATCCCTATAGGCTATAATGACGGCATTCTGTCGTGGGTATAACGAATCATTGACTACGAAAAAATATGTCCGTCGGTATAGATTTTACGGGTTATACCTACGGTTTTCCGCCTTTTACCCACGGATTTTTGCTGTCAATATATGTCAAATTCCTTGTAGTGATTCTTGGGAACTCTAGAAGCACGGGGCTCCATGTACACAACTCAAGGTGGAGTTCTATCAGTTTAGGAAGGTCGTCTTAAGGTGATGAAGGAAATGAGGGGTGTTTAGCATAACCTCAACAAGCTTTGTGGAAACTGGAAGACTCGGCCTAGTGTTTTGAAACCCATCGTTCCTAAAGCATATAGGATTTGACTAGCAAACAAGCCACTAAATCGCGTTGTTTATAAGATGAGAAATGGAAGAGTCTAGAAGCATTAAGTCACACAAGTGTGGATGCATGTGTATGCAATCCAAGGCAGAGAATGTTGGGTGTATGTCTTTTCATTGTAACACCCCGTATGAGATGGGCCTATGGGGCCATGATGTTCATGGTAGGTGGTGGTGACTTAGTCCCACATGGAAGGTCAGTTAGGATTGTGCGTGTATATATAGGACGGCTACCTATGATCAAGAGGCACCAACTAGTCATGACACCTTTTGAGAGGCGGCCTATGGTGGGCAGTTGTTAGAATTTGTTTGGTAGGGGCCCGGGGCATTACATTCATACTAGTTTCGAGATGAAGAGAATAGGGAGAAGCGAGAAGAGATTTGAAGCAAAGAAAGGAGATGAAGAGGGTTGTTGTTATGGTTGTCTAGAAGTTGATAGTCTATATTGCAATTAACTGCAACCAACATTGTTGGGGCTCGACTTTTAGTGCAGTCAACTGCTTTTTTGAGCAGTCGACCGCAAGCAACGACAATAGCAATTGGGCCTGATTCTTGGGAAATCGTTTCAGACCGGGTTTGTGCTCCCAAGTTAGATCGTACAACTCCGATTGTGTGGCTTTCTCTTAAGAGTGTATCGGATGATGAAGGATCAAGACTACAAACATAGGGTTTATGTAGATCTCTATAAAATAATGAAATTGCCTTTATTGAGAGATGCGAGAACTCATGTGCGGATTTCCATTATAAATAACAGAGTATCTTCTAGTGAGGCTTAAGAGATAGATAGGTTCTTGATGAGAGTATTGTAACCCTTGTATCTTCTCTAGTTAAATAATATCTCGGTTGTTTCTCTCGCAGATTATGTTTATCGAACCGAGACAAATATTGTGAGCTTTGTGTGCTTGGTGTGGTCTATATTACTTGGTTGTTCATTGGATCAGTTGTCAACTCCCGTTTTAATCACTCCGCTGTGCCTTAATTCCTAACACAAAGATCATTTATAATGAAAATGTTGTAGAATCTGCCACAACTCGTAGTGCTAATAGCGGAAGACACACCCCACAAGCAACAGAAACTTCCAAGAACTAGATGAACTACGAACATGCCACCACAATAATTGCAAGACTTCATAAGAACACAATAATATGCAAAGATAACCAATACTTCTTATTCCCCAAGAAATACAAAAATTACAAAGATATTACAACACTCAATCTCTCTCTTTCACCTTTGAAACACTCAGCACTTACCCTTCTTGAAGTTCAACAATTATAATAGCTCACCCTTTGATCTCCAATCTCATTAGATTCAAATTAAACATATAGTTCATATTTACTGTTGTTTATATAGCCCAAAGCAAACCATAAAAGATATGCACAGATACAATTATTGGACCTTAAACCTGAAAGCCAATATAACATACAACCGTTGTCGATCGACCGCACTAAGTTATTGTCGACTATACCTGGTCTTGCCAACACCCGAATCTTGACTAGTTGAGTGTCCTGCTCTCTGTTGAACCCTGTACACTCGAAGAATACTCAGCAGCTCGGGTCGGTCGACTGCAACCCTCCAGTTGCACTTCTTCTAGTTGCTATTGCCTTCTCTTGCTGTCTTCGTCTTCTCCTCTTCTTCTCCAACTTCAAGAACTCCCGTGCTTACGTGTATTTAGAGCCACAATCCTAACAATCTCCCACTTTGACCAAATACACAACACTTCAAAGTTATTGTAATCTTACCTCGCATTGTCTTTACCAGTCTCCCACTCTCATGAAAGACCCAAGTACTCCTCACTCTCGTAAAGAGCACCTCCGTTGTGGCTTGATGAGGATAACTAAGCTGACACGCGGAGTTGGCTGCTGGCACAACAGGGTGGTGCCTTACCCCACGCGTGGTAGCGTTCGTAGTGGTGCTTTAGAATTCCAACGTACTGCATCCAAGATCAGAACGAGCATCCTAAATAGAATGGAACGACACCACATGGAGGCACTAGCCACCCCTCATAGGCTCATTAAGGATGTGCACCACAAATTGCATAGAGCACGAATAACGAAGAAAAAACCTCCCATGTCGGATTCCGTGTTACAAGACTCCCTAATTTACAGAATCTACATTAACACCGGACATGGTTCAAAGACTCTCAATTCACCATCTGCACTAGAAGTCTCCGTGGACGACACCTCCACAAAATATGCTGACTGCTCAACCCCTACAACCCTATTTCGATTACCCTCATCGACATCACCCCACATATCGATACCAGTGCTCGCTACCACATAAGGGCGACTTGAAGCTTCGTCTGTCATATAAAAAACTACGCTCACTGCAGCAACGTCTTTCTTTAGGATCACTCTTATGGCCATCAACTCCCACTAAATTAGTGACCTCTCTTGAATTCCCACAACTGAAAGAACTCGGTTGCACCCCACACAACCTACAACTCGATTCCAGCTGAGCCAACTACAGAAGAAATGCCCCTCACGTCTCTAAGCAAATACAATATTCTTTCATGTTTTTCTCTTGCTATCATCCTTGAACCTGCAACTATACACCATTTCCCATTACCAGCTATAGTATTCAACCCCTCTTTGTTTAGCCTTCCAATCGAGATAAGAATTTCCTTCATGTCTGGAACATACCTTGTCTCCCGCAAGACAATACTCTGATAATTATTAGCTTTCACGCGAATAGTACCAACCCCTCATATAGGACACCTTTGACTGTTCCCTACGATCACATCTCTAAAAGAACCCTTCTTGTAGTCATCAAACACCTCTCTCCTCGGAGTGCAATGAAAAGAAGCTACTGAATCAATACATCAATCTCGCGTGCCTAACTCCTCCCTAGCTGATAAGCATAACTCTTCAAGAGACACTACGTTGGCTTCCTTTGGTTTGACTTCCTTTGGTTTTTCATGCTTTCTCTTCATATAGGCCTTACAACTGCTCATCATATGACCCCTCTTATGATAATACCAACACTTAGGTGCATGTCCCCCATCGTTGTCATCAAACAGACTCTCAGATGAACTACTCTGATCATTTCTTCTTCGAATGCTCTTAGATCTCCCACGTCTCTTCTCAACTGAAATTGCGTAGTCTCTAGTAGATGATGAAGAATATCCCCCATTTCTCACCCTTCTCACATCCTCGTTCAGAATGCTACTCACCACATCCTGTGGAGTCGTCGAATTTGTCATAGTGTCTGTAATAGTTTGTTCCACCATACCATAACTATTGGGCAAAGTAGATAGAAGTAACAATGACTCTCCCCTCTCTGAAAACTTCAATCTTGCAGCTTCTGTCTGGTTGTAAATTATACAGTAATTGTTTATATGTTCTACTATTGAACCCCCTTCCCTCAACTTCATATTAATTAATATCTTCAGATGAAGAATTTGATTAGATGCTGACGATTTCTCATGCATATCCGTGAAAATCTCCATAGTCTCCTTTTTGGTCTTTGCCTTCAAGATATGAAATGACACCTTCCTACTCAGTCCCAACTGAATCTACCATAGCTCATTCTGATCCAAATGATTCCAATCCGCCAAGACCTTCGCATTCTTGTCTGCACCTTCTGGTTTCTCATCAAACAACAGACCAACTAGATATTTCTGACAAAGATACGCTATCATCTGAATCTTCCAAATCGCGAAGTCACTCCCATCGAAGCTCTCGATCTTTGACTTGCTATCGGCCATCACGAACCCAGTGCTCGGATACCACTTGTTATAGAATCTGCCACAACTCGCAGTGCTAATAGTGGAACACACACACCACAAGCAACTGAAACTTCCAAGAACTAGATGAACCAAGAACAAACCACCACAATAATCGCAAGATCTCACAAGAACATAATAATATGCATAGATAACTAATACTTCTTGTTCCCCAAGAAATACAAAGATTACAAAGAGATTAAAACTCTCAATCTCTTTCTCTCTCTCACCTTTGAAACACTCAGCACTTACCTCTCTTGAAGTTGAACAATTATAATGGCTCACCTTTCGATCTTCAATCTCATTAGATTTAGATTAACCCTAGAGTTTACATCTACTACTATATATAGCCTCTAAGCAAACCCTAAAAGATATGCACAAGTACAGCTTATTGGATCTTAAACCCAAAAGTCCAAATAACATACAACCGCTGTCAGTTGACCGCACCAAGTTGCGGTCGACTATACATGGTTTTCCCAACGCCTGAACCTTGATCGGTCGACTGTCCCGCTCTCTGTTGAACCCTGTACACTTGCTCAGCAGCCCAGGTCGATCGACTACACTAGTGGTAGGTCGACCACAACCCTCTAGCTGCACTTCATCTAGCTGTTGTTGCCTTCTCTTAATGTCTTTGTATTCTTCTCTTCTTCTCCAATTTTAAGAACTCACGTGCTCGAGGTCACAATTCTAATAGAAAATACATATCTGAGAGCATCCACTATCATCTGCTAAAAACCTAAAATATGGACATTTTGACAAAAAATCCGCCACTATTATTGGCCAAATGCCTATTTTTTGGCAAAACAATGAACAGTGCATTGCCATATATAGCAAAGTGAAATAGCAATTGTAAAATATAGAAGACGAAAGATGATCTTCCGTCTCTCAAATATTTTTAATTATTTGCAATATTAAATTAAGACTGCTGAAAGATCTTCCTCCGTCTGAATATTATGAATGGTCAAAAGTAGAGAGACAGAGGAAGATCTTGTGTCTTTTTTTTATATAATTAAAATGGAGAGTCGGAAGAAGATCTTCCGACCCTCTCTTTTCTTTTCTTTTTTCGTTATTTTTTTAAATGAGAAAGGGACTAGGGAAAGAGACAGGCGATTTTTTTTCCACTTTTTGTCGTTTTCTAAAAATAAATAAATAAATAAATCCCCCAGATGGAAGATCTTCATCCGCCCGGGTATTTTTTTTTTATTTTTTTTAATTAGTCGTGAGACTAGACGGTCTGGCTCAATTTTTTTATTTTTTTTATTTTTATTTTTATTTTTATTTTTATTTTTTTGTCAAACGGAACATGATATTTCGTCTATTGAATTTTGGGTATTAAAAAATTTATTTATTTTATTAGACGGAGGATGTTCACCCGTCTATATATTTTATTAATTTTTTAACCCAAGTTTTAGCTTTAACGATAGCAGCGCAACTCTTCTATTTCCATTTTCCTATTGCCAAATACCTATAATATAGCAGCAACAATAATGGATGCTCTGAAATGTGTCTAAATCACTTTTGGCAATCGTCGTAAGTAACATACATGATGTTATTTAATTTAAACAATACTATTCATAGCTCAAAAGTAAGCAATCACATGCAAAAGATAGTGACTATAGCTATACAACATAACCATATTTTAACAATCACAATTCAAGCCATCATATCCCCTACTCCTCCACCCACACTCAGAGACGGCCGAACATACAAACAGGTGGTCTCAGTGGAGGGGAACCTCACAATTGATGGGGCTCATGAAGTTAAGCGTGCGCACCGAGAACTCATCAGAGTGGCAAGAGGGGAGGAGCGGCGCCAGGAACAGGCAGCTGAGTGATCAGAACTAGCAAAAAATTCTTCGATCAAGGTTGGTCAAGATCAAGGCTTGACCAACAGATCCAATGGCCCAGATGGAAAGAAAAGTGTGGATCTATCGTCAAGACCAGATTTGGGTAGCAAACACAAGCCAGATCCCCCCCATTGAAAGGAGGGTCAGAAGAAAGCCGAAATTGGAGGTCAACCTCTCGAAGTTGGTGGAGAGATACGGTGAGAGGTACAGAGGGGAGAGGCAGGCAGCCCAAGACCTACAAATGGCAAAAGCACCTTGAAAGACGACATGCAAAACGACATGCAAGGTCGAACTCCAACAGGGCAAAAGCTGGTAGCCTTGACTACCACTGTGGGGAAGAAGGCAAACAGGGGACAAAGTTTTAACAGAGATTCCGACCTAAAAGAGAGAATTGCAAGTCTGGGGGGGAGAGGCTCAAGGAAAGGGGAAAGCTAAACTGGGTAATGAAAAGATAGGGAAAAGCCAGTGTAACTTCAACAAAGAGGGCAACGAAGGGACGAAAGTAGCTGCTTTGGGTCTTGAGACTTCCATTTTGGGGAAGAAGACGAACTCCTTTACAGAAGGGGAAAAAGCTCGAAGTAATTTACAGAGGGGGAAGAACTTGATGAATAGCAACAAAGAGGGTATGGGTAACGAAGAGAGCGTCTCTTCGTTTGTATCGCTTGGCGCTTCGTCTAAGGTCTCAAGCGCAACGCCCACATTGCAGATGACTCTCAGCCGCAGTTTACCCTATTGTAGTCCACAGAAGGCGGTGAGCGTGAGATTGAGTAATGAGGAGTTTTTAAATGGGCCCAAAGAGGGGTCTAAAATAAGGGAACCACAACGAATTGTATCCAAAGAGCCCGATGGGCCGGTTATTATTGATGATAACGTATTTGATGATGGGCCTAGTAGTGTTGTAGAGGGGAGTTTAAACATGGAGATTTTAAATGGGACCAAAGAGGGGTCTAGCTTAAAAGATAGGGAACTACAACTGACTGTTTCCAAAGGGGGTTCTCATACACAAGCCCAATTAAGATTATCACCGTCTCACCCCCTGGTATAGATGAAGAAGATCGAGAGGATAGACTTAATCTCGATGATGACTTTGATTACTTTGATGGAGAGTCGTTTGATTCTGAGGGACTGGCTGAAGCTCTTTCGGGTATATCACCGGAGTTTGTTCCCTCAACTTTTCCTCCTTCACAGCCATTGGAGCCAGCCGACACTTTGAGCGGTCCAGGATTCAGGGTTCAGAAAGTCTCTAAGAGGGCTATTAAGGAGTCCTTAGATGACTACCTAGAGATTTCTGCAGCCGCTAAGTCAGCTAAGACAAGTGTAGGAGGTACATGCTCTTTCCTAGCTTCTATTTTTAATTTCATGACTGATACTGAGATCTTTTATCTAGCTGAAACCTGTGGTCTTGCGGTTACCAATATTGAAAGGAACGCCCTCCTCCTTAATCAAATTAGAGGATGGAAGACCAATAGGGTTATTCTTAATTTGAACTCAACGCCTAAAACGAGTCACGTTCCTTCCCCTAGCTGTAGTTAATGGAGGTCCTATTCTGGAATGTTAGAGGCCTCAGTAGGCGGGGCAAGCGAGAAATGGTTAAGGAAGTCATAGCCAGGTCAAAGGCTAACATAGTTGGTCTCCAAGAGACCAAACTTTCACACATGTCTAGACTTAATAGAGTGGGGGGAAATTGAGTCTCCGAATGGAGAATGTCCCCATCAGTTGGGGCGTCTGGGGGCATCGCTCTAGGTTTTAGCCCCAACCTTCTTTGTTCTCTAGACGAGCTCCACGGACAATTTTCTTTGTCGGTATTGCTACAGCAAAAATCCGACGGGTGGACTCAATTGGTTACGGTGGTCTATGGACCGCATACTTCTGCCTCTAGAATGGCCTTCTGGACGAAACTAAGAGCGATCCAAGCACACTGGCCACATCCCTGGGTGGTGGGGGGAGATTTTAACATCACTAGATTCGCCTCAGAATACAGAGGCAGAGGCTCCAGTGACCCCAATAGGGAAGCGTTTAATGAGGTCATCACGGACCTGGAATTGGTTGACATCCCCATCTCTGATAGGCTTTTCACCTGGTCAAACATGCAAGCGGCGCCCATTCTAGCTAAGTTGGATAAGATCTTGGTCTCTACGGTCTGGGAGACCAAATTTCTGTTGTCATCGACCAAATCACTCCTTAAACCAACCTCAGATCATGTGCCTATTTTCTTATCTTCCGGAGAAGATCAACCCAAAAAACGTCAAAGTTTCGGTTCGAGAAAGCATGGTTAGAAATCCAAGGCTTCCACCACATGGTCAACGAGAGTTGGTCTCACCCTACCAAGGGTGGTGAGGCGTCTGCTATATGGTGTGAAAAAATTAGAAGACTCAAGGGCAAGCTCAGGAAATGGGACCAGACCAGATTTGTGCTGATTTGAGAGCAAAGGCCTTTCTTGAAGGAATTGAGAAACTTCAGAAAACTGAAGAAACTAGGGATCTGCTACAGGAAGAGCAGAATCGATTGCTCCTATTCAGACAGAAAATTGACCAGCTCTACAGGATTGAGGAAATCAAATGGCAACAACGATCCAGAATTTTGTGGCTCAAAGAGGAAGACGTGAACACAACATTCTTCTACCGAGTTGCCAATGCCCGGCGTAGATCTAACCTCATTCACTCGATCCAATCAGATTCCGAAATGGTACAAGGCGACGTGGCTAGTAAGCTGGCCTCTTTGGGCACAAAGCGGACTTGAGAGCCCCTCTCCAACACGAATTCTGGCAACACCAAGCAGGCAATTTCGATCTTAGGTTGCAACCCCTCGAAGCACCATTCACTGAAAATGAGGTCTGGAAGGCAGTCCAACAACTTGGGAAAGATAAAGCTCTAGGTCCAGATGGTTTCCCGATACTATTCTATCATATATTCTGGGAGGAAATCAAAGGTGACTTGCTGAAGATGTTCACAGAATCCTACGATCATATACTCAAATTAGGGAGATTCAACTCTTCTGAGGTTGTGCTGATTCCTAAGAAAGAAGACTCCCGACGAGTTGGAGACTTCCGGCCCATAAGCCTCCTTAACTGCTCTGTAAAGATCATTACCAAGACTCTCGCTAACAGACTGGAAAATATAATGGATGGCCTCATCAGTCAAGACCTGATGGGATTCATCAAAGGACGATGTATTCAGGACTGTATAGCAATGGCTAAGGAGACCATCCATCAATGCCACACTTTGAATTCTAAAAGCTACCTCCTGAAGCTGGATTTCAAGAAAGCCTATGAATCTGTTGAATGGGACTGTTTGTTAGAAGTGCTTGCTGGAAGAGGTTTCGGGGAAAGATGGATCATATGGATCCACACTTGTCTTACCACCAGCAGAACGACTATTTTGGTAAATGGGGCATCTGGCCAACCATTATCCTGCAAACGGGGGCTCAGACAAGGAGATCTGCTCTCACCCCTTCTCTTTACCATTGTGGCAGACGTTCTAAGATCCATGATGACTAAGTACAGTAGAGCAGGTTGGATCATACCAGTGGCTAAGGGAGTCAATCGCCAAGGGTGCTCTATACTCCAATATGCAGACGATGGCAATGGCAACCTAGGGGAAACTACTGTCTTCAAAGGAATTCTGTATTGCTTTGAAGCTTGGTCTGGCCTCAGGGTTAATTTCCATAAAAGTGCTCTCATTCCCATTGCCCTGACCCCAGAAGAGGCACTTGAACATGTCATAATCCTCAATTAGTCCACCGAGAGTTTTCCCATTCAGTACCTTGGATTGCTGCTAAGATCCGAGAAACTCAAAAAGGCGGATTGGCTACCTATTATTGACCGAGTTGAGAAATGGATAGCAGGTTGGAAAGGCAAAGCCCTTTCTTTGGGAAGGAGAATCACACTTGTTAATGCAGTCCTCTCAAACCTTCCTACCTATTATCTCTCCTTCTTTGAAATGTCGTGATGGATTATCCAGAGAATTGACCGGACTCGGAAACGTTTCTTATGGAAAGGGACAGACCCAGACCGAGAAGGATATCACCTCATTATATGGGAAAATGCGTGCATGAAAAAGATACATGGAGGCCTAGGTATAATTGATCTTCGAGATATGAATCTGGCGCTACTAGGTAAATGGTGATGGAAAGTGTTCCACCCTAATGGAGAAGGGTGGCAACAATTTGTTCAGGGATATATGAATGGGAATGGAATGAGAAATCTGGGCTTCATGATAGGCCCTCGGGTTTCCTGGTTCTGGAAAGACATCACTAAGGCCTGTGAACCATTCAATAGTTGTGTGTAGTTAGCTATCGGTAACGACAGACTCATCAGATTTTGGTGGGATAAGTGGTGTGCTGATCATACGCTCAGAACCCTGTTCCCCAATTTATTTGAGCAGGCGATACAACCACAATGTACGATGGCCGCAGCCTGGAAAAGAGGCACCTGGAAGCCACCTCTCAAATAACCGTTTGACCTAGGTTCTCAGCTTAGACTAACGGAACTTCAGGCTTACATCACCAACGCTAGAATTGGTTGCTTTCAGGCTCCCGATAAGAAATCCTAGGAATTGGAGAAGAACGGCAAGTTCACGGTTCGCTCCATGTACAACCGTATCCATTTTAGGGGATGTATCCCAAAGTGGTCAGCCGTGATCTGGAGAACGAAAGCACCGCTAAAAATCAAAGCTTTCTTATGGTTGGTACTAAATGACGCAATCCTAACTAGGGAAAACCTCACTAAGCGCCAACCGAGTGTCGACTCTCAATGCGGGTTCTGCCATGCTACCCTGGAGACTAGAGACCATCTTTTTCTACAGTGTCCTAGGAGGAAAGCGGTACTCAGCACCCTAGGGACAACTCAATATCCTAGTACATACGAGGACCTGTGGCTAGGTCCAAAGTTCGCATCGGAGAGGGGTTCTATGAGAGAAGCGTGGTATATCGCTATCGCCGCAATGACCTGGGTTCTTTGGCTAGACAGAAATAATCTTTACTTTCGTAGAACTTGCAATAGTATTTCTGGCAATTTGACTCACATTATGCATTTTATTTCATTTTGGGATACTGTGGCCGCAGCAGGTCCTGGGGAAAGGATTGCGTGCGTATTCTAGGTGGAGGAGTTTGATGATGAGGAGATTAAGATCGGGACGACGATCGATTGATAGCCAGCACAGCCTACTATGATCATAGATACCCACCACCCCAAGGTTTGTTGGGGGATATGATGTATTACTTTGCGGCTACTCTATGTTTCTTTTGTCCCACCCACCATGTTCTGGGTGGAGTTTGTTTACTTTCGTTTTGATTGTAGGAATTTGTAATGGGCTCAGTACTCTGAGTTTGTTTTATTAATCCCTTATTAATGAAACAAGGTGGCCAGACTCCACCTTAAAAAAAAAAAACAATCACAATTCATTCCTTCCCCGGTACAACTGAATTTAAAAAGTACAACAAACGAAAAAATAGATTGCTTACATTAAAATAATTTTTAAAATTATTGAAATAAAGTACTTAATTAAAACTAAAGAGAGAAGATTTTGAGACAAAATGAAACAGCGTATTAGACTAAGAAAAATGCAGGAAGAGACTCTCTTCTCTTGACTTCACTATTATTATTATTATTATTATTATTATTATTATTGAAGAAAAATGTGGAATGTAGCCATCCTATTTCATTAATAAGAAATTTACAAAACATACAAACTACGTACAAAAAATAAAACATGAAGCAACATGACCGTATAAACAACAGATCCCTCCAACAACCCTGCAGGGTGGGCCGACAAACCGATAGTCGTCACACACTATAGAAAAGGACAAACCTACTCCTCTAATATTGTAATGGACCCCATCTTGGGCCCAACACAAATCTCGGCCCAGCAAAATTGTATGTACGTCAATTAAGCTTCGTACACTGCCTCTACGGCACGCGCACACCACTTGAAGCTAGTCATGTGGGTTTTATCAACCGCCGAACTCTGCCATCTTCTCCTCTCCTCCCACACCACAAGAAACCTAATCACCTACCCTACCCAAAGTCACACCCAAAGAGAGAGCCGTGAAGATGATACCTTCACATCTCTCACGATCTAGCTCTCACGGGCGATTTCTCACTCAGACACACACCAGAAGAGAGTAGTGAGGAGCAACCTCCTCTTTCGCTCTCGCTCTCTCTCTTGCTCAACCAGAAACCCCAAACAATACTGATGTCAGGGTCGATGATGAGGGGAGAGTGATGAAGTATCTTTGGTTATGGCTGTCAGGGAAGGAGCAGCGCACCTCATGGGGGCACCCCGTCTTCGGGCCCAAGCCCGACAACCATGCTGCACATCATACGTCACTCCGAATGAAAACCGAACCCAGGCAACTCCTCCAATTCCTCCCTCACAAATGCAAACAACATACACACACACCAACCTAAGTCACAGCCAAAGAGAGAGCCGAGAGGAGCATACCCTCTCCTCTCACACACTCAAGCCCTCTCATGCGATTTCTCAGTCACATACACACACCAACAGAGAGTAGAGAAGAGCATGTCTCCCCCTAACTCTCACTCTCACACTCACTCATACAAAACCCAAACCAAAACACAACAAACCTTCTCCACTCGTCACGACGGGCGGTGGCATTGCAAATATGGGGGTTAATGATGCTGGGGTGGAGTGGCACAGTCGTGAAGGCTGTGGCCGTTGGTGAAGTAGGTAGTATCGTTGACTGAAGGAGGCCTCATAGTCGATGAGGGTGGGTGGAGGCGAAGGCGGCCTAGGCGAGGCAAATCCGCCGCCGGCCCAAGTGTCGGCGCGCAGCCGTCATCGCGACGAGCTCGTCAGCTCCACACCATAAGAGCTCGTCAGCTCCTCACAGTTGAGCTACACCGAAGAAAGGGGGGATGAGTCAACGGCGTCGCTCAGATCCATCGGCGGCAGCAAATAGGATGGTGGGACCTCAGATCCATCAACGGCGGAGGTCAGATCCATCAATGGGAGAACCCTCTCCGCCGCCGCTAACTCCTCACCGTAGGAGCTCGCCACTCCCATCGCCAGAGCTCGGGAGAAACAACGTTGGAGCTCAGATCCACCATCAAAGCTCGGATTAGGCCGATGTCGAAGTTGCGGCGGGAGGAGTTCGTTGTTGGAGAGTAGAGGATAGTGGAGGTGGGTGAAGGGCGGACGGGGAGGGGGCGGCAAAATCCTAGCTGCCACCCCCTCTAAACTCGGATTTAGATCTAGGGTTTTTTTTTTTTGGTTTTTTTGGGGGTAGAGAGAGACGATCTCTAAAAAGAAAACCCAAAAAAGAAAACTCTAGATCTAAATCTGAGTTTGGAGGGGGTGGCGGCTAGGATTTCACCGTCCCCTCCCCGTCCACCCTTCACGAAACTCATTGCTTTTGATTAGGTTGTTGTTGAATGACTTCACTATCATTGCAAAACTTATAAAGAGAGAAGCTAAGGACAAGCTCAAAAGAGAGAAACTAAGATAATAGCTAACAATTGAATAAAGAAAGAGATTGAGAGGTATGATTCTGGAAACAAAGTTCTCAAAAGCTGATAGAAGTATAAAAAAGATAGTTAAAAATTTTAACTATGGATATCAAGACTTGAATACAATATCATGAATGAAACTAGAAGTGTACACAAGAAGAAAGTCCAAAAATTTTGAACGTAAAAAAGAAAAAAGTAAAATTCTCGTTCCATTAAATGAAAAGGAGAAGAATGAATAGTCTTGATAGAGAAGCTAAATGATAAATGCTGGTCCTCTATGAAGGTGAAAGACGAAACATACAATATCATGAATAACATAGTTAAGGAGAACTAGGATAGAATCTAGACATTAGTTTTCCAACAAGAGGATTTATTGTATAGGCGCCGCATTGCATCAAATTATGAGGTCAACATCCAAACCTAACTTTAGAGAAGACTAGATTGCTATTACCATTTTTGTTAGGCAACTTTTACAACTTGATATGTCGTGAGTCGGGCAACATGTGAAATTATACTTGACATACCAGAGACATTCCCCCCAAGAGTATACGATTTTCAAATGACATGAGGTTGGTGGAAATGCTGCAAAACTGGCATTTTAACCTTATTTACTTTGGAATCCCAACGAAAATAAAATATAGTAGAAGGTGAAAAGTACCATCTCAATTTATTTGGGCCCATTGTCATTTTATCTTTTCTTATTGGGCTTGTGGTGCAGCCCATTGGCTCTATGCGCATGTAGACCATAGGACTTGGTTCATAACTAAGCAAGAAGCTGAAGAATGAACTTCTTTTGTGAGCATTTTTTTTTTTTTAAGCATCAGGATGGAGTGAAGTCACTCCAGCCCAAAATAGACAGACAACAAAAATAGGGTACAATTTTTGTGAGCATTTGTTGATGGCCAATTTAAAAGGTCATACTGATTTTCTAGATAGCAAGAACTACCAAAGTACTTGCATTGATCATATGGCACTAGTTTTTGAGGTCAAAAGTCATGTAGGTATTTTAGTCAATGGGAAAGAGTGGGCGATAGAAAATGGTTGCATTCCTACCCATAATTCATAACTTTCTATTGGAGATTGGAAAAGGAGCCCAATGAGAAAAGATTGGTACCTAGCCAAAGAGTTTAGATTTCCTGAGGTCTACAGTCCATGCACATCGCATTAAGAAGGGCCTTTCTTTTGAGGAAAAGGTGGAGTCTGACGATCCTGTTTCATTAATAAGAGATTAACAAAATAAACTCAGAGAACTGAGCTCACTACAAAATCTTACAAACATAACGAAAGCACAGAATCTCCACCCCAAACATGGGGGGCGGGATCAAAAAAACTAGAAAACCAAAGAGAAATACACATGGTCCCCCAACAAAACCCTGGGGGGGGGGGGGGGGGGCACCTCTGATCAGTGTCTGCAGCGCAAGCTATCAATCGATCGTCGGACCGATCTCAATTTTCTCATCGTCGAACTCCTGAACCTGAAATATGCTCGCAATCCGTCCTCTGGGACCTACTGTGGCCACAGTAGCTCAAAAAGAAATAAGATGCATAATGTGAGTCAAATTGCCAGAAATACTATTGCAAGTTCCACAAAAGTAACGGTTATTTCTGTCTAGCCAAAGAACCCAGGTCACTGCGGCGATAGCAATATATCACGCTTCTCTCATAGCCCCCCGCTCTCTCCCGAACTTAGGGCCCACCCACAGCTCCTCATATACACTAGGGTATTGTGACGTCCCTAGGGCGGCGAGAACCTCTACGAGGACCGCTTTGCTCCTAGGGCACTGAAACAAAAGGTGGTATCTCGTTTCTAGTGTAGTAAGGCAAAACCCACACTGGGTACCCATATTGTGCTGTCGTTTGGCTAGGTTTTCCCTAGTGAGAATCGTATCATTCAAGACCAACCATAAGAAAGCTTTGATTTTAAGCGGTGCTTTTGTTCTCCAGATGACAGCCGACCACGTTGGTGTACAACCCCTAAAGTGAATGCGGTTGTACATGGAGCGAACCAAGAACTTCCCCTTCCTCTCCAATTCCCATGACTTCTTATCAGGGCCCTGGGAGCAATTAATTCTGGCATTGCTGATGAGGTTCTGGAGTTCCGTTAGTCTAAGCTGGGAACCTAAATCAAGCGCTTGTTTGAAAGGAGGTCTCCAGGTGCCCCTTTTCCTGGCTGTGGCCACCGTGCAATGTGGATGTGACGCTTGGTCATATAATTCTGGGAACAGGTTTCTGAGTGGGTGCTCAGTACACCACTTATCCCACCAGAATCCACCAGAATATGGTAAGTCTGCCATTGCCGATGACTGACTTCACGCTACTATTAAAAGGATCGTATGCTTTAGCGATGCCTTTCCAGAACCAGGAGACCCGGGAGCCTATCCTGAAGCCTAGGTTTCTCGTTCCATTACCCTGCATATATCACTGAGCAAATTGCTGCCACCCTTCTCCATTAGGATGAAAAACTTTCCACCACCATTTGCCCAATAGAGCCAGGTTCATATCTCGAAGGTCGATGTGCCTAGGCCCCCATGTTTCTTTTTCATACATGCCTTCTCCCATCTGATGAGATGGTACCCCCCTCGTTCCGGGTCTGCCCCTTTCCATAGAAACCGTTTTCGCGTGCGGTCAATCCTTTGAATCATCCATTGTGGCATTTCAAAGAAGGAGAGATAATAGGTAGACAAGTTTGATAGAACAACGTTGATAAGCGTAACTCTCCCTCCCAAGGATAGGGCTTTGCCCTTCCACCCTGCAAGCCATTTGTCGACCCGATCAATAATGGGTAGCCAATCTACCTTTTTGAGTCTCCCAGGTCTTAGTGGAAACCCTAAGTACTGGATGGGAAAACTTTCAGTGGGGCAGTTGAGGATTGTGGCGTGATCCAATGCCTCTTCTGGTGTCAGGGCAATGGGAATGAGTGTACTTTTGTGGAAGTTGACCCTAAGACCAGACCAGGCTTGAAAACAATACAGAATACCCTTAAAGACGGTGGTCTCCCCTAGGTTTCCATTGCCGAATAGAAGCTGTCAGAATAGAGTACCCTTGTCGATTGGTTCCCTTGGATACTGGTACAACCCAACCTGCTCTACCGCATTTAGTCATCATGGAACGGATAAAGTCAGCAACGATGGTGAAGAGAAGTGGTGATAGAGGATTGCCTTGTCTGAGACCCTGTCTACAGGGGAATTGGTGTCCTGAGACCCCATTCACCAAGATTGCCAACCTGCTGGTGGTAAGGCAAGTGTGCATCCACCTGATCCATCTCTCCCCAAAGCCTTACATAGCCAGTGCTTCCAACAAACAGTCCCATTTCACGGAGTCATAGGCTTTCTCAAAGTCCAGCTTTAAGAGGTAGCTCTTAGAATTCGACGTGTGGCAGTGATGGATCGTTTCTTCGGCTGTTGCCATAATGTCTTGTATGCAACGTCCTTTGATGAATCCGGTCTGATCTTGACTTATGAGCCCATCCATCACCTTACCTAATCTGTTGGCTAGAGTCTTGGTAATGATCTTTACCGAACAGTTGAGGAGGCTAATAGGGCGGTAGTCTCTGACTCGTCGGGAGTCTTCTCTCTTAGGGATCAGTACTACCTCAGCAGAGTTAAATCTCCCTAGCATAAGTTTATGCTCGTAGAAGTCTGCAAACAACTTCAGGAGGTCATCCTTGATCACCTCCCAGAAAGTCTGATAAAAAATTATCGGAAACCCATCTGGCCCAGGGGCTTTATCTTTTCCCATTTGTTGAACCGCCTCCCAGACCTCTTTCTCAGTGAAGGGAACTTCGAGGGACTGTAGTTTAGAGTTGTGATTATCCGACTGATCTTGCCAGAAGTCGGGTTGTAGAGGATCCTCATTTCAGCTTTGTGACCAAAGAGTTGCTTGCAGTGAGATTGGAAAGCCAGCCTAATAGCGTTATCATCTTGCACCATACCGGAATTCGTGTGGATCGATTGAATGAGATTGGACCTCCGCCGAGCACTTGCCACCCGATGGAAAAAGGCGGTGTTCGCGTCTCCCTCTTTAAGCCACGAAATTCTGGATCTTTGCTGCCATTTGATTTCCTCCATTCTGTATAGTTGGTCGATTTCCTGTCTGAGCTGCAGCAGTCTATTCCACTCTTCCTGTAGCAAGTCCCTAATTTCTTCTGTTTTTTCTAGCTCCTCAATACCTTCCAGAAGGGGTTCCTTAGCTTGCCAAATCAGTGCAAACCTGGTGCGGTTCCATTTCCTGAGTTTGCCACGAAGCCTTCTAATTTTTTCACACCAAACTGCGGTTGCCTCGGTGGCCGTTGTCGTGCGAGACCAACACTCGTTGACCATGTGATGGAACCCTTGTAATTCTAACCATGCTTTCTCAAACCGGAACCTTGTGGGCTTCCTTGGTTGGTTTTCCCCTGAGAATAGGAAAATGGGAATGTGGTCTGAGGTTGGCTTCGGGATTGACCTAGCCGCAGCCAACGGGAATTTGGTCTCCCAGTCCGTGGAGACCAAAATTCGATCTAGCTTAGCTAGAATGGGCACCGCTTGCATATTGGACCAGGTGAAGAGCCTGTCAGTGATGGGAATATCCACCAGATCTAGATCCGAGATGACCTCATTAAAGGCTTCCCTATCTGCATCGCAGGCACCTCTACCCCTATGCTCTGAGGCGAATCTGGTGATGTTGAAGTCGCCCCCACCACCCAAGGGTGAGGCCAACGTGCTTTCACCGCTCTAATTTCCATCTAGAAGGCCCTTCAAGCGTTAGAGGTGTGAGGTCCATAGACCATCGTAACCGACTGAGTCCACTGGTTGGATTTGCGCTGTAATAAAACTGACAGAGAGAATTGCCCGTGGAGCTCGTCTAGACAGTTAAAGTAGTCAAGGTTAAAACCTAGAGTGATCCCCCCAGAAGCCCCCACCGATGGGGAAATTTTCCATTCTGAGATTCGTCTACCCCCCACTCTACTAAGTCTGTACGTGTGTGACAGTTTGGTTTCTTGAAGACCCACGAAATTGGCTTTCGACCTGGCGATAACCTCCCTCACCATATCTCTCTTACCCCTCCTACCTAGGCCTCTAACGTTCCAGAATAGAGCCACCATTAATCAAGGGAATGGGAAGGATCGTTACTCATTTTGGGCAACGAGTTCAAATTCAAGTTAAGAGTAACCCTCTCCGTCTCCCATCCTCTAATTTTGTGGAAGATGAGGGAGTTCCTGTCTGTATCGTTAACCGCAAGACTACAGATATTGGCTAGACTAAAATTTTCGTTATCAGTCATGAAGTTAAAAATAGAAGCTAAGAAGGAGCGTGATTTAGGATTTGTATGTAAGAATGGTACTGGTCGTTGTAGCATACTATTCTCATGATTTTATTGTTTAGTTTGTTTATTTATGTATTCTTCTATGTGTGAAACATGATATGGCTAGAAATAGAACCAAATCGGAATTGTTCAAATCGGGCACAAATCTCAAAGCTCTCAGGGGTAAAATGGTAATTTTCACTACAAAGGATCCGAAAAAGGGAACTGACTCTTTTTCAAGCCCAATAACCAAAAAACGGGTCTGTCTTACGAGATTAGGGTGACAACCCATTATAAATAAACTCAAGTTATTTAAAGAGTTATTTAAATTCATGATTATCCCTTTGAGACGGTTTAAACCAAATCTCTTATCATGAAGGAATTTAAGCTATGTTTCTTATCCAAAAACACCAAAAAGTAGAGATAAATGATTATCTTGAGACTGGTCACAAAGGCGACTATAAATACTCCCTACCCGACCATTAAAGAGGATCAGTATCTTCTCCACAAAAGCTCTTTCATAATTTTCAGATTACTGACTTGAGTGTCAGACGGTTCGTCGTCGGAATCAATCCTTATGTTTCGAACATTTTGTAGGTCAGCAGCAGCGCTGAGAACGGTCACCATCGGCAAGTAGTAAAAATCTTAGCTTTTATTGGTTCCCAAAGAATTCAAAAATCATCTGTTTGCTCCCACACAAAAATTAGTAGCAACAGATTGACGTCGTCTATGGGAATCAGAAAAAGCAATCCGACCATACTCGTCGGTTAAAGTAATTTCCATCCATGCCTCCAAATGGAAAAGGGAAGGCGGTGGCATCATGCCGAAAAGCCACCTCTCTTCCTCCACGTCCTCCACTTGAGGATGTTCCCTCTCAACAAGATCAACAAGTTTAGCAGCCTCAACCTGAACAGCCACCTCCCCAACAGGCTCACCCCCGTCCAGAGGGGCTGCGCTAGGGAGCTCCTGTCGAAGCCGTCAAGAACAACATCCTCTACATGACCATGTCTCGGTCCACAATCCTTCCACTGACTCGATGACCTCGCAAGGTCCTCAGTGGTCAAGAGACCTCCGTCAAATCATCGTCAACCACAAACAAGGGATCGACCTCCGAACCCGTTTGAATGAGAGACGAGCCCATGACAAGATCCCTCATCTACAACATCAGAGAAGTCAGAGAAGCCGTTCTCCCCGAAGGCCGAAATCCATAAGGCCCTCCTCCCTAATGGGGCAAAGGAGGTCTCCTCCCAGTCGACAGTGAAGAAGTCACACCGCTGCGAGTCGATCAGTGCCAAGGGTTCATCAGGATGGAGGGGCACCAGTCACCCAGGCAGAAGTCCGAAATTTCAAAGATGACATCCTGTGAGCCTTTAACATGGCTCCAAATCATGACTGACAAGCACATAGCTCTTGCCATGCCACCACTCATGAAGGAGAGTCCCGATGGTCATTTAGATCTGACCAGAGGGACGACTTGGTTCATCATTGCCTTCGAGAGATGGAGAGGCGCCTAAGAAAGATCAATCTTGAAGAAGGTCAACAGACCAAAAACTTCCGCCGAGCATACCCCCCTTTTCCAGGACCATCATGGAAGCTCGTGTCCTCGAGACCTTCAAGCCGCCTCATTTTGAATCCTACAACCGGGAGTCTGATCCAGCTAATCATATTGAGAGTTTTAAAACCCTCATGATGGTCCATCAAGCCTCGGACGCGTGCTCTACAAGACCTTCCCAGCAACGTTGAAGGGACCAGCAAGAGAATGGTACTCCCGTTTATCCCCAGCCTTCATCTTCTCATTTGACCAGTTTGAGGAGCTCTTCCTTACCCACTGCGTTAGCAGATGCCAAGTCGATAAAATAAGTGCATCCTTGCTAGCCCTCAGTGAAAGCAAAGGCGAATGCCTAAGAGATCATATTCGGTGCTTTACCGCCGAAGCTCAATCTATCGCCTCTCTCTACCAATCAGTAGCCTCTGTGGCATTCAGACACAACATCAACCATGCTGACCTAAAGGCATCCTTTGCCAAGAAGCCTACTTGGGACTTCTCAGAACTCCTGCTTAGGAGTGAGAAGTACATCCGAGCTGAAGAGACTCCAATCCCCCCCAGTTAAGAAAAGCCCTATTCTGGGAACAAATAGAAGAGTGCAAACAAAGAAGGATCCCAAAAATTCCAGAAAGACAACAATGGTCAGTGCTGCCCTGCTCCTCATTTTGAAAAGTTCACCCCATCAATACCATTATATCTGCAGTTCTCATGGTGGTGGACTGGGAAGGGCTACTCTGCACTCTCCTAGAATGAATACCTCAGCGAAGAGGAGAAACAAAGACAGGTGGTGTCGCTTCCACAGGGATCATGGTCAGGACACGGATGACTATCAGGCTATCAAGGAGGAGATCGAAGAGCTCAAACAGCGGGGGTACCTAGCCAGGTTCGTCAGAAAGGACATAGCTGATCCTCCTCCACCCCGGGGAGCTAACAAGCGAACCGAAAGGCCTGCTAAGTCCCAAGACTCTGAACCTGGGGCCGCCCTCCACCTTATCTATGGAGGTTCGATGGGGGAGATTCGAACTCCTCCCGGGAAGGCCTTCATCCAACAAGTTAATTCAGTACAGAACTTTTCACTGCCCAAAAGGCTCTGAATTTCGGTGACATTCTCAGACAAGGATCTAGAAGGCATCCAACTGCCCCATGCCCTCGTCATGAGTCTCGGCATGGTCAACCACAAAGTGCGTCGGATCCTGGTCGAAAATGGTAGCTCTGTATACATCATCTTTCTGGAAGTCTTCCAAAGCCTCAAACTTTCTCGAGATCGCCTCAAGCCAGCCGGATACACACTCCATGGGTTCTTTGGGGTTTCAGTCTCAATCGAATGAATAGTCACTCTTGATGTGATCGTAGGAAAAGCTCCAACAACCCGCACATAAGCAATGGACTTCATGGTCGTCGATGTGAAGTTCGCTTACAATGTCATTCTGGGCCTACCATGCCTAGCAGTACTTCATGTCATACCCTCAACTTTTCACATGAAAATGAAGTTCTCAACCTCACCAGGAGTAGGGGAAGTCAAAGGAAACCAAGAGACATCTCGAAGGTGCTACACAACTACAATAGGAGGCTCGATCCTCTTACTTGAAGCGTTAGAGCTCTCCAAACGGAATAGTCAAGTCCTTCCCAAACTAGTTGATGAACTCAAGGAGATCCCCATCTTCTGGAAAGGCAGACTTGAAATACAGAGCATCGAATGAAGTACCACGAGGGTTCCCAACATCCTCCCATAGAAGTAGGTTTTCAGTTTTCAGTAAGGTCGTCCCTTGCGATATGGCCAAAGCATGTAATAACGGCTCGTCCCCCTCAAGGCAGTCACTTAGTTTGTTTCAATAAAATTTAGCTTTCTTCTTATAAAGATCATTGCATTGGCCTCATGTCTATCTCCTTGAGTCACATCTACGACTCATTAAATGGTAAGTTCAGAGTCTAGCTTGTTCCCCAAGACTGCTTCCATAACTTGCTAGGCTCAAAAGACGAGTTTGGAGTTCAACACTTAGTTCGACGCTGCTTTAGCCCATTGCAAACAAGTAAGTGCGGAGTAGTTTACCATTCAAAATTTCTCCTGTAACTCATTGAAACTTTCGAACAATAATTTTGGAGTCCAACACTTGGCTCGATGTTGCTTTAGTTGCTTGCAAACAAGCAAGTGCAGAGTGGCTCACCATTCAGAATTGCTCCTACAACTCGTTGATAACTCCAAACCAATTGGTTCGAAGTTCACAATCATGGTTCAAAATTGTCCTCACAGCTTGCAAGTATATGCGGTTTCGGGGCTCAAAATGAAAATTCAAACAACTCTCACTACTGGTTAAATTTTAAAACAAGCCAGTACAAAGACCAGCTCTTTTCTAGGGCTATCTCCAAAATTTGACTCAAACATACTGAATCTAGGGCCTAGCTTGCCCCTGGAGCTACTCCCTCAGCTCGACAATCCTCATCATGAGCTCCATGCTCAGGTCCTCTTCCAAGCCACACCAGAAACTCCTTAACTCCATGCGATGGTGCGGGAGCCCAGCTCGTCCGAAGAGCTTCTCCTACAACCAGTTCACCTTCAAGCATCGAATATGACATCCAACTCACTCATCGAGTTGCTCCTACAGGTTTTCTGGATTCAAACAGCATGTTTGGAGGCCAATTTCCACTTCAAGATTGAATACCCAAACATGCAGGGTTCAAGCAGCAAGCTCGGAGTCCAACTCCCTCATGGAATCACCTCAACAAGCCTGTCGGGTCCAAACGGTAAGGTTATCGGCAACTCCCTCATTGAGTCGACTAAACAAACCTGCTGGGTCCAAACAGCAAGGTCAGCACCAACCCCCACCTCGGGTCGCCTCTACAAGCCTGTCAGGTCCAAACAGCAAGGTCGGTGCCAACCACCTCCTCAGGTTGGTTCTACAAAATTTTTGGGTTTAAACGACATGGTCGACATCCAACCCCATAGAGTTGCTCCTCAAAATTGCCACCCGGACGACTCTCTCCTAGAGTCAGTGATGCTCTTCATCCCGCTCACCTCCCAAGTGGTCTGCTTCCAAACGAGTTTGGAGCTCAACTCACCCTTGGAGTTGCCCCTGAACTCACCTCCCACATGGCTCTTCCCTAAAGCCTGGTTATGCTCTTCATCCCGCTCGCCTCCCGAGCAGCTATCTTCCACAACTAGTTCGGAGCTCAACTCACCCTTAGAGTTGCTCCTCAAACTCGCCTCACAAACGACTCTCTCCAAGAGCCCAACGATGCTCTTCATCCTGCTAGCCTTCCGAGCGGCATTCTTCCACAATGAGTTCGGAGCTCAACTCACCCTTAGAGTTTATCCTCAAACTCGCCTCCCAAACGGCCCCCTTCTAGAACCTGGGGATGCTCTTCATCCTACTCACCTCCCGAGCGGCCTTCTTCCACAATGAGTTCGGAGCTCAACTCACCCCTAGAGTTTATCCTCAAACTTGCCTCCCGAATGGCTTTCCTAGAGCCCGACGATGCTCTTCATCTGGCTCGCCTCCCGAGTGGCTTTCTTCTTTCACAGTGAGTTCGGAGCTAAACTTGCCTCCCAAGCAGCTCTCTTCTAGACCTCGGTGATGCCCTTCATCTCGCTCACCTCCCGAATGGCTCTTCTCTTGAGCTCGGTGATGCTCTTCATCCTGCTCACCTCCCGAGCGACCTTCTTCCACAATGAGTTCGAAGCTCAACTCACCCCGAGAGTTTCTCCCCAAACTCACCTCCCGAACAGCTCTCCTAGAGCCTGGCGATGGTCTTCATCCCGCTTGCCTCTCGAGCGGCCTTCTTTTGCAATGAGTTCGGAGCTCAACTCACCCCTAGTGTTGCTTCTCAAACTTACCTCCCGAATGACTCTCTTCTAGAGCTCGGCAGTGCTCTTCATCCCGCTCGCCTCCTGAGAAACCTTCTTCCACAACAAGTTTGGAGCTCAACTCACCCCTAGAGTTGCTTTTCAAACTTGCCTCCCAAACGACTCTTTTCTAGGGCCCGACCATGCTCTTCATCCCGCTCACCACCCGAGCGGCCTTCTTCCATAATGACTGCAGAGCTCAGCTCACCCCTAGAGTTGCTTCTCAAACTTGCCTCCCGAATGGCTCTCTCCTAGATCCTAACGATGCTCTTCATCACACTCACCTCCCGAGCGGCTTCTTCCACAATGAGTATGGAGCTCAACTCACCCCTAGATTTGCTCCTCAAACTTGCCTCCCGAATGGCTCTCTCATAAATGCGGGCGATGCTCTTTATCCCGCTCGCCTCCTGAGCTACCTTCTTCCACAACGAGTTCGGAGCTCAACTCACCCCTAGAGTTGCTCTTCAAACTCGCCTTCCAAATGGCTCTCCTAGAGCCCAACGATGCTCTTGCCTCCCGAGCCGCTTTCTTCTTTCTCAGTGAGTTCGGAGCTAAACTCGCCTCTCAAGCGGCTCTCTTCTAGAGCCCGGCGATGCTCTTCATCTCACTCACCTCCTGAACGACTCTTCCCAAGATCCTGGTAATGCTCTTCATCCCGCTCACCTCCCGAGCAGCCTTCTTCCACAATGAGTTTGGTGCTCAACTAACCCATAGATTTGCTTCTCAAACTCACCTCCCAAACAGCTCTCTCCCAGAGCCCGACAATGCTCTTTATCCTACTTGCCTCTCAGGCGGCCTTCTTCCACAATGATTTTGGAGCTCAACTCACCCCTAGAGTTGCTCTTTAAACTTGCCTCCCAGACGCTCTTTCCTAGAGCCTGGTCATGCTCTTCATCTGGCTCGCCTCTCGAGTGTTCTTCTTCCACAACGAGTTCGGAGCTCAACTGACCCCTAGAGTTGATCCTCAAACTCGCCTCCCAAGCGGCTCTCTCCTAGAGCTCGGAGATGCTCTTCATCTTGCTCGACTCCCGAGCGGCATTCTTCCACAACGAGTTCGGAGCTCATCTCACCCCTAGAGTTGCTCCTCAAACTCGCCTCCCAAACAGCTCTTTCCTAGAGCCCGACCATGCTCTTCATCCCGCTCGCCTCCCGAGCAGCCTTCTTCCAAACAAGTTCGGAGCTTAACTCACCCCTAGAGTCGTTCTTAAAAAAATGATCTATCATCATTATGTAGCAACCCTAACATAAAACTATATATGTTAGAGATTTGAAAATTTAATTATAGTTATATGTTATGAGGATAGATCATTTTTTTTAATTATATTTATATATATACACGATTTTTTCAATTTAATCCCTGATTATTTTTAAATTAACTAATTAATCAGTAATCGCTCCTAAACCGATTAGTTCTAAAAACCGATCTTAACCGCCTAGGATTGCGTTCATGATATTCTTTCTTTTATGCAATGAAGAAGATTAATTAAGGTGATGTAAACTTAACTCTATGTAGAGAATTTCCAAGAATATCAAAAGATTAAGTTTACCAACAAGTAATGTCGATTAAATCAAAAATTAAAACTAGTAATTGTTTTGATGGATTTTCAAAAAAAGAAATGTTTAATAAACCCAATTAAAGATCCAATCTTAACAATCTATAATTATACGTCAGCGTTCTTAGTAAGTAAAATATTCAATAATGATTTGCACGCTAATTGGCAAGTAGAAGCACACACTCAATATTTGTGGATGACAGTAAATTCAGATAATATTCTAGAGATGATAGGTAGTAACACAAAAAATAGAGGAGTGTAAAAAATTTACCAGGGTTCGATGAAAGTGTCTTTACCACGGATGGAGAGGAAGATGATACTAATCATCGACGTGAACGGCGTTGTACTCCTCCAAAACTCCTTTCCTTAATGTGAGAATTAGAGTTTATGATTTGAAGTGGATTTGGGGATTAGGGTTTTAGAGTTGAAGTGGATATGGGGATTAGAGTTGCAGATATGAAGTGGATTTGGGGATTAGGGTTAGGGTTGAAGAGGATATGGAGTGGGGGCTGGTATTGGGCGGTGAGGGGAGGAAGTCAGGGGGGTTTGGGGGGTGTTGGGGTGGTCGCACGGGGGTGGCGAAAGTCTTGAAATCACAGATTTAGGAGAAAAAAATAATCATATTTTCTCTTATTTTTATTCTTCTATCGTGTCTCTTTATATACACATTACATTCTTGAAAAAAGGGTACAATAGATTGAGGAGAAGATTAAGGAGAGGAGAGATTTGGGGAAATTTGTTTCATAATCTATAAGAAACATGATATACAGATTATTCTTACTATATTTCAATACTCTCCCTCAAGTTGGTGCATAGATATTGAATATGTCCAACTTGTCCATAAATTTCAAGAATAGCTAATTCGAAACTGCCTTGGTAAGAATATCTGCGAGTTCATCTTCTGATTTCACCTTAGAAATCTCAATAATTCTCTTATCTAATTTCCCCTTGATGAAGAATCTATCCACCTCTACATGTTTCGTGATATCATGTTAAACTAGGTTGGCAGCAATATCACATGCCGCTTGGCAGTCACAATACACCTTAATAGGCTCATTCAGAGAACAATATAAATCTTGTAACACAAGTTTAAGTTATAAAACTTCAGTTATACTTAATGCTACTCCGCGATACTCAACCTCTGCACTAGAGCATGCAACAACATTTTTTCTTTTTGCTTCTCCGTGTAATCAAATTTCCTCCAACAAAGGTAAAGTACCCTAAAGTGGAGCACCTATTATCAACAGATCCTGCCCAATGACATCAGTATATGCCTCAACCTTCAAGTGACCATGTTTCGCAAGCAAGACCCCTTTCCCTCGAGTTTATATATCTCAGAATTCTCATCATAGTATTGATATGTTGTTCACGATGAGCATGCATAAACTGACTCACCACACCTAAGGCATATGACAAATTCGGCCGCCTATGTGCAAGATACATCAACCATCCTACCAATATCTGATATCTCCCTTTATCACATGACACCTGATCAAGATCATTCCAAAGTTTTAGTCTTTCTTCTAACGGTGTATCAATAGGCTGACAAGCAGAAATTCCCACTTCCTTTAACAAATCAAGAGAATACTTTTTTTGAGACAGAAAAATGCCCTTTTTAGAACGAGCAACTTCAATACCAAGAAAATACCTCAAAGGACCACGATCTTTCATTTCGAACTCTTGTGACAAGTAACTCTGTAGTGCCTTTCTCTCCTCAAGATCATCTCCAGTTACTATCATATAATCCACACATATAAATAGAGCAGTAATCTTATATTCTTTCCTTTTTAGGGACAGAGTATGATCTAAATTACTCTGACAATATCCGAATGTCCTTATTAATTTTGTAAATCTCCTAAACCAAGCTTTTGGTGACTGCTTGAGACCATACATTGCTTTTTTCAAATGACACACTTTATTACTATAATGGATGGGTCTGTTTGATCCTAGTGGTAGATCCATATAAACTTCTTATGTCAATTCCGTATGTAAAAAAGCATTCTTCACATCAAATTGTTGTAACGGTCAATCAAGGTTTGCAGCAAGTGACAGTAGAACTTGAACTGTGTTGAACTTTTCTACAAGTGCAAATGTTTCATCATAATCTATTCCATAAGTTTAGGTGTACCCTTTGACAACCAACATTGCCTTGTATCGCTCTATTTAACCATCAAACTTATACTTCACCGTATAATCCATCAACATCCTACTGGCTTCTTTCCATATCGTAGTTCGACTATCTCCCAAGTCTCATTTTTCTTCAAGGACTTCATCTCCTCATCCATAGCTGCTTTCCACCTTAAGTTGGCTACGGCTTCCTGCACACTGTTAGGAATAGATACAACATATTATTGATTCACAAATGACTTATTTGATTCATTCAATCAGTGAGTGAACACATAATGACTCATGAGATATTTGACATTACTAGTAGGATCAGGATCATAAGTAGGTTTTGGATACCTCTAGCGGTACGATTCGGGAGTTCCCTTCTTGGAGCTTCGGACAATGACGACGATTGGTTTTGGGATTTTGACGGTGCTCGTGGTGGAGATTATACTAGCGATGGCATGGATCCGACGGCTCATCTTCAAGGAGGTTCGGCACTGATTGCAGTTCCTCGTGGAGGTCTTCTCCCACTGATTGCAGTTCCTTATGGAGGTCTTCTCCCACAACTAAATCTTAATTCGAGTGATCGTCACTACTTACATCCATATTTTCAACCCTTGTATCCAATTGTTCACTCTGAATAGTAACCACTTCGTCATACGCAAGAGTAAATTTTACTTCGGTACTCCCCCTGAAGTTCAACCTTAGAGGAAAAATACATCTCATTTTCATGGAACACAATATCCATTATCACAAACATCCTTTGAGTTAGTGGGTGGTAACAACGATACCCTTTCTTATTCTTTGCATATCAAACGTAAATACATCGCATAGCTTGAGAAGTTAACTTATTTCGCTCGTGTTGATGAAGGTGAACAAATGCGACACACCCAAATACACGAGGTGGCAAGTTGACGACTGTTGGTGCATTCACAGCTTCAGTTAATGCCTAAAATGGCAGGATGAAATTTATGATACTGTAGGAAACTTGGTTGATTAAGTATGCAGCGGAAGAAAGAGCTTTCCCCCAATATATGAGTGGCATAGCCATGATTAAGGGAAGCACGAATCACCTCGAGCAAGTGTCTGTTTTTTTCTTTCTGCAACCTCATTCTGTTGAGGTATATACAAGCATGTAGTTTGGTAAACAATCCCGTGTTCCACCAAATATTGTTGCAGATATGAAATCAGGTACTCGCTGCCATTATCACTCCTAACTTCAATCGGTGCTTTATACTGCGTCATAACTCACTTGTGAAATTTTTGAAATAAACCACTAACTTCACTTTTAGACTTCATCAAACAAATCCAAGTCATACGAGTACAGTCATCAATAAATGTCTTAAACCATTTTACTCCAAAAGTAGAGTTTTTGGATGGACCACAAACATTAGAATGAATAATCATTAATGAGGGAGAACTTTTACTTAGATTTGGAGGAAAAGAGACATGGTGACTTTTTGCGAGTCCACACACATCACACTCAAAGGTAGAAATATCCAACTTCAAAAACAAACTTGAAAATAATTTACTAAAATAACCAAATGAAGCATGCCTTAGACGTCGATGTCATAACCAAATTTTTGATTCTTCTTGTCCCTCTCGGATCTTTCCACAAATGGAGCTTGAGTCAACTTGCTTGAACTTTCAGATTCTAAATCCAGGTAATAGAGCTTCCGTTTCTAACCTCATAACCAATTGTCTTGCGAGTCCGAATATCCTTTAACAAACAATGGGAGGGCCAAAAAACATAATACACTATAAGGCAGTAGTTATTTGGGCAACAGATAACAGATTAAAATTCAAGGATGGCAAACACAGTATCTAAGGTTAGGTTTTTTGTGAGAGATATGGAATCCTCGCCAGTAACGGTGGCAGGATCACCATTGGCAGTTGACACACTTGATTTGGTGGATGGTTGTAAGGTTTGAACTTGTCTAGAATAAAAAGTGATATGGTCGGTAGCACCCGTATCAATTATCCATGCATTATTCATAACAGAGGCAGAAATGTTAAGACCTTACCATCATTACCTGCAGCTGTAACTAATGTAGAGCACGTCCAACACTCTTCTCAGCTCCATCGGCAATTCCAACAGCGATAGTGGATTCGTTGTAATTCTTCTGCTAAGGATCTCTACTATGATCCTAGTTCTTCGGGTAGTCGATAATCTCATAACAACAAGCTTCCGTGTTGCCATCTTGCCACAATGACTACACTTCCTCAACTCATAAGATAGTTTTGGTCCAGATCGACCCAGGTGGCTCTTTGAAGAACGGTTCTGAGCCACCATTGCAGTCGCATCAGAGGGTTCTGAGGAATTTTTCATGGTGCTTTGTTGACGACAAAATAGAAATGACACAAAAACAAACAAACAACGGATCTAATTGGATCTATGTCACCAGTGTTCGATGACAACGGCTTCGGGCAGCGGCGGCGGCGATGTCGACGTACAGCGGTAATGACGAAGCAGTGGAGAAGGTCGCAGTGGAGGCTTGGTGGTGCGATGCAGCTCAGAGTGTCGTGGGGGCAATAAAGTGGGAGGTTCGGGAAGAGATTGGGGTTTCGAGCAGTCGGAGTCTTCGAATGGGTTCGATCAGTCGATGGTCGGAGTCGGAGTCTTCAAAACTGAGGGTTTGACTGAGATCTGGGTGGTTAGGCATTGGATCAGGAGCTTTTGCAGATGAAGAAGGTGGATGGCGGTATAAGGAGATTTGGTTGTGGCGAGATCTGATTAGCAGGAAGGACGGCAGCGGTGGTGGCAGGTCGGCACAAGAACAGCAACGATAGCAAGATGCACAACAGCAAACAGTAACAAAACAAGATGCCCAACAACAAACATCAACAAGACTAATGAAGAAGCAATCAGATAGCAAAGGAGAAGAAGAAGAAGAAGAAGCACGACACTAGGGGATGTCGACGACGGCAACTATGGGCAGACGACTATAGGGAGCCACGGTGCACGACAGGGGATCAGGATCGAGAGGACGACAGGGGATCGGGGATGTAGAGGACGATAGAAGGTCTTCGACTGGATTGGAAGGATTCGGTGGGATCTGGATCTGGATCTTCGACGGGATCGTCGGAGTTGGTGGGGGTTTGCGAAATCAATAGGAAAAAGAAGAGGGATCGAGATCTTCTTCTTCAGCTTCTTCACCTAGCCTAGGATATTTTAGGCTATGGTACCATCTTGAAATCAGATTTGGAAAAAATTCATATTTTCTCCTATTTTTATTCTTCTACTGTGTATCTCTTTATATACACATTACATTCTTGGAGAACGGGTACAATAAATTGAGGAGAAGATTAAAGAGATGAGAGATTTGAGGGAATCTATTTCCTAATCTATAGGAAACAGAATATATAGATTATTCTTACTATATTTCAACACTATATTTCAACAGATATGAGGAAGAGGACGAGTGTGGTGGTCGGTGAAGGGAAAGAGGGAGTTGCGGGTGCGGCTGAAGGAAGAGAGATAGAGTGAAGGCTGATGGGTTTCGGAATCCACCAAAGAAGAAGAAGAAGAAGAGAAAAAAGAAATGGCGGCTGTTGAGGAGGGGGTGTAATTTAGGGTTTCTCATAAACCATAATATTATCTCAAGGTCACACACACAAGAGATGATTGAAAAGAAAAACTCAATCACAATAATTTTTTTAGTCAGTCTAAAGCATCCCTTCTTATTAGTCTAAAGGCTTATATATTGGATCAAAACAAATCTCCAAAATTTAGAAAATAAAGGGTGCAATTAATAAAACTACTACATATGCATGAATAACTAAAAAAGCTGAATTGAAATAACTAGGCTAATGAAATAGCCATCCTAGACGATGTCTGTACTGATAGAAGAACCCAAAATGTCTCGAACCGATGTCCTCATCATTTTTTCCGGGTGGAAGAGAGCTTGGCCCAGTCGAGTTAAAACCAGCGCTCCTGTCATATTACTCCAAAAGGTCTGAATCCAAGCGCTGGAGCTCTTCACGAACAATCCAGGTGTCCTCCGATGCTGGCTTGTTCTTCCATCACACCAAATACCTATGAATACCACCATCTCTAGTAGAGATTATCAGATCATCTAAAATATTATCCTTTTTTCCGTCGGTGGGTAAGTAGTGTCAGGTAAAGAGGGAAATGCAGGAATTTCACTAATAGGCTGTACGGCAGGCTCATATATAAAAGAATTTTTAGGGTTAAATTATGGTCCTTCTTAGGGTACAAGATTCTCAATATTGAAAGTCTTACTTATGCCAAAACCTTCAGGAAGGACAACGACATAGACATTATCATTGATTTTATGCAAAATTTTAAATGGGCATACAACATGTGCATGCAATATCTTAACGGATCCAGCTAGAAACCGTTCCAGATGAATCTGAACAATTACCTCGTCATCAACATCAAAAGTTTTAAATTTACTTCTAGTGTCTACCTTTAACTTGTAGTTAAAATTGTTGTCTTTAATTTTTTTGAAAATTTCTCAATGCAAATCATGGATGCGGGATGTAAATGTGGATGCAGACTCTGAGACTTTATGATGGTCTAACACGGGGAAATGATCTATGGGCTTCCTAGGACGATAACCATGCACAAATTTATATGAACTCATGTCGGTAGTTCTATTCTTTGATGTGTTGTAGGAAAATTCAGCAACAGTTAATTTTAAATCCCAAGTTCCTAAGTTTCTCCCACAAGAGTACACAAGAGATTGTCAAGACTCTGATTGACAATCTCAGTCTGTCCATCAGTCTGTGGATGGAAGGCTGAAGAGAATTTCAGTTTCGTTCACATCTTATGCCACAGGGTCTTCTAAAAGTAACTCGTGAATTTCATATCCTTATCGGACACAGTTATTTTTGGCAACCCATTTAGCTTCATAAAATTATCGAAGAAGATTTGAGCAACATGAAATGCATCGAAGTTTTTGAATATGGGAGGAAGTAGGTCATTTTAGAAAAACGGTCCACAACGACAAGAATTGAATCGAGTTTCTTTTGTTTTTTCATTAAGGGCCCATAAAATCCATGCTGACATCTTCCTAAGGGCGACTGGGAACATGTAAGGGAGTATACAGGCCTATATTTTATATTTTTTGTTTAGCGAGTTGACAAGTATGACACATGTTAACAAGTGTTGCAACATCTGTTTTAAGCTTAGACCAGTAAAACCTACGTTCCACAGCATCAATGGTCTTGCTATACCCAAAGTGACCAACGAGGCCACCAGTATGCAATTTCCAAACAAGATACTCTTGTAATGATGTACCAGGAATGCACAGTTTGGAGCGATAGAAGAGATAATCATATTTAAGGAAATAATCATCTATCCCTCGAGTGATGTCATCCTTCAAAGAGGTGTAGATTACGTGAAAATATGGACTGGCGGATACTTATATTTTAATCTCTTAAAACCAATAACCTTGGTGCGCAATGTGGATAAGATCATGTGACAACAACTTAGGGTATCCACAGCTTTATTATCAACCTCTTTCTTATGCATAATGGTATACGAATATTCTGGTAGAAACTGTAACACCCTAGTTTCCATTTATAAGATTTTTTGATTTTACGTGTTGTGCATGTATGATTTTATTTGTATAATTTCTTTTATAAAATATTTTTATATAGTATTTGTTCTCTTTATTTTTCCAAAAAAATTTATTCTCTTTAAAAGCCTAATTAAAATCTAGGCCTAATTGTCTTTTAAGCCCACTCTATTTTATTAATTAAATTAATTATTTTAAGCCCATGGTTAGTTTGGCCCATTAGTGAGCCCATTTACTTTAATTCTCTTTTGAAATGGTGTAACTTGTAGTGTAGACTCATTTCATAGATAATTAAATTTATCACATGAACAAATTTTTAAATGGGGGACACTAGAGTGGCACGTGCATGCACTAGCATGTGCAATGTGCACATTTTGTAGTTGGCCAGGTGGGATTAGGAGAGTGGGAGAGATGGGAGTGGTGGAGAGTTGGTTACTCTCATCATGGGAAGTTATTTCAACTCCCTACGTCATCTTGGCCCTTAATCTCTAACCATTTGATCAAATTTTGGCCCTCCATTCACCCTAGAAAATTGTATAAATACCCCCTCCCACACTCTTCATTCTCACACTTGAAAAATTTTAAAAAAAGAAAGAATAGAAAGAAAGAAAGAAAAAAAATACAAGTAGTAAGGCAAAAGATTGAGGAGTGTTGTGAGTTGAAAAGAGAGAGTTTGTGTGTGTTCAACAACAAGGAGAAGGAGGCCGGAAGTGCACTAGGAGAGGCTCGGGATTGCTTGCTCCATAGGAGGAGAAGTCACTTGGTTGCTTGATCTAGGAGGAGAAGGCTTTGTTCATTTATTGTAGGAGATTCTCTAGGAGTTCTTTGATTTTTCTCTCCATTTTAAGTTGAGTGTTTTTCTTAAACTTCTAATTAGACATCATGTTAGGATGTGGTTGACAAATTAAGGAGAAACTCTAACTAATATAGCCATGCATTATGAAAATGAGACAAATTGCTATTAGTTTGATTATATGTTAAAAGAGTGTTAAATTGATTGCCAAACTATGATTTGTTAAATGATTACCATATTACCATGCTCAATTTTGTTGTGATGTGCTAGATAAACAAACACATGCTTGTATGTTGAACAATTGAATAAAGAACTGTGGATATAGGTGATTTTGACTAATTTGTTGTTAAATGACATGAAAAATAAAATTTATTACTGAGATAATTGTACAATGTTAATAAAAATATTATAAGTGATATAGGAAAATTTTAAGTGTAAATTATAAGGAGATTATGCTTATTTTCCCCTAAATTCGAAATTGAACAATAAAATGAAGTAGAGAGCAAATTATGTTGTTTTGTATCAAAAATCAAATTTTATTTTACTGAAATGTTGTAATAAGATGAAAAATAAAATCTGGAATTTTTGAATGAATTTGGAGAAGAAAAGAACTCAAAAATATTCATTTTTTGTAAAAAATTCGAAATAATAGAGACTTAGACTTTAACCCTAAAAACCTCATCCTATATCAGCTTGGTCACTTAGACCATTTGGTTGAAGGTGGCTTTGGCGCTTACTATACCTGTGGATTGGTCTTGGTGGTCTCGAGTTCGAAACTGGGCTCTGCCCTTTGTTTCTCTTTTGTTTTTTTTTGAAAAATATCCGAAACCCGAAACCGATTATATACCCAATTAAATCTCGCCTTGTATCGTACTTGCGCTCTGGCCTTTCTGGTTAGCGCTGGCACCACAGTGCACTGCACTGTAGCAGCGGCAGGTCGTGGGTTCGATTCTTGGTTTCGGCAGAATATAACATTTTTGATTTTTTTGGATTTTAAATTGATTTCTTGGCTTCTAAAAATCCGAAAAAAATACCACAATTATTCTAAAAATATGTAGATCTTATGAAAAATATTGGGGCATTATTTGACTAAAATAAAAGTGATTTAGAAGTGAAAAATTGAGTAGAATTCCATGAAATTTGACATTTGTATAATTATGAAAAGTGATTATTTTCATGAGAAGATTATACTACGTTATAAAAGAGGATTTTGAATGGAAGAAAATTTAAGTGTGTTATTTATGGATTTTATTGCCTAATTTGGGTATTGCACATGAGTGAAAAATACGACTTTGTGACTACTGAATTAAGTAAAGAAAAGGAACTATGATAATCTAATGTGTTTATCGAAAAGAAATTTTGAGCATGAAATACAAGAATTGAAATTGAACTTGATATGTGAGATTGATTCGTAGAAAAGAAAAGAAATCATGTTATTTATGAAAAAGAACCTATGAGTATAAAGACTCAATTTTTGTGATTATGAATTGAAATTGAGAAATAGAGTGTAGTTAAGCCTCATACCGGTATTGAAAAGAAATGTATTGAAATGAAATTTGAGATGAAAAAGACCAAGATTTGGGTCATGTTGAATAAATGGTTAAGACCGATATAGTGGAGGGGCTAACTCTAGAGAATCTATTTTGTTCATGATTCAAATAACTAAGGATTAGATACATAGTGAAGATGTGATGAAAATAAGAGAAAAACACGAGTATGAGGGCCTCGGAGCTACGGTGTGAGAGTATTCACTGGCTGTCTTCACGATGCGTCGTGACATGATGTGGATATGTCTCCAGGAGTCCGTACCGCAGGCAACGCTCGTGGGGTGTTTGGTGACAGCGGGTGGTATCATGTCCTATGACGGAGGCTAAATTGTCCATAGGTTCTTCATGATGCGTTGGGATGCATAGAATCTGAACAAGTGCGCATTAGTGTCATCTAATATAAACAACTGCATTAAGGACTAAGTGCACTGCACAACACGACATCTATAGGATAGTCCCTTGTAGTTCTGCTTGTGATCAAGTTTGTGATTGTTTAAGTATTTGAGAATCGTTATACTATTGGCATAGAGAAAATAGCCATGTATAATATTTCGTCAGTTATAAGCAACTAACGCGCCCACAGTTTCTATGCAAGGTAAAGTGATTAACAAGACTAAAGAATGCATGCCGATTAAAGATTGATTCAAGAGTTGTACATTTCAATTCATGTAAATTGTTGTAAAATTATTTTTGCTGTAAATATGTAATGTAATTATAAATTCTGATGTAACAAAAAGTTTTTATTTCCTTGTAAAATTGTACGAAAGAAGTATAAAGATCATGTGGAACTTCGAATTCAGTTATATTTTGGAATTCGGGGTGTTATAGAAACTCTACCCATCGAGCATGTCTCAGATTCAATTTTTGTTGGGAATTGAGAACTTAGTGATGGCAACCGGGCTAGGGTGACCCACAACCCGCTCGCGACCTGCTCCCTCAAACCCGGCCCATAATTAGGCAGTTCGGGTCCGGGTCGAACCCGCGGGTCGACCCGGGTCGCAAATTTCGGAAACCCAACCCGCTTGATCGACCCGTGAACCCGTTGACCAAGTCAAACCCGCCCGCAACCCACACACTCGACCCACGGGTTTGGACCTGTTTGACCCGCGCGGGTCGAACGTCTGAAACAGAGTCGTTCGCTCTGTTTTGGGCTGTTTTTTAGTTTTTTTTGTGTTTTGATTTCCCCCCTATAAATACCCCCTTAATTCAATCTAAAAACTTCCACACCTTGCTATCTTACTCTCTCTACTACTACTACGGAATTCAGTCTCAATTCAATCAAGTTTTTTCAACAAAGAAGCAAGCAACAAATAAAAAAATTTCGATCGTACCGAATTGTGTTGATTCAACTCTCAACTACGTCTACTTAAACTCCTCCAACAAAGAAGCTTTATCACTCTCTCTCTTTCAACAACTAACGAACTTCGTGATTACGTCTACTACATTTCTCAATCGACTACGTCTACTTTTACTTTTATTTTTCTCTCGTTTCTATATTCGATTATCAGCGAAGTACGGTATCAAAATTTCACAACCCTCCTATCATCTTGATTTTTGTTGTAGTTCTTATTTTTTGTATCATATTTGTTTGTTGGTTTTTTCACTTTTCTCTCTCTCAACCCTCCTATTATTTTTTAGATTTTACTTTTTAACATATACCGACTAGATTGTTTTGTATTATTTCACATACACTAGTAAAATACTAGAAACCTTTTATTTTACATACATTATTACCATGTCTAGATCACGAGGTAGCGGTCGTAGCCAAAGTTGACAAGATTCCACTGGTACTTCACGTCGGCCTCCAATAGTCCCACATGTAGAGCCTGGATTTATATTGAACTCTATGGTAGGAATTCACAATATCCCTACACACGAAATAGAAGAAGAAATGTATGATGTTGACTCACAAACACAACAAATCGAACCCATATGGGGGAAATAAGTGATTGACACAAATATTATGACTATATCCCCGATAAGGATAATCCGAGTGTATTACATAAGATTTGTAAAACTTGTGACAAGAGTTACTGTAATACCCTATAATTTCTAGAGATTATAATATGTATATATATATAATATAAGATGAATTAAATGGCTGCCCTACGGGACTAGACAACATGCATAATTGGGGTACTGTACAGCTAGCAGAATCAAGGTACGCCATTTTGCATCGGCTAGAAAGGAGATCTTGCACTAGATTGTGCATGCCCCGTGCTCAGCGAGGACGCTAATTTCTAAAGGGGGTGAATGTAACACTCCGTAATTTCCAGAGATTATATATATATATATATATATATATATATATATATATATATATATATATATATATATATATATAAGAGGAATTAAATGGATGCTCTATAAAATGACTATGGGAGTGTGCATGGGGGTTTGGCTGTAAGGGGACCCACGGTGATAGCTTCAGCAGCAGCCGCTGCTGCCACGTGGCGCTGGCAGGAGGTGGGGCCCACGGGAGAGAGAGGACAACAATTTTCAGCTGCTGTGCTGCTCAGCCAGCACATGGCTGATGTCATCTGTGGGGGCCCCGCCTTGGCTGCTGACTTCTCTCGCAAGAGAGAAAGAGACGGGACGATGAATAAAACTTGTCCCATATTGGGAGTTCGCAGAGAATAATTAATAATAAATAATATCACCAATGATCAAGAGTCCCCAATCCGGTTAACCACCTTTTGAGAGGCACCTTGTGGTGGGCAGTTGTACTAAATAATAAATTATTTGTCTGATAAATTGTCTGAGTTTCGGGCAAGGGTATTATAGTTACAAATGGAAGAAGGGTCAGGGAACAGGTACAATTAAACGACACATTTTAAATGTACACAAAGGATTATTACAAGACCAACAAGGCCAACAAAAAATCAACTCTACGACCGGACAAATAGATAGTCAACCCTATGATCCCGAACTTGTTCGTCAGAAAATGACCCGACTAGTTATTAAGGATGAGCTACATTTTTCCGATTATGAGAGTAGGAATGTGGAGTCTTTTTAACCAAAATGCAATAAATCCACGTTTTAGAAGAATTCTTAGAAACACACTAAAGTCCGATTGTTTTAAACTTTACAACGAAATGATAGATGCTTTAATTGCACTCATGTATTCTTTAACTTGTAGAGTATCGTTAACTTTCGATTGTTGAAAATGTTGTAACGATATTTCGATGATGGGCTTAACTTGTCATTGGATAGACAGCGATTGGATGATTCAAAAGAGAATCATCTCACTTGCCGCTTTGTCGTATCCCCTTACTGGACTAGTTATTGCAACACGTTTTTTAGAAGTTTGTGATTTATATCATATTCGTGATAAAAATTTTACTATTAGTTTTGATAATGCATCCAACAACAATGTTTCGATTAGTATATTATAAACACAATTAGCTTCTTCATGTAATGAAATTTTTCATGTTAAATGTGCGTGTCATATTTTGAATTTATGTGTACAATATGCATTAAAAGTAGCCAATTCATATAATAATTGCAATTAAAAATTGTGTACATTTTATTGCTTTGAGTGATCTTATACTTCTAAAATTTAAAGGATGGTGTAAAGCTAGGGGAATACATTTTAGAAAATTTTCTAAAGATGTTAAACACCGATGGAACTTTACTTTTGATTTACTAAATGTTCTTACTCAATACAAAGATATTATAAACGATTGCTGTCTTGCAAAAAACATAAAAAATTTATAAATGACTCCTCAATCATGGTATTTTATTGAATCTTTATTACGATTTTCAGAGCCTTTTAAAATCGCAACTGTAAAGTTTTCTACATCTAATGATTCAACTTCTAGTAGTATTTTTATTTCAATCATTACTATGACGCAAACTTTTCAACAAATGATTTCGAACGAATACATTAGCCACATTGTTGTTCCTGCTTATATAAAATTTTTGAAGTATTTTAATCCTCCTCCTATGTTGTATTGTATTGCTATTGTTATGGATCATCGTCTCAAGTTAACGAGTACGAAAAGTTTGATTGAAATATTTTTTACTTTACTTGGAGATGATTCTGAATATGATTGTAATGAATTTTTTGCTAGCTTTGAATCGACATTGAATAACTTGTATGATTATTATGATAGAAAATTTGCATCTAGTAGTACAAATAGTATAGTTACTTATTCTTCTTCTACTTCTAGAGGTAAGGGTAAGAGTATATTAGAAGATGCGACTTTTAATTTACTTTCTCGTATTCAATCCAAAAAACCTAGGACTAGTGCTCCTAATGAATTAAATTGGTATAATCAATAGGATAGTGAGAGTTCTAGCACTAAAATTGAAGTGCTACAATGGTGGAAAGAACATGAAAATCTTTTTTCTATTCTTTCACATATGGCTAGAGATCTACTAACTCCTACTGTTTCCAAAGTTGCATCAGAAACTACTTTTTCTACAAGTGGTAGAGTTCTAACAGACTATTGGAATAGCTTGAAGCTGAATTAGTTAGAGATGCTAGTGTGCACTGAAGATTGGACGAAGGCTGAAGACAGGACTAAAAGAAAAGCGGCATCTAAGCAACTCGCCTGAAGTCCAACAACAAGATTATGGAATTTCAAGCGATGAGATCATAGGTTTAGGTTAAGTAGAGGTGCACGATAGTAGTCTGATGTCCTCTCTTCAATCTAACTTTAGGCTATCTAGAAATATAGATTGTCCTCTTAAACATGTAATTGAAGGAATATGTAAAAAAAAATTACAATATTTTTATGTAAAAATAGTTGTTAAATTTCATAGAAGTTGAAATGAATAATATATACAATTTTGTTTAATTCTTAATCTCTTATACTTGTTATACAATTCTTTTTTTCTTTTAGATTAAAAGAGAGGAAAAAAAAACTGGGGCAGCCCGTCGACCTGCCCGACCCAACCCGGGTTCAACCCGAATGGGTTCACAGGTCAACCGAGTTGGTTTTTTCATTTCCCAACTGGCCCGGCCCGACTAATGGCCCAACCCGACCCGAGCCCACCCGAAACCGGGTCAAACCCGAACAGGTTGGGCCCGACCCGGCCCGGTGGACCCGATTGCCATTACTATTCGTAAGGCTTCATGGTCTGCGAAGATGGCAAATTCTTGCGGTAGGAGGTCATGTCGCCAATAGCGAAGTGACTAAATTACTGTATAAAATTCCTTATCATAAGTGGAGTATTTTTGTTTTGCCTCATCCAGCTTTTCACTGAAATAGCCAACAAAGTGATTCTTTTGACCGAGGACTCTACCTATACCAATACCAGAAGCATCGCACATTACTTCGAAGACTTTAGTGAAATCAAGAAACCTCATGACAAGTGTCTGAGTCATTTTTTTCTTGTTATCTTCAAAGGCTTTAGTGGTTGTTTTTGACCAGACGAACTCACCTTTTTAAATAGTCGGTTAACGGAGCCATGATTGTGTTAAATCCTTGCACAAACTAACGATAGAAGGTGGAAAGACCATGAAAACTCCACACATCACGTATGTTTCGGGGTTCAGGCCACTCAATAATAGTCCTTATATTTTCTGGGTCAGCGGATACTCCTCTGGCATAGACAATAAATCCCAGAAAGATAGTCTGATCAGAAAGGAAGATACATTTGGTAGGAATAACATAAAGTTGTTCCTTCTTCGAAACATCGCGGACCTGTCTCAAATGGTCAAGATGTTGCCCAACGGATCGGTTGTAAATGAGAATATCATCAAAGTACACCACAAGTAACTTGCCCATAAAAGGACGAAGTACTTGTATCATGATTCTCATAAATGTGTTTGGGGCATTCGTTATTCCAAACAGCATGGCCATCCATTCTTACAGGTCATCCTTCGTCTTGAAGGCGGTCTTCCATATTCATCACCAGGATGAACACGTATTTGGTGGTAGCTACTTTTAAGGTCAATCTTGGAAAAAAATATGACACCAGACATCATCTCTAATATGTCATCCAAACAGGCAATGGGAAAATGATACTTCACCGTAATTTTGTTTATGGCACGGTTGTCCACACATATACGTCAAGTTCCATCTTTCTTTGGCATCAACAGAGCAAGGACTTTGCAAGGACTTAAGCTTTCTCTAATGAAGCCTTTAGTCAATAACTCGTCAACTTGCCTTTTCAACTCAGTATGTTCCATCAGATTGATTCGATAGTGTGGAAAGTTAGGAAGACTCGCTTCCGGAACCAAATCAATAGTGTGTTGGATGTCACGCAATGGGGATAACTGGTTAGGGAGGTCAGCAGAAAACACATCTGCAAATTCCTGAAGGACATGAGTAACTTGGGGAGGGATGAGTAACTCAGGCTTTGTAGGGCATCCATCGCCGTAAGTAGGAGAACGATTGTCCCTTTGTCAATTTCTTCCACAGGTTGTTTTTCACTCATATAAGCTACTTCCTTGCCCTTTCTCAAGGGATTTGGTGTTGTCACAGACGAACTAGTTTGTGGTTTCACGGGTATGAACTTTATCTTTACTCAATCGTGGTGGAACACATATTGGTTTCATCGACCATAAATTGCTACATCGAGGTCATATACCCAAGGTCTCCCTAAAATTACTTGACCCACATCCATTTTGAGCACATCACACCAAATTTGTTCCTTGTAGGCTTTGAAATCTACATTGGCCAAATAACGCTATGTTACTTGGAGGGCAATCGCACCAATCCAAGATACTTTGTATGGGTGTGGATGAGGTTCAGCTTTAAGCCCGGTCTTGGCTAGGATTGCTGAAGAGACATCGTTGATGCTGCTTCCACTGTCAACAATCACATTACAACTCTTGCCACCTATTGTTGTGAATGTGTGAAATATAGCAGTGCACTTTCAATCATCTTCTTCTTTTGGGTGTGACAATGCACATCTGACTATATTCAAATGAGGCGATTAGATCGACCAAATATAGTTGAGATACTGGTCATCCTCTTCTTCGTCGAAGTCATCACGGCCATTAGGTTCATAGGAAAACTCATTGTCGGAATCATCAGCAATAACAGCGGTACCTTCTACGATGTTGATCCTACTGGAGCTGGGACAGTTGCCAGCAAGCAACATGGTTGTATCCCTTGCATTTATAACACTTAGTGAGATGATCAATCTTAGAGTAGTCTCTTTTAGTGTTCTTACATTTGTTATCATTTCTAAGTGAATAAGAATTTTAAGTAGGCTTGCTTGAGTAAGACTTGTTGGGGTATTGTGAAGATGATGATTTAGATCTAGAGGGATCAGTGAAAGTCATTCTAGATGAATGATCTCTTGAATCGCTAGACTTGTAGTGAAAACTTTCAATAAGGGAATCCAGATCGAGAACAAGGGCATAAGCCACTGCCAAAGAGTCCACATTTTTATGGATTAGCTCGTTTCTTAGATCGGTTCGTAGTCCAGCTCTGAACCAAGAGAGGATTTGTTCTTCGCTCTCTTTACCTAAAGCATTGCACCGAATGAGAAAGTTGTCGAACTTATCCACATACTCTTGGGTGGATTTGCTTCCTTGATAAAGTTGGTTCTATGAATCTAGCAACCAGATGTGGAACGAAAAGGGCACATATCTCTCAGTGAGCTTCTCTTTCATGACCTCCTAAGTGGTTATGTGTGTAAGGCCTCAGCCTCTGTGGGCATATTCAAGATTGGTCCAGTGTTGTTGAGCCTCACCAGTTAATTTCAACATTGCAAATTTGACCTTCAGGGTTTCGCTCATGTTAAGCCACACGAAGTAGTGGTTCATGGCATAGATCCAATCGAGATAAGCTTGGGGTTCCATATGACCTTCAAAGTGGGGAACATCAGCTTTAACATTCTTCTTGTATTGTTCGTCATGGTCACGATCTTGACGTCGGTCGTCACGATCATTTTCTTGAGATATCTAACGATGAAGCTCAGGGGAAACATTTTGATTCAATTCCACTTGCTCAAGACTTTGATTGATATTAGTGAAAGTTGTTTGAATGGCAGTGAGGGTAGTGGAAATATCAGTGTTGTCCATTTCAGTTCGAAGTAGGGTTCGCTGATTACTATGATTCCTGATTGGGTAGTTTGTGATAGACAAGAAAAACTCTTCAGGATTCATGATGTTGCTGGAAAGACGCATTCACAAAAGGCGAAAAACTAGGGGTCGTGGGGACGTGTGCTTGCTGAAATTTGGGACAACGTGACCTAAGTGCACCTACAATGATGTTTTTTAAAATCAAAATGATCTAAAAATAACCCTAAAATGATCGTAAATGAATGCAGAAATTATGACTAAATGATGCAAGAAGTAAGGTTTTAAAATCTTCGCTCTGATACCAAAATAATGTAAACTTAATTCTAGGTAGAGAATTTTTCAAGAATATCAAAAGATTAAGTTTATCAACAAGTAGTGCCGATTAAGTCAGAAATTAAAACTAGTAATTGGTTTGATGAGTTTTTCAAGAAATGAAATAGGTTTAACAAACTCAATTAAAGATTCAATCGTAACAATCAATAATTATACTTAAGCATTCTTAGCAAGTTAAATATTTAATAATGATTCGTACACTAATTGACAAGTAGAAGCACACTCACACAGACTCAATATTTGTGTATAACAATAAATCCAGATAATATTCTAGAGATGATAGTGTCATGCCCTGCTTCCCAAATAGGAGATACGGAATACGGATACGTGACTAAATCCAGCGAATGATGTTCATTATCCATAAACTGTTAGGATCTTCACAACATTTCACAGGAATAATCAGAGTAGAAAGTAAGAGAATTCAACCACGCATGCATAAATGAGTCAATATACAAACATGAATTTAATTGAAACAAAATATAATAATCTCAAATAAATCAGATCTGGAAACAAGTCAATAATTCGGGGTCACATTGCCTAATACAAAATAATCCAAGTAACAGATACATTTATTCAAAATAAGAAACAGGAAATAATAATAATAGTAGTAAGAACTCCAGGACTAGAATCTCAAATCACCTGCTCCATCATGCAGCTGGTCTCCATAATCTACAATTTAATAAATTGCAGAAAAAGGAAAAAGGAAAAAAAAAAACGCCCGTCAATGCAAGTTACGGGCCACTTGTAGTGCAAGCACAAGTACAGGAATAAAATAAACAAATATAGGGTAACAGCAGAAATAAACATAGCATTGAATAGGCATGTCAACAAGGCAGGATAATTAACATGAATTAGAAAACAAAATCAAGTAACATGAAATACTAACAGGTACAGGATATATGTATTAAGTGTCATGCAAGCAGATAAACAGGTAATCAGGTATACAAGTAAACAGGTAAGAGCTGAACAGGTGAACAGGTGTCAAGTAGCATGTACAGGTATTGTAACACTCCATTTTTTTTTTTTGAAAACTAAGTCTCCAAATTCAATTCCTTCAATTTCTATATCACTTTAATCATAAACTAAGAAAGTTATATTTCAGGGAAAATTTTGGCAGAGTCTCTCCCCTGTAAATTTTGCCCTGAAACACAAAAAGCTTATGGAATTCTGCTCAAAATTCCGTAGCTCACAATCCACATAATATTTTCATGGGCTCCCCAGGCCAAAATGAGCAGATACACATAGGCAATATAATATAATGCTCTGGGGGCCAAACTCATAACGGATTATCAAATATCAATTAAAAACTATAAATTTCTTTGAAAAACGAGGTAAATTTTTAGAAAAATCCTTGTAAAACCTACCACAGAGCCCGGTACTCCACAACGAGATGGGTACGGGTCACAAACATACCACACCACCTCACACTATACTCATCATCGTCATATACATGCTTATACATCCATAATACAATTTAAATCATAAATTTTACTATTCCTATAACTAAATAATACAATTTTTTTTTTTAAATTAAACTTTATCCTACCAATCCACGCTTCACCCCTGCACTGATGAGAACCTGTAACAGTAGGGGATCTAGGGTAGTCCTCAGACTCCCTTAACCCCCCAAACACTAAGGGGTTAGCCATTTCTGGTGTGAGTGTAGTTATTAATCTAATGACAAATTAAAATAGTATAAAGAAAATAATTTAAACTTACGAATACCAAATTAAGATAATGCAACCTGAATCCTAAACACAACAACATCGTCAATACAACGATATAGCAAATACTTTGCCAATCTTGCATTCAACTATTTAATTATCTATAACTTCCCACATTTCATAATATACTTCACATCAACCACGTATATATATATTCTTATTTTACATTCGCATAATACGAATATTCATCTTTCCACACTTATCGTCATATCAGCATTTCACTATTTATATTAATATAACTACATGATGTTATTACATCATTTCTCCAACTCTATTTAGCCATGCGTTTCATTTACTTATTTTATGTCATCAACACACACATTCATCCTGGAAGTTGTGCCGAGGCAGGTAGTTCCCACCATTTCCACGGAAATAGCAGGCGAGTAGTTCCCCGACACACTTCCAAGGTACACAACTCATATCACAACATACTTTCTTAAATAACCATTTTCATACCCAATCTCATAATACAGGTAATTATTTTATTGTGTTATAATAAGTATCACATCATAAACATATGCATTTATTCTCATAATACCACCTTCATTCATGTCTTATGACATAAATACCACATCTCATTGTCCATGCGATTTACTCACATTTCATCACATCATTAACACATCATTAATTAGAATACTTATACTCATTGCATCAAAACCATGTTTTATAGCTCAATCACATCTCATTGTATCACTTTAGCAATTTTCATTCTTATAAACAATAAATCTTATTATCATTTTCACTTAATCCCCAAACACAATCTGGGGCCACAACATATCACACCCCATAGCCGATAGCTTGGGTAATAATCACCGCACCCCAAACACATAGTTTGGGTAATATCACATCACATCTCAAGCCGATAGCTTGGTCATTAATTCACTTCAATCACTTATCATCTTTACTTTACTTAATTCTTCATTTCCATTAATCATTACCATTATCATACCAACTCACCCTGCGAATTATGCCAAGGCAGGTAGTTCCCACCATTTCCACCGAAATAGCGGGCAGGTAGTTCCTTGACACAATTCCAAGGTACAACTCATATCAACTGTATTTTACTTTAATGATCTCATACATAATACAATTACTACGTACTATTCATAATAACACATGTCTCTTTTATTCTCATTTTAATTTAACCACGCACTACATTTATCACTTCCTTTCATACACTAACTCATAACTCATTTTCTTTCACATTTACTTCATTCACAACTACTTTCTTTACTACCACACTTATTGTTAACACTTATTTATTTTATTAGTTTGTCGACCAGTGAGCTACAGTATCCCAATATACTGAAAGCCGACAGCCCAGTAAAACACGCGGACCAATGCCCACACAGAGTCTTACTCGTCCGAGGCTACGTCTTCCTCCTAGCCGAACTAGCGAGGGAACACCGCACCCCAGATAAACTGGGTACTTCCTCGCGACGTCTGTCATCGAGGGAAAAACACCGCACCCCAGGTAAACTGGGTACTTCCTCCCAGCCGATAGCCAGGAGGGAAAAACACCGCCCCCCAGGTAAACTGGGTACTTCCTCCCAGCCGATAGCCAGGAAGGAAAAACACCACACCCCAGGTAAACTGGGTACTTCCTCGCGACAGCTGTCATCGAGGGAAACCGGGCCTCAAGCCGATAGCTTGGGCAAAAAACACCGCACCCCAGATATACTGGATACTTCCTCCCAGCCGATAGTCAGGAGGGAAAAACACCGCACCCCAAGCCGGTCCTTGGGTATTAGGAGGTCTAGCCCAAACCCCCAGGATTGCTGTAGGTACTGGTCAAAAAAATCATCTGTTATTAGCATTAATCATTTCATCTTTTCAGCTTACTTTATCAACACACGCATTTCACTAATGAATTCAATAATTGCCACGGCCTTGACTTTAATCACATGAATTAATAACACATTTTATTAACACGTACCATCTTATCTTTTATCTTACCATTTAATGCATATCCAGTGTCCACAATATTAATCATCACATCATTGTACCACATTTTGCATACATTCTGTCATTCAACATATAAAACCATCATATCATATCAATGCATATTATTAATGCGCCAAGATTATAATAGTAATAAAAGAACTACATTATGTTATTCCATATCGTAAAAGTATCAAAATGTATACTTCATCACATTATAATATCCATTATTATCCATTAATTCACTTCGAACATAATTATAATGTAAACATATATCCACTTACTAATTTCATCAATTATCACATCCCGAGTCAATATCATGATATACATATATATACACAAACATACACCACACATGCGGGTTTCCAAGAAAAGGGGCCAAATCATTTATTTCCTCTAATTTAATCTCATAATATCCAATTATAACATACTAACTCATACATCATGTTTCATATAAGTAAAATCACCTATAAGGGCTTATATGCCCCAAAACATGCACAAAACGGGCACTATAATTACACGGATTTTCAAAACATGATCACAATCACTAATTTCGTCTAATTACATCTTATAACATCCATCCATAGCATGCTAGCCCATACACCAGGCTCCGCATATACCCAATTGCCTATATCGGCCTATATACCCCAAAAACATGCACAAAACATGCACGGGGTAAAAATATGCATAAACGATTTAATATATTTAATTTTTATACTTCAACACATCACATTAATCCATAATATAGGTTTTATATACTTAAAATAGTTAATTTCACCACATATCACAAAAACTCATTTTCGAGCCCCAAAAACCCGTATTTTCATTGAAAATCAATTTTTGCTATAACTTTTACAAAATATATCAAAAAGCCACGAAATTTGGCTACAATATAAAATATTTATAAATACAACATACTCACCTGACGGATCGAGCAAACGATGTCCCACGTCCGTCCTGTAGCCAGTCGAAGTTCGACTTTTTCCTCCTAATTGAAAAATTATAGAACCGATTAGTTTAAAGCTCAAAACTCAACCTTCGGACCTCCAAATTTCAATCCGTCTTCACCCACGCGTCACAAATGACATATGTAGGTGAGCTACATCGATAGATTTCGAATTTGGGTTCTAATACAAACACTCCCTTATTGATCGGAGGCTTTCTAATAAGAAAAATTCATATTTTCTAAATTCCTAAATCCCCTTTGTCCTAATCTCACATATTAGGGTTAATAATAATAATAAGACTCAACTACACTTCCGAACCCATCAAATTCTCACTTAAATCTCGCTCGGGCATTTCATCGAACACCCAGCGTGCACTTTTCACCTATAGTCTATTTCACTCAATTTAATTGAGCTTAAGCCTATTAAAATAATCCTAAATTCATATTAATACTTTCATAATACTCTACACCCTCATATGCATTTTCTACAATTATTTGGATCAAGTTTTCTACCCGATTCCATAAACTCCATAATTCGAGTTTATGCCAAAATCATCACTCCCCATTTTATTCTAATGGCTCACTAAAATTTTTACCACCATACAGAGATAATTCTTATATATATATAACTCTATTTTACAAATCCAAAATCCTAATTTATCAACAATTTACAATTTCTCTTACCATCTACTAATTCCTCCAATCTACCACTTCCAACCTCTCTAAATTTCTCTATTATAATAATCCTACTCCATAGAAATGAACCCAACCAAATTTTATACAACAAACTAAAAAGGGATATACCTTTCCGAAGTCCTCTCCGAAAATCGATGCTAGCACAAGTTAGAGCACCCTCCAATTATTCATCCCTCCAAATTAATTCGAAAATCATGGAGAGATGGAGCGGATTTGGGTGGAGAGAGGGAGGACTAAATGGGGTTCTTCGGTAGGGAGAAGGAAACGGGAAGGAAAGGAAAGAAAAAAGAAGAAAGGAAATAGTGGGGAAGGAAAGGGTTACTTTGGTAATATATTTAATAATAATAATAATAATAATAATAATAATATGGTATATTCACACATGAGCCCTCCAAAACCAATCTATTACAATTAAACCCCAACTCTTTTCTATCTTAATACAAACAATACAAAACACATTAAAATTATCTTATAACAATCCCCCATAATGATAAAATAAAATAAACTATATTTCCTCACAAAATCTCAACTCTTAACTCTAATATATAACAATAATACCAATCTACCACAAGTACTCAAACTAATATCAATATTTAATTAAAATATATCAAAAATAAGTTTTCACCACTCAAAATATATAAAAACAGGAATTTTCGGTATTTTACAAATTCGAGGTGTTACAAGTATCATGTAACAGGTAAGCAGGTAACATGTATCATGTTATGTCAAGTCTTGTATTATTACTATCTAGGTAGCACTTCATGCGTCCCAAACTTTTACCACATGATTGCTATATTCGAACAAGTTATGTTTAGATTTTGTAGTGGAGGTGATAGGGCCGTGTACTCAGAGATCAGGTAAACAGGAACAGGAACAGGTACAGGTACAGGCAGAACCTACTGTTCCTCTTCCGAGTACACCTTCCTATAGGAAAGTGTGCAGTCAGGTAATCAGGTATACAGGTACAGCTAGAACCTAATGGTCCTCTTCTGAGTACACCTTCCTATAGAGAAGTGTGCAGTCGGGTAATAAGGTAAACAGGATCGTGTATCATGTAGTCATGAAACACGTAACAGGTGGGAAACACAGGCCCCTTCTAAGTACACATTTCTATATTATCTACTACTAGATTTTCCCTTAACCCCGACTTGGTTATTTGTTATTATTTTCAAACAGGCATGTATGTGTCACAAACAGGGCAAGAATAACATGGTATAAATAAGTAACAGGTTCAGGTTGAAAGATAAATATGTACAGGTGATAGACAACACATAAAAGGGTAGAACAACAAAAATTCTAATTCAGGACAGCAAGACAGTACTGCACTAAATCTGAAATTCCCGTTGCTACAAATGTGCAAATCTGGATCCGTCAGAAAATCTGGAAAATAGAATCTTGGCCGAATCTAGCAAATATATATATCATATGATAGTTCACAAAAATAAGACTTAAAACAGATTTGTATCCAGAAAACGTGTCTAGCCAGAAATCAGAAGATTGTATTCATAAACAGAAAAACGGCATAAAAACTTACTGATTAAATCCAAGAAAAATCTGGGGTATTCCCTAGTATGTTTAGTAACAGAAAATAAAGTTTCATAATTTTCCCACATAGATAGAGTAGTTAAGTAAAATCAGAAAGCAGAAAGTTACAGCAGTTTTGTAAATCTAGAATCATAAATACTACAGTACTAAAACAACAATATCTTACAAAATATAAGTCGAAATTCAGATCCGTCAAAAGGGTGATAAAATAGATACAGTAGGCTGCAATTTATATTCACAAAGTTCTTATAGAAAGCAAATAGAATCAAGTCGAAATTATGTTTCTTTACTGAACAGTATGAAAATTCTGTATGTATAGTAGTTATTTACAAGTATAGAATAGTTTATAAAAGTCATCAATTAAATCCATAAAAATTAATCCCAATTAGGTCTAGTTGTACTCAGCAAAATATTTGATCAAAATATTATCTTTAACCTCAGTATAAAAATAAATTACGATACAGAATTCGTATAAAACTGGATCTGGAATTTTAAACACCTCTGTAGTAAAATATCCATAACTTGCAACTCATAAATCGAAACTGAGATATTTCAGAAATTCTGGAAAGTAGATAGAGTTCTCTATAATTCATATTCACAAATAATTTTCATATACTGACCTTAATAGGGTCTAAAATCCTAAACAAAAACGGGGTAACAACAAGGACAGAAATATTCTTCATGCATAAAATTCACTAGATCATATGAAACACATCCAAATATTAAAAAAATATGAAATAGGGTATACTAGATGTCCAAGAAGCATGGTATAGGATATTTTACAAGTCTACAACGAGTTATACTACATCGAACACATCATGCATACAAGATCATACAACACCTCATAATCACGAACTCATGCATGTATACAAGAATTGATTATCCCTAACCCTAAATTCATGTCATGTGTGTAATGAGATAACTATGGGCAAACCAACACATAGAGACAAGATACAACAAGGGTTTTGCACAAGAATTGTCTCTATAACACAACTACACTGCATGCGGTATTTAGTACTTGTATTTGCAACAGAAATTAATACAAGTTACCTGCCTTATAGTCGATGACGAGAACGAAGCAAGAACAAGAATAACGGGAACGGATTATCCACAAACTCGACGAACAACGAGCAAAACACACGAACCACGAACAATAACAAACACACGATCACGCACGCACACAAGAGAGAGAGAGAGAGAGAGGATGGCGACGACTGAACAGGGACGACATCGGTAGGGTGCTGCTGTCGTCGACTGGCAGGGCGACAAGGTGACGCAGCGGCGCTGCGATCGGTGTTGGGGTTGTTGGCTGAGGTGGCTGCACAATAGGAGGAGGGCGAGACACCAGGAGGGCACTGCAGGAGGGGCATTGGGGGTCTGGTGCTGCAATTGCTATCGTTGTTTGCTACGGTCGGCGATGCTGGCTTCGGGAGAGGAGAAGGGAAAATGGGGACTGCCGAGGTGGAGGGAGAGGATCGGAAGTGGGTTGAAGAATCGGGAGATGCAGGGAGAGGGAGAACGGAAGGAAGGTGCAGGTGGCTAGGGTTTAGATAGATCGGGTATACGCAGGGGGGTCTGAATATATATATGATGAAGTTAGGGTTAGGGTTAGGGGGCAGATGGGTACGGGTAGTTTATTGGATTATAGGGTTTTGGTTAACGGGTAGTGGATCCAATAGAGTATTGGGTATGGTTTTTAATTAGGGTTTAATAACAAAAATCCAAATAGATATAGGGTGATCCAAAAATAAAGTAGGAACAAAATAAGTAAATAAAAGAGGACAGGAGCAATAAATAATGGGGATAAAAATAATGGCCCGATCAAACATAGATGAAATAATATGAGTGAATCAAGAAAATCAAATAAGAAGACGACAAATCATATAAATGGATATATAGAAAAAGAAGATCTAATACACGGTCCAAACGAGATACAATGAGAATAAATACACACAAAAAAAAATACATCCAAAAATACAAAAAATGGAAAACAGGGGTTACAGATAGGCAGTAATACAAATAATGGTGTCGAAAGAATTTACCGGGGTTCGATGAAAATGTCGCTACCATGGATGAAAAGGAAGACGATGCTAATCGTCATCGTGAACGGCGTTATACTCCTCCACAGCTCATTTCCTTGATGTGAGAATTTGGGTTTAGGATTTGAAGTGGATTTGGGGATTAGGATTTCGGATTTGAAGTGGATTTGGGGATTAGCGTTAGGTTGAAGAGGATTTGGAGTGGGGGCTGGTATTGGGCGGTGAGGGGAGGCAGTCACGGGGTTTCGAGTTGGAAGAGAAGGCTGCGTCAGGGTGGAGGAGCAGTGGGGTGTTGAGGTGGTCACTCGGTGGTGGCGATAGGAGGAAGAGAACCGGTTTGGTGGTCGGTGAAAGGAGAGAGGGGGGTGCAGGTGCGACTGAAGGAAGAGAGAGTGAGTGAATGCTGATGGGTTTCGGAATCCACCAAAGAAGAAGAAGAAGAGAGAAAAGAAATAATGGCTGTTAAGAAAGGGGTGTAATTTAGGGTTTCTCACAATCCCGAATATTATCTAAGAGTTTCACACACAGGAGATGAATGAAGAACAAAAACTCAATCACAATAAATTTTTTAGTCAATAAAAAACATCCCTTCTTATTAGTCTAAAGGACTATATATAGGCTCAAAACAAATCTCCAAAATTCAGAAAACGAAGGGTGCAAATAACAAAACTACTACATATGCCAAAATAACTAAAAATATTAAAATGAAATAATTAGGCTAATAAAATAGTCATCCTAGACGATGTTAGCATTGGTAGAAGCGCCCAAAACGTCTCGAACCGATGTCCTCATCATAAGACTTTGTCTTTTGTTTGCAGTGCAGAGGGATTAGATACGACAGTTGGCACTGTAAAAATAATTTAATATGCTTATTCTATTAATTTCAATTCAGGAAAAAGTTCACAAATTATCTTTATGATTATAAAGACTATAATCATATTGTACCTTTGATTGTGTGCTTGGACATGGCATTACTTCTAATATGTAAGAGCCAATTATCATATATAAACAAATAAGTTATACAGTTAATCTCAGAACCATGTACTAAAATATTTTCTAATTAACTTTTGTGCAGTAATAGGGCCCACCATATGTTCTCGGGCTGAGGCAAACTCCCGAAATGGGGCTTTCATACATACCAAAAAAAAGAAAGAAAAAAACTTATATATTGCAACAATAAATTTAATTAATTAAGCCCAAATATCAAATATCAAATTAATTAAGCCCTAATCTATTAATTTGAAAGTTGAAACACTAGCTTGAGACTCGCAACAATAAAACAATGAAACAATTAAACATACTGAAAAATAAAATATGGTAAGAAATAGCTACCAAATAGTAACATCAAGCGACAAGAGCAACTCAGCATCAAGAGCAAGTAGCTACTCAGCAAGAGCAACTCAACAACAGCAAGAGAAAGTCAGCAACAACAACAACAACAAGAGCAATCAGCAACAACAATCAAGAGAGCAATCAGCAAAAGGTAAGAGCAAGCAGCAACACTGAACAAGAGAGCAATAGCAAGAGCAACTCAGCAAGAGCAAGTGAGCAACAACAACTCAGCAACTCAGTAGAAAAAGTAACTCAAATACAACTCAACAACCCGGCAAACCCACACCCACAGCACAACAACAACAAGAGCAACTCAGCAAGATCAACAGCAACACAAAGTCACCTCCAATCCATCTCCGATTTGGGATTTAGAATTAGGGTGTAGGAATTTGGACTTGATTTAGGACTTTAGGAGTTAGGAGATGGAGAAGGAAGTCGGAGTTGGAGAAGGAAGTCGGAAATAGGAGACGGAGTCGGAGCCCTCAGAAGTTTGAGGATTTATATTAGGGTTTAGAAATTTTGGGGATTTAGATTATGGATATTTAAGAAAATGAATTGTGAGAGTGAGATTTGTGGAGAAAGACGATTGGAGATGGATTGGATTTGGAGAATGGAGGGTGGGGTATTGAAGTGTGTGGGTCGGATCTCGGAGGCGAAGGCCGGTCCGGTGGGGGGTGCGGATTAGATTTGGAGATGGATTTCAAACCCCAAATTCAATCCATAAATCAACAAAAGCCCAAATTCATTCAAAGTACTAGCCCAATTAATAACAAAAATATATAAAGGACCAAATAATTAAATTCGGGGCCTCTAATAACAATTATACAGTCTAATCTTATTTTACGGGCAAAATACATAACTACAAGTATAAGGGGAAAAAAAGTTTGGGACCCCTAAAATTATGAAAAAATTGGGGGCTCGAGGCGGCCACCTCCCCTATCTCAAGTAGGGGGCCGGTCGTATGCACTAACTGCAACAATTGCCAAGCTTATAGTACCGCCATTGTCTATTTGTGTTTTCCTCACCTATCAGTACTGGAAGACGATGGTTCCAATTGATGCTATAGAGCAATTTCTACAAAATCAGACAGATATATTAGTTATGTAAAGAGCACGAAGTCAAATTGCTCTTTGCCAAGCTAACGAGGCGGGGGAAGAATAAGCCCCATAGTCTGTTTCAAACTCAGCAATTTCACTTTAAGAACAAGTCTGTCATAACACCAACATGGTATGCCTACAATGATATCATCTCAATGACAAGCAACTTCAAAGAAAAGAAAAATAGGGCAAGGAGGATTTGTATCAGTATTCAAAGGGGAGCTTCCTGGTGGGATGCTTCTTATAACACCCCGTGTTAAAAATATAATATATACATATATATATATATATATATATATATATATATATATATATATATGTTGAAAGAAATATATGTGCTGTTTGATTTGGGATTAATACTTGATGGCATGAATGTAATAATCTCTTGAAAAATGAAATGAATAGTGCTTGTGTGGGGTCCCACGGGTATTGAACAGCATACCTTGGCTGTGATTGACTTTGGTCAACATGCCAAAGATGACATGGCGATAACCATGGGGCCCACCATGGTATTAAGGCATTTCAGGCTGTGCTTCATGAAGTGCGCTGACGTTACACAAAGAAGACAGCGGGGAAAGTGTTGAATAATGTCCCATATCGGATTTCAAAGTGAATATAATAATGTATAAATATAATAGCCTATGATCAAGAGTCACCAATCCAGTTAACCACCTTTTGAGAGGCAGCCTGTGGTAGGTAGTTGTACTACATAGTATCTAATTTGTCTTATAAATTATATAAATTGTCTGAGCTAGGGGCAGGGGCGTTACACTTCTAGTTTTTTTTTTTTTGAATAAAAAAGATGACATCGTCATCGCTTCATTAAAGAGAACTTAACGAAACACAGTAGAGTCCAGTACATATAGCTACATGAAACCAAAATCTGACCTTAAACAAAGCGAAAGATACAGTCGCTAATCTAGAGCATAAAAGAAGATACAGATAACAGTAAAATGGTCAACATCTAGAATAGAGCCATCTCTGTAAACCGACTAAGATCTAGTCCTGCTCTTCCATTCTGAGCCTCTTCTTCGTCCCTGCATGACCTGCCCAATCGTAAATAAATGAAAAAATTTTATGCATCATGACTGAAAGTCTATTATTCACATTACGAAAACACAAGTCATTACGATCTAGCCAAAGTCCCTACAGAGTAGCTGCCACCGACATATCCTAGGTTAATCTATCGTTTTTCGTGATTCTGTCAAGTCTCCAACTGCCCCATACCTGAGAACTGGAGCCAGGAACATCCAAGCAACCGAACCCTAAACAGACCACCTCCCAAGCTAACCTAGCCTTTGGGCACAAACATAACACGTGATTTGTGTGTTCATCTTCCTGATTACATCTACCGCATGTGATAGTGATAGGTAAGTTTCTTTTCCGAAGATTAGTCTTGGACAGAATAGCATCGTACTGAATGAGCCATATGAAAACCTTAACCTTCATTGGAGCGTTGATGCTCCAAAAAATTCTGGCCTCTTCGAATTCCTCCGTCATTCAGCAAGCTATACATGGACCTAACTGAAAATCCTGAGTTGGGATCCAGGCTCCATACCCTTTCGTCTTCAGCATCATTAGTATACCGGCCTTCTGTTCTAATGATGTTATTGATGGATTGGAGCTGATTGATGCCATCTTGTGTGAGAAGTTGAGTACCTCAATAGGTAATCTTTGATTATGCCATACGTCAACAACCAGCACATCCGTGTTTAACATTGCTGCCGCTGCTTCAGGGAACAGACTCAGGAGGGCGTTGCATCCACACCATATGTCCTTCCAGAATCTAGTGTCTTTTCCAATATCGATTCTACATGTAGTGTTAGCGTGGAAGATATCTCCTACTCTTGCCACCCCTTTCCACAAGAATGATGCTTTCCCTTTCCCTCTTTCCCCTCCGAATCTGTATTTTTTTCTTCTTCTATATGCAGCAAATGACCTAGCCCACCAGAACCTACGAGTATTCTTTATTTTCCAACACCACTTACAGAGCAGAGCTTTATTGATATCTCTAAGATTCACAACCCCCTCAGCCATCCAAATTCCTTTCTCTTGCACACCCTTCCCCATCTAACCAGGTGGAAACCTTTATTGCTCTCATCCGCTCCTTTCCATAGGAATCTTCTTTTGCATTTGTGTATTTTTTTGATGACCCAACTTGGCAACTCATACATCGACATTAAATACATTGGGATACAACTGATCACAGAGTTGAGAAGCGTTACTCGTCCACCCAAAGATAGAAATCTTCCTTTCCAACCGTACAATCTCCGCTCTATCTTCTCTATTAGCGGTTTCCAATCATCCCATTTCAATGCCCCAGGTCTAATGGGAATTCCTAGGTAGGGCAGAGGATAATCACCAACCTTGCACCCAAGGATATTTTTGATATTGGTAATTGAAGAGGTTAAATAAGCACTAATAGAAATAATGCAACTCTTGCCCACATTGACTTTCATCCCAGTCCATGCCCCGAAATATTTAATCACTAGGGAAAAAGTAGTGGCTTCTTCTTCACTTGCCTTACCGAACAGAATAGCATCATCCGCATACTGAAGAATTGACAAAGATTCCATGATGCCCTTGACTTTGATTCCTTTAATGACGTATTTTCTCTTCCCTTATTAATCATTTCTGTGACGCCGTCTGCCACAATACTGAATAACAAAGACGAAAGTAGGTCTCCCTGTCTTAACCCTCTGCAGCACCTTATTTCTTTTCCGAGAGTTCCGTTGATCTGAACAAATGATTTCCCACCTCTCAAGCATTTGTTAATCCACATAATCCAATTGGCTCCAAAACCCTTGAGATGTAGTGCCTCGTCCACGCAATCCCATTCAATTGAGTCATATGCCTTCTGAAAGTCTAATTTTAAGCTAAAGCCATCCGCTCTATCTCTATTGCCTCTAAAAATAATTTCATGTGCCGACGCAATGCTATCCATAATCTCCCTGCCCTTGATAAATCCACTCTGAGCCTCTCCCACCACATTGTTCAGGATTGATCCTAACCTCTGCACCAACACCTTAGTAATAATCTTGAAAGAACCTTTAAGGAGGCTGATGGGTCTAAGATCATTAGAGTTGCAGACCGTCTTTTTTTTTGGGATTAATATGATGTTAGCATAGTTAAGTTTGTCCAACTCCGTCGTTCCATCAAAGAACTCTTGAAAGATGTTTATTAAATCTCTCTTAATAACCTTCCAGTAAATCATGTAGAAGAACATAGGAAAACCATCCGGAACGGGCGATTTGTCCTGTCCCGGATCCTTGATTGCTAACAAAACCTCTTCCTCTTCGAATTTGCCTTCAGGTTCATCGCTACCAGCCAACCTTGAGGATTTCCACATTTCTGGGGACAGTTTGCATCGATAAGGTATGGTAGTTCCTAGTAGCTTCTTGAATTTGTCGTTGATATGCTTCTTAATAATCTCCTCATTCTCAGTCCACGCTTCATTCACATTCAAACTTGTGATGAAGTTTTGCCTCTTTCGTCCATTGGCAACTTTATGAAAGAATTTCGTGTTTGCATCCCCTTCTTGAAGCCATTGAACTCTTGATCTTTGTTTCCAATACATCTCCTCCATCTCTCCTATGTGATGAATCTCGTGGCTACAGTTGATCAGCTCCTCGGCTTCTATATGGGCCAAGTCTCTCTCTTCTTGTAACACTTCCAATGCCTGAACCATTTTCCCAAGCTCATCCAGTCTTCTTTTCAATTCAAATACCAACCGCAGTCAAAGATTCTATCGTACTCTTCCCAGAGTCCTCGATGAATTTATGACATCCACCATGCAACGTCCAAGCCTTTTCAAATCTAAACTGGTGACTCACATTCTTGTTCCCATCCCCGCACTCTAAACCCATAGGGCAATGATCAGAAGTGAGTCACGCGAAGGATTTGACATAAGCTAATGGGAAGGATTCTTCCCAATCAGTAGAGACTAAAATTCTATCAAGTTTGGCAAGTATTGGATTCGCCCGCCTATTTGACCATGTGAATATTCTATTTACCGGCTCAATCTCCAGGAGAGCCAAATCATCTATAGTCGAATTAAAAACTCCTATTTCTTGGCTACTAGCCCATCTACCGTTGTGTTCGTGTTGGAATCTAGTGATATTGAAATCTCCTCCTATCACCCACGGGCCCGTCCAAATTTCTCTAATGTTTTTTAATTCATTCCAGAATTGGCCCCTACATCTAGAATCATATGGACCATACACAGATGTTACCATATGCTCCCAATTATCAGCCCTACGCCTAATTCGAATGGTAATAGAGAAATTGCCAATGAATTTGTCTAAAATCTCAAACCCCCGCATATCAACCCCTATGGATATACCCCCAGAATAGCCGATGGCAGGTTTGAACCTCCAATCAAAAGATCCACCAATCTTAAGAGAACGAAAGTCGTTAGTGGTAGGGTTATCTAATCTAGTTTCTTGCAAAGCACAAATAGAGGGCTTCTTCTTAGAGATAGTGTCACTAATCAATCTTTTCTTTGCTTTTTGTCTCATTCTCCTAACGTTCCAGAAAATGTAAAGCATTAAAACAAAGTTGACTCTTATACTCAGTCCTCTAATATGACCTCCAACCTAATTTCCAACTCCCCTGGATTCCCCTCGAATGATTTGCACCTGTTTTAATTGTTCCGTTCTATTGGTTCTCATGGCTATTCCGTATAGACTTGCGTAATAAATAAGAGAGTCATCATTAAGCAAGTTCAGAATTGGAAAGTTGTTTAAAGATATACCTCCACATGCAGATATCGGATCCTTAGACTTTGTCGCCGCCTTTATGAGATCCTCTTCTCTCGGACCCTGACTGCCCCATTTGTCCAGCTGTCTTTTACTCTTCCTTTGATATTCTATTGCTTTCTTGTTGCCGCTTGGTATACTTTTCTCCAGGATCCGTACCACCTGCTCGGAGTATTGGTACTCGCCAAATTCCATATCATAATCCGAGACATGATTGTCCTCTGTAACCCCTTCTAAAGCACCTATAAATTGATCCTCTGAGAAGTTACCCTCCTGTTCGTACACACTCTCTTCTGTTGCTTTAAATTTTCCTTGCTCTTCCTGCTCCTCCTCCTCAGTCATCTTATACGCTACATCGGGATCACATTCCATGACTCTCTTTCCTTTGATCTTATATGACTCCTCAGCATTAACAGAATAGTTTTTCTCAATTATACTCATTGCCTCTATACCCAGCCCAATCTCAGGCCCACTAACGAAGCCCTCTGATTTTTGATCCAGCGCTCTCTTTACTTCCTCCTTAATGGCCTCCTCGAATTCTGCTCTTGATAAAGTCAAAAGTCAGCATCCCTATGGCAGCTGGCCCCCCCTACCTCAAACTTCGCCCCTTCACTTCTTTTCAAAATGCCTGCAGACACCATCCCTACACCTGTCCCCTTCTTCGCCACGTCAAGTCTAGGCGCCGCTTGAACCTGTCGTTGTCCTGACCTACGCGCCAAAAGACCAGGCTCCGTTGCGTCATCCCTATTTTGAATTGAACGATTCTGATTAACTTCTCTCTCATCCGATGATTGAGGATCAACTTTGGCCTTACCCCCAAGCGAACGCTCTGAATTGACTCTTGGCGAATCCAACGGCCATTGCGCGTCTTCTACCTACCGATCTGCAATGCCCACAACGTTGCCCACCTCGATCGCTCCCCCAGGCCTAAGGGAAACATTTTTCTTAGTCTCCACAATAATCTTCTCTTCAAAAACATCCTGCTCGAATTCTACCATGATCATCGACGGAATCACATCCTTACGCTTAACTTCAATTCGAATACGAGTGTATTCCCTGCGTTCTTGAACCATGGTATTTCTGTCTATGTCGATGAGCAATCCAAACCCTCTAACGAGATTCTGAAACCCTGTTTGAACCCAACAGTAGTAGGGGAAGTTGAATACTCTAATCCAAATAGCCGGTAAAGATTCAGCTTTGATCGCTCCAAATCTGTGCGACCATCTTGTGAAGGTAATGTAGAAATTCCTACCCTCGAGTCCTTTCAGGTCCAGCACCTCTTGCACTTGCTCCTCTATTTGGCAATGAACGAAAAAATTATTTTTGCTGATTTGTTGAGCTTCCTACTTCCAGTTGGTCGTAGCTCTAGTAGTTGCAGTTAAAATATCCGCAATATCGTCCTTCCTAGGGTTTCCGCTCTGAGCCTTCACCAGAATGCAGTTACTGAACCTTCTTTCAAACTTCGCCATGATCGGAGTAGGCGTGATTGTTGCCCTATAAGTCTTCCTAGTGCCGGCGATGCTTTCCTCTATGATACTCAATTGCGAGGTGAAAGATGCAGCTGGCTTTAAGTACTGTTTAGACCTCGCCTTCCCAATGGCTGTTGATCTCACGCACTCCATCGAAATATGCCCATATTTTTTGCAAGATAGCAAAACCAGTCGAATTTGCAGTTATTGATTGAATGGCCCACTTTGGCGCATTTGTGACACTTTTGTTTGTTGTCGACTTTGGTCGTCTCCGTTGAGCTAACGCTGCTCCTTCTTCCGGCGCTCTTCTCAACTAATCTCAGTTTGTGGGGTCTCACCAAGATCCATTCTCCTTCCTCGTCTTCTTTTTTCTTCGTGGCCTCCCTTTCCGGCGACTGCGCTTTGCGTCGAGCTTTATGCTCCACCGTAGCACCGTAGCCATCCTTCATCACCTCTACAAACGATCTCCTCTTGGAATCGTATGGAGAAAACCTCTCAAGATCTTCCTTTGGAGATACTCTTCTCTTTCTGTCCTCTATATTTCTTCCATCTCTTGTTCTTGTCTTCTCTCTCGACTGATCTCTATGATCAGGTCGAAGCTCACACCACTTCGAGCTAATTCTGCCTCTAATGTAGCCACCTGAGACTAATTCCTCTTCATAATGCTTAAACGGCCGGCGATCACCTTCGAACTCTCTCCCCTGCTTGGACATGGCTGGGTTGATGTGGTTGTAGGCATGAGTAAAGTTGCTGGGTTAGAGACGATGGTGAACAGAGTTGGTGGTGCTATCTCTCATTCTTTTTAAAATGTTATGTTGTTAAGATGTTGGGAAATTCTAAGTACAAAGGTGAAGAGTTCATTAGTGAAGTTTCTACTATTGGCAGGAGGTTCAGCTTGTTGGGTTTCGCTCACAGGGATCAAAGAGCGCTCTCGTCTATGAGCTAATGCTCAGTGTCTCTGAACAAGTACATCTTCTCTTCAGGCGGGGCACAGGATAAGTTCACAATGGAGAAACTCAATGAGATAGAAATAGGTGTTGCTAGAGGAATTGATTATTTACACAGGGGTTGTGATATGAGTATCTTACATTTTGACATAAAACCTCACAATATACTCCTAGATCAAAATTTCAACCAAAAGTGTCAGATTTTGGATGGGCGAAGCTTTATCCTAAGGACTATAGTCTAGTTTCTATCAGTGTTGCAAGAGGTACAATTGGATATATATTGTTAGGAATTGTGGCCTCAAATACACGTAGGCACTGAGTACTTGAAGTTGGAGAAGAAGAGGAGGAGACAAAGAAGCAAGAGAAGACAAGCAGCGAGTAGAAGAATGTAGCCTAGAGGGTTACGGTTGACCGACCTGGGGGTGCAGTCGACCGACCATAGCTGCTGAGAGTTCTTCGAGTGTACAGGTCCAACAGAGGAAGGGACAGTCGACCGACCTTAGGGGTGTAGTCGACCGGTCAGCTCTCGGGTTTGGTTCTACACGTTGCGGTCGACTGACCTTGGGGGTGCGGTCGACCGACATCGGCGGCTGATTGTTTTTGGGCTTACGAGTTTAAAAGCCCAATTGCTAGATTTGTGTTTATCTTTTAGGGTTTACTTGGGGCTATATATATAGCTGTAGACTTTAGGGTTTAGAAATCTTTGATAATCTTTCGGAAAGCCGTTATCATTATTCAACTTCAAGAGGGGATTGTACCGAGTATTTCAAAGGTGAGAGAGAGAGATTGAGAGTTGTAATCTCTTTGTAATCTTTGTATTTCTTTGGGAATAAGAAGTATTAGTTATCTCTGCATATTGATTGTGTTCTTATGAGATCTTGTTTAGTATTGTGGTGGCTTGTTCTTGATTCATCTAAGTTTTGGGAGTTTCTATTACTTGTGGTGCACTTTTGCTATTAGAACTACGAGTTGAGGGTAGATTTCTCTGACAAGTGGTATCAGAGCAGTTGGTTCGAGATGGCCGATAACAAGATGAAGATCGAGAAATTCAATGGGAGTGACTTCGCAATGTGGAAGATTCAGATGATAGCGTATCTTCGTCAGAAAGATCTTGATGGTCTGTTGTTTGATGAGAAGCTGGAAGCTGCAGACAAGGATGCGAAGGTCTTTGCGGATTGGAATCGTTTGGATCAGAAGGCGCTGGGGAAAATTCAGTTGGGGTTGAGTAGGAAGCCGTTATTTCATATCTCGAAGGCAAAGACCACAAAGGAGGCTATGGAGATTCTCACTGATATGTATGAGAAACCGTCGGCATCTAATCAAATTCTTTATCTAAAGAAATTGGTTAATATGAAGTTGAAGGAAAGGGGTTCAGTAGCAGAGCATGTGAACAATTACTGTATGGTTTACAACCAGATGGAAACTGCAGGTTTGAAGTTTTCAGAGAGGCTGCAATCATTGTTACTTTTATCTACTTTACCCGATAGTTATGGTATGGTGGAATAGACTATTACAGGCACTATGATAGATTCGACGACTCTACAGGATGTGGCGAGTAGTATTCTGAACGAGAAGGTGAGAAGGGTGAGAAACGGGGGATATCCATCATTATCTTCTAGAGATTCCACCATGTACGTTGTGAAGAGACGTAGGAGATCTAAGAGCAGTCGAAGAAGAAAGGATCAGAGTAATTCATCTGAGAGTGGATCTGATGACAGCAATGGGGGACATATGCCTGAGTGCTGGTATTGTCACAAGAAAGGTCACATGATGCGTAATTGCAAGACTTATATGAAGAAGAAGCAGGAGAAACCGAAGAAAGATAACCCAAAGAAAGTTTAAGGAGGACTTGTTGAGAAGTTATGCTTATCAGCTCGAAAGGAGTTGGGCACTCAAAATTGGTGTATTGATTCGGAAACTTCTTTTCATTGCACCCCAAGGAGAGAGATGTTTGATGACTGATGTGAATATTTGCAAGTATATAAAATCGCAACAAGTAGTATAGTTTTAGTGAAAAGAGTGTCGACCCCATAGGGACTAATTATTTTATTAAGTACCGAAATTACTAGATGAATCACTATTTGGAAAATCGAAATTAATAAAGAAGACAAATAAATTAAACTAATCAAAAGAAAACTAACTAAATTAATGAAGAGGGAGCGGGCTGTGAAATTTTTTGTAATTTATTAATGGCAAAATTAATTGTAGGGCTTTTGATTTCACCTAGTTTATCACACACAATTTATAACTCCATATGAATAAAAAGATTATTTTTCCAAGTTGTAGACCAAAATCTCAAAATTATTCAATACTCTCTCTCAAGCAGTATCAAAAATATTCTTAACTAATTATTTGTCTTAGTTCATTTACAAATTATCAATTGAAAATTCATTAAGATCTATGGATTTCTTAACGGTCACATTAACAGTAGTTCGCTCCTATAACGGTGTTTAATTTTTATTAATGACAAATTACCAGTTCGGTCTCTTCATCACCAATTGTACGCATTAAGAATAAAAATCAACACACAACCATGAAAAAATAGAAAAATAATATGGAATTAAAATTGTATTTTCAAAATTAGGCTACATCGAAGCCCTAGAAAAATAAATTTAGTTCATAATAAATTTATTGCAACTAACAAATACAGTCTTGGATTGCATGATAAAAATTAGAGAGAGAAAAGAGATACAAAAAGAACTGCTTTTAAAAAGAAATTGCAAACCGAAAGGCCTCGAACCGCGTTCCGAAAAGCAAAATCAGTAAATACAATCAATTCCTCTCTCTTTCTGTCGTCTTGAAGTCTGAGCCAGACCCAACCACGCGTGGTCGAGAGGAGCGCTTGAAGCACGTGCCAGCAGCCTCAGAACTCGCTGTCACGTCAGGTCGAAGCACGTCAGGTCGAAGTCACGTCAGCACGAATTGGGTCTGCCTGTCAGCGCCTGTAGTGTGCCAGGTCAGCACCCGGTCACGTCGCCTGGTCTCGGTCTCGTCTCCTTCTCGAGTGGGTCCCGCATGCCAAGTCAGCACTGCTTGTTCCTCTCTCCTGCTCGTTCTCTGTTTCGTCGTTTTCTCCTCTGGTCGCTGACGTGGCGCTCGAGAGTCGTACGGTACGTCAGCTGAGAGAGAAAGCCACATGCTGCTCAACGTCGCGTCTCGCAAACCACGCCGAAGACCACATGCCTGCTCTCCTTTGTTTCGTTTCTCTTTTATTTTTTTATGTTTTTTTTTAATTTTATGATAAGGGATCAGCCGTCGCTCTCTCCCTTCGTTCAACGCTCTTCTCTTTGTTCAATCTCCTGTTGTATTTATAGGAGTAGGAGACGCAGAATTAGGGTTTACTTTTACAGAAAGAATCCCTCTCCTTATTTATTTGAAACACATGCTGCACATACAAAATAAAATCAGAAATTAGGATTTTAAAAATAAAATTAATTAGTTTAAAATTAATTAAACTAACTAAAAATCATATTAGCTTATTTAAACCATTTAAAAATTATTTATTGCACTTTTAGCTCTATTAGCAAATTAAGATTTAGATTTTGCATTTCACACGGTCAAATTGTAAAATTTAAATTCAAAAAATAAATAAAAATAAATAAATCATTAAGTTTGTTTTGTTTGTTGATTTTTACCAAAAATCTTCACTCTTTACATCAAAAATCTTATTTCTTCAAAAATAATTAATTACTTAAAATCTTATGGAAATAAGATGAATTAAACACAATATAGACGAAAACAAGCAATTTTAATAGGTAAATGAGTACAAATAATTGTATAAAAGTTAGACACATCAATGACTACGAGGAGGGTTCTTTTGGAGTTGTGATCATGGAGAATGGTCACCGGTGTCCTGTACGTGGGGTTGGTATTGTTCATGTGAACACCATTGATGATCAAAGTGTTGTCTTGCGGGAGACAAGGCATGTTCCAGACTTGAAAAAAAATTTATCCCGATTGGAAGGCTAGACAATGAGGGGTTGTCTACTACAGTTGGTAGTGGGGAGTGGTGTATAGCTGCAGGTTCAATGGTGATTGCAAAAGGAAAGCGTGAGGGAATGCTGTATTTGCTTAGAGACGTGAGAGGCATTTCTCCTGTAGTTGAATCTCAGCCGGAATCGAGTAGTAGGTTATATGAGGTGCAACCGTGTTCTTTCAGTTGTGGAGGGGAGATTACTAATTTAGTGGGAGCTGCTGGCCATGGAAGTGATCCTAGAAGACAAGATGCTGCGGTGAGGGTACTTTGCGATATGGCAGTTGAAGCTTCAAGTCGCTCTTGTGAAGTAGAGAGCACTGGTATCGATGTGCGTGGTGATGTCGATGAGGGTAACCGAATTGGGACTGTAGGGGTTGAACAGCCTGCAGAGTTTGTGGAGGTGTCGTCCACGGAGGTTTCAAGTGTAGAAGGTGCATTGAGAGACTTTGAACTATGTCCGGTGTTGATGGAGATCTTGCGAGGTGGGGAGTCTCATAACACGGAATCCGACACGGAAGATTGTTTCTCCGGTATTCGTGCTCTATGCGATTGGTGGAGTACATCCTTCATGAGGAGATGAGGGGTGGTTGGTGCACTCCACGTGGTGGAGTGGCGGAGGTGCTCTTCATGAGAGTGGGGAGTACTTGGGTCTTCCATGAAAGTGGAAGATGGCAGAGATAATGCGAGGGAAGATTGCAATAACTTTGAAGCGTGGTGTATTTGGTCCAAGTGGGAGATTGTTAGGAATTGTGACCTCAAATACACGTAGACACTGAGTACTTGAAGTTGGAGAAGAAGAGGAGACAAATAAGCAAGAGAAGACAAGCAGCGAGTAGAAAAATGCAGCCTAGAGGATTGCAGTCGACCGACCTAGGGGTGCGGTCTACCGACCCTAGTTGCTGAGAGTTCTTCGAGTGTACAGGTCTAGCAGAGGAGGAGACGGTCGAACGGCCTTAGGGTTACAGTCGACCGGTTAGCTCTCGGGTTTGGTTCTACACGTTGCGGTCGACCGACCTTGGGGGTGCTGTCAACCAACATCGGCGGCTGATTGTTTTGGGGCTTACGAGTTTAAAGGCCCAATTGCTAGATTTGTGTTTATCTTTTAGGGTTTACTTGGGGGCTATATATATAGCTGTAGACTCTAGGGTTTAGAAATCTTTGATAATCTTTCAGAGAGTCGTTATCATTGTTCAACTTCAAAAGGGAATTGTACCGAGTGTTTCAAATGTGAGAGAGAGAGACTGAGAGTTGTAATCTCTTTGTAATCTTTGTATTTCTTTGGGAATAAGAAGTATTGGTTATCTCTGCATATTGATTGTGTTCTTGTGAGATCTTGCTTAGTATTATGGTGTCTTGTTCTTGGTTCATCTAAGTCTTGGGAGTTTCTATTGTTTGTGGTGCACTTCTGCTATTAGCTCTACGAGTTGAGGGTAGATTTCTCTGACATATATAGCCCCTGAATTGGTATCTAGAAACTTCAGTTTCATTTCTAACAAGTTTGGTGAATACAGTTTAAAATGTTATTAATGGAAATGGCAGGAAGGAGTAGGAATGTTGATCACAATGCAGAGAATTCTAGCCAAGTGAACTATCCATCTTGGATCTATCATCAACTCCAAGAATGCGAACAGCCCGAAACCAGTAACTATGTTATGATTGATGACATGGAAAATAAGTTATGTAAAGTTGGTTTATGGTGCATTCAGATGAGACCATCAGACCATCCATCCATGAGCAGAGTTATACAGATGCTAGAAGCGGATGTCAATACTTCGGAGATGCCAACAAAACCTTTGATGTCTACTTCAGGACCTGCACCTCTAAGACTACCTTGCTTGGACTCTTCTCTTACAGAGTTATCAATTATCTCATACGATGAGTGATAATTCCTTATATCATTTATTACTGTTGTATAAACTTTGTGTATTCTATAGTGCTTATAATATTTAGAGAAAATATATAGAAAAATATGCAAACATATGAAATTAGAACTACTCACAACATTGTCGTGACCGACCTCGCCAAACAACTAGTTAACTGGTTAGTAGACAATATTGTTGGAATTAATTTTTGCAGTTTTCCGGGCCAGATTCCGGCGGGATCCGGCCACCAATGGCGCCAGAAAATGAGTGGATTGCGATCCTCTCGTCGAGTACTATTTCGTAGCGTACTCATTTGCCAAAAACGAATTCCGTATGAATGAGAAATATTGGTCCAAAGTTGGGTACTTGAAATGTACTAACTTGGAAACTTGGAGAAAATGTATAGTCCCATATCGGAAATTGAGAAAGATTTTTTCTAGTATATATACTAGAAAATTGGATTAAAGGGCGTGGCCCGGAGGTTACCACTAACGTGTAGTGGAGAGAGGACTCAGCCAAAATGACAAACACGCGCGCGCGCCCGGCCCGGCTCCTGCTCCGGCCCCAGCCTCGGCCTCGGCTTTGGTCTGGCTTGGGTCAAATTTTTTCTCCCCCAGTACACTGGTGAGGCTCTTCACATTCGATAACTGCTACCATCACTCTGTAATAGCAGAGTAATGGCTCGTCAGTTATGGATCTGAACCACTACTCTGCTGTTGCAGAGTAATGAACCATTACTCTGCTGTTACAGAGTAATGGGCCTCCCAACAGTTGAGATTTTGATAATCCGAATTATACTTCTTCTTCTTCTCCTTTGTGTCAAAAGCTGAGAGTACATCACAACACTGTTCGCTGAAATCTTTGGAGTTTGGGTGCTGCTCTTCAGGGAAAGATATACAGTTGTATCCTGGGAGGCAATTCGCCAACCACCGTCACACTACGAGGCAAATTTAGCTTTAACGAGAGAGATTTTAATCTCGACTCTGTATAAAGCTTTTGGTTTGTTATCTCTTATTATTGTAATTTCTGTTCTTAACAATTATTGTTAGTAATTTTCAGATTTATAAAATTCGAGTTCTAACAATCTTAAAGCAAAATTTTTCCTCACTGATTCTAACAGTTTTTGTGAAGATTGTTTACAGGTACTGTTATCAATTCGGAAAAAAACAACAACTAACAGTTCTGTTTCAACTGTTTCAGAAATAACATGGAGAACACACAGAATGATATTGCCAGTGGGCTTATCAGTACCGAAACACCGGTGACCCAAAATGTGACTGCACAATCGGTTGCGGCACATTCGGTCGTTATGCCCACACACATAACCGTGGGAGGAAAACCAGAGAAGTTCAATGGAACTGGCTCCAAGAAGTGGCAAGGGAAGATGCAGTTCTACCTGACCACCTTGAAGCTGGACGGTTTTCTCACTGAATCTGCCCCGATGCTGGCACCGATGGAAGCACACTTTATTGTTGCGGTTGATGCGTGGACTCAGGGCGACTACCTCTGCAGGAACTATATCCTGAATGGCTTGGTAGACCCCCCGTACAACGTCTACTGTGTCTTCAAGACATCCAAACTCCTGTGGGGGTCTTTGGAAAAGAAGTACAAAACAGAAGACGCCGGGTCCAAGAAGTTTGTAGTCGGCAAATTTCTGGACTACAAAATGATTGACTCCAAAACTGTTGTGAGTCAAGTGCAAGACCTGCAGGTCATAATGCACGAAATCGCTGCAGAGAACATGACGCTATGCGAACCATTCCAGGTTGCAGCGTTCATCGAAAAGCTTCCACTGGATGGAAAGACTTCAAGAACTACCTCAAGCACAAGCGAAAGGAGATGTCTTTTGAAGACCTCATTGTCAGGTTGCGGATCGAAGAGGAGAATCGCAAGGCTGACAGGTCCTATGAAAATCAGTCCATAGAAAAGGCCAACGTGGTGGAGCATGAACAGAAGGGCAAGAAGAGAAAGTTCTTGCCACAGGCCTCAAACAAAAAACCTCCTGCAAAGAGGTTTGCTAGAAAATGCTACAAGTGTGGTAAGTTGGGACACAAAATTTCTGAGTGTCGCAGCAAGGACAACAATCGTGCAGGAACTAGACATGCAAAAGAAAATGAAAAATTCCACGCACACATAGCTGAGAACTTGTCTACTGGTCTCTCTGACCTGGACCTCTGTGCTATAGTATCAGAGGTAAATCTTGTGGGGAGCAATCCTCGTGAATGGTGGTACGATACTGGGGCCACCAAGCATATCTGCTTGGACAAAGAGATGTTCACTTCATACCAGAAGTGCAATAAGGACGAACAGCTATTCATGGGTAAATCTTCCACCTTCAAAATTGCAGGAACAGGGAAGACAGTGCTGAAGATGAATTCAGGCAAGGAACTAACACTCACAAATGTGTTACATGTTCCAGATATTAGAAAGAGCTTGATATCAGGTTCTTTGCTAAGCAAGAATGGTTTTAAGGTTGTTCTTGTTTCTGATAATTTTGCATTATCTAAGAATGGGGTGTACTTGGGTAAAGGATATGTAAAGATGGACTGTTCAAGTTTAATGTAATGACAGTCATCCCTAAAACTATTGTTCCTGTTGTTTCCAATGTTAATGAAATAACTCCTATTGCCTATGTTGTTGAGTCTTCTTCTGTTTGGCATGAAAAACTAGGCCATGTTAATATCAATTCTATGCGTAGATTAATTAACATGAATTTGCTACCAAAATTTAAGATAGATAACTCCGAAAAATGTGAAATTTGTACGGAGGCCAAACTCACTAAAACTCCATCACGTTCTGTAGAAAAAAAATACAGAAACTCTAGGTTTAATTCACATGGATCTGTGATTTAAAATACGTGCAGACCAGAGGTGGTAAAAAATACTTTGTGACATTCTAGACGATTGCACAATATTCTGTTATGTATATTTGTTACATAGCAAAAATGAGGCTTTGGATAAATTCAAAGAATATAAGCTTGAGGTTGAGAATCAACTTGGCAAAACGATTAAAATCATTAGGAGTGATAGAGGAGGAGAATATGATGCACCATTTTATATGTTCTGCTCTGAACATGGAATAGTTCATCAGACAACTGCTCCTTACTCACCCGAATCAAACAGTACTGCCGAGCAGAAGAACCGAACTCTAAAGGAGATGATGAATGCCTTGTTGTTGAACTCTGGCTTACCCCAAAATATGTGGAGAGAAGCATTGCTGATTGCCAACTATATTCTCAATAAAATACCTCACAAGAAAACCGGCAAGACACTATACGAACTGTGGAAAGATAATGTACCTTTGTATAAATACCTCAAAGTGTAGGGGTGTCTAGCAAAAGTGGCAGTACCTAACCCAAAACAGGTCACCATCGGACCTAAGACGATTGATTGCATATTCATAGGCTATGCACACAACAGTAGTGCATATCGGTTCTTGGTATACAAATCAGATATACCGGATATCCATGTGAATACAATAATAAAATTAAGGAATGCTTCCTTCTTTGAACATGTGTTTCCGTGCAAGGATACTACGTATCCCAAACGTACATGTGAATAAGGGAATGCAAGCACTTCAGTTGATGAACCAGAACATGATAATGATGAGCCTAGACGAAGTAAACGGGTTAGAACATCAAAATCATTTGGTCCTGATTTTGTAACGGCCTTTCTGCTAGAGAATAAGTCCAGAACTTTCAAGGAAGCCATGCCTATGCCTGATGCTCCTATGTGGAAGGAAGCAATCAAAAGTGAAATAGACTCCATTATGCAGAATCATACATGGGAGTTAGTCGATTTGCCTTCTGAATATAAAGCTCTAGGATGCAAATGGATTTTTAAATAAAAATTGAAACCAGATGGTTCAATAGAGAAGCATAAGGCGAGACTTGTGTTACAAGGATTTAGGCAAAAGGAAGACCTAGACTTTTTTGATACATATTCTCCGGTTACAAGAATAACTTCCATAAGAATGTTGATAGCTATTGCAGCTCTACGTAACCTGGAAATACATCAAATGGATGTTAAAACTGCATTTCTAAATGGGAACTTAGAAGAAGAAATATACATGAAACAACCCGAGGGTTACGTAGTTCCTGGATAGGAAAACAAGGTGTGCAGGCTTGTAAAATCCCTGTACGGACTGAAACAAATGCCAAAGCAGTGGCATGCAAAATTTGATAATGTTATGATGTCAAATGGCTTCAAAATAAATGAATGTGATAAGTGTATTTACATCAAAGATACTCCAAATGGATACATTCTGGTGTGTCTGTATGTAGACGACATGCTCATTATTGGAAGCAATAATGACATTATCAAACAAACTAAGAGTATGCTTAGTGACAAGTTTGATATGAAAGACTTGGGAGTTGCAGACACATACTAGGAATCAAAGTTTCCAGGACGTCTGAGGGAATTACTTTGTCTCAAGCTCATTATGCTGAGAAAGTCCTTGAAAGGTTTAAGAATTACTCGAATGGAACTGCCAAAAGTCCTGTGGATCCCAGTCTTCACTTATTCAAAAACACAGGTGAAAGCATATCACAATTAGAATATACACGTGTAATCGGTAGTCTGATGTACTTAACAAACTGTACAAGACCGGACTTGGCCCATTCCGTAAATGTACTGAGCCGCTACACAAGTAATCCAGGACGAAGTCACTGGAAAGGAATAACTAGAGTATTGAACTACCTGCGATATACTCAGAGTTATGCGCTGCATTACACCAGATACCCAGCAGTACTAGAAGGCTACAGCTATGCCAACTGGATATCGAACTCCAAGAACTCAAAATCCACAAGTGGAAATGTCTTTACACTTGGTGGTGCAGCTGTGTCATGGAAATCCTCTAAACAAACACTATTGGCCAGATTCACCATGGAATCTGAGTTTATTGCTTTAGACAAAGCGACAAAGGAAGCAGAATGGCTTCGAAACTTTTTAGAGGATATTTCTATGTGGGAAAAACCAGTGCCTCTTTATGTGTACACTCTGACAGCTAATCGGCTATAGCACGGGTACTGAGTTGTATGTATAATGGTAAGTCTCGTCATATCAGAAGGCGACACAAAACTATTAGACAACTGCTCTCAAATGGAGTAATCTCTATAGAGTATATAAAATTGGCCGACAACCTAGCGGATCCATTTACTAAAGGTCTGTCGTAAGAGCAGGTTGTGAGATCATCAAGAGGAATGGGTTTAAAGCCTATGACGAAAGAAGATACTTGATGGAAACCCTACCTAGGAATTGGAGATCCCAAGATCTAGGTTCAAAGGGACAACTAAATCTTGTTGAATCGACTGGAGCACTGAGAGATTAAAATCTCATACTCACTCTTAGGATGATAAAACAGTGCTGTCTACAAAGAGTTAGGATAAGCTTGGCTTTTAATGATTCCCATAGTTTTGAAATAAAAGTGAGGTATAGCAGGATACTCTTTATGGGTAATCACCTTGTGAGTGTGAAATGTGGTCATTTCTAGAAGAATGAAGAGAGGCTACATTCTCCAAGTTCACTCACGATTAACCAGGGCTGTTCAAGGCCAAAATGAACACAACAAGAGAACTTAGTTCTGTGAGGAGATGAAACTGTGTGATAGTTATTGTCTAGGTTCACATCAAAGTCCGGGTAGTTCAAGACATCATGTTCACTACCAGGTCAAGTGAATCCGATAGCTACTTACTAAAGGTGGTCCAAAGTTGAAAAATTACTACCATTGCTGATGCAGTGATTTTCCGATTGTACTCTTAGAATTTTTCTGTCATGTCTTTTAATGTCGTGTCTGGATTACATAGTCTGGTAATTTCCATTCATGTGGGGGATTGTTAGAATTAATTTTTGCAGTTTTTGGACTGGATTCCGGCGGGCTCCGGCCACCGATGGCACCGGAAAATGAGTGGATTGTGATCCTCTCGTCGAGTACTATTCTGTGGTGTACTCATTTGCCAAAAACGAATTTTGTATGAATGCGCAATGTTGGTCCAAAGTTGGGTACTTGAAATATACTAACTTGAAAACTTGGAGAAAATGGATAGTCCCATATCAGAAATTGGAAAAGATTTTTTCTAGTATATATACTAGAAAATTGGACTAAAGGGCGTGGCCCGGGGGTTACCACTAGCGTGTAGTGGAGAGAGGACTCAGCCAAAATGACAACACACGCGCGTGCCCGGCCCGGCCCTGACCCCGGCTCAGCTTGGCTTGGCTTGGTCTGGCTTGGCTCTGGCCTATATTTTTTCTCTCCCAGTACACTGGTGAGACTCTTCACATTTGATAACTGATACCATTACTCTGTAACAGCAGAGTAATGGCTAATCAGTTATGGATCTGAACCACTACTTTGCTGTTGCAGAGTAATGGACCATTACTCTTCTGTTACAGAGTAATGGCCCTCAACAGTCTCCATTTCTCCTATAAGACTATTGTATCCTGTCTGCCAGAAATACAGATTTTGATAATCCGAATTATACTTCTTATTCTTCTCCTCTGTGTCAAAAGCTGAGAGTACATCACAGCACTGTTCGCTGAAATCTTTGGAGTTTGGGTGCTGCTCTTCAGGGAAAGGTATACAGTTGTATCCTGGGAGGCAATTCACCAACCACCGTCACACTACGGGGCGAATTTTGATTTAAGGAGAGAGATTTTAATCTCGATTCTGTATAAAGCATTTGACTTGTTATCTTTTATTCCTATAATTTCTGTTCTTCATAATTACTGTTAGTTATTTTCAGATTTATAAAATTCGGGTTCTAACAAATATTACTCTTATAATAGCTCTTTCTGTTTCCCTGCAATGTGGCAACTACCACCTGTATTATAGCGAGAAAGTAATCAAACAAAGTTCATTATTTTTTTTTTAAAATTAAATAAATGAAATTAGTTACATCAAGATACAATCTTACACATTAAAAACGGCAATTGACAATTACAATCACATTATTACAGTTAAAATCTCTAAACTAAAGAAGCATATGAGTTAGAATATTACATCTTGGAGCATTATGCAATTTTTCCCAATCTCCAAAACACATAACATCAGAAAACAGCTGACACAATGTCTCCATGAAATCACTAGCAATACAGACAAAAATACGAATATAAGTAGATTTCCGAACTTGACCCAACAATTCACATTGAAATTTAATGCCAGTCGCTGAGAGCCAATTGATCTCTGAATGTCTACATTTAGCCTTTAAATAGTGCTATATGAATTAACAGATCATATTTTTGAATGTAAGGTCATGAAGATACATTAAAAATATATATTTTCCTTCTCACACGACACACTGATATTTATTGTGTATTCCTTATACGTCCGTGATACCTGACATCCAACACGAAAACCCTAGGACACGATTTCAACATCCGACATTTTTCATGTTCACTCTACAATAGCAGCGATAATATGAAAAAGTAAACAACAACTGAACCAATTTATAGAACTACATTTAAGCATGATATATAAATCATAAAATATTTCCCAATCACTTGACATCCTAATCACATTTAACATGCAAGAAACATTGCTATCAGCCTAATGCATTATTGGGGTTTGTGGATTAAACAGATCAAATTATGAATTGAAAATGAAAATGATACATGAATTGGATGAAGCTGGGAGAAAGGTCGTACATTTTTGTTTGTACTTGTCTGTGATCATTTTCGGGTTTTGGGGATTTGGGAGGTGAGGTTTAGGGTTTGAAAGTGTTGCGCAGAAGAGGAAGAGACACTGTAGTTCTGTTAGTTTCGATCAATCCATCAATCTTATTTCCCAAAAATCATGCGAACCAAAAAAATAAAAAAATAAAAAAACTGTTTTTAAAAAAAAGATATTAGTTAATTTTAAAACATATATTATATATGGTTCATATTTCTATATTATATGCTATTAGGTTCTTTATTCAAGTCTCATTAAACAAATAGGCTCCTCAATAGTGACTTCGGTCCAAATATAACTTAATTATAGTTAATAGGCTAACTAGGTAAGACAAGAAACGGATGTATACTCGTATATTATATTTGTGAGACTAAAGGAGTATAGTTTATGGTATATTTAGGGGAAAAAATTCAACGGAGTAAATTGAATTTCCGAGAATTTATAATGGGTACTAGGTATGCCCGTGGACACGTGCCTACGGCACGTTTTCGAGAACGGTGCAGTATATAAAAGCCCTGTAAAAAGTTAAATATACGCACGTCTTTGTGAAAAAAGATTTATGTAGATGTGTATTTGGCAGTAGACATTGATATATTCTGAATTAAGTTGTTTATTGGTTTATATCTTGCAGGATCATTTGTCAGGAACTCGGGATTGAAAAAGAATACTGTGAATCTACAACAATAGTGGATCAAAATCACTTGCTATGTGTGACTTCAACATAAGAGATTCCCCATTGTCATATTTGTAGTCTGCCATAAGTAGCTATTCAGTTGCTAATGCAGTTATCGCCTCAAACTGCATGAGTTAATTCTCCATTGTCATATTTTCATGTAGTTAAACATGTATGATTTTAGAAGAGGTTAAAAAAGAGAATGGGAGAGAGAGAGAGAGAAAGAAAGCTTGTTGTGATGTACATGTTAAAACCTTTTGTTAAATGTGATCGAGTACAATTACATCTCCATATTAATATATCTATATCCATATACTGGACAGTGTACTGCAAATTTGATATGAAATCTACTTGTTGGACCCAATTTTTTATATATTTCAATGTATGAGATATTTTACATTCTTGAATATAGTTATAGATTAAAAAAAAAAGAGGTACATGCTAGTAGAACTAACATTGGCCCCAACCCCTCAAAATAATTACGGAGTGATTCACACAAAATACATAAGCCCAACTATCAGGCATAACAAACATTCTAAGAACATGTAAATTGCTAATGGATAGACGACTAAACCCGCCATAATGAAGAGACCTGAAAAATCATTTTAATGAAAAAGGAATCAATCAAATCAAAACCAATGAGAACTTAAAAAAACCAACACTAATAGTTTGTAGGAAAATACATTTTCAAACCAATACCTTTCAAAATGAGTGATGTACAAAAGCGATTGCCTTCAAACTCAACGGTTCGTACCCAAAATGCTCTTCATCACCCCAACATATCTGTATAATAAAGCTTACTATTAGTTAGCTATTACCATGTATGATTTTATTTTTTAATTTTTTTTACACCTACTCAATTAAATCCTTATTTCTATTCTAGAATACTAATAGGAATTTTAGTAAAAATTTCGACAGAATCTCTCCTAAAATATTAGCCCTTTTACAACAATTCCTTACGGAATTCTGCTAACAATTAAAAATATCACATCACAGACAGTTAATATCAATCCTCCCCAGGCCAATCCAAGCAACATCACACAGACATCACACAGTAAAAATATCACATCACAGACAGTTTGAAAACGTAATGGACTTTTAGAAAAATCTTTGAAAAACCACACATAGAGCCCAATACTCCACAACTTTGCGGGTACGGATTTTAACATATACTATATACCATCACTATATATCATCATCACATACAGTACTTACAAAATCTCCCAAAATACTAAATATTACACAGTTTTTTCTTAACTACCCTCATTTTACATAACTGAAGCTAACTACCAAAAAAAGTAACACTACGAAAAAAAGATTCTCCATTCATTTTCCTTGCTCTTCCTTTGCCAGAATATCTCGTTGCTTCCTTTCTCTACATTGGTTGGTTAAAAAGTAAGAATTAAAAAAATATCAATAATGAGCATCTAATACACATAAGGGATTAAACATACCTTGCGAAGGGATATCAGATTAAGCACGTGTTCATCTGGAATGGTAACCCCTACATTTTTTTGTCGTAGGAATTGCACCTGTAATGGAAAAAAAAATTTGAATGTAATTGGAGCATATGAATTCAATCATTCCAACAGAGTGACCATCAAAAGTAGAAGCACTGAATGTTAATGGATCACAAAAGTAGAAGCACTGATTAACAGGAATGCGGAAAATGTAAAATCTTCTTGTGCTTGCTATACTATCGTTCTGCCACGGTGGTGGGAAAACAAAGAATATAATTAAAAAAATAACACAAACCCAACATTAAAAAAATAACATAAAAGAAAGCAACTTCAGTAAAAAAAAAAAAAAATGGATAAAAAAATATCTACAGGGGCCGTACCTGAAGCAAGTAAGATTCCCAACTGCAATTGAGTCCCACCTTTCCATTAAGGCACTCATGCACTTGCCATTCAAAGGAGAAACACACATTACTGGCCTCCATCTCAGTTACATTGGTCCAATTATTTGCTTTTGTTAACAGCCTGAATGGCAATGTACCACCATCCAATTTTGAGCGACTTTACACTTAAAGGAGCTTTGCTTATGTCAGCAGAATTAATTAGATAAAGTACTGACTGGCATCGCATTATAATGAGCATAGCACATTAAAAGAATTCCATCGAGAACTTCTGAGTTGCTTACAGAGGATGACTGATTCAATTTCAAATTGGTGGCAATAATGTTAAACTGGGATGCTATATTAACTATATCCAGAGAGAAGTATTTGAGATCCCCATAACTTGTACACGATGATTCAATAGAATTGTTGCATGTGATAATACTTTCTGCTTCTGTGTATATACTGGGATTTGACGCTGTTAGTTTCTCTTCAACAGTATTTGTAATGGGTAAATGATAATTAGCACTCCCAGCATTTCTCACCAAATGATTTAATTTACCAATATTGTTGAAATATTTACACCTAGATGATTTCTTGAACTTCTATTTGTAGATGATTGGGAACACAATATTATATCAATCGTCTGGTTGCAGTCAGGACCCCATATAGTTGAAGTTGGACATCCTTCTGTAATTATTAAGGTGCTGAGCATATATGTGTGGCCTCTACTAATCTGCAGTTATGGAAATTGTTAGAGAGAAAATAAAATGGCAGTCGAATTGAGGATCTGCATGGTCGTAATTGATTTGCAAGAGCTATTTGGCAAATTTTGAAGAGGCGGCAAAGAGTCAACCCAATATCTATATTGTTGACTGTATACTTCTGACCGCAATGGATAGTTTTTTAGCTGTTGGGCTTATAATATAAATTATGATTATTAGTTTTGGATACTAAAATGTGGATGTTGAGGTGGACTGGTGACAGCACACTAACGGGTAAGGACTGACCATAAGATTAGTCTGAAGCAGATATCTCTATATAATATCGAGTTTGAAGCAGAGGCAAGTGAAGGAAGTCCATGATGTGCATATGTTTTAAATAGAGGGGCTTCTAAGTTGAAAAAACTCACATCAGTAAGACTAATCCATAAGTTAAAAGAATTATTTATCTACTTGAGTCATAGAGTACAGTAGGTATAATATTTTATACTCATTTGGTTCGCACACCTCAGTAGATTGTTCATTACCTCCTTATACTATTTTTGGGTATGTGCAATGTAAGGTCATCACCTTGTTCGTTGTTCATAATTTTAGACCTTCACTGTTATTGCACACGTGTCCTATTACAGATTATTCATTTACTCCATTATGAGACGCAAGAAAGGATGACACATGCGACAGAAATGAAGCTTGCGATTAAATAAAAAGACAACGAATTGAAAGAACGAATGGAGTAAGATCGCATAATGAGTATGGACCTCAGTACCTTATCTGAGAATCAACGTTATTATTTCATGTGATTATATAGTATAGTACAGATACATGTTGCAGTGTGTTGATATCCGAGCTGATAAACCAAACTGGGGATGATTGGTTTATCTATTGGTTCAATTTGACAGTCTAATATAATTAACGTTAAAGAACAGAGACAATTAACAGACTGAATTCGATACAGTATTCCTATCAATATATTTTTATACGGGCATATAAAAATTTGGTTTAACTAAGCTATAAATTTTATACCATCCTAGATTTTATAATTACTTCATTGGACACATAACCATAGTCACGGTCATTTTGATCATTTATGGGCACAGTCACGGTCCTTATTGTACATCATGGGTAATGGGAATTTCCTGGATTTCAAGCACAACATATCACGTATGGTTATGGTTACAGACTTATTATGGGCACTGTCGGCTAGAAAAATGACTCTGTACGTGATATAATACTGTATTCAGGGTTAACTTCTACCTTTCCCGATATGTATGCTTAATTGTTGAAATTGCAACTTTTATCATTTGATTGTTAGTTAAATACCTAGTTCTTAACAGCTTTTAATCATAGAATTAAATACCCTGTTACATTTGATTATGGCCCACTTTTAGAACTATTTCCTGACATTGTTTTAAGGTTAATCATAAATTTATTCTACAGCATTTAATGACAATTAGTTACCATATACGTAGGCCCATAACGTATATATCTCTTCTAGTTATTAATGTAACCTGTATTGTTATCTTACAATGCCGGATAAGTGGTATATGATTATTTACACCAAGCCATACGACTGAATTGTGAATCTATATAATTTTTTTAATAACCATTATTGGTCCTTGCTTATCAATTTCCTTATCCAAGTTTTTGATTACCATCTCATGACAATCCATATTATGGGGCTTAAATCATATGCAAATGTGGGTATGTATCTGACAACATTCTCATAGCTGTATGTAGCGACCTAGGAGTTTACAAAATTAGATCAGCAAGCAGAGAATACGATATGAGTTTAAAAAAGAATTACGTTTGCATCCTTCGTTTTCTCTGGGGATCTCTTTCTTGATCATGTCCTGGTCTGGATTTATAAAGTCAGAAGGTCTGAAACGCTGGAAAAAATAAAGTCAGAAGGTCAGAAGGTCTGGATTTAAAAAAGACATTTTTATAACTTAATGATCAAAATGAGCAGAGTAATTTCCTTACCTGAGATGATCTTTACTTGCGATAGAAGCATCAGGCTTTGGGATACCCTTGCGTACAGCTTTCTGCTGCTTTAGTGCTTTAGACTAAAAATATTCAAGCTAGGCAGTGGCATCCTACATAAATACCAGTGGTAAGCAAAGTTTTCTCCAAATTGGAACTTTTTTCAAGGCGAAAAGTGTATTAAGAAAAAAAGAAACTACCTTGAAGTTCTAGCAAAGTAAAAAAACTACCCTAAAAAGATATTCTACCAAAAACTACCTTTAAGTTTCTGCATGCAATTGAGAACATGCAGATTTGATCACAAAATGCACTTAAACATCAATCTCAATGCCCAAGGAAACTTTAGGGGAGATTTTGGCCAGAATGTGGAGGGTAGTTAAATGAATTTGTCTTAAACTTTAGTTTAGTTCTTTTTATAATTTGTCTTAAACATCAATCTCATTCTAATAATAGACTACCCTAAAAGCTTTTAAACAGACAACAACTATATATATATAGTCTGAAATCTTTGTATTTCCATATAACACCTAAATTCTTTTCTAGATTCCAAGGGCAAAATATATAATTTTATGTGAATTTATTTAGGGTTATTATGAAAAACTTAAGTCTAATTTCCCCCGTCATAAGAAAACGGCTGTGTGTGTGTGTGGTGTAGGGGGCGGGGGAATAAGGTGATATGTTCTCTGTGGGGAATATTGAATTTTTGGCAGCCACAGCTAACATAATTGTGGCACCATATAACTTAAACTAAGAACATAGGGCCCAGCATTCAATTCAACAATAATTCAGCATGGCATTACAGAAACTTGTCAACTGATATCAAAAATTAAATTACAAAATTGGAGAATTAGATCAATTATGAACATAACCTAAAAATGCCACTTACTTTAGAACTTTTGGTGGAAGTTGAGAAAAATGGAGAGTTTAGGCGCCACGGCCAACCAAGCTGAAAACAGTGAAGCGACCTGTAATTGTGCAAAAAGAAATTACAAACTGCACTGGAAGAGAAAATAAAAAAAGTAATATAATGTCAAAGAGAATTTCCTGTCAAACTAACCAAAAGTACTCATTGAAATCATCATAATTTCTCCATGCAGAATGTGCTGCACGCCCATTGTCCTTGTTTGCAGCTTCCTGCACACTTATTGAGTGAACATTTTCACATTTGGAACAGTAAAATGCATTATGAGGAACAGGAAGCATGTACTTGAAGATCTCTATTATGAATAACAACAACAGACCAGTACTGAACACATACTAATAGACTACCCTAAAAGATTTAATTGAAAGCACCAAGCTACTAACGAATTTTTTTTCATGCGCCTTGTCGCTAGTTTTCTTCCAAGTATACTTTAACTAATGAGTATATGAAAGTATGCAAATAATACATTAGGATACAGTTTTTATACTTTAACTGCATTTGGTATATAGAGAGAATGAGTATATGAAAGTATGCAAAAGGCAGGTAAATGCAGATAAGATAATTTCTTTACATTTCCATAAAGAAACAAACACTTCTGAAGTACTGCACATCTGATCAAGATTGGTTGAGAGCCTCAATCAATTTGAATTCATGAGCAACCTGGAAGAGGATAAATTGGTAAAGTGCATACATACACACAAAAGATAAATAAAAAGTGTTCTGATTATAAGAGAACTCAAAATCATTACCTTGACCAGAGCTTCATAGGTATTGAAAATATGACGATGATCAGTTCCCCGTTGATTACACTAACTCTGTACGTTTCCCCTGAAAGGAATCATGTAGACACATCAGATAAAAATTTAAAGTAGTCTTGCCAAAACTGACTGAAACATTCAAATACAAATGACTCTGGAATTTAACCAAAATTTCAATGCACGATAAGATCGAAGTCAAACGACATTCATTGCATTCATCCACCTAAGCAAGATCAACTATAATCAGTTCAATTACAAACACCAAGTTATGTTTGATTTTCTTCAAATATATGTGAAATATGTGAATGCATGAAGAAGCCGAAATTTAAACCTGGCAAGCATTTACGCGGAGATCCCATATCCTCACACTATTGTCAATTGAACCCGACATAAAGCTGTCATTGAGAGGGGACATACCGAGGGAAACAACTCTACAATGAAAATACATCAGTTCACATTTGCAACATGCAACTGAAAGTAAGTTATATCCCTGTTTCACCAGAAAATCTTACTGGTTCACCAGAAAATACAACCATTATGTTTCACCAGCAAAACTTTCCGTTACAATACATCCGCCTAAGTACTTCTCCACTCAAAATAGTCACACGATTATTCAAACTACACTGATGCTGATTAAATTAAACCAAAATAAATGAACGTGAGCGAAACAAATATTTCTTTGAAATTTCATCTAAAATCATGTACTATCTCCTCATCCTCGTAAACCCTTGCATCAAGAGATCCTCTTATCAGTCAAAACATCAATATGAATCAAATCAGCTTTGCAATCCACCATAGCAAGAGTTACTAAACTACTAATGACTCAACTAATCTCAAATATTGTCAGATACATTGAATCATCACCATTTCCATATCCTTGTAACAACTTATATCTTATTGACAAAACATCTATTTGAAGTAAACCAACTCCAAAATCTACCATGATATAGAAGTTAATAGACTGACAATGAGACTCAAATCTCTACTAATCTTCGCCCGAGTATCCAATAGTAATAAATGGGTTTTCCTCAAACTTTCCAAAATCAACATAAATGTTAGTGATCCACCTATAGATATTAACAAACATGATTCAGATAATAAACCTAATTACTTTTAATTAACAAACATGACAAAGCTAAATGCCCTTCAACTATGCATCAAAGAAACCTCAATCAGCTCAAATGGCGAACAGAAAAGGCTGAATTAAAGCCCAAAACTTTATCACCATACCTGAATCACGTTGAGAAACTCGACGCGCTTCCTAATCTTGGGAGGGAGGGTCTCCATCACATCCGAATGCTGCCCCGCCAAACTGTGCAGCTTGTTCTGCGACAAAATACTGTAAACACAAACCCAACTCCAAAACCAACAAAGCCATTAACTTTATAGCAAACCACAGTAAAGGTCTCACACCTTCAGGGAATCGATTTGGGTTCTTCATCGAGCGACGATGGCGGAGATGAAGATGGACGGTCCAAAGAGGATTGCCACTGGTCAAAAAATTGAAAAACATTAAATTGAAGACTGAAAGAGATGATAGATTTGTAAACAAAAAGCACTCAAACTATCTACCTGAGATGTAGAGACGGTGAGGGGTTCAGTGGTTGGCTGGGTTCGGTGACGGTGAGTTGAAATCGGTGAACGGTGAAGGTGGGTTCGATCAACTCAGGGCGTGTGAGGGATTCGGTGGTTGGATCGGTTCTGTGGGTTCGGTGGGTCGAAGAAGAGAGAGAGACGGTGAAAATGGGTTCGGTGGGTCGAAGAGAAGAGAGAGAGAGAGGGTCGAAGAAGAGAGAGAGGGAGACCGGATCGATGAGGGGGAGAGAGAGAGAGAGGGATTCGGTGGTTGGATCGGTTCTGTGGGTTCGGTGGGTCGAAGAAGAGAGAGAGACGGTGAAAATGGGTTCGGTGGGTCGAAGAGAAGAGAGAGAGAGAGGGTCGAAGAAGAGAGAGAGGGAGACCGGATCGATGAGGGGGAGAGAGGAGGGGGGGGGGGGGGGACAGAGATGGAGATAGTGAGAGAGAGAGAGCGTGGGGTATTTGGAAAAGAGTGTGTGTGAGTAGTTTTGAATTTGTGGGGTTTGAATTTTTTGGCGGGAAAATATGTTTTGTGAGGTAAGATCTTAGCCATTGATTTTGGGGGTGATTGAATGTGAGCCACTTGATAGCTTTCTTTGTGTTTTATTATATAGATGTTAGTCTAAACTAGCTATTGAGGATAAGGTGGTGGAATTAAAAGGGGCATTATGAAAATGAAAAAGATTTTCGTTAAGTATGACGGCGATTTGATAAAAATTTCTTGGTTAATATACCGTATGGACCGATTTCATAATTATTAGATCGATTAAGGAACATAATAGAAAATGACGTAAAATCTGAACTAAATTGAAAATACATGTTTTAAAATAAATTAATATATGGGGTGGCGGTCATTTGCTGGGGAATTTGGTTAGAAAGGAACAATGGAATTTTCAGGCCAACTCACAAACACATCATGCAACAACAGCTTTTATTCATTATTATCGCTAATATCAAATTCTGGTCTCACACGATAGGTGCGGAAGCAACAAAGAAGATTAAAAAAGTATATGCAGATATCAGCTCATCTACCTATGAAGCAAAGTCTGAGAAGGAAGGGGGGACACTAGGTGGGGAGTGATCTGCGGACGGACCAGAGGAGTTTTTGAGTTGTTTTTGGGATGTTCAGACCTACGGATTCATCGTATCAGTTGTATCTATATCTTTTTGGGAGGGAACTTATCTGTTAGGGATGGGGGCTATTTTTGTTGGGGGATGAGTATTATGGCCCCATGTTGGGACGCATGAGCATCAATCATCTCTCTTGATTGGTTGTAATGTTTGGTTAAAATCTCATTAATGAAGCGCGGAGGGACTAGTGCCCACCGTTTTCAATCAAAAAAAAATAAATTAATTAATATATCTTTAAAACCCAAAAAACAAATTTGCGGAAATTGAAATATGGGTTTCGTTCGGCCAGTAAAAAACCCATTAAAGCCCACATCATTTGATGAGCCCAACATAGATTGAAAGTCTGTGGCTGATGTGCAATCCACTGAATATGATGGGCTTAACTCTCACTAACGAGCGACTCAATAGTGATCTTAAAGTTGCTCATTCCATTACTCCCTCGAAGGAGTAAGGAGTTGAATAGCGCTGAGGTGATCTCAAAGTAGTTGTGATGTTTCTGAAATTGAGAAAAATCCCGATTCCATTACGAAGTAGCTGTGATGATGCGAAGTGTTATTATGGTTGGAGGTTAACTGATGTTCCATTCAATGTGTAATATTTTCACACCTTTCACCAAGGTGATGAGAATCATCCTACATCTCCGAATCATCCTACATCCCCTCCTAATGTGTGGAAGCTTTAAAGTTGGACCGAAAATTAAAGCATGGCTATGGAAGGCTTTTAGAGCATCCACAGTCGTTCAACGGAGAAAATGGCAAAATACATTTTATAGCGATCCATTTCTTCGTTTTGCTGCAGTCGTCAAATGGTATAAAATGCATAAGTTAGTTAAAAAAAAAATCAGACGAAGCATGATGTTTCGTCTCATAATAAAAAATTAATTTATACGGGCCGAAAGTTAGAAAATATTAATAAAAAATACGGGACGAAACATGATGTTTCGTCCCAAAAAATAAAATAAAATAAAATAAAAAAAATAGGTGAGACGAAGCATGATGTTCATTCCGACATTAAAAAAAAAAAAAAGCAAAAGAATGGTTGGGACTGTCACATCATATGTCGTCCGGGTGGGGGATTCGTTTTTTATTTTTTTCTTTTTTTTTAAGTTATTAATGCCATTGGAAATGTCTAGTTTACCCTTTGATCTTTCTATATAGTATGCCTAGTTCAAACCGAGAGCTCAAACAGCCAATATATAGGCAATATATAGACAGAGAGTTGGATTTTTTCTTTAATTTTTTGTTTAATTTTTTTTTTGTTTATTTTTTTTTTTTTTATGAATGAGACGAAACATGATGTTTCGTCCCACATGGGACAAAACATCATGTTTATTCCCATTCCAAAAAGTTATTTAATTCGGTTTTTATATTTATTTTAATTCGGAAGAAACATCATGTTTCGTCCGATCAATTAAAATAATAATTAAATAATCCAGACGAAACATGATGTTTCGTCAGCTATAATATGCATTTTGCTATTTCGATTGCTATTTCTCCCTTTCTACTGTAGCGCTTTTGCCAAAAAATGGCAAAATAGCAATCGACTGTGAGCGCTACTGTAGCAAAAAAATGGCAAAAATGGCAAATAAGCAAACGACTGTGGATGCTCTTATGAATGGGTTGTCCACTAAAGTGTTCCTTGCTAGCAGAGGGAGAGCTGTTCTATATGTTTGCATGGCAGAGAAAATGTGAGATTGATGGTTGTCAAACATGTTTGGTAAGGTGGGGTCCACCCACCAAACATTGTTTGAAAATCTGTGCCAGGATTGGTGCCTCAAAGAAAAACGGGAGAAACGAGATTGAAGAGTTTGTCAGTTACTCTTCTCTCGTTCCTATAAATAAGAGGTTTAGGAAAAAGAAAAAATTAAGCAAGACATGAACAAGAAACAAGCAGAAAAAAAAAGAAGAAAAGAGTGTATATTTGTAAGGTGTAGTAACACTAGTTTTAGAAAAGAGTGAAGAGTCTTTTTGTTGTTATGATAATATATAATACAAGTTTCCAATTTTCAATTTGTTTGTCATTTAGCCCAACAAAATTCTCACTCTCTTCCAACAAACTGCTATCAGAGCCCTGTTCGATCGACCGGAGTTCACCGAAGAGCTCGTGTACGATATGGCAAACATGATCCAGCCGCAGATTCTTAAGTTGATGAAGACTAACTATGATAATTGGAGCATCCAGATGAGAGTCTTTCTTGCCTCGCAAGATTTGTGGGAGCTGGTTGAAACTGGCTATACTGAACCGAAGTCACACACTGTCGAAGCAGCACTTCCAGCCGTTCAGAAGACCGAGTTAAAGGAAACTTGAAAAAGGAACAAAAAAGCTTTGTTCCTAATCTACCAAGGAGTTGAAGAATCCGCGTTCAAGAAGATCTCAGATGCGAGTACCTCAAAACACGCATGGGAGATTTTAAAAAGTTCGTATCAAGGAGCCGAAAAAGCAAAGAAGATACGATTACAAGCCTTGCGAGTTGACTTTGAAAATTTGAAAATAAAAGTTGGTAAGACTATTTCAGATTTCTTCAATAGAGTGCAAACAATTACTAATCAAATGAAATGAAATGGAGAAAATTTTGATGATACTAGAATACTTGAAAAAATTATAAGATCATTAGTTCCAAAATTTGATTACGTAGTTGCTGCTATTGAAGAATCAAAAGATCTTTCAAAAGTTTCTATTGATGAGTTACAAGGTTCACTTCAAGCCCATGAACAAAGGATAAATCAGAACCATGGAGAAAATTTGGAGCAAGCTCTTCAAAGTCAACTAACAATTTCAGATGATCAACAAAGAAGCCAAGATCGAAGCTACAGAGGAAGAGGCGGCTATAGAGGCAACTCAAATTTTCAACGAGGTCGTGGCATGCAGTACAATCAGAGAACTCATTACCAAGGTCGTCACGTTGACCGTGAACAGTTCATCTTTCAAGCAAGAGGGAGAGGCGCACGAACAAGAGGACGTGGGAGACACAACCAAGGAGACAGATCCCAGTCGCAGTGCTTCAACTGCAGAAGATATGGCCACTTTAGTTATAATTGTCCAGAAAAATCTGAAAGAGTAACAGAGCAGACGAACTTCATCACAGAAGATCGAGGAGACAACTCAGTAGTCCTGCTCGCATATAAAGACCATGAGAACAAGAGCCAAAATGTTTGGTACTTGGACTCAGGTGCTAGTAATGATATGTGCGGCGTCAAGGAATTCTTCACCGAGCTAAATGAATTAGTTGGAGGCGAAATTACTTTTGGTGACAAGTCCACGATCTCTGCTCAAGGAAAGGGCGATATTATGATCCAAACAAAAGCCGGTGATCATAGGTACATTTCTGATGTTTATTATGTACCTGCATTACGTAACAATATTCTAAGTCTGGGACAGCTTCTCGAAAGAGGCTATGACATCCATCTGAAGGATTTCTCTCTAACCATCAAAAGTAAAGGAGAAACAATTGCAAAAGTTAACATGTCTAGAAATAGACTGTTTACTTTAAATCTTAATACAGATTCTGTAAAATTCCTACAATCTATCATCAAAGATGAGTCGTGGCTTTGGCATCTTCGATTCGGGCATCTAGCATTCAATAGCCTCAATCTTCTATGGAAGGAGAAAATGGTGAGAGGCTTACCACAAATCAAACATCCAGACCAATTATGTGAAGGAAGCTTGAAGGGGAAGCAACACCGAAGAAGCTTCGAGGTTGGAAAATCCAGAAGGGCAACACATCGGCTTCAGTTGGTACATACCGACATAGCAGGACCATTTGAAGTAGTGTCACTTAGAGGTAATAGATATTTCTTCACATTTATTGATGATTATAGCAGAAAGACATGGATTTATTTCTTGAAGGAGAAATCGGAAGCCCTATAAAAGTTCAAAGAATTCAAGGAGATGGTCCAGAAGCAAAGCGGCCACTACATCAAAGTACTTCGTTCAGATCATGGAGGAGAATACAACTCGAAGGAATTCCAAGACTTTCTCAAGAAGCAGGGGATTATTCATCAACTTACTGCTGCCTACACTTCGCAGCAGAATGACATAGCAAAGAGGAAGAACCGCACAATCCTCAACATGGCGAGAAGCATGCTGAAGAGCAAGTTCCTACCCAAGACGTATTGGGCTGAAGCAGTAGACTGTGCAGTCTACCTCCTTAACAGATGTCCAACGAAGGCCGTCAAGTTCATGACTCCACTAGAGATATGGAGTAGTTTCAAGCCAAGCGTCAACCATTTGAAGGTATTCGAGTGCATTGCATATGCACATGTTCCGGAGCAGCGAAGAAAGAAGCTCGATGATCGTGGAGAGAAATGTATATTCATTGGATATGACAGAAGAACCAAGACATACAAGCTGTACAATCCAACTACTAAGAAGTTGATTATTTCGAGAGACATGGAGTTCGACGAAGGAGAACACTGGAGATGGAGTGATGAAGAAAGAAGCAACAAAAAATTGTTCATTGAAGACAAAGACGATGATCTAGAAGAACCAGAAGGACCACAACAAAGTCCTCCAAATAGTCCAGCTCCAACAACACCGTCACCAACATTGGCATCAAGTTCCAGCTCAAGCGAAGGTAATACTTCTGGGGGAGAACATAGAAGATTTAGAAGCCATAGAGATTTTTATGATGATACAGAACCTATTGAGATAATGGAGGATTATACATTGTTCTGCTTGTTTGCAGAATGTGATCCAGTCGCCTATGGAGATGTCGTTCAAGGTCTCTGTTACCGCTGAATCTGGTGTGGGGGCAAACAGATAGTATTTGTGGATTCTTGTGAAACTTTGAATAGCAAACCTATTTACCAGTTCCGCCGGAGTATGTTCATTGCTCCCGCCGTACACCTGCAAAAAGTGCGAGACACCGGGGTTGTTCCCAGCGATGCACCCTCCGACGCTCAAGTCAGTAATCAGAGAGATTATGAAAGAGCGTAAAAACTGGTGAAAGATTGATTACCTCTTAATGGAGATGGATGGGAGGTATTTATAGGCGCCTTGGGAATCAAATTAGGAATGTAATCCCCGTAATCTGATAAGGAATATACTCCCTGTAATCAGATTAGGAATGTAATCCTTAATTCCCAGTGAAAAGATAGATGTGAATCAGGGCCGTTGATTAGGATTAATCAGAAATCCTAATTCTATCTTGCTTGACCGGGTTTGCCGTGGGTTGAAACCTGCACCCGATTGAGGTGGACCCGTTCGTGGGTTATTGGATCTTTGGGGAAGAGATCCAGTACCCATTTCAGACCCATTGGTAGGCAAAATTACCATTTTACCCCTGGGCTTCAAGATTCGTGCTCGATTTGGATGGTTCCGATTTAACCCATTTTTAGCCATATCACGAGCCCCCCACTCCCGAAGACTGAGTTTGATCAGCCTTTGAGGAGTAGTTTTACTGTTTTAATGGCTAGCGGAGTTGTATTGGAGTCCAAATAGAAGGTTTTCGAATCTTGGAGGAGGTAGTATGGCAATTTTTCAAGTTGGTTGAGCTCTGAGTCGCTCCTGAGCTCTTATGGTCATGTGGTGTTCTCGCAGGAATATCCTCTTAACTTTGTGAAGTGACAACTTGTCGTTCGGGGGGTTTGAAGATTTGTTTTTGGCAATAATTATTAGTCTGGGGATCGGGAAATGTTTCCCCAACATTATAATTATTTTCCTGGAGTTCTTCCTCAATTTCTCGAATTTTTAATTGTTTTTTTTGCAACTTTTTGGCGAATGGTTCGGCCATTTTCCTTTGTTGTGTGGTCTATATGCTCATATTGCATCGCCGACCCCTTCGCGCGCTCGCTGCCCAGGAGGCCGAAAGTCTGTGAGTGGTTCGAAACTTTTTTTTTGAAGAGTGGAGGCACCTCGGCGAGGTTGTGAGTGCAGAGAGGGATTTCGGCGAGGTTCGAGGTGGCTTTTTCCCTGCAATAGAGCCGGTGTCAAGAGCGCTCGGCAGCTGGTGCCGAACCCCAATTTTTTCCTTGTAACAGGGTCGGGGTCAAGAGCGCTCGGCAGCTCGTGCCGAACCCCAATTTTTCCCCGTAACCCCAATTTTTCCCAGTAACAGGGTCGGTGTCAAGAGCGCTCGGCAGCTGGTGCCGAACCCCATTTTTTCCTTGTAACAAGGTCGGTGTCAAGAGCGCTCGGCAGCTGGTGCCGAACCCCAATTTTTCCCCGTAACAGGGTCGGTGTCAAGAGCGCTCGGCAGCTGGTGTCGAACCCTAATTTTTTTCCGTAACAAGGTCGGTGTCAAGAACGCTCGACAGCTGGTGCCGAACCCCCATTTTTCCCCGTAACAGGGTCGGTGTCAAGAGCGCTCGGCAGCTGGTGCCGAACCCCAATTTTTTCCCGTAACAGGGTCAGTGTCAAGAGCACTCGGCAGCTGGTGCCGAACCCCAATTTTTCCCCGTAACAGGGTCGGTGTCAAGAATGCTCGGTAGCTGGTGCCGAACCCCCATTTTCCCCGTAACAGGGTCGGTGTCAAGAGCGCTCGGCAGCTGGTGCCGAACCCCAATTTTTCCCTTGTAACAGGGTCGGTGTCAAGAGCGCTCGGCAGCTCGTGCCGAACCCCAATTTTTCCCGTAACAGGGTCGGTGTCAAGAGCGCTCAGCAGCTCGTGCCGAACCCCAATTTTTCCCCGTAACAGGGTCGGTGTGAAGAGCGCTCGGCAGCTGGTGCCGAACCCCAATTTTTCTCCATAACAGGGTCGGTGTCAAGAACGCTCGGTAGCTGGTGCCGAACTCCATTTTTTCCTTGTAACAAGGTCAGTGTCAAGAACGCTCGGCAGCTGGTGCCGAACTCCATTTTTTCCTTGTAACAAGGTCGGTATCAAGAGCGCTCGGCAGCTGGTGCCGAACCCCAATTTTTCCCTGTAACAGGGTCGGTGTCAAGAGCACTCGGCAGCGGGTGCCGAGGTCCCTGACTTGTCTTTTTCTGGCTCAGCGTTGGTGGTTTCTGCGCTCCTGGCTGACGTGGCGGTCATTAAGTGCGATGGCTTCTGAACTTCTGACAGCTCTGACGGATGAGATGCTCATTTAATGTTGTGACCTCTGAGCTTCTGCCAGATGGGGCAGTAATTAATGCGATGTACGGCTTGGCGTGGTGAACAAGGCGACGATTGAGGTCGCTTTTGTCATTTTGTGTGAATGGGCCGGCAGTACAAGCCCATTAACCTCGTTTTGCGCGCCTCGCTCTATATATCCCCACCCCCCTCTCTCATTTTTCACTTCTCTTCTCTTTTGTTCAGACGATCTTTTGTGCTTAGCTAGTGTTTCCGGTGATCGCCGTTCGTTCTCTGGTGGGATTTCCGGCAGTTGATCTTTCAAGGTAATTTATACTTAGTTTATAAAATAAACTATGTCTCTTGCTTCTGTCTCCGAGTCGACCTCTTGGTCCGAGCCCTCCCTTGAAGTCGTCGAAGCCCACAGTCCGAGCCAACCGGACAAGGGCAAGAAAGCGTTCGGCAAGGATTCGGTCGTGGAGGAGCCGAAGCGAATGGGGGAGTTCGGCAGATTGCCGGGGCAGTTAACGGGACTCCACAGGGTTCGAGAGCTTCCGGAGGAGCAGGCCGAGCGCATAGTTCATGGGAGGGGGAGGTCCTTCGAGGAGAATGCGGCGAGGGAGACGACGGAGGCGGACGAGACAGTGTCGATCCTTCGCGAAGAGGACTTAGGAGTGATCCGGGACTGTTTCCAGATCCCGGATGAGTACGAGCTTATGCTGCCGGGCCCCGGGGTTAGGGCCAACTTGCCGCTGCCAGTGACCATGTGTTGCTGGCCGGTCGATGCCTTCATCGCCGAGGCTCGGCTACCTCTCCATCCGTTCGCTGTCCTTGTGCTGAATTGGTTTGGGGTAAGCCCCATCCAACTCATGCCGAACGCATGGAGAGTCATAAACGGCTTCGTACTTCACTGCCAAGCCGCAGGGATCGAGCCAGAGCTGAACGTGCTTCGGACAATCTATCGGCTACACCAGGGGAACAGGTCGGAGTACCGATATTATTTGGCTCCGAGGCACGGCGGCAGGCTCGTTATATGCCCCGACTCCATCAAGCACTGGCGTGAGAAGTTCTTGATAGTGCGAAGTCCGGAGGTCTGGCCGATCCCCTCCAGTTGGGTGGAAGGGGTGCCGAAGAGGGCGAAGGCGCTGTCCAAGCTTCGTCCTGAAGAAGAAGAGGCAGTTCGGACACTCCTCGACCAGCTGAAGTATGATTGGAAGGAGCTGAATGAAGATGTCCTGTTCAGGGGAGGGCTCTGCCGCGTAAATCCCAGTACGCGGCTTCTTTTATGCTTTTACATTTTGTTTTTCATAATTTGCTTCTCATGACTTTTTATCATGCTAACAAGCTTCGTTTTTAATGCAGAGGAGATGGACTACGACGCAGTGTTGGCTCTCAGGGCTGAGCTCGCCAGTAAAGCGCCGAAGAAGTGCAAGAGAGTGGTCACCAAATTGCCGCCCCCAAAGACTCCGAGGTTCACGGAGGTGGTCGAGAAGGGCGAGACACTCCGGAGTCCGATCGTCGGCGATGCCGGCTCCTCGGCGTCAACCGGGGTCGGCGACTTCCCCATCGTCGTAGCGATGACGACGCCGCCGTTAACAGTGGCGGCCGAGGAGCTGCTAACCGAGGAGTACAAGAGGATCCATATTCCGGACTGGCAAGTTCGGAAACACGATGGATTCCTCGGTAACTCCTTAGCGAGCATGCAGGCCGTCAAGCATCTGGCAATGCCGAAGGATCGCGCCGCCATGGAGGCCGGGCAAGAGGGTGACGACTTCATCGAGATCGCTCGCTCGGCTGTCTCGATAAGCTTTAGACTTTTACCTTTGTTGAATTTCTTTTGCTATAATTTTTCTAACTCTTTTAGTTCTTCTTTCTTTGCCGCAGATCATCGTCCACTTTGGACACCTCACCGAGAGGTTGGCGGCTCTGGAGAAGGAGCTGAAGCAGGAGTCCGACCAGGCTCGGAAAGAGAAGGCTCGGATGGGGAACGAGTTCGACAAGCTCACGGTCGAGTTTGAGGAGAAGTCAACGAGGGTCGACTACCTCGAGGGGCAGGTGGCGAAGCTGGAGAGCGACCTTCTTCGCCAGAAGGAGGAAGCGGCCAAGCAACTGGCCGAAGCTGAAGATGCCAAGGCCGCAGCGGTGAAGGGGGCAGAGGACGTGACCCTGGCGAAGGCGCAAGGTTTCCTCGCCCAAAACATGGCTAAAGCTTATGCCGAAGCCATCGCCCGGGTTACGAAGACGTACCCCGACGTGGACTGCTCGGGGTGGAGACTGTTCCCGAGCCACGTCGAGGGCTTCGACCCCGAGTCAGAGGGGGAGGAAAGAGAGGGGGAGGACGAAGCCGAGACCGAAGTCGAGGTCGCCGGCGAGATTCCGAGCTCCGTGGTTTCCCCACTGGCGGTGATACCCCCTTCGGAGACGTCGAGCCCCACCCACTCTCGTCGCCCCGGGAAAGAGGTCGCGCCTTGACTCCATTTGATTTTGCTTCTGCTATTCTTTTTCTTTCTTTTTTGTAATGCCTAATTGCGGACTGGCCACTGCTTTTTGTTATGAATGAAAATGACTTTTTAATCTCGACCTTGTCTCTTCTATATATTTCTACTTATAGATTTTTGAAATTTTCGCAAGTGTAGTAGTTCGGCACTGTATTTGAGAATTTGTTGCTTGCTTCGGCTTCTTTTCAGCTTGCGGTGGTGACTCAAGCCGTCGAGCCTACGGGCTCGGGGGACAACACTCATCCCGAGGTCGGCTTAGGAGTGACGAGGCTGTGCTTGGCGAGGTGCCGGGAGCGGCTCTACGAAGTTGAGCTGGGGTTGCGCAGAGCCGAAAGCGAGCGGAACCATCTTCAACTCATCCTGGGTCGGCGAGACATCGAGATCCGGCGACTGGAGAGTAGGATCGCCGAGATGACCCCTTTAGGAGAGGGTGAGGGTTCGTCGACTGCATTCAGCTATGGCCTTCGGATCAAGTGCATTCGCCACAACTTATCGAAGATAACAGCGTAGAGGGACGATCTGCTTTCTGAGATCCGCCACTTGCAAACAGTAGAGACGGAGCTTCGGAGTGAGGGAGAGGGGTTGAATGCTGAGGTAGCGAAACTGACGACCGAACGGGATGAGCTGACGGCCGAGGTCGACGCCCTGAAGAGAGCCACGGTAGACAAGAGTATTGAAGTCACTCATCTTCGGCGCCTTATCGCGAGTCGCTCCGGCGTCCCGAGCTCCGCGATACCTCCTCGCTTTGAGGTCGACGTTAAGGATGACTCTATGAGGGAACGGATCTCAGAGCTGGAGGCGGAGGTGGCTCGTCTCAAACTGCGTTCGGGACCGATCAATGTGAGGAGCACCTCGTGTACTCGTGCGGAGAGCGATCGGGGCATCACGTTTTATGAGCTCGCGACCCGTCCCCGCATTGGCCATCCTAGTCCGGGGGATGCACAAAGTGATGTGGCCATTTCATCGAGTGGGGCATCCGTCGTAGCGACTGCTAGGAGTAGCGCCGAGGACATGTCCCAATTCGCTGGTTTGGGGTCGAGCTCCGGAGGCAAACGTCGCCGACCTCGAGTGTCGTTGAAGAGGAGCATCCCTGTGCCGCGGAGGCATTGATGATCATTTTTGAATCCTTTGTATACTAAGTGTAGTGAGTCGGCATTGTAATTTTTGCTCTTTAAGGGTTTGTAAACTCGTTGTGTGGAAGAGTCGCCTTGTACTGTGTCCCAATTATTAATAATATTTCTTTCCCAAACTTGGGTGTCGTTCGTAGCACTGTGTGGCTGTTTTGTTTCATCGTGCCGAGGTCCCTGAGCAGGTCTTAAGCTCGTTCGGTGGTCGGCGTCATGAGAGTTCGGCTAGTGGTGCCGAACTAGGCTTCGGCCATTTAATCTCTCGAACTCGCGAGACGATTCGAGCTTACTTAATGGTGAGCTCGCGGAGTGCGATCGAGCCAAGTGTTGGACTCCGAACCATCGTTAGATTAGTTCAACGGTTGTGGGAGCAATTCTGAATGGCGAACTACCTCTAGCTCGCTTCGAAGCGAACTTGCGAAGTAGAATCGAGCCAAGTGTTTGACTCCGAACCATCGTTAAGGTAGTTCAACGGTTGTGGGAGCAATTCCGAATGGCGAACCACTTCTAGTTCGCTTAGGAGCGAACTTGCGAAGTGGAATCGAGCCAAGTATTGGACTCCGAACCATCGTTAGGGTAGTTCAACGGTTGTGGGAGCAATTCCGAATGGCGAACTACTTCTAGTTCGCTTAGGAGCGAACTTGCGAAGTAGAATCGAGCCAAGTGTTGGACTCCGAACCATTGTTAGGGTAGTTCAACGGTTGTGGGAGCAATTCCGAATGGCAAACCACTTCTAGTTCGCTTAGGAGCGAACTTGCAAAGTGGAATCGAGCCAAGTGTTAGACTCCGAACCATCGTTAGGGTAGTTCAACGGTTGTGGGAGCAATTCCGATTGGCAAACTATGTCTAGTTCACTTAGGAGCGAACTTGCGAAGTAGAATCGAGCCAAGTGTTGGACTCCGAATCATCGTTAGGGTAGTTCAATGGTTGTGGGAGCAATTCCGAATGGTTCTAGTTCGCTTAGGAGCGAACTTGCGAAGTAGAATCGAGCCAAGTGTTAGACTCCGAACCATCGTTAGGGTAGTTCAACGGTTGTGGGAGCAATTCCGAATGGCGAACTACTTCTAGTTCGCTTAGAAGCGAACTTGCGAAGTAGAATCGAGCCAAGTGTTGGACTCTGAACCATCGTTAGGGTATTTCAACGGTTGTAGGAGCAATTCCGAATGGCGAACTACTTCTAGTTCGCTTAGGAGCGAACTTGCGAAGTAGAATCGAGCTAAGTGTTGGACTCCGAACCATCGTTAGGGTAGTTCAACGGTTGTGGGAGCAATTCCGAATGGCGAACTACTACTAGTTCGCTTAGGAGCGAACTTGCTAAGTAGAATCGAGCCAAGTGTTGGACTCCGAACCATCGTTAGGGTAGTTCAATGGTTGTGGGAGCAATTCCGAATGGCGAACTACTTCTAGTTCGCTTAGGAGCGAACTTGCGAAGTAGAATCGAGCCAAGTGTTGGACTCCGAACCATCGTTAGGGTAGTTCAACGGTTGTGGGAGCAATTCCGAATGGCGAACTACTTCTAGTTCTCTTAGGAGTGAACTTGCAAAGTAGAATCGAGCCAAGTGTTGGACTCCGAACCATCGTTAGGGTAGTTCAACGGTTGTGGGAGCAATTCCGAATGGTAAACTACTACTAGTTCGTTTAGGAGCGAACTTGCGAAGTAGAATCGAGCCAAGTGTTGGACTCCGAACTATTGTTAGGGTAGTTCAACGGTTGTGGGAGTAATTTCGAATGGCAAACTACTTCTAGTTCGCTTAGGAGCGAACTTGCGAAGTAGAATCGAGCCAAGTGTTGGACTCCGAACCATCGTTAGGGTAGTTCAACGGTTGTGGGAGCAATTCCGAATGGCGAACTACTTCTAGTTCGCTTAGGAGCGAACTTGCAAAGTAGAATCGAGCCAAGTGTTGGACTCCGAACCATCATTAGGGTAGTTCAACGGTTGTGGGAGCAATTCCGAATGGCGAACTACTACTAGTTCGCTTAGGAGCGAACTTGCGAAGTAGAATCGAACCAAGTGTTGGACTCCGAACCATCGTTAGGGTAGTTCAACGGTTGTGGGAGCAATTCCGAATGGCGAACTACTTCTAGTTCGCTTAGGAGCGAACTTGCGAAGTAGAATCGAGCCAAGTGTTGGACTCCGAACCATCGTTAGGGTAGTTCAACGGTTGTGGGAGCAATTCCGAATGGCGAACTACTTCTAGTTCGCTTAGGAGCGAACTTGCAAAGTAGAATCGAGCCAAGTGTTGGACTCCGAACCATCATTAGGGTAGTTCAACGGTTGTGGGAGCAATTCCGAATGGCGAACTACTTCTAGTTCGCTTAGGAGCGAACTTGCTAAGTAGAATCAAGCCAAGTAGAGGCAGAGAGATGTAAATAATTTTTTCCAGGTAAAATATGAAAAAGCTTTCTTTATTAATGACTAACAATTGGCTGCTGCTAAAGTTGCAAGCCGTTATTACAAGAGAGAAATAAAAGCAAAACAGTACAAGTAATAGGAGAGGAACGGTTTGACATCTTAAAGATACTTAGAGAGGCGTTTGTTCTCTCTCTTGGTATTTTAGAAGATGGTCAGCATTCCAAGTCCTGGGGATCTCTCTGCCCTCAGGGTCTTCTAGTCTGTAAGCGCCGAGCCTAACTTCTTTGGCGACCTTGTAGGGTCCCTCCCAATTTGGGGCCAATTTGCTCTTCTGACCTGGAAACGAGATGGCTAACTTTCGGAGGACCAGGTCCCCTTCTTTGAGATCCGTAGGGCAGACTCTTTTGTTGTATGCCAACTCGATCCTTCTTCGGTAGCTTTGTTGGCGAACAGTAGCTCTTTCTCGGATCTCGTCAATAAGGTCTAGATTTGCCCGGAGCTCTCTGGCATTTTGTTCTTCTTCATAAGCTATTAGACGATGAAAGGGTATACCGACTTCGAGGGGGATCATAGCCTCGGACCCATAGGTGAGATTAAATGGGCTCTCTCCTGTGGGGGTCCGCTTTGTAGTACGGTAGTTCCACAGCACGTTGGGAAACTGGTCGACCCCTAGGCCTTTGGAGCATTTGTCTAACCTCTTCTTAATGCCGGAGAGAATCTGTCGGTTAGCATTTTCGACTTGGCCATTCGACTGGGGATGGGAGACGGAAGAAAATCGGTGCTGGATGACGAGGTCTTCGCAGAGAGCTTGGAAGGCAGCCCCAGTGAACTGGGTTCCGTTGTCTGTTACGAGGACCCGAGGCACTCCGAATCGACAGATGACATTCTTCCAAAGGAAATGAACGACCATGTTCTCAGTGATCGTGGCCAGGGGTTCGGCATCTATCCATTTTGAGAAGTAGTCGATTGCCACGACTAAAAATTTGAACTGGCTGGGAGCTGGGGGAAAGGGCCCTAGTAAATCCATCCCCCACATTGCAAAGGGGATTGGACTTGATAGGGAAGTGAGTGGAGCTTGTGGGAGGCGTCGGATGTTGGAGTACCTCTGGCAAGGGCTGCATTGCCGAACGTGTCGTTCGGCGTCTTGCAGGAGCGTGTGCCAGAAGTATCCGTAGTTCAACACTTTGTGGGGTAGGGACCTGGAGCTCGAATGTGCCCCACCGATGCCCTCATGAAGTTCTTGCAGGGCGTATTAGGCTTGCTCTGGGGAAAGACATCTCAAATAGGGCCTGCCGTCAACCTGTGTGAAGGAACGCTTGTAAAGGATGCCCTCGATGAGCGTGTAACGCTCTGCTTGGGTTCTTACTCTTCGAGCTTCCTTAGGTTCTTCAGGGAGGAGACCGTCTCGTAAGAATTCGACGAGGGGCTTCATCCAGTTATCCTCAAGCAAACTTGGTAGTGACTCCATTGAGTCGGAATCTTCATTCTCTATACTTGGCTTTAGAAGGACCTCTATCAAGACGGTCTGCTCAAGACCTTGGAGGGAGGAAGAGGCTAGCTTGGATAGGGCATCGGCCTGGGCATTTTCCTCTCGTGGGATTCGTTCTATGAGGGCTTCTTCGAATAAGGCCATGAGACTCCTGACCTTGGCTAAGTATTTAACCATCCGGTCGTCACGCGCTTCATACTCGCCGAGGACCTGATTAACGACCAGCTGAGAGTCGCTAAAGATCCAGAGGCATTGTGCCCCTGCATTGCGGGCCATCCTGAGGCCGGCTATAAGTGCCTCGTATTCTGCTTCGTTGTTAGAGGCCTTGAAGTTTATGCGGAGGGAGTATTGGAGGACAAAGTCATCTGGGCCCGCCAGAATGACCCCGGCTCCGCCTCCCTCGTTACAGGAGGATCCGTCCACATAAACTGACCAGATAGGTGGTCCCTTCACTGCTTGACTAAACTCGGGGATGGTACTTTCAACTATGAATTCTGCTAAGGCCTGGGCCTTGATCGTGGTCCGAGGCTGATAGGTTATATCATGTTGGCTCAGCTCGATTGACCACTTCATAAGGCGACTCGAGGTCTCTGGCTTGTGGAGGACTTGCTTTAGCGGTTGGTCGGTAAGGACAACCACCGAGTGGGACTGAAAATACGGGCGAAGCTTTCTTGCGGCCATCACCAGGGCGTAAGCCATCTTTTCTATTCTCGGGTAGCGGAGCTCGGCATCCCGAAGTACCTTGCTCACATAGTAAATGGGCTTTTGAGCCCGGTCTTCTTCCCTTACCAAAACGGCACTGAGGGTCTGCTCGGAGGCTGCCAGGTAGAGGTAGAGGGATTCTCCAGGAATTGGTTTGCTGAGGAGAGGAGGATTGACGAGGTAAGCCTTGAGCCGGTCGAAGGACTCCTGTTGCTGTTTATCCCATTCAAAACCTTTAGCCCCCCTGAGGGCTTTGAAGAAGGGGAGGCATTTCTCCCCGAACTTCGAGAGAAAACGACCTATGGTGGCTAGGCCTGTTAACCTCTGAACTTCCTTAACATTCTTGGGAGGGTCCATGTCTAGTATGGCCTTGATTTTCTCAGGGTTAGCTTCAATTCCTCGTTGGCTGACCATGAAGCCGAGGAACTTCCCTGACGAGACTCCAAACGCACGCTTGTTCGGATTGAGTCTCATGTTGTGCTTTCTCATAACGTCAAACGCCTCCTGGAGGTCGGTTACTTGATCGGCACCTCTAATGCTTTTAACAAGCATGTCGTCAACATATACCTCCATATTACGACCGATTTGAGCTTGGAAAACCTTGTTGACGAGGTGTTGGTATGTGGTGACTGCATTTTTCAAACCGAAGGGCATAACTCGGTAGCAATAGAGGCCCTGGTCGGTCACAAATGAGGTCTTAGGGATATCCGGGGGGAACATCCGGATCTGATTGTAGCCAGAAAAGGCGTCCATGAAGCTGAGGAGTTCATGACCCGAGGTGGCATCAATCAAAGTGTCAATACTCGGAAGAGGGAAGGGATCTTTGGGGCAAGCCTTGTTGAGATCGGTGAAATCGATACAAATCCTCCAAGTCCCATTGGACTTCTTCACCATCACTACGTTTGACAACCACTCGGGATAGTTTACCTCCTGTATGAATCGCGCCTTCAAGAGCTTATCCACCTCCTCTTTTATAGCAAGTTGGCACTCGGGGGCGAACTTGCGCCTCTTCTGTTGGACCGGTTTGGACCCCGGGGCAACACTGAGGTGGTGGACTAAGAGCTCTTCGGAGATTCCGGGCATGTCTGCTACTGACCAAGCAAAGAGGTCTTGGTTTCTTCGGATGCAGTGGACTATGTCAGAGCATAGGGTGGATGGGAGAGTCTTGCTAACAAAGAACTTTCGGCTTGGATCTTGCTCAGTGAAGAGCACTTCCTCCAACTCATCCACCGGCTCGGACGTCGGTCGGGCGACATCTTGAGGGATTTCCAGAGTTTCTAGGGAGAGGGCTGGACCGAGGGTAGAGGTCATGTAGCACTTACGAGCCATTTCCTGATTGCCCCTTACTTCCCCTACTCCGGCCCAGGTGGGGAATTTCATCTTGAGATGGTACGCCGAAAGAACGACTTCTAGAGCTGCTAGGCCGGGTCGGCCTAGAATGACATTGTAAGCTGCAGGGACATCCACAACCATAAAATCCATCGACTCCGTTCGGGTAGTAGGAGTTTGGCCAGCGGTTACGTCGAGGGTGATCACCCCTTCAATAGTCACTGGCACTCCCGTGAACCCATGGAGCGTGTAGCCTGCGGGCTTGAGTCTATCTCGGGAGAGCTTGAGGCCTTTGAAAGTGGCGAGGAAGAGGATGTTAACGGAGTTGCCATTGTCCACTAGGATCCTTTCCACTTTGAAGTTCGCCATGTGGAGGCTGATGACGACCAGTGAGGGGATCGGATGCCCTCGAGGTCTTCATCTGAAAACGTGACCGACACTCCGAGGCCTTTAGGAGGAGGGGTGGTGCGGACCGAATTGACTTCTCTTATGAAAGCATTCCTAGAGGAGTTGGAGGAGCCCCCCATTGGGCCCCCGTGGATGAGGTGTAGGACACACTCCTCTTCGAAGTCAGGCATTTCATCGCGTTCAGGACGCTTGTTAGCCCCCCGAGGCGGGGGAGGAAGGTCGGCTCGGTCCTTTCTCACGAATCTGGTCAGCTGCCCCCTTTGGATGAGGGCTTCTATCTCATTCTTCAAGGCTTGACAATCATTGGTGTCGTGGCCATGGTCCCGGTGATAACGGCACCACTTCTCTTTATCCCTCCTTGCCGGGGGTGTTAATTTTCGGTGCAGGAGGTATCACCCCCTCCTTCTCAACTTCCGAGAATTGTGGAGATATTGGCGTTAAGGGAAGTAAATTTCTCGAATCCGGAGGGAGGTCGGCATTGGCCGGCATTATCCTTCTGGAGCTTCTTGGCTCCTTCCTCTTCTGTTCCCTTTCTCTTAAACCCGGAGGAAGACCCCTCTAAGTTAGGGCGGTGCTCGGCTTCTTCGGCCCGAATATACTTTTCACTTCGAAGGAGGAGGTCAGAGAAGTTCTATGGGAGCTTCTTGGCGAGGAAGGAGAGGAGGTTGGAATTGAAGACATTGAATTGAAATGCTGCTGCAGCGACCGACTGGTCGAGGGATGCTATGGACCTGGCTTCAGCTGTGAACCTCTTCACATAGTCTCTCAACTTCTCACCCTTCTTTTGGTGGAGGTACAGTAGCGAGATGCTGGTCTTCTCAGTTCTACGACTACTTACAAAATGGGTGACGAAGAGGGTCTCGAATTGCTCGAAGGAGAATATTGAGGATGGGGCAAGGCGAGAGTACCATTCTCGAGCGGGACCCTTGAGAGTTGCGGGGAAGGTTTTGCAGAGCAGAGCATCGGAAGCTTGGTGGATGAGCATGAGGGTTTTGAAGCTTTCGATGTGGTCGACGGGGTCGGTCTCCCCGGAATAGGTTTCAAATTGAGGATTCTTGAAGCCGATTGGTACGGGTGCATCCATTATGGTTCAGGAAAAAGGAGGTTGGCTAGGACGAAGAGTCCTTCCTCTAAGCTCTTCTTCTCGGTCTAACTGACCCAGGCACCTCTCCATCTCGTGGAGACGGCGATAAACTGCGTCATCCCTTCGACGGTACTCAGTGGAGCCTCTAGACTCGTCTTCGTACGAGGGAGAGCGGGGGCTACGATGACAGTAGCTCCTGGAGCGGCGAGGACTTGGCATGTGCTGAGGATTGCTAGGGGCTCGGGGAGGAGTATGGGACCGCTGGCGAGGACTTCATATCCGAGGTGGAGTGGGAATCCTCGGAGCATTGGTGTTATTGGGACGGAGGTTGAGAGCTTGTAGGACGGTTGCTTGGAACTGCTGGAACTCGGCACGGGTGATGGGTGCCTCATCGTTCCTAGGGTGTTGCCGACCGGCGGGGGAATGTGGTCTTCTTCTGTGATGTTCGGGGGACTCTCTCCGCTCCCTTCGGTTCGGGGACCTTCTGTAATCTCGGCGGTTAGTAGATCGCTCATCCGGACGTGGTTGGCAGGAGGCTTCCTCTCGGGCCCGCTTTTCATCCAGACGATGGCGAAGATCCACATCTTTCGGCCGATTGGGGACTTTTTGTTGGAAGTCAGAGGCTCGGGGATTATGGGAGGCCATAGAATCCGAAGAGGCATTGTGGATGGAGACATGGTCCGGGAGAAGAGGCTGTTTCTGAGGGTTAGGACTCTTGGGAGGTTGTTGATTCTGAAGAGGAAGGTCCTGTTGGAGTGGGTCTTCCGCTGGAGGAGGAAGTTGCCCTTGCTGTTGAGCAGGTTGGATGGGAATTTCTTGTTGCTGATCGGGGTTGGGTCCTCGGTTGGACCCTCTGGATCTGACTTTCCTAGGAGGCATGGCTGGAGAAGATCTAACCAACGGGAAGAGGGGAGGCTGTACTTGTTGTTTCCCACAGACGACGCCAATCTGTTATCGCTGAATCTGGCGTGGGGGCAAACAGATAGTATTTGTGGATTCTTGGGAAACTTTGAAATGCAAACCTATTTACCAGTTCCGCCGGAGTATGTTCGTCGCTCCCGCCGTACACCTGCAAAAAGTGCGAGACACCGGGGTTGTTCCTGGCGACGCACCCTCCGACGCTCAAGTCAGTAATCAGAGAGATTATGAAAGAGCGTAAAAACTGGTGAAAGATTGATTACTTCTTAATGGAGATGGATGGGAGGTATTTATAGGTGCCTTGAGAATCAAATTAGGAATGTAATCTCCGTGATCTGATAAGGAATATACTCCCTGTAATCAGATTAGGAATGTAATCCCTAATTCCCAGTGAAAAGATAGATGTGAATCAGGGCCGTTGATTAGGATTAATCAGAAACCCTAATTCTATCTTGCTTGACCGGGTTTGCCGCGGGTTGAAACCCGCACCCGATTGAGGTGGACCCGTTCGTGGGTTATTGGATCTTTGGGGAAGAGATCCAGTACCCATTTCAGACCCATTGGTAGGCAAAATTACCATTTAACCCCTGGGCTTCAAGATTTGTGCTCGATTTGGATGGTTCCGATTTAACCCCATTTTTAGCCATATCAATCTCAAATGGAGGAAAGCCATGGATAAAGAAATCCATGCGATACAAAGGAATGACACGTGGGAGTTGACAACACTTCCAAAGGGCCACAAAGCAATTGGTGTAAAATGGGTATACAAAACCAAAACCAATCAAGAAGGCAAAGTGGAGAAGCATAAAGCCAAACTAGTAGCTAAAGGCTACAGTCAACAAGAAGGCATCGATTATGAAGAAGTCTTTGCACCAGTAGCAAGGATAGACACCATCAGACTGCTCCTTTCACTAGTTGCACAGAACAAATGGAAGATATACCAAATGGATGTCAAGTCTGCATTCCTCAATGGCTATTTAGAAGAAGAAGTTTACATTCAACAACCTCCCGGTTACGAGGTGAAAGATCAAGAAGATAAAGTCTGTAAATTGAAGAAGGCTTTGTACGGTCTCAAACAGGCACCCAGAGCATGGAATAAGAGAATTGATGACTACTTTCAGCAGAATGGCTTTCAGAAAAGTCCATATGAGCACTCCCTATACACCAAAAAGAATGGTGGAGAAATCATGATCATCTGCCTCATGTTGATGATATGATCTTCACCGGCAACAATCCAAAGATGTTCGAAGAATTCAAGAAAGCAATGATCAAGGAGTTTGAGATGACGGACATTGGAAAAATGTCATACTTCCTAGGTGTGGAAGTGACACAATCTGAGAAAGGAATCTTCATCACACAGAAGAAATATGCAGACCAGATACTGAAGAGATTCAACATGAGCAACTACAATCTAGTTAACACTCCAGCAGAAACTGGACCGAAGCTCCGCCGTGACTCACCAGGAATTTCTGTACATCCCATACTATTTAAAAGCTTGGTTGGAAGCTTGCACTATTTGACTATTACAAGGCCTGACATCATGTATGTTGTTGGGGTAGTTAGCAGATATATGGAAGAGCCGAAGTAGGAACACCTCATGGCAGCGAAAAGAATACTGCGATACATCAAGGGTAATATCAACGAAGGACTACTCTACACAAGCACAAACGCTGTGAAGCTAGTCGGCTATACAGATAGCAACTATGGTGGAGATTTAGATGAAAGGAAGAGTACAAGTGGCTATGTGTTCAATATTGGATCAGCTGCATTTTCGTGGTCATCAAAAAAGCAGTCAGTAGTTGCACTCTCATCATGCGAAGCAGAATATATTGCAGCAGCATCAGGAACTGGTCAAGCGATATGGCTCAGAAACATCATGAAAGAATTATCTCATCCACAGGAAGAGCCGACAGAGCTATACGTTGACAACAAGTCAGCAATAGCATTGGCAAAAAATCCAGTCGCATACGGGAGAAGTAAGCACATCGAGTTAAAATATCATTTCATTCGAGTGCAGACCAAAGAAAAAAGGGTAAAGCTGACATATTGCAAGACAGAAGATCAAATTGCAGATACATTTACTAAGCCACTAAACGCTGAAATTTTCATAACTCAAAGAAGAACTCGGGATGGCCAAACATGTTTGAGGGGGAGTGATAGCTGTCAAACATGTTTGGTAAGGTGGGCCCCACCCACCAAACATTGTTTGAAAATTTGTGGCAGGGTTGGTGCCTCAATGAAAAACGGGAGAAACGAGATTGAAGAGTTTGTCAGTTACTCTTCTCTCGTTCCTATAAATAAGAGGTTTAGGAAGAAGAAAAAATTAAGTAAGACAAGAACAAGAAACAAGCAGAAAAAAGAAGAAGAAGAAAGTGTATATTTGTAAGGTGTAGTAACACCAGTTTTAGAAAAGAGTGAGGAGTCTTCTTGTTGTTATAATAAAATATAATACAAGTTTTCAATTTTCAATTTGTTTGCCATTTAACCCAACAAAATTCCTACTCTCTTCCAACAGGGATCATATACTCTTTCATCGTGAATGGGCCAAACGGGGCTGGAGTTTGGTTGGGACCCACAATAACCTTCACTTTACTGCCGATTGACTAAATTCATGGTGGGATTTTATTACAAGTCCAGTATTAGGAATCCGCGACTTGGGATTAGTCTATCAAAGTCTCGTTGTAACAGTCGCATGGTATATATGGAAAGCACGCTTATTGCACGTGTTTGCTGGATACAATTTTAACCCGACCACAACTCTCCAAATAGCTGTTCATTGTGTGGAGGAATTTTGGAGTGTTCATGGCGGGGTCCAAGGCAGTGAAATTATGGTAACGATATTTTTTTTTGATAACGGGGATAGTCGGAGGACTCCGGCCCAAATATATTAAAAAATCAGAATAAGTACAAACAAGGCCGAAATTTACACGAAGTAAACCAGGAAGAGACAAACACAGAGATACAAACACACCAAAAAATTCATAAGCGGCAATAGAGAGCATTGCCCAACAAGTCAAAAAATGTTGCAGGACGGCCGGCAGCAAAAAACAAGGCAGCCGAAGGCAGCGAACAGCGAACAAATAACGAAGGCCTTACAACCCAATCGCAGGAGAAACCAAACTCAAAACAGGAGCCGGAACAAGAGCAGCGAGCAGCAACAGCTGAGCTCCAAAATGTAAACACCACGATAGGTATGGACCAAAGCAGCGGACACCAATGACCAAAGCTCAACCAAGCACACAAAACAACAGCTCAATGGCGGGGGCGAGCACAGAAAGAGCCGTTAAGCTGAAACCGAAGAATAGAAACCAAAGCAGAAACAACCACTGATACCAGCTGAGCTAGGAACGAAGCTAGGGGCAAAATAAGCCGGCTGTTAACCAACATTCCCCGCACATAGCTGCCCATAGCCCAAAAAGTGAACAAAAAGATAGTAATAGGAAAAGCAACAGTACAGTTCGGAGAGGAGAACAATAACACTGAAATAAAGCATAAAAGTAGAGTTCACAACAATAGCAGCAACCGAGAGAAGTCACATTGAGACACAAAAGACATAAACAATGCAGAACAAACAAAAGGTACTAGAATAAATAAAACAAAAAGTGAACAGCCTAGCAACCAAACAACAGAACTGAGGCCACCACATTGGGAACAAACCAGGCCTCCAAAAGAGAGAGGAAGAAGGTAAGACAGTGGCCAGGCACATCAGATCTGCACAAGAAAAATAACAAGGAAAAGAAATCAATAGGGTTAAACATAAAGTTAAGGAGGCAAAAAAGTAGTAAGACGCAGTCTAGATGCTGACGGTGAAGGTGCAGTGAGATAAAGCGGACGACCAGAACTAAGTAAAGAAAATCAGGTCATCAACAAGACTACCAATAGGGCGGGAGGTGTAAGAGAAAATACGATTATTTCTTTCTTTCCAAATGATCGAAATAAGCGCCATCATCGAGAGGTCCCAAGATTTACTAAAAGAACTATTAACACAATGGGACATCCAACTAGTCTACCGGACGAGAACGAAATAGGAGCGGAATTGATGTAATATCCCGGACGGATATTACCGTATATAAATTATTATTTTATTATTATTTTATTATTATTTGCTTTAATTCCAAAATTGGAATATTTTGGTGATTTTCGCCCGGTTTGTTCATAGACATTGTCTGTATCCAGATATCGGTCAGTATACATCAGTATTGTATCAAATTGATACAGTGACCTTCCGAACTAATAATAGAATTTATTTTATTATTATTTCCGAGATCAAATTATTTTTATACGGATTATGCGAAGATTTTCGGTATACAGACATATATGCGCACATACGTGCAGTATGTCGATTAGTACATTATACAAATTGTGTGTTGTGTATTTTTGGACAACACTTGTTTTGTTATGACAAAATCTATTAGATTGTTAGGGTTTATAAGGGTTTAACCTAGGTTAAGTATGCATGAAGAGAATTAGGTGGTATTCTTCTAGAAACCTTCTCTCCTCCACCTCACCTAAAACACCATACCCTCACCATACCTCCACCTCATCCTCTCCTTCCCTAGTAGAAACCGGCCCCAGTTTAAGGGAGGGCCAAAATGCATTTTGTGTGTGCACATATTCACTCTCCACCCTTCTCTCCACCTATAAATACCCCCTTCCTCCACCTTTGTCTCATTTTAGAAAGATCATAAAGAAAGAAAGAAAGAAAGGAAAAGAAAGAGAGAACACCATACTAACTTGAGAGTTTTCCCATTGTAGGTTCATAAGGATTCCTAGGAGCTAAGGAGGAGAGTTAGTCTAGTTCTTCCATCAAAGAAAAAAAACAAGGTGGGGGTTTCTCTTTGTTTGTTTGTTTGTTTGTATTGTTGTTTTGATGTTCTTCCTCTTCTTATCCTCCTTGTTTTGTTTCTTTTGTTCTTTGATAATGGTTTATTGTGATAGTGTTGTGGTGTAGTTCTTTTTGTATGGTTATGGATGGTAAAAAAATAATAACCACATGAAAAGAAAAGAAATGAATGGTAGTAGTAAAGAACATAAAGATTAAATCTTCATAGTTGTAATTGTTGTTTTAGTGTTATGGATTGCACTAAAATGAACACATACACATGAACTTGGCATATACAACCATTTTGGTTGTAGGACTTGAATGAGGACTCATACATAATCATATGACATAGTGTATACACCACTTTGTGGTTGTGGAACATAAACTTGAACTTGGACTAGAAAGAATGCATATGGTTGGTTGAACCAAATGAAGGTTCTTACTTTATTTTTATTATTGTTATTTTCTTTTATAATCTTAAGTAAGAAAGAACTCATTGTAGATATGAAAAAGAAACTAATCTAAATCACTAGTTGTAGAATGGTCAAAAAGATCTCTTTTTATGTTCAACTAGTGTTAATAAGAAATAAATACTAATGAAGATTGGTAGAAATGATAGTAGATGTTCATATTAAAATAAAGTAGTAGTAGTAGTAGATAGTTGTAGATGTTTTATGTTATGTTCATGGTTAAAATAAAGTAGTAGTAGTAGTAGAATGTTGTAGGATTTATATAAAAAATACCTACCATGTTTAGGAATGATGTATGCCATGCTAAGTGTATAAACATGCTTAGAATGTTGTAGGATTTATATTAAAAATACCTACCATATTTAGGAATGATGTATGCCATGCTAAGTGTATAAACATGCTTAGAATGTTGTAGGATTTATATTAAAAATTATCTATCATGTTTAGGAATGATATTCATGCTTAGAATGTTGTAGGATTTATTCTAAAAATTACCTATCATGTTTAGGAATGATATTCATGCTTAGAATGTTGTAGGATTTATTCTAAAAATTACCTATCATGTTTAGGAATGATATTCATGCTTAGAATGTTGTAGGATTCATTCTAAAATTTCCTATCATGTTTAGGAATAATATACATGTTGTGGGATTAATGCTAAAATCATCTATCATGTTTAGGAATGACATATATACTTAGGAATGTTGTATGTTCATACTAGTAGTTATCCATGCTTAGTAAGGTATTCATGCTTAGTAGTTATTCATGCTTAATAAGATTCATGCTTAGATGATTGTAGGAAAGCATAATTAATCTAGCTTAGGTGATTGTAGGAAAGCATGTACCATGCTAGATTAATTTATCTATGCTTAGATAATTGTAGAAAAGCATATACCATGCTAGATTAATTTATCTATGCTTAGATGATGGTAGGAAAGCATATACCATGCTAGATTAATTTATCTATGTTTAGATAATTGGTATATCATGCTAGATTAATTTATCCATGCTTATATGCTTGTAGGAAAGTAGTATACCATGCTAGATTAAATTATCTATGTTTAGATAATTTTAGGAAAGTGGTATATAATATTAGATTAATTTATCTATGTTTAGATAATAGTAGGAAAGTGGTATATAATGCTAGATTAATTCATCCATGCTTACATGCTTATAGGAAAGTTATGTACCATGCTAGATCAAATAAATATTCATGCTTACATGATATCCATGCTTAGATAAGTATATGTTCATGCTAAGTTAGTAAATGTCATGCTAATCATTGTTTATGTTAAGTTAGTAGATGACCCTGCTAATGATTGTTTATGATAAGTTAATGGTATCCATGCTAACGATATTCATGCTTAAAGTATAGTAGATACTCATGCTTAAATTAAGGTAACTATCCATGGTTAGTTGTAGTGATTTTTATGTTATGTTCTATCCATGCTAGAATTGTTGTAGAAACTCATGCTATGTTGTAGGTTGATACTTAACTAGTATACATGACTAGAATGTTACTAAAATGTACACCGTGCTATATGTTCATGTAAAAGTAGCATACCATGTCTAGGAATGAGGTATACCATGCTAAAGTTTAAATACATGCTTAGAATGTTGTAGGATTAATGTTAGAATACCTACCATGCCTTGGAATGTTGCATGTTCATACTAGTTATATATCCATGCTTGGGTTGTGGTGATTAGTCATGATAAGTAGTAAGCATTCACGCTCAATTTATAACCTATGCTTGACTATAGTAAACTTCATGTTTAGACCATAGTGATAATTCATGCTTAAGCTTGATATAAGCACATGCTTAATCATATTCGGACTTAGGAGTATGGTGGTAGGTGGTTATGTTATGTACCATAATTAGATTGTCATAGGTAGATACTTGCAATTGTATGCCATGCTTAAAGTGCTATAGGTTAAGCAATAAGGAAGGAATCATGTCATAATTGTAATGACAACTACCTTGTTGTAGTTAATGTTAGTAGGGAGCCCATACATGCCTGAAGAAGTATATTGTAGCATCCTAGTGGAATATTGAACGAATGTAGGTTTTATGTTGTTCTAGTTCGTTTTGAAAGGAAACTGTGAGTTCTAGTGTGTGAGGTTCAAATTAGAGTTAGACCCTATCATGGGAACATTCCTCATCCGTAAGGGTAATAAGGATTGGGAAGATCACTAGTAATAGTTAGTTTGATAAAGGTTGTTATGTCGCCTTCGGTTCTTCATTGGTAGAATACCGATCATAGACTATTAATAGATCCTTCTGTTGCTTCTAATAAATAGAAAATCAAGTTTGCTAGTAAGCACGATTGGTTGCTTCTAGGTTGATTACCTGTATGGTTGTTTGCATATGGTTGTGCTCGTACGTGGCTCGACTGGCCCGTATGTAGCTGTGGGTCTCATACGTAGTTTATTTGGCTCGTATGTAGGTTGTTGTCTCGTACGCGGCTCGACCGGCCTGTGCGTAGCTGTTGGTCTCATACGCGGCTTATTTGGCTGGTATGTACGTTGTTATCTCCTACGAGGCCCGCCTGGCTCGTAGGTAGCTATTTTTCATACGTAGCTTATTAACTCGTATGTGGTTGTTACTCGTGTATAGCTTGTTAGCTAGTACACTGTTCGTTGTGCTCGTCTAGGGTGATATTACCACCCTAGGGGCTATCGACCATCAAGACATATGTTTTCTACCCTAAGGAACTGTGGAGGAGTCACTCCTTGTGTACCGTCGAATCTTAACCAATGTAGGTTGATCGAGGACCAGAGTATAGACGGAATCCAAGTTTAGGGTAGCGGCATGCATGTATGTTCGCACGGCCGAGGTCTTGGATCGATGGACCAGGAACCGGACCCCGAAGGGTTCTGGTAAGTCTAGGTTGAGCAGCCTAGTAGAGTCGTCTTGCGAAGTCTACTTTAAAGGCCTAGCATGTTGTGTTTATAATATTGTCATCCCTAGGATCGTTCGAGTCAGGGACATCATTAGGATAGTGACTTATAAAGATCATTTTACTTAAACCCTTTTGCCGGGAGAGAGGAGTCGGTTGTAGGGGGCACCTTACGACTCACTCGTCTCTGGAGGCAAACTAGGTGGTGTTATTGGGTTGCGCCTTCCTGTCAAAGGGATACGTACGGTGCCATCTCACAAGTTGGGAGCACGGGTTGCGTATCTCGCGCTGTTAATTCCTGAAGTACCGTGGCTTGGGGTGCCACAGGATGCATTGGGCAGTCTTGCGCTTGTGAGACCCCAGGGGTGCCACAGGGTAGGCGTCGCGCTACCCTGCGCTTGCGAGACCCTATGATTTTGGTTTTTGAAATGACGCCCGATACACTGGGTTCGTCTGTTTTTGAGTGAGGTCCGGTTAGCCGGGTAGCAGTGGCGAACATAGACACCACTGGCGGACTGCATTAGTGGTACTTGACCACGTCTGCAACCTCATCAGTCACGTGTGGGTGTCAGGAACAGGTTGTGTACAATTAGAATTCATAACACGGGTTCAAATCCCTATATATGGAGAAACGGCTTGAGATGGGGCCGCATGTAGTATGGGCTGCATGTTGCTTCGGAGATTCGCTAACATTAGAATAGGAAGCATCCTAGTTTTATTTAAATATCGCATTAGAGTCTAGTCATAGCACTCACGAACACTTAAACTACACCAACACCATTGCCATGTTTTGTATGTTGTTTGGGAGATTCGCTGCTTTGATATCAGCCTTTAAGCGTCAGTGAATACTGACGTCCCCACTTCCATAGGTACTGATCACCGAAGTACAATGGCGAGATTTAGGAGGACTCAAGGCGAGGAAAGCAAGGAGTCAATGTCTTATTTAGTTCCGCTGTAGTATGTGTGTTGTTATCTCAAGTGAGAGTTACCAAGTGTTGTTCTTCATTCCTTGTACTCTGATGTAAGATGTTGAAGGTTGTAATACATGGAAATGTAAAGGTAATATTGTAACTCTATCGTAAGGTATTACAGTTGTATAATATTCAGACTTGTAATACATTGGGTGTTGAATAAAAAGTTTTAAATTCTCCTGTCTTTCTGTGTATTGTGGCCAATTGAAGAAAAGGTCTCGGCTCGTGTCTCGGTTTTCCCAGTATTGGAAATCGGGGCGCTACAATTGACAACTCATGCATCCATACAAACTGTCCATAGAGGGCGCAAAAAATCACCACGTAAAAAAAGATGTTCCGCATCCTCATGATGTAAAAGACAGAAAGAACAAGATTGGCCAATGGCCAAATGCATCCTGTTAAGAATATCATCAGTTAATAATTTGTTGTTAACAGAGAGCCAAGAATTTTTACTTTCAAGGGAGCACAGCTGCTCCAAATCAGATTAGCAAAAGGTGACTTAACACCTCCGAAGTTAAGAAAATTATAAAATGATTTGACTGTATAAGAACCCAAACTGGTTTGACGCCAAATCACGTCTTCCATGGGCTGCCAGGAATAACCGCTTAAACTAGAAAGAAGCTGAATGTATTGGGTCGCCAACAAAGGAGGAAAAGGTGAATGGAAAGGGATATGCCACTCGCATTTGGAATTAAGAGCTATATGGTAACCAGCCATCGAGGCCAGGGGGTTAAGAGCAAGCTGGTAAAGTTCTGGAAAGACAGAGGCAATCTTGTAATTACCGATCCAAAATTCGGTCCAGAACCTCGTTTGAAAAGGCCACACTGAAAAGGTTCAAATACTTTCCAAACACCCTTCCAGAAAGGAGAGGCAGCCCGAGAGAGCTTTGGGAATAATTCCCAAATCTTATGACGAGAATGACATTTATGAAGAATAAGACGACCCAGGAGGATTGATCGTCTTTTAAAATTCTCCATAGCCACTTACCCAAAAGAGCTACGTTTTGGTTCCTAAGGTCAAGAACCCCCAAACCACCAGCCGACTTAGCGGAACACACCAACTTCCAATTACAAAGATGAGTCCCAGATCTATAGCTGTCAGTGCCCGACCAGAAGAAATTCCTTCTAATCTGATCAATCCTTTGATAACCCAAGAGGGAACATAGAAAAAGGAAATCATATATAAAGGAATCGAAGAAAGAATCGAGTTAATCAAAATTAAACGATCCCCTCGAGATAGCTATCTACCAGACCAAACATTGAGTCTGGAGGCCACTTTATTGATCATCAACAACCAATCCGATTTGTGTAATTTACCCCATCTCAAGGGAATGTCAAGATACATAACAGGAAAAGAAGAGGAAGCACAGTTGAAAAAGTGAGCAATCTCTGCTTGACGATCGGAAGGCCCGCCAAGCCAAAGAACGGAGGATTTGTTGAAATTAATCGATAAGCCAGATGCTTTCTCAAACAAATAGAGGAGCAGTTTAAGGTTCCGAAGAGTACAACCATTAGGCTTAGCAAAAATAATGGTGTCATCAGCATATTGGAAATTGAGAACGCCACAGAAGCTTTGGGAGCCTCCCAAACCTTCGATGACATTAGCAACCTAAGCATTGCGGAGAAGTTTACTGAAAACATCAGCAACTAGGGCGAATAAGAGAGAAGAGATAGGATCACCTTGGCGAAGACCGCACTTGCATAGGAATTTGTTACCTTCTAAACCATTAATGAGAATTGAGGAGGTACCAGCGAAGAGACTGGACTTGATCCAAGCGATCCATTTCAATCCAAAACCTCTGTGGATGAGGATATCAAAGAGAAACTCCCAACCAATATTGTCATATGCTCTTTCAAAATCCAATTTTAAGAAGTTTCCCTTTGAATTAGATCTATGACAATCGGAAATAATTTCTTGGGCACAAGCAACGCTATCAAGAATAAACCGGTCCTTAATAAACCCAGACTGAGCGGGGTCAATAAGGGGGAGATAACTAGGCTGAGAGAACTGACAAGAACTTTCATGATAATCTTAAAAATAGTGTTAAGAAGACTAATGGGACGAAATGCGGCAACCGAATTAGCTCCCAAAATTTTGGGAATGAGAATAATATGGGCATAATTGATACGATCAAAGGAAAACAGACCTTGATAAAGATCAGCGAACATTTCAATGAGATCCTCTTTAAGGAAATCACAATTTTTTTGGAAAAAGAAAGATGGAAACCCATCAAGGCCAGAAGCAGAATCGCTCCTTAAAGAAAAAACAGCCGATTTAATCTCCTCCACGGAGAAGGGAGCTTCAAGACTAGTCAGTGAAGGGTTTCGGGGCACAAACGCAGCGAAAAAGACAGATCCGAAACCCTAACCCTAGGATCCGTGTATAAGAATTGGCTAATAATGGAGAAATAAAATTTTACCTTTCGGAGCTTTCGAAGGCTGAAAGATGGAGGTTACAATCACCACGCAGCCCTAGTAGCTAGATCCGCGTCTCTAAGGCAGTCCACACGAACGTCCGATCGTCCAACGATCAAGGGAGCCGGTACTAGCCGATGATCCTTGCCTCTCTCTCTCTCTCTCTTTTACCTCTCAACAGTTGAGCGGCTAGGGTTTCTGTGAAAACGGATTTGTCAAAAGATCCGAATCAACTAATACATCTCTATGTATTTATAGGGAGAGATAAGAGGTGGGCTTAACCGTAATCAGTTTGGCTTCTGATAAGACCAATCTGATTTGGTTTTATCATTTAAATTCGAATTAACCATAATCAGTTTGGCTTCTGATAAGACCAATCTGATTTGGTTTTATCACTTAAATTCGAATTAACCATAATCAGTTTGGCTTCTGATAAGACCAATCTGATTTGGTTTTATCACTTAAATGATTCGAATTATCCTTTAATTAATTAAGTCCAACTCAATTAATTAACTAATTTCGAATCACTTAATTTAAATTCCGAATTTAAACTAATACTCCTTTTAAACGTTCTAAGTGTGTGACCCTATAGGTTATTATTACGTTGGCAATAATTTTATTATCTTATAATAAAATTATAAACAATGAGCGGCATCTAGTAATACATCATTGCTACCCAAGTAATAACAATAATTGGTGATTCAATTAAACCTTTCGTGATTAATGTTTCCATGTAATATAATCCTTTTAACCTTGATATTATAGATTAAACTAGAGGCATGGGACGTGTCATCCTCTTAATAATTTAATCTTTATTTTCTTGATCGTTGAGTAGACTATTCAAACAAATCAATATTTGAGCATGGCCATGCATTTCATAGTCTCACTCAAACAAGAGGCCGATAATATCACTCCTAAAATTAGGAGGGTTAAATTCCCTCTAGATCATTCATATTTCTCACACGATTCATAATGAACCCAATAATTATCTTTATCATTACCCGATTAAAGATAACTTTTGATAGAATCAAAGTACATTAATTCTCGTGTAGAAATATAATGATTTCAGGTCAGAGGACCATTACACCATTATCACAGTGAGATTACTTATGACACTTATTAATTCATTCCATGTAGAATCTCACAGTGGGTCTGTCCAGTACAATGTACTCTTACATTTACCTATGTATTGATTTTAGTATCTCTATACTAATGACCCATGAGAAGTGGTCATCAATCAATCAACATACTAGTCTCAATGTATTATTACTGTCCTAATAATAATAATACTCGACTAGGGACATTTAAGATTATTATACTATATATAATCTCAAGTTCATATAGTTCGTATTAATAATCTAAGGACATTTATCATGCTAATAATTATATCGCAGTAAATACGAAGCATAATAAATTATTAATATAAAAAGAACATAATGTCAATAATACTGATTACATAATATCATTGTATTGCCTCTAGGGCACCTACACTAACAATCTCCCACTTGCACTAGAGCCAATCACTCATGTATCGAATACCAATTGAACTAGTGTGACCTTCGTGCTTCTGCTGCGACAAAGCCTTAGTCAGTGGGTCAGCTACGTTATCATTAGTTTGCACTTTACATATATGTATATCTCCTCGTTCATTAATCTCACGAATAAGGTGATATCTTCTAAGTATATGTTTCGCCCTGGAGTGTGATCTTGGTTCCTTTGCTTGTGCTATGGCTCCATTGTTATCGCAATAAAGATCGATAGGGTCTACTATCGATGGAACCACACCAAGCCCTGTGATGAAATTTCGGATCCAAACTGCCTCCTTGGCTGCTTCGCAAGCAGCAATATACTCAGCCTCCATTGTAGAATCAGCTACTGTTTCTTGCTTTGAACTTTTCCAGCTTACAGCACCTCCGTTGAGACAAAACACAAAACCAGACTGGGATATAGAATCATCCTTGTCTGTTTGGAAACTAGAATCAGTGTAACCTTTTACCACTAATCTCTCTTCTCCCCCATATACCAAGAATGAATCTTTAGTCCTCTTCAAGTACTTAAGAATGTTCTTGACAGCTGTCCAGTGACCTTCACCTGGATTAGACTGGAACCTGCTCGTCATACTCAAAGCATATGACACATCAGGACGAGTACATATCATTGCATACATGATAGATCCAATTGCAGAAGCATATGGAATCTTACTCATGCGGTCCTTTTCATCCAATGTTTTAGGACTATTGTCACTCGAGATTGATATCCCATGAGACATCGGGACAAATCCCCTTTTAGCATCCTGCATCCCAAAACGATGCAGTACTTTGTCAATATATGTACTCTGATTTAGGCCGATCAATCTTCTGGATCTATCTCTATAGATCCTGATCCCTAATATATAGGTCGCCTCGCCTAAATCTTTCATTGAGAAATTTTTTCCCAACCAAGTCTTAACAGCCTGTAGAGAAGGTATGTCATTCCCGATAAGTAATATATCATCAACATATAATACTATGAATGCCACGTGGCTCCCACTAACCCTTTTGTAAACACAAGATTCATCTTCGTTTTGAATAAAGCCAAATTCCTTGACTGTCTGGTCAAAATGAATATTCCACCTCCTTGAGGCCTGCTTCAGTCCATAAATGGATCGACGCAACTTACATATCCTTCTAGCATCCCTTGGACTGACAAAACCTTCAGGTTGTGTCATGTACACATCCTCTTCAAGGCTCCCATTAAGGAAGGCTGTTTTGACATCCATCTGCCAGATCTCATAATCATGATAAGCTGCTATTGCAAGCAAAATCCTAATGGATTTGACCATAGCTACAGGTGAAAAAGTTTCATCATAGTCAATACCATGAATTTGCTTGAAACCTTTTGCAACTAACCTAGCTTTATAGGTCTGAACATTTCCATCCATGTCGATTTTCTTTTTGAAAACCCATTTGCACCCTATAGGTTTTACCCCTTCAGGTGGATCAACCAAAGTCCATACTTGGTTATCATACATGGAATCCATCTCAGATTTCATGGCTTCTAGCCATCTCTCAGAGTCAGGACTGTTCATAGCATCTTGGTAGGTGAGGGGCTCATCTTGATCTATGAGCATCAAATCACCATTCTCTACTAAGAGAAATCCATAATATCTCTCAGGTTGATGGCGAATCCTACCAGATCTACGAACAATCTGTGTTTCTTGAGCAGTTTCATCTTGAATATTATCTTGAATATCCTGCTCAATTTCCAATTCGGGTTCAACATTATCTTGTGGGTCTCGAGCTTCATCGAGTTCTATTTTCCTCCCACTGATTCTTTTGGAGACTAGCTCTCGTTCAAGAAACACAGCAGTGCGAGAAACAACTATTTTGTTCTCGGTCGGATTATAGAAGAAGTAACCCTTAGTTTCCTTCGGGTACCCCACAAAATAACACTTATCTGATTTTGGTCCAAGCTTGTCAGAGATCATACGTTTCACAAACGCTTCACATCCCCATATTTTCATAAATGACATGCTTTGACGTTTCTCAGTCCATATCTCATATGGAGTCTTTTGAACCGCTTTAGTTGGGACTCGGTTTAGTGTATATGCAGCCGTTTCTAGGGCATAACCCCAGAAACTTATTGGAAGTTCAGCATGACTCATCATCGATCGTACCATGTCCAACAAGGTACGATTTCTCCTTTCAGAAACCCCATTCCATTGTGGTGTTCCAGGAGGAGTGAGCTGTGATACTATACCACACTCCTTTAAGTAATTCTTAAAGTCATGGCTTAAGTATTCACCTCCTCGATCAGATCGAAGAGTTTTAATACTTCCGCCTATTTGCTTTTCTACTTCAGCTTTAAATTCTTTGAATTTTTCAAAGGATTCAGATTTGTGTTTCAAAAGATACACATATCCGAATCTACTGAAATCATCAGTAAATGTTATGAAGTAATAAAAGCCACCTCTAGCCATAGAACGCATTGGACCACATACATCACTATGTATTAGTTCTAATCGTTCGTTGGCCCTTTCACCTATTTTAGTAAAAGGAGCTTTTGCCATTTTACCAAGTAAACAAGCATCACATTCATCGTATGATTCAAAATCAAACTTATCCAAAAATCCATCTTTATGTAGTTTGGATATGCGATTCTCATTTATATGGCCTAATCGACAATGCCAAAGGTATGTTTGATTTGAGTCATTTGCTTTAAGACGTTTATTCATATTATAGACGGGAGTAAGATCAAGATCTAGAACATATAAACCATTAAATAAACGTGCTACACCATAAGTTAAATCATTTAAAGCAAAAGAGCAACAATTGTCTTTTATTATAAACGAAAAACCCTTCTTGTCCAAACAAGAAATAGAAATAATGTTTCTGCAAATCGCAGGCACGTAATAACAGTTCTCAAGTTCTAAAATAAGCCCAGAGGGCAACGACAAATAATAAGTCCCTACGGCCAAAGCAGCAACCTTTGCTCCATTGCCAACGCGTAGGTCGATCTCTCCCTTTGCCAAAGATCTACTCCTTTGAAGTCCCTGCACATTAATACAAATGTGAGAACCACATCCAGTATCCAATACCCAAGATGTAGAAGTAGATAAATTGACTTCTATAACATGAATACCTGAATCAGAAATATTCAGAGATTTCACGTTCTTCAGACTTTCCAAATAAGCTGGACAGTTTCTCTTCCAATGACCTGGTTTCTTGCACCAGTGACAATCACCCTTATCAGTTTTAGCAACACCACCTTTAGGCTTGAGAGCTTTCTTGAAAGTGGGCTTGGAAGGAGCAACTGCATTAGATCCAATCTTTTTCTTGCCTTTCCATTTCCCCTTTCCCTTAGCACCTTTATTGCCTACCATCATTATGGGAGCATTTTCAGGTGCCTTTTGCATGTTGGCTTCGGTAGTTCTTAACAGTGCCAACAATTCAGTGGGTGTTTTGTCTTGCTCGGTCATGATGAAAGTCATGATAAACTGGGCATAGTTGCTGTTCAATGATTGCAAGATAATATCTATTTGAGCCTCTCGAGAAAGCCCGGAGCCCAAACGGTCTAGGTATTCAAAATACCCAATCATCTTCAGAACATGCGGTCCAACCGGGTTATTTCCTTGCTTGCAGTTAAAGATTGCTTTGTACGTATTGAACCTTTCTTGACGAGCCTGTACTTGAAACATCGTCTTAAGATGCTCAAGCATAGCATAAGCATCCATATGCTCATGCTGCTTCTGAAGCTCAGCACTCATAGTTGCAAGCATGAGACAGGCAACGTCTGTCGCATCATCAATATGCTTCTGGTAAGCATTTAGTTGAGCACGAGTTGCACCGTCACCAGGATGGACCGGTGGAGGAATTTCAACAACTTGGAGCTTACGCTCCTGCCTGAGGACAATCCTCAAATTCCTAGACCAGTCAAGGAAGTTTGTTCCTGTCAGCTTGTCCTTCTCAAGGACTGATCGCACGGAGAAAGAGTTGTTTGTGTTTTGTGCCATTTAATATCTACAATGTTTAAAATGCATAAGATAAGTTAGATTGTCAAATAATTAATTATTATGTTCAAGTGATAATGGTACATTCAACTTAATATACCTCCCACTATTTTGTTCAAACTAATAGCCCTTACTATTAATTCGGAAACTTATTTTCTAGTGAGCCAAGATCCATATTTCATTATGCCTTGAGTCAGCGTTGGCCAATTCTCCCAAAACATAACTATTTAGGTAGACAACTTTTGTCAATTATATCACATATAATTCTTGGATAGTTTGGTGAACAACTATTGTTCTAATTTATCTAATAAATTTTACGCCAAACTCTATGCTTCTAAGTTCACTATCCACAATCCTATTGTGACGACTTAGTTAAGTTGGTCCCAATGATTAACATGACGAATATCACTTTTATTCTTTCGCACCTAACCACGATTAAAAGGAGTGCTCTACTTTGGCAAACCCACCCCTTATGATCTAGGCTTTGATGAGTGTTAATTCATTGGAAAGCATCTAATTAACTTAATATTTGTTAAGGGGTTTACTTGTAAACGATCATGATCCCATCATAAAGAGATTCCCTTTTCTTGGAACTAAATATTTCAAATCAAAATTCGTTGAATGAATGATTTCCAGATCAGAGGTTAACGCACAGACGGCATTATTGGCACCCCTTTTCTTACAGATTCGTGATCCGTTGTTGACAAAATCATTCAATCGTTGAATCAATGAAATTTATATTTAATTGCCGTGTTTCATAAACACGAGAATCTCATGATCGTTTGTTTAATGTTCATCTTTCATCGTTACATGTTTTATTTTGTTTAAGCAGGCATGGCATGGATGATGTATCTAATACATATATTAATACAGTATTAATCTAATTGAAGCATGCATCACAGTGTATTCTACAGAAACATTCATACATCAATATGTAAAGTGCAGTAAGTAAACGTGCTTGGTTATGGCCTTTATCCTACATGATCCTTTCAAGCTGATGAAAGGATCGAGGTCTATCTATGGTGGGAAATATAAATACAATTACATGTCTTCATTCTCCTTGGTTGCTTCATCTCTTGGATCGCCCTTCAATCTTCAATTACATTACATTGAATAAATGAAAACAACTTGTACTTATGTACTTACATAATGAAACTCGAGTTACATTCGAGATAATACAATTACAAGAATGAAGAGAAACAACTTGTACTTATGTACTTACATAATGAAACTCGAGTTACATTCGAGATAATACAATTACAAGAATGAAGAGAACGACATGCAAGTCGTATTTACAAAACCAAAACATAAACCATTAATCTAAGGGTCTTAAGGCCATAACCAGCACCATGCTCTTATAAACAATTAAGAACACACAAATATATATATATGCAGCAGGGGTCCGGGGGCGGCAGCCCCTGGGCGGGGGTCCGGGGGCGGCAGCCCCCGGGCGGGGTCCGGGGGCGGCAGCCCCAGGCGGGGGTCGAGCTGACCGGTCAGCTCGAAATCAGAAAATTTTTTAATTCCAGAGGACTATCCTTATTAAAAAATTATCGATTTCGAACAACAGATCATATCTTTTAGTCTCTGCCGCCACTGCATCAAATACAGTTCCGGAACCATGTATCATATACATTCATATCATGTCCCAGTTTACAGATCGTGTCCAAACACTATCTGTCCATCAGTTTATATCACCATATAAACCATTCTACATGCATAACATACAAATCGCTTACTGAACATTCATAGCAGATGGTAAAACTTACCTAATTATCAACAAATCACAATCTATATAGCATAACAGAATCATATATGATCGACATAACATATTATATCGACATATCACATAACTGCATCAAGGCAGATTCATAAAACATGCATACATGCATCGAATGCAGTAAACATGTAACCAAATCAGCCCCTTATACACGTTGCTCTGATACCACTGAAGGGTTTCGGGGCACAAACGCAGCGAAAAAGACAGATCCGAAACCCTAACCCTAGGATCCGTGTATAAGAATTGGCTAATAATGGAGAAATAAAATTTTACCTTTCGGAGCTTTCGAAGGCTGAAAGATGGAGGTTACAATCACCACGCAGCCCTAGTAGCTAGATCCGCGTCTCTAAGGCAGTCCACACGAACGTCCGATCGTCCAACGATCAAGGGAGCCGGTACTAGCCGATGATCCTTGCCTCTCTCTCTCTCTCTCTTTTACCTCTCAACAGTTGAGCGGCTAGGGTTTCTGTGAAAACGGATTTGTCAAAAGATCCGAATCAACTAATACATCTCTATGTATTTATAGGGAGAGATAAGAGGTGGGCTTAACCGTAATCAGTTTGGCTTCTGATAAGACCAATCTGATTTGGTTTTATCATTTAAATTCGAATTAACCATAATCAGTTTGGCTTCTGATAAGACCAATCTGATTTGGTTTTATCACTTAAATTCGAATTAACCATAATCAGTTTGGCTTCTGATAAGACCAATCTGATTTGGTTTTATCACTTAAATGATTCGAATTATCCTTTAATTAATTAAGTCCAACTCAATTAATTAACTAATTTCGAATCACTTAATTTAAATTCCGAATTTAAACTAATACTCCTTTTAAACGTTCTAAGTGTGTGACCCTATAGGTTATTATTACGTTGGCAATAATTTTATTATCTTATAATAAAATTATAAACAATGAGCGGCATCTAGTAATACATCATTGCTACCCAAGTAATAACAATAATTGGTGATTCAATTAAACCTTTCGTGATTAATGTTTCCATGTAATATAATCCTTTTAACCTTGATATTATAGATTAAACTAGAGGCATGGGACGTGTCATCCTCTTAATAATTTAATCTTTATTTTCTTGATCGATGAGTAGACTATTCAAACAAATCAATATTTGAGCATGGCCATGCATTTCATAGTCTCACTCAAACAAGAGGCCGATAATATCACTCCTAAAATTAGGAGGGTTAAATTCCCTCTAGATCATTCATATTTCTCACACGATTCATAATGAACCCAATAATTATCTTTATCATTACCCGATTAAAGATAACTTTTGATAGAATCAAAGTACATTAATTCTCGTGTAGAAATATAATGATTTCAGGTCAGAGGACCATTACACCATTATCACAGTGAGATTACTTATGACACTTATTAATTCATTCCATGTAGAATCTCACAGTGGGTCTGTCCAGTACAATGTACTCTTACATTTACCTATGTATTGATTTTAGTATCTCTATACTAATGACCCATGAGAAGTGGTCATCAATCAATCAACATACTAGTCTCAATGTATTATTACTGTCCTAATAATAATAATACTCGACTAGGGACATTTAAGATTATTATACTATATATAATCTCAAGTTCATATAGTTCGTATTAATAATCTAAGGACATTTATCATGCTAATAATTATATCGCAGTAAATACGAAGCATAATAAATTATTAATATAAAAAGAACATAATGTCAATAATACTGATTACATAATATCATTGTATTGCCTCTAGGGCACCTACACTAACAATCATAAGATTCACTACCATAAAGCTGGGCCCAGTCGAGGTGGACAGGGCTATACTTAGAGGTTCCCAAGAGATTTTTGTAAAAGGAGAGAAAGGTGGTGTGGAACTCTGCAGAGGAACTGAGCTCAATGTCGTTGACGACAAGGGAAGAAATACGATTGCATCGCTGACGATGAGAAGCGAAATTATGGAAAATGGAAGTGTTACTATCGCCCTCCTTGAGCCAACGGATCTTAGCCCTCTGAGCACATTTGATATGATCCAAGTTAAGGAGCTCGGCAAACTTGTGTTTGTAAGAGAGATGCTCCAAACGAAGAGAGTACGAAATGGGACCGCTCTCTTCTAAAAGGTCTATCGAATTGATCGAAGACAACATGAAATTCTTAAGAGCGTGGGCATTAGCAAATCTCTCCCTGTGCCAAATTTTACAACCGTGTTTTTGACTACATGAAGTTTAAGGAGAATGCGGCTAAGGCCGTGGGATCCCGTAACCGCGGAGAGGCAAGTAATAATGAGGTTGACAGAGATTTGATCCTGCAACCAGAATTTCTCAAAACGGAATTTGAACGGTTTCAAGAAGTTATAGTTAGAGTGCAGGGCGATAGGAACATGGTCTGAGCTGGGATTCGGCAGAGCACGAGCAAAAGAATCATGAAATTGTTAAATCAAATCCTAGGAGAGAAGAAAGCGGTCAAGCTTGGTCATAGACAACGCAATCCGCATATTAGACCAAGAGAAAGATCTACCATTAGTAGAAATTTTGCAAAGGTTAAGCGAAAGAATGCAATTATTGAAGCACTGAGAGTCAGTCGGAGAGGAAGGGTTCCCCACTCTTTCATGGGGAAATCTAGTAACATTAAAGTCCCCGCAAAAGATCCAATAGCCTGAAACACAGCCTTGAAGGGAGTTGAACTCATTCCAGAACAAGGTGCGTTGGTCAGCCGTAGATGGCCTGTAAACCGAGACCACCATTATGAAACAGTTAAAGACAGTCCAATGCAGACTAACGATGAGAAAAACATTAATTCTGCGGACCGACAACAGAGAGAAGCTGGATTCCTTGAATCCGAAAAGGATTCCCCTGTGAGTGCGTAAAGCATCCAGAGGAATCCATTTAGTGATAAAGGGTCCGCCGATAGAATGTAGGATCGAAGGGGTAATGGAATCTAATTTCGATTCTTCAATAGAGATCATATCACAATAAGAAGAAGAGATAAGATGGTATAATTCCTGTTGTTTAGACAAACTCCTAAGACCACATATATTCCATGAAATACTAATCATAAAAATGTATTGACTCCTTAGCTCTCTTAATTTCAAGGAGACAGATAGAATCAAAGTCCGAAAAATGAGCTGATTCAAAAGCAAAGCCCATGCCAACAACAAGTTGATGAATGTCCGAATCAGATAGAGAATCGAAATGAACCTTATAAACAGAGCCAAGGGGCGGATTGGTTCTGATTATGAGAAGAAGGCGGTGGAGTATCGGAGTTTCGAATATATGCCGCTAGGGATGCTAGGTGGGGTAATAAGAGCTTGTCCTTTTTTGGCACGAATGCGTGCACTGGAGCGAATACAAGGCAACGAAGATTTATACCTCTTCTTACAGTCAAGATATTGAATTGGTTTGGCCTCCGCAATGTTCTAACTATTACAAAAAATATTTTGAGATAGAGACACAAATACAACGAATTAAGAGGAGACTCAAAACACTAAGAAAATATATAGATAGAAAAATTAAGAGAGCAGAAAGAAAAATCAAACCGAGTCTTGTGTGTCACACAATGTTCTTTAAAAAGTTTCGCCATTTCGCCAGGTGGAGAATTATATCACCAATGAAAGGAAGATCGGAACAAAATAAGACAACGAATGAATTATGTTTGAATATTTTCGGGTGTGTTGAATGAAAACAAAATGCATCAATTTATAGACTTCATGGGGGAAACACTACGAAGTATGGGTACGAGTACATGTATCCGGTACGCGGATACACAAATTTCTCAAAAACTAGGATATAGGTACGTTAGGATATGCTAAATTAAAATAATTTTAAAAAATAATATTATAGATATATAAATAGTAACCTAAAATATTCAATTCAATACGAGCATGAAAAAAAAGAAGAAAAAATAACATGGTAATTAAAATTAATACAAGCTAATGTCAAACAAAACATATTAATAGATCATTACAAGTTTTCAACAACACCAATACAAATATTACAAGGCCGAGTGCACACGCCGTGTGCACCATAGGTGGTGCACAACGGAAGACTTCATTATATATATATATATGGCGTGTGCACCATAGGTGGTGCACAACGGAAGACTTCATTATATATATATATATATATATATATATATATATATATATATATATATATATATATATATACCCCTCCGTATATCCAAACAATATCCAAAAGTATCCTGATGTATCCAAGAGTTTCCCCAGAGTATCCGATCTTTTTTTCTTTCTTTTTTACATAACTATTAGGATACGTATTCGGCTAGTATCCCACCGGATATGTATCTGGTGCGAGATATGCATCTCTGGGAGAGTATCCGTGCTTCCTAGGGGTAACATGCCAATGAATGCAAAACATTTTTGTGTCCGTAGGACGTGTGGTGCACACAAGCCACATGTAATCTCATTCCAAGAGTTGCCACCAAGGAGATTTGCCATCAAGGAGCTTTATCACCAAGGAGCTGAGAAGGGGAGCTTTGCCACCGAGGAACTTTGAGAGAAGCTAAGCTAAGAAGAATCTTGTGAATGATCTAGTGTAATTTAGCTCACACATTTGTACCAAAATATTGAGGTGGAATAAAGATTTCTCATGTATTCTCGAGCTTGTACAGAGCATTGATGAGAAATAAAGATCATCCAAGTGTTTTTATCTTGACTCTTATCTTCTTTGTGTTGACATCTAGTGAATGGAGTTAGTGAATTTGTAGGAACAATGCTAGAGAAGTGTTGAACTCCAGACTTGCTGCTTGGGAGATAGCAAGTTGTTGGAGCAGTTCGAGTGGCCAGCCGAGCTCTGAACTTTCTTGTTAGTGAGTTACGGGAGCAACTTTGAGCCACGAAGTAGACTTCGAACTTGACGTTCGTGATATAAAGAGTTGTGGGAGCAGTTCGAGTGATGATTCAAGCTCCAAACTTGCTTTTTAGCAAGTTGTGGGAGCATGTTCGAGCAACGAGGTGGACTCTAAACTTGCTATTCAGGAGATAGCAAGTTGCGGGAGCATCTCAAGTGACAAGTCGAACTTTAAACTTTCTTGTTAGCAATTTGTGGGAGCAACTTTGATCCATGAAATGGACTCTGAACTTGTTGTTTTGGAGTTAGTTAGTTGTGGGAGAAGCTATAGTGAAGAGTTGGACTCCGGACTTGCTGTTTTTGAGCTAGCAAGTTGTGGGAGCAATTCGAGTGGCGAGCCGAACTCCAAGTTTTCTTGTTAGCGAGTTGCAGGAGCAGCTTCGAGCCACGAAGTGGACTTCAAACTTATTATTTTGGAGTTAGCAAGTTGCGGGAGCAGCTCTAAGGATGAGTTGGACTCTGAAATTGTTGTTTTTGAGCTAATGAGTTGGTGATGTAGCTCGGGAGAGGAGCGGAGCACCAAACTCATTGTATGAGTTAATGAGTTGATGGAGAAGCTTAAGCAACGAACGGAGCACTGAACTCGTTGTATGGAGGAGCTTGAGTGACGAGCTAAGATCCGAACTCATTATATAGATTCAATGAGTTGTTAGAGTAGCTCGAGGAATGAGCAGAGCATTGAACTCATTGTATAGAGTCAATGAGTTGTTGGAGCAGCTTGAGCGGTGAGCGGACCATCGAACTCATTGTATGGAGTCAATGAGCTTTTGGAGAAGCTTGAGCTCGAGTGGATCATCCAACTCATTGTATGGATTCAATGAGATTTTGGAGAAGTTCAAGCGGTAAGCTGAGCACCGAACTCATTATATGGAGTCAACGAGTTGTTAGAGTAGCTCGAGTGGTGAGTGGAGCATCGAACTTATTGTATGGAGTCAATGAGTTGTTGGAGAAGCTCAGAGGCGAACGGAGCACTGAACTCATTGTTTGAAGTAGCTCGAGCAACAAGCGGAGCATCAAACTCATTGTATGGAGTCGACGGATTGTTGGTGTAGCTCAGAAGTTGAGATGAACACCTAACTCATTGTTTGGAGTTGATGAGTTGTTGGTGTAGCTTGGAGGAGGAGTTTGATGAGTTGTTGGTATAGCTCGGAAGATGAGCTGAGCACCTAACTCATTACTTGGAGTTGATGAGTTGTTGGTGCAGCTAGGAAGAGGAGCTGAACACCTAACTCATGGCTTGAAGTTGATGAGTTGTTGGTGTAACTCAGAGAGTAGTACAAGAACTTTACGAAAAAAAATGCTAAGTTTTATTGAAAAATAAATCTAAGTGGTTGCCTAAGAGGCTAGCCCTTTTTACATGCAGTGATCGTTATAAATATCGGTCTTATTACAAATCTTGTGGAGGGTGTTAAGAACCTTCATTGAACAACCTCAAATGCTCACTTGATACATTCTTGTCCCCTAGGTCTTCAAGTCAGTAAGCTCCTGGGTGGACGACTTTGGAGACCTTGTAACAAGTTTTTCTCGGACTTGGTGGGGGGAGCTTGGCTAACTCAGAATTACTTGGACGAATCTTCACAATAGAAGGGTACTTCCTCTAATTCATCAACGGGCTCAAATACGATTTGATTCTTCTATTGAGGGAGCTTTAAAACTTTGAGTTGGAAGACCGAGCCCCTATTGTAGTTGTGTAGCACCTTCGAGCGACTTCTTTGCTTCCCTTAACTTCTCCTACCGCGGCTGGGGTAGGGAAGTTCATCTTCATGCGAAAGGATGAAGCTACAACATGAAGAGTTGCTAATCCATGGTGGCCGTGTTAGTGTATGCCCTACAGGTCAGTTGTGTATTGACATTACTAGTTTACATTGTATCATGACATTTATTTCATATTTAGACATTTTATTTATTGTTTTATTTATTGTGAATTAAATGAACATAATTAAGTCTTAGAATAGTAAGTTCAATGTCATGGGATATCAAGTGCATGACTTGATTGCGAGATCCTATTGGCTGAAATCAGAATATTGTTCTTAAATGTCTTTAGTCAAGTATTGTGAATTAGGACAACGATAATACATAAAAACTACTGTGTGCATAGACTGATGAACATTCTCACGGGTCATGTAAATGAGATATAAAGTCTTCACATGGGTACGTATTAGAGTAATAATGTACTGGACTGACCCGCCATGAGAACGCTACATGGATCATTACATGAGTGTCATAATCGGTTCTCACAGTGACCATGGTGTACGTAGTCCGTTGACTTGAAGTCACTACGGTTCCCTACATGAGAAGTTATATGTTTTAATTCCGTCAAACATTGCATGTAATAAGGTGATTATAAAGTCGACTATTAGATATACTACAACTCATGCAGAGGGATGTGAGTGACTTAGATAAGATTTGTCCATCTTACATGACATGAGCAATATCTACAGGCCCCTTGATTGAGTGAGATGACAAAATACATGGTCGTGCTCAAATGAGTCAATGAGATATGATCTCATTTGTTTTAGTAAGTCTACTCGGATACCAAGAAACCAAAGAGTGAACTATACAAGGGTGACACGCTCTATGCCTTGTGGTCAATTGAGATATCTAGACAAAGAGAATCGACTACATAGTAACATTAGTCACTGATAGGTTATGACAAATCACTGATATTCTCGTTACTTGAGTAGCAGTGATGTATTGTTAGATACCGCTTACTGTTTGTAATACTCGAATATGAATTTAGTATTACTGTCAACGTAATGGAAACTTACAGGGTCACACACTTAGAATGGATTGAAATTGGGATTTAAATTTATAAGATGAATTTAATTAGGGATCCAAGTAAGACTTGGACTCCAAACATTTGTTGGATATTTAATTAGATTAAATGGGCCGACTAAAGTTCAAAGGCCCATACATGAATCTGACCCATATCAGATTGTGAGCCCAACAACCTCATTACTCTCTTTGGTTTGGTTTTCTGTACCTATATGTATGATATGTATCTGTAGAAAAGACGAACGTGAACAATCCTAGCCGTCACAGAAAGGGAGAGAGAGATCATGAGGAGGAACATCCCCTTCTCGCAGCTAGCACCAGAATCTAAGGGAGAGCCATTTTTCGTTCTGTTCGTGTGGATACCGTAGAGGCACCACAATATTATAGTACTTGATCGGCATACTATGGAGACAACAGATCCATCTTTAAGGTATAATTCCTAAACATGATTTATACTTTTCGAATGGATCCATGGCTAGGTTTCGATATTTTTATAATTTTGTTGTTTTGTATTTAATTTATGATTGCCATCGAAACCTAACATGCCGAGGATAGCATTGTAGGCAGCCTTCACATCGACGACCATGAAGTCCATGCCATCGGTCTGGGTAGTTGTGGCTTTTCCTATAGTCACGTCTAGGGTTACTATTCCTTAGATTTGGACCGGAACCCCGGATAACTCATGGAGGGTGTACACAGTGGGTTTCAGACGATTCATCGAGAGCTTGAGACCTTCGAATGTTCATCGAGTTTCCATTGTCTACAGGATGCAGCACACTTTGTAGTTTACCATGGAGAGACTGATCACTAGTGCGTCGTAGTGAGAGTTTCAGACACTCTCAAGATCCTTGTCTGAGAAAGTTACTTGAATTCTCATGCTCTTGGTAGGGGGAACATTGTGCACCAAGTTGACATTTCAGATGAATGCCTTTCGAGAGGAGTTGGTATCCCCACCAATAGAACCTCTGTGGATGAAATGGAAGATTTCCATATGCTCCGAGTCTTGGAAACTTGGGATCTCCCTCTGCATGCTTGTTAGCTCCTCGAGCTGGTGAAAACTCGACTTTGTCCTTCTAGTGTACTTGGAGAGGTGACCGCGACAGCTAAGAGCTTCCATTTTTTCTTTGAGAGCTCGACACTCATCTGTGTCATGGCCATGATCCTTATGGAACCCACACCGTTGACACTTATATCTTCTCATGTTTTCTAGGTTCATCCTAGGAGGGGGCGGAGTAACCCATCTCCTTCGATTTCCATCAGAACCATCGATATGCCAGCACCGATAGGGGTGAACTTGTTGAAGCGAGGGACCAGAGGAGGGCGACACTACCCGAACCAGTCATTCTGGGATTTGTTAGGCCTATCCTCATTTGCACTTCTACATTTGTTCCCGGACGAGGGCTCACTTTGGTCTTGGGGATGAAGAACCTCCTCAGCTCGGATGTACTTCTCACACCATAGCAGTAGCTTCTGAGCAAGAGATGCTTTGAACTTGTCGTCACAGACGTTGTGGCGAAAGGCAACATCTGCTACCACTGAGTTAAGGGTGAGGATGGACCTAGACTCGGTCGTGAAGCGTCTGACAAGTCCTTGAGTGGCTCCCCAGCTATTTGCTTCAACACGAGCAAGGAGGCACTCGTCATCTCGGTCTTGCAGCTGCTGACAAAGTGGGTGAGAGAGATCTCTTCAAGTTGATTAAAGGAGGAGATGAACATTGGAAGGAGACATGAGTATCATTCCCATGCCGATCCCTTCAAGGTGGCTGGGAAAGTTCTACAGAGGAGCATGTCTGAGGCTTGGTGGATCATAATGAGAGTTATGAAACTCTTGATGTGATCGGCTGTGTAACCCCTATTTTTTATTTTTGTGTATTTTTTAGTGTATTTTCTTTTTCCTTGTATTTGATTCTGTTGTATCTCTTTAGGACCGTATATTGAATTTTATTTTCAATATATATATTCATTTTATTATTCTTGTCATCTTTTATTTGAATTCTTGATTCTTTGTTCGTCTCTTGTTTCGTTCCTTTTGATCGAGCTGTTATTTTGATCCTCTCTATTTTATTGTTCATACCCTATTATTATTATTTTTTTATTACTTCGTTCTTTTGCTCTATCTTGATTTTTCGATATATTCATACCCATTTAGATTCCTAAATCCAATACCCCATTTTAATTCTATTCTAATTCAATCCTATACTCTAATATCCATACCCATTTAACTAATACACTACACCATACCCTGTTTAATATCCACTAAACTATATATACCCAACACTATAACTACCTACCCTGTTCATTAAGCCCACACCCGAAAACCACCCCCCACACTCCCTACCCGACCCGTTACACCTTATACTACTGTGCCGCCTTCATCCTCCCTTAACCCTAAACTACTCCTAACCCAACTATTTAAACCCATGCACCCATCGATTTGCTCCCCTTCTCTTCGTGAAACCCTACCCGCCAGTGCTACCTCCCGCTCTCTCCCGTCTACCTCTATCCCTGCCTTCTCTCCATCCCGATCGTAAGCCCCCTGTGCTCACCTCTATCCTCCCGACCTCCCTCTCATCCTGATGCCTTGCGCGCTGCTGTCTCCCACAGCAGCAGCGTTGCGACGTCCCTCCTGCGTCATCCTGTGGTCCCTCTCCTCGTCGCTTGGCCAGCAGGCCAGCACCGAAGTGCCGCTATCGTCACCATCCCCGCAGTCCCGAGCTCTCCCTCGTGTGGTTCCAACTCCCTCTCGCCCTCTCTTTGTGTGAGTGTTGTGTTGGGTGGATCCGTGTGATTGTTTTGGCTCGTGGACTCGCTCATTATTGTGTTCATTATTGGGTTCGTGTTTCGCTCGTAGTTCGTGAGTTTTGCTCATTTTTGGCACGTGTGTTCATTGAGTTCGTTGTCCGGGAATCCGTTCCCTTTATTCTTGCTTGGAGTCGTTTCGTCGTCGGTTAAGGCAAGTAACTTGTATTAAATTCCTTTACAAATATAAGTACTAAATACTGCCTATAATGTAGTTGGGTTCTAGAGACAATCTGTGTGTGAATCCCGATGTTGATATTGTCTCTATAGTGATGACTTGACCATAGTTGCCTCATGACATACATGACATGATATAACCTAGGATTGACCATATCTTGTTGCATATATGCGTGTTATTCATATGTTATCATGTGCCCGTTCGTGTTATTCGTGGTAGACTTGTTGTAGACTTGTGAAATACCCTATAACATGTTTTTTGGATATCTAGTATACTCTATCTCATGTTTGGTTGTGTTTTGGATGAGTTTATGTGAACTAGTTGATTTTGCGCACATGAGATATTTTCAGTTTTGCTGACTTTTCAGTTTTGATCAATATTTTAGACCATATTAAAGTCAGTATTTGAGAATATTTTGTGAACATTATTTATAGAGAATTATGTCTATTTTCCAACCCTTTTGACGGATCTCAGTTTCGATTTACGGTTTGTGAGTTATGTCTATTTTACTACAATGGTGTCGAAAGGTTTTCAGATTTTGTTCTAGGTAAATTCTGAAGAGTAATTTATTTTTATTATGGTATTAAAATTATTATTTTAATTTGAAATTTTGTTCAGTAATTCTATACTTGATTGGGGTTTACCAAGAATTTTGGTGGATTTATTTGAGATGTTTTACAACCATTTTTATGCTTGCAAATAAAGATTTTACATGCAGAATTTTACTACTGTTCAGTAAAGAACTTGATTTTTGACCTATTTGTACTTGCTGTTTCTAAATTATTTCTGAATATGAAAGTTAGCCTACTTTATCTATTTTATTAAACTTTTGGCGGATTTGGATTTTGATTTGTGGTTTGTGAGATATTGCTAGTTTCGTATTGCAGTGTTTACAATTCCAGATTTACAAAACTACTGCATCTTGATCTTTTCTGATTTTACTTGACTACGCTATTTTTATTAGAAAATTATGAAACTTGATTTTCTATTACTATACGTATAGGGAAATACCCTAGATTTTTTGTGGATTTATTTATCGAGCTTTCATGCTATTTTCCTGTTCTTGAATACGATCTTCTGATTTCTGGCTGAACATATTTTCTGATTTCAAATCAGTTTTGAGTTATGATTTTGTGAAATACTATATGACTTATATATATTTTCTGGATTTGGCCGGGAGTCTATTTTCTATACCTTTCGACGGATTCAGATTTGCATGTTTGTAGCAACGGAAATCACTATTTTAGTGCAGTACTATCTTGCTGTCCTGAACTAGAAATCTCGTTGTTTTATCCTTTTATGTGTTATCTTGCACCCGTACATGTTTATCTTACAACTTGAACTTGTTACTTGATCATACAATGTTATTCTTGCCATGTTTTGTACGCATACATGCTTGTTTGATAATAATAATAAATAACCAAGCCGGGGTTAAGGGAAAGATCTAATCTCTACTACTATAATGGGAGAACCCCTTAGTCCTTAACCCAACCCGTGCAACGCACGTGTTGGATTATGGACTAACTTTGATAAATAATTTCTACAGTGGACCAGTTTCATAAATATTTTCTAAAGTGGATCAGTTTGGAAATTATTTTCTTTTTTCCCTTTTCATTATCTCTTCAATTTTTTCCATGTGCACGTGTGCACGTGTATGATACTAGTAGTGGATAATTCAGAAATGTGTACTCAGAACAGAATCCACTGATCCTACGTGATTACTTGATACATGATACTTAACACATGATTACTAACACCTGGATGAAAGACACGTGATTACTTGCCACTTGCACAACTTGACACGTGATACATGATACATGATACATGATACTTGGAGCTCGATTACTTGATACTTGTCCCTGAGTACACTGCTCTCTATGGTCCACTATGAAATCTAAAGCGAAACTGTTTGTTGTAACAACCATGTAGTAAAAAGCGGGATGCATGAAGTGCTACCTAGATAGTATTAACTATAAGACTTGATACATGACACTTGAACATCATACATGCTTACTTGATATTTGATTACATGATACATGAGACTTGACACTTGACACTTGATACTTGTTTACATAATACTTGTTTCACTTGACACTTGATACATGCTACTTGTACTTGTCACCTTACCATGCTAGTTGTTATATTTTGTTATCATGCATATTCTATAATATTAGTTATCTTTTCCCATGTACTTGTATTATGTACTACAAGCTGTGTGTAACTTGCATTGATGGAAGTTTGTTTTCTTTTTCATGTTCCTGCAATTGTTAAATTGCAGATTTTGGAGAACAGGTATCAGATGGTATTGGTGATATGAAATATTAGTGCTGGATTTTGCTATTATTATTCTTGTTGCTTAATTGAACAATTCTATCTTGTACTTGGATTTATTTGTATTTGAGCGATGTGACCCAGGATATTGACTTATTCAGATTTGTATTATTTGAGATTATAAGATTTGTGGTTTCAAGTATTCTTGTTTGTATTTTGATTCATATGTGCATGCTTGGTTGATTCTTTTGCTTTCGACTCTGATTATTCTTGCGAAACGTTATAAAGATTCTTGAACAGCTTATGGATGATGAAAATCATTTACTGGGCTTAGTCATATATCCGTATTCCGCATTCTCTTTTGGGAAGCGGGGCATGACAAGGTTTTTAGTGGTATCAGAGCAGAAGGTTTGGCTAATGTATTAGTTATCTAATATATTAGACAAGCTTGGCTCGAACTAGGATCGGCTCAACATTTCACCAACCATGCATACATAAATGAATTATTATCAACTTTGATCTGGATGCTAATTGTTTTTGGTTTTGTGCATACTATGGCTCATAGAGGTTCTTCTTCTCGTCCCCAGGATGTTCAGTCTGGGCTCGAGGCTATCACCACTGTACTTGAGCGCTTGATTAACATGCAGCAGAACCACAGTGACTTGGTGATAACTGCTTTGGAAGCTGCTAGGGTTCCTTCCGCCCACTGTGCCTATGCAGGCAGCCCTTCCTCCCCATCCGGGTACAGTCACAGACTTCATAAGGCTGCATTCCGACAGATTTTCAGGCACTGAGACACCTTTAGAAGCTGAATAGTGGTTGATTCGGACTGAACAACTGCTTTTGGCAGCTAGAGTTGCAGATGCAGATACAGTGGATGTGGTGGCCATCTACTTGGTGGACTTGGCTCAAATTTGATGGTGATCCGAGTCCAAAAGGCTCGAATGACCGATCACTTGGGCCACTTTCACTAGGAGCTTCTTGGAGAAGTTCTTTCCTAGCAGCACTAGTGTCGTGATGGAGCAACAATTCTTGGCCCTGAAACAGGTTGGTCGTTATTTCTAGTAATGGAATTTTGTTACATACTGTCCATGCAATGTTGTAACATGAGACTTTCTTGAAACAGGGCTCCAGATCTGTGAACGAGTACGCAGCTGAATTTACTAGAATTAGCCGCTTCGCAGCCGTTCTTGTGGCGAACGAAGAGGATAGGGCTTGTAGGTTCATTTTAGGGCTTGAGCGAGACATCAAGGTGCAGCTTGTCTCTCTTCGCTTGCGTACTTATGCTAAGGCTCTCGAGGCAGCTCGAGCTCAGGAGCAAGCTCGTGGTAGATTGGCTCCTTCTCAGTGGACTGTTCCGCACTCAGTTGCTAGGCCTTCTGGTGGGCCTATTCGGTGGCCTGTCTCAGCCCCTCTGGTAAGGGCAGCTCCTTACTCTGCTGCGGGACTTCCAAGAGTTGGTTTTTGTGACTTTTTCCGACTTCCAGGGCATGAGCGCAAGGATTGCTGATGTGCCAATCATCGCTGTTTTGGATGTGGTGCTGCTAACCATTCAGTGCGGGACTGCCTGCAGTTTACTCTTCCAGCCAGGGATCCAGTTCAGCCAGTTACCCCAGCTCGTGGTCCAGTTAGGCCACCGCTTCCTCCGCAGCGTCCGATTGTCGGTCAGAGGACCACTGCTTCCAGGAGAGGTCGGGCTTTCAACCTGACTGCTGCTGATGCTGAGTCAGCTAAGGGTGTGGTTGCTGGTATCTTTTGCTTTTATAGTTTTTGTTGTTCCTCTTTCGTTTCTTCATTTCCTTTTGCTTTATTCTGTCATGTTTATTTTCTGCATTTTTGTTTTTCCTCACCCCTGTTCAACCATTCTTTTCTTTGTCTCTTTTGATTCTGTCTTAGGTGTTGTCCTTATTTGCTCTTTTTCTGCTCATGTTCCTTTTTATTCCAGTGCAACCCATTCTTTTGTCTCCTATCAATTTGTGGCTCGCCATCAGTTGGAGTGCAGCAACATGTCAGAGGCTTAGAACATTGTGACAGGTGGTGGAGTTGTCATTTATTTCCGGGAGTGCATGCAGTGTCCCGTGATTATTGGTAGCGCAGATTTCAAAGCCAATTTGATTGTAATTTGGAATTCAGGATTCGACGTTATTCTGGGTATGGACTGGTTGGGTGAAACCCATGCCATTATTGATTACCGTGCCAAGAAAGTTGTATTTTGGATTCCAGATCACGCAGAGTTTGAGTTCCATGCCGGGGAGATGTGCCTTGGCTGAACTGCAGTTGATCAGGAGGTTTGTGCGATGAAATTTCATTCAGGCTGTGAGGCTGCGCCTCTAGTGATTCGGGATTTCCTGGATGTTTTTCAGAGTTTCCTGGCTTACTCTCTGATAGGGATGTGGAGTTCGGTATTGAAGTTCAACCGGGTACGATGCCTATATCAAAGAGTCCCTACAGGATTGCACCGGTTGAGTTAGCTGAGCCTAAGGTGCAGATTCAGGAGTTGCTTGATTTGGGGTTCATCAGATCCAGTGTTTCGCCTTGGGGTGCTCCAGTCCTTTTTGTCAACAAGAAGGATGGTAGCCGTCGACTGTGTGTGGATTATCGGGAACTAAATAGTGTTATTGTGAAGAACTGGTACCCGTTGCCCAGGATCGATGATTTGTTTGATCAGCTGAGTGGAACTGCTGTTTTCTCGAAGTTGGATCTTCGTTCTGAGTATCATCAAGTCAAAGTGAATGCGACTGATGTACAGAAGACTGCATTCAGGACCAGATATGGCCACTATGAGTATCTTGTGATGTCGTTCGGGGTTACGAATGCACCGGTTGTATTCATGAGTCTTATGAACTGGGTCTTTTCTCAGTTCTTGGATAGATTTATGGTGGTCTTTATTGATGATATTTTGGTGTATTCTCGGAATCGAGAAGATCATGCTAAGCATCTTAGAGTGATTCTGCAGACTTTGAGAGAGAATCAGCTCTATGGAAAACTCAGCAAGTGCGAGTTTTGGCTCGACAGGGTTTCATTCTTGGGGCACATTATCTCGGGCGATGGTATTTCTGTGGATCCAGCCAAGGTTGAGGCTGTGAAGGATTATCCTGTTCCCAAGTCAGTTTCACAAGTCAGGAGTTTTCTTAGTTTAACTGGATATTATCAGAAATTCGTCCAAAATTTTTTGAAGATAGCAGGACCGTTGACTAAGTTGACTGGGAAGGATCAGAAGTTCTGTTGGTCTGATGACTGTGGTGTGGCTTTTGTTGAGTTGAAGAACAGATTGACGTTAGCACTTTTGTTGACTATTCCAGATGGTTCAGGCAGATTTGTGATTCACTGTGATGCTTCTGGTAAGGGTCTTGGAGCAGTTTTGATGCAGAAGGGCCGAGTCATGACTTGGAGTTGGGTATACATCGAGGCAGTTGAGGCCACATGAGAAGAACTATCCGACTCATGACTTGGAGTTAGCGGCAGTGATCTATGCTTTGAAGCGGTGAATACATTATTTACTTGGAGACCGAGTGGAGATCTTTACAGACCACAAAAGTCTCAAGTACGTTTTCACCCAGAATGAGTTAAACATGAGGTAAAGGCGTTGGTTGGAACTTATGGCCGATTATGACATCAGTTTGCAATACCATCCTGGTAAAGTAAACTTGGTGCCAGATGCTTTAGCAGGAGACCGACAGTTATGTTCTTGACTCTGTAGAGGGATCTGATTGAGCAAATGCAGAGGTTGGAGTTGGAGGTTTTGTGTCCGAGTTCTGATTGGAGTTATTTGGTGCTCCAGCTTCAATCATCTCTTGTTGATCAGATTAAAGAGGCGCAGGCTGGTGATGCACAGTTGCAAGGTTTTCGAGCTGAGGTTGAATCTGGATCCAGAATGGACATGGTTATTCATGTTGATGGATCGCTTCGTTTTGGGTCCAGGTTATGTATCCCGAAGGGTGAAGTTTGTCAGAGGTTGCTTCAGAAAGCCCATCAATCATCCTATTCTATCCATCCTGGCAGTACTAAAATGTATCGGGATTTGAAGCTTCATTTCTGGTGGCATGGTATGAAGGGAGTTGTAGCTCAGTTTGTTGCTCAGTATTTGATCTGCCAGCAGGTTAAGGCAGAGCATCAAAAGACCGCTGGACTTCCTCAACTGCTTCCTATTCCAGAGTGGAAGTGGGAACATATCACTATGGATTTTGTGACCGCTTTGCCGAGGAGTTCTAAGAGTCATAATGCTATTTGGGTGATTGTCGACCATTTGACGAAGAGTGCTTACTTCATTCTTTTTCGTGTAGGGCAGTCTACTTTAAGCCTTGCTGAGAGGAACATGCAAGAGATTGTTAAACTTCATGGGGTTCCATTCAGTATTGTATCCGACAGGGATACGAGATTCAGTTCTCAATTTTGGGAGTCTTCAGAACAGTTTGGGGAGTGAATTAAAGTACAGTACAACTTTTTATCCCCAGACTGATGGAAAGTCAGAGAGGACCATCCAGATTCTTGAGGACATGTTGCGGTCCTGCATGCTTCAGTTCAGTGGATCATGGGAGGACCATTTGCATCTCATAGAGTTCTCGTACAATAACAGCTTTCAAGTCAGTATTAAAGCTGCTCCGTTCGAGGCAATCTATGGGAGGAAGTGCAGATCACAAATGTGCTGGGATGACATTGGTGAGAGAAAGTTGTTGGGTCCGGAGTTGGTCACCATGACAGTTGATGCGGTGGTTCAAATCAGGAAGTATTTGCAGGCAGCTCAGGATAGGTATAGGCGTTGGGCCGATGTCCATCGGAGAGCTTTGGAGTTTGAGGTTGGTGACCATGTTTTCCTAAAGGTACCACCTTGGCAGGGTGTCATTTGGTTTGGTAATGGGGGCAAGCTCATTTGGTTTGGTAATGGGGGCAAGCTCAGCCCTAGATTTATTGGACCGTTTGATATTATGGAGCGAGTAGGCAAGGTGGCCTATCGCCTTGCATTGCCGCCAGCTTTATCAGGAGTGCACGATGTTTTCCATGTCTCACACTCATGAGATATATCCGAGATGAGAGCCACGTGATCGACTATTCTGAGTTGACCGTTCGTTCGGATTTGACTTGTTAGATTCCGTCAGTTGCTATTGTGGATCGGCGGGAGAAAGTGCTTAAGAACAAGGTCATCAAGTTGGTTCGTGCTTCTTGGAATCCTCACTCGCCCGGTGAGTCGACTTGGGAGCTGGAGGAGGAGATTCAGCAAAAGTTTCCTCATTTGTTTGAGTAGTTTTTGTTGCTCTTTTTGTTTGGGGACGAAATTCTTCTTGTTATGTGGGTATGATTGTAACCCCTATTTTTCATTTTTGTGTATTTTTTAGTGTATTTTCTTCTTCCTTGTATTTGATTCCGTTGTATCTCTTTTGGACCGTATATTGGATTTTATTTTCAATATATATATTCATTTTATTATTCTTCTCTTCTTTTATTTGAATTCTTGATTCTTTGTTCGTCTTTTGTTTCGTTCCTTTTGATAGAGCTGTTATTTTGATCCTCTCTATTTTATTGTTCATACCCTATTTTTTTATTTTTTATTAATTCGTTCTTTTGCTCTATCTTGATTTTTGGATCTATTCATACCCATTTAGACTCCTAAATACAATACCCCATTTTAATTCTACTCTAATTCAATCCTATACTCTAATATCCATACCCATTTAACTAATACACTACACCATACCCTGTTTAATATCCACTAAACCATATATACCCAACCCTATAACTACCTACCCTGTTCATTAAGCCCACACCCAAAAACCACCCCCCACACTCCCTACCCGACCCGTTACACCCTATACTACTGTACCGCCTTCTCCCTCCCTTAACCCTAAACTACTCCTAACCCATCTATTTAATCCCATGCAACCACCAATTTGCTCCCCTTCTCTTCGTGAAACCCTAGCTGCTAGTGCTACCTCCCGCTCTCTCCCATCTATCTATCTCCCTACCTTCTCTCCATCCCGATCATCAGGCCGTTGTGCTCACCTCCGTCCTCCCGAACTCCCTCTAACCCCGATGCCCTACGCCTTGCTATCTCCCACAGCAGCAGCGTCGCGACATCCCTCCCGCGCCATCTCGTGGTCCCTCTCCTCGTCGCTTGGCTAGCAGGCCAGCACCGAAGTGCCGCTGTCGTCACCATCCCTGCAGTCCTGAGCTCTCCCTCATGTGGTTCCAACTCTCTCTTGCCCTCTCTTGGTGTGACTGTTGTGGTGGGTGGATCCGTGTGATTGTTTTGACTCGTGGACTCGCTCGTTATTGCATTCATTGTTGGGTTCGTGTTTTGCTCGTGGTTCGTGGGTTTTGCTTTTTTTTGCTCGTGTGTTCGTTGAGTTCGTTGCCCGAGAATCCATTCCCATTATTCTTGCTTGGAGTCATTTCGTTGTCGGTTAAGGCAAGTAACTTGTATTAAATTCCTTTGCAAATACAAGTACTAAATACCGCCTGTAGTGTAGATGGGTTCTGGAGACAATCTGTGTGTGAATCCCATGTTGATTTTGTCTCTATAGTGATGACTTGACCATAGTTGCCTCACGACATACATGACATGATATAACCTAGGATTGACCATATCTTTTTGCATATATGCGTGTTATTCATATGTTATCATGTGCTCGTTCGTGTTAGTCATGGTAGACTTGTTGTGGACTTGTGAAATACCCTATAACATGTTTCTTGAACATCTAGTATACTATATCTCATGTTTGGTCGTGTTTTGGATGAGTTCTATGTGAACTAGTTGATTTTGTGCACATGAGATTTTTTTAGTTTTGCTGACTGTTCAGTTTTTATCAGTATTTTAGACCTTATTGTAACGCCCCAAATCCTAAATACAACTGAATTCGAGATGTTCTACAGGATCTTTCCACTTCCTTTAGTACAATTTTACAAGAAAATTTGAACTTTTCACTTTACATCAGAGTTTACATAAAACATTACACTTTACTTTGCACAGCGGAAGTAAAATTTACAACAATTTAATAAATTTACAACAACATTGTATAATCTTTGGTCATCTGTTCCTCTTTAATCTTTATCATGTCATTTACCTGCATATAAGACTGTGGGTACGTCAGTTTATTCAACCGACGATCATTATACACAGCCATGCTCTCTATGCCGGAAATAGTATAACTTATTTTCCATATTTAGCAAACACAAACTTGTCACATATCAAACTAAAGGGACTACCCTATTGATGTCGTGTTGTGATTGTGCACTTAGTCCTTAATGCAATTATTTATATTAGATCACTAATGCGCACTTGTTCGGATTCTATGCATCCCATACTACATAGGTCCGAGGGCAAGCCTCTTAATCGTTCTTCATCTTTGTAGGGTTCAATCCCTCGCCATGACTTAATCTACTACTGTAACTACGGTGAGTATCCTAGATGATCTATGAGTACAAGCTCGTGTACAGAAAACCTGGAGGGGAATCCCACGCCATGTCTTGACTCATCAAGCATGCATTCTGTGGCAATTCAGCCTCCTTCATGGCACACGATCCTCTTGCAGTCACCAAACATCCCACAAGCGTGGCTAAAGTCCGATCATTACTGAGTTGTGCCCACGCCATGTCTTGACTCATCAAGCATGCATTCTGTGGCTCACATACCCGCACCGTAAACTCTAGTTCTCATACTCGTGTTTTCTCTCACTTTCATCACATCTTCACTATGCACAGTTCTTAATTTAATAGAATCATGAATAAAATCAAAGCTCTAGAGTTAGCCTCTCCACTAAACCGGACTTATTCATTTCTTCAAACATGACCAACCTTGGTCTTTCATTTCAATATTTCATTTCATTTCTTTCCAAATGCCGGGAGAGACTTAGCTACTCTTTTGTTTCAATTCAAATTCACAATTTCCAAATTGAGCATTTCTAACTCATAAATTCATATTCATAATCAACAAATTTCTTTTTCTTATAGCATGATCTCTGAATTGTTCAATAGTCCATAATCATACATGGACTTATATGCTTCATCCATTATCAACTTCACATTAAAATTCACATCACTACGAACATTCACATTTAATATCTTTCACACTATTCACATATGAGAATAATTCACATCCATCACATAATAGAATTTCTTACATTAACCTTCCAATCCTTCATTTCAAGTTCTTTTTGCAAGTTATAATTTTCACAAAAAATATATACATATAGAACCATAGTTCTATTTACACATTTTATTCTCAAATCATACTTTATTTCATGCAAATAATTCCCAAATTATTTTTATAAAGTCCTACATATTTTTAGAAGAATAGTCATATTTTTCTCGTAATTTTTTGATAACTAAAACACCCAAAAATATATTTTTTTCAATCTTGCCGAGGGCAAGATTCGAACCCAGCACCACAGAGAACACAGCCGAAGCACAGACCACTAGGCCGAAGGCTGCTGTCGTTAGAAGAAAGCCCTGAGAGCACTAAATGCTCTCGGCCGCTATTCTTTCATTTCGTGTCAAAAATACAAAAAGTATGATACTAAGGGGATTCGAACCAGTGACTCACCGACCCACTGTAGCGATTAGGATCGTGCCGACCACTTGAGCTATACGCTCATGTTGCCGTAATTCCAACAGTAGTCTAGTTAAATCTATTCTCTTTGTTATTTAGAACATTTCGATGTTCAACGAATTCTCATTTCAATTTGCTTTTATAGAATTTACTGTAAATTTCCAGATTGGCTATTCTCAACGTAGATTATACTCCAGTATAATAAAGAATAATTTTTTTCAATAATTAATACATATTTTCATACAACTTATTCGAAATATGAACTATCACTACCACATTTTCTTCTCTTTTCGACATTTCTTATCAATTAGCATTGTAATCTCTTTATCAACAAATTTCACATTAATTCTCTATCTTTAATCATTTACCCAACATACAAACTCATATTTTAATTTATTCATGCCCACATTAACACAAAAGATCTATTTAACACATGAAATAGCATTATCAAACTACTAACTTTTGTATGTAATTCTTGATGGTAATAAATGTGTTTTCTTCAATCAATCCATGATCCTAATCAATTCACATACAACTTAAATAATAGAACCACATACAAATTTGCATATCCACATTTCAATCATTCAATAGGATATTTTTCCTAATTAAAGTGTACTCTTCTTAATCTTTTTCATGCTTCATTCATTCATTTCTAACATGCATTTCTAATTTAGAAATATGGAGAATTGCCCCGCCTTATTGGAGAGAAAAAATACAACTAGCAACCTCCTAGACAAATGTCCTTGCAACGAAATGCTCCTCCTCCTAGATGCGCGCACACTAGCAAAATTCCGAGCACACTACAAGCCAACCCAAGCACTCCTTGATGGAAAAACTGGCCTTCTCTCCTCCTTGATAGAATGCAAGCACAAATTTCCCACAAACTCTCAATCTTTTAACTCACAAAATAACTACGAGATAAAGTATTTTAGACTATAGATTTGGAGGAATTATTTAGCACAAGAGTAACTAGCCATAGAGGGGGTATTTATACTAAAAATCAAGGAGAATGGATGGCTAAGATTGAAGTAGGAGTTAGGATTGAATGGTTGAGATTTAAGGGGGAGTTATACTAACCACCCATAATCAAGTAACCACCACACCATGATCCCACTCAATTTTTGGGTTTCCCTCCAAAGAAGCAATCCGGCCAAGCATGGGGAGTGCACTTTGCACGTATACGTGCAATGCACGTGCATGCATTTGCCTCCAAAAATTTGTACATTTTATTTTACATAAAAATAAACTTTAATTTTGTATTCTACATTACAAGTCATATTTAAAAATAAATTAACTAATGGGCTTTAGTTTATGGGCCAAAAATAATTATTTTAAAATAAAATAAATGAATTACATTTTGGGATTTAAGAAAAAGGCTTTTTGTCTAATTGAAAGAAAGGCTTTGTAAAAATAATTAAAAACACATTTAAATCTCCATACTCATCATGATGAAAATATTTACCAAAATATTGCACGTGCACACTACGTGCAAAATAAATAATTTTTCATAAATTGAAAAATCAGGGCATTACAACACTCCCTCCTTAGAATAGTTCCGTCCCCGGAACTACAGTCAAGAGCGAGAAAACAAACACTTACAACAAGCACAAGAAAAATACAAAGATACAAATCAAGCAAAAAGCTCAGGATAGTCCTTCAACATCCTTTCCTTAGACTCCTAAGTAGCCTCTTCAACCAAATGGTTTCTCTAGACTACCTTGACCAACGGTATCGTCTTATTCCTCAAGACTTTCTCTCGACGATCAAAAATCTCGACAGGAGACTTGATGTAATTCAGATCCAACTGCAAACCTTCCGGCACTTCAGGCAAATGATGACTCGGATCTGGAATATACCCTCTCAGCATAGACACATGAAAGACATTGTGCACCTGAGATAACTCTTCCGGTAATTCAAGCCGGTGAGCAGTTTTCCCGATCCTTTTCAATATCTTATACGGGCCTATAAACCTCGGGGCTAACTTCCCGCCTTTGCCAAATCGAACCACACCTTTACTGGGCGATACTTTCAGAAAGACGAAGTCACCAACCTCAAACTCAAGGTCCCTTCTCCGGTTGTCTGCATAGCTTTTCTGCCTGCTCTGAGCTTCTACCAACCTTTTCCTGATCAGAACAATCTTCTCAGAGATTTGCTGCACAAGCTCAGGACCAAACAACTGATGCTCCCCAACTTCAAACCAACAAACAGGTGTCCTGCACTTCCTGCCATACAAAGCTTCGTACGGCGCCATCCCGATGCTAGTCTGAAAACTGTTGTTTTAGGCAAACTCTACCAAAGGTAAATGCCTTTTCCAACTGCCTCCAAAGTCTAGTATACAACACCGAAGCATATCCTCAAGAATACGGTTGACTCTCGGTCTGCCCATCGGTTTGCGGATGAAAAGCAGTGCTGAACTCTGTCTTGGTACCCAAAGCTGTCTGAAGACTCCTCCAGAAATACGAAGTAAACCGCGCATCTCGATCAGACACAATAGTTGATGGAACACCATGAAGCCGGACGATCTCGCCAACATACAACTCAGCTAACTTGTCCATCGAAGCTGTGAGTTTCATCGCCAAAAAGTGAGCAGACTTGGTTAGTCGATCGACTATAACCCAAATTGCATCATTGCCTTTAGGACTCTTAGGCAATCCCGTAATGAAATCCATACTGATGTTATCCCAATTCCATTCCGGAATAGGTAACGGTTGTAATAGACCTCCGGGTCTATGATTTTTGGCTTTGACTTGCTGATAAACCTCACACTTCGCCACAAATTCAGCCACATCCCGCTTCAAACCTGACCACCAGAAATGCTGTTTGATGTCTTTGTACATCTTAGTACTTCCAGGATGTACCGACAAAAGAGTAGCATGCGCCTCCTGAAGAATACTCTCTTTCAGGTCCGCCTGATTTGGAACGCACAGTCTATCTCCGAACCACAGCACTCCATCCCTGATTTGAAATCCGGGCAACCTGCCAGCACCTACCTGCTCCTTCATCTCCAAGATATCAGCATCAACCTCTTGACTTGCAATGATCCTTCCATTCAGTGTAGGCTGAAGCCTCAACTGAGCTAAAGATGCTTCCAATCCTTGCAAGACAACTTCAATACCTGCTCGATCCAATTCCTCAATCAGATGCTTCTGAGTTGTAATCAAACTGGCTAAACTGCTCTTGCGACTAAGTGTATCAGCAACAACATTAGCTTTCCCAGGATGATACTTGATCTCATGTCGCATATCTTCGAGCACTTCCAACCATCTCCGCTGCCTCAAATTCAGATCCTTCTGCTGATATATGTACTTCAAACTCTTGTGGTTCGTGTACATGTTCAGTTTCTCACCGTACACGTAGTGTCTCTATTGCTTCAGGGCAAAGATAATCGCAGCCAGCTCCAGATCATGAGTCGGTTAATTTTTCTCATGCGGTCGTAGTTGCCTAGACCCATAAGCAATTACTATTCCCTCTTGCATTAAGACACAGCCAAGCCCATGATGTGAAGCATCACTGTAGACATCATACTCAACACCTGCTCTAGGCAAAGCCAAAATAGGTGCAGTAGTCAGCTTCTCTTTCAACTCCTGAAAGCTTGCCTCACATTGCTCAGTCCACTTGAAGTTCACATTCTTCTTAGTCAGTCCAGTAAGCGGTACAGCTATCTGAGCATAACCTTGAATGAATCTCCTGTAGTATCCAGTCATTCCAAGAAAACTTCTGACTTCCTTCACTGTAGTAGGCCTAGCCCAATCTCTCACTGCCTCTATCTTCTGAGGGTCAGTTGCCATCCCTCTTTAGAAAGGATGTGACCTAGGAATGCCACTTCAGATTTCCAGAAATCACACTTGGATAACTTGGCATACAACTCCTGCTCTTCCAGTTTCTTCAAAGCTGCTGCCAGATGCTCGGTGTACTCCTCTTCTGACTTGGAGTACACGAGGATATCGTCGATAAACACCATGACGAAAGAATCAATGAACGGCTTCAGAACTCTGTTCATCAAATCCATGAAGATTGCGGGTGCATTCGTCTACTCCAAATGGCATAACTAAGAATTCGTAATGCCCATGTCGAGTTCTAAATGCAGTTTTGTGCACATCTTCAGCTTTCACTCGAACTTGGTGATATCCTGATCGAATATCTATTTTGGAGAAAATAGCTGCTCCTTGTAGACGATCGAACAAGTCATCAATTTGAGGAATAAGATACTTATTCTGAACAGTGACCTTATTCAACTCCCGGTAATCGATACACATTCTCATCGATCCATCCTTCTTCTTTACCAAAAGCACTGGTGCTCCCCAAGGTGACACACTAGGTTGAATAAAGCCTTTCTCCAACAGTTTCTCAATCTGCCATTTCATCTCATCTTGTTCCGCTGGAGCCATCCTATACGGTACCTTAGAAATGGGTACACTTCCCGGTTGAACAGTGATGCTGAACTCTACATCACGATGCGGGGGTAACCCAGGAAAATCATCCAAGAACACGGTCGGATAGTCCCGAACCACAGAAATCTCTTGCACTTCCACAGGAGTCTCTTCCTTGCCGATAGCTGCCACCAGCCTAGAACACTTCTTCTTCCCTTGGAAAGTGACTTCAGGTCCACCTGGAGCCTTCACTATTACCGTCTTGGTCTTGCACTCGATGCTTGCACTGTACACCGACATCCAATCAATACCAATGATAACATCGACTCCCAAGATAGTCAGCTCAATCAGATCAATCCCAAAGATTCGATCTCCAATCACAATCTCGCAATCAGCATAATACCGATCAGTGGTTAGAATTTTCCCTGATGGAGTAGTCACTGCTAAGATCTTGCATGGAAAAATCTTTGGTTCAACTCCCAACACTTTAGCAAATTTAGGAAACACAAAAGTATGAGAGGATCCAGTATCGAACAACACAACAGCTTTCATTCCATTAAGATAAAGTTCTCCTACTACATAATACATACTCATTACGTAACAGTTCACTTAATAAACGGAAAAAAGAAATGACAAAAACCTCTAAACATCAACCCTCGTACCAGTGATGACATGATCAACCTCATAGCATCAGCTTCCGTCAAGGCAAATACTCGCCCTGGTTGGTACGGTCTCTTCCCAGTCTGCTGCGTTGGTACATTGCGATTCTCCTTTCGTGGTTTAAGACATTGAGATTGGTAATGTCCCGTTTCACCACAGTTGAAGCAAGTTACCGCAGGAGGTCTCACCACATTGTTCCCAGGTCCTCCAGCCACACTAATAGCGTTTGCCCCTGTCAGTTTGAACCTTTGTGCAGATGGTTACCCCTTGAAACTCCCAGAATTTGCGGGCCTCTTTCCAGACTGCCAGTTGTTCCTCCGGTTTTGAACAACATGAAACTGCTCCATGTCGGCTTCTGTCGCTGCTGCTCGATTGACCAACTTGTCAAATCTTCTGATACCAAGAGGTATCATCCGGGACCTCAAGCTTGGCCTCAATCCATGCTCAAACTTACGAGCCTTCTTAGCTTCATCCATCACTAGTTCAGGAGCATACCTAGAGAGCTGAGTAAACTTAGTCTCGTACTCTCTCACTGACATGCCACCTTGCTGTAGTGACAGAAACTCCATAGCCTTCTTCTCTTGAACATCGGAGGGGAAATAGTGACTGTGGAATTCTTCCAGAAATTCCTCCCAGCCAAGAACTATGCCTCCCATGGTCCTCTTCATTAACTGCCACCAAACAGCCACATCCTTCTCAAGTTGCAGAGTCGCCAACTTCACCTTACTGCCTTCAGGGGTCTCCAGCACTTCGAAGATTGTCTCCACTTGGCGAATCCAGTTGTCAGCCACATCAGGGTCTGACTTCCCTTCGAATACAGGTGGTTTCATTCGTTTGAACGATTCCACCAGTTTAATCGCTTCGGGCACCGGATTCGCAAGCCCCCTTCCTTGGTTCTGATTCATAGCCACGGCATTGAGCGTCTGATAAACCCTCGTAAGTTCTGTTTCCAGATCCAGACCTTCACCGTTTCTAGCTCCTCTTCTAGCCATATTCTGATGCAAAAGATCCATTAAATTCGAAGTATAAGACATGAATTTTAAATCAACTTGCATTTCATTGAATTCCAAACTTTATACATTCGAATTGAAAACATTTCTTGACATCAGAATGAAAATAGTAGAAGCTACAACAATCTAACTCCTACGGTTCCTCTTCGCTTCTCGAAGTTATCCCCGTAGTTCATCAACTTCATCCTTCAGCACATCTGTCAGATTCTTCCTCTTCTCGAGTTCCCATACACGATGACTGAGAACTGAAAAGTCGTCCTTGCACTTTGGTAGCTGAGCCTCCAATAATCCGACTCTCTCTTGCAGTGTTTCTACCTAGCTCTGAAGAGAAGTCACAAGACTATTCGGAACTGGTTCTTCTTCTTCATCAGAAGAGTCATCAGATGAATCCAGAGCTGGGGTGATCTCTCGGGATTCAGGCCATTCTTCTCCGTCAGAATCTGCTTGCCCTGAATAGTACTCGTCCTCGGAATCTGCCTGTTCAGGATGGTACACTTCGTCGATGATATGCTAGTCGTCGTCTCCAGTAGGGTCAAAGTGATCAGCCATCTTAGAAATAGAGAGGAAGAAGTATAAGTCATAGAGCAACACAAATGTAAATCACTTACATTTAAATCTCCAGACTCAAACACACACTCTAATGTCCACTTTTAGGGTGTCGTTCCTTATAAATTTGTACAAGTCTGGAAACGTGGCTCTGATACCACTCTGTAACGCCTCGAATCCCAAATACAACTGAATTCGAGATGTTCTACAGGATCTTTCCACTTCCTTTAGTACAATTTTACAAGGAAATTTGAACTTTTTACTTTACATCAGAGTTTACATAAAACATTACACTTTACATTGCACAGCGGAAGTATAATTTACAACAATTTAATAAATGTACAACAACATTGTATAATCTTTGGTCATCTGTTCCTCTTTAATCTTTATCATGTCATCTACCTGCATATAAGACTGTGGGTACGTCAGTTTATTCAACCGACGATCATTATACACGGCCATCCTCTCTATGCCGGAAATAGTATAACTTATTTTCCATATTTAGCAAACATAAACTTGTCACATATCAAACTAAAGGGACTACCCTATTGATGTCGTGTTGTGATTGTGCACTTAGTCCTTAATGCAATTATTTATATTAGATGACACTAATGCGCACTTGTTCGGATTCTATGCATTCCATACTACATAGGTCTGAAGCCAGGCCTCTTAATCGTTCTTCATCTTTGTTGGGTTCAATCCCTCACCATGACTTAATCTACTACTGTAACTACGGTGAGAATCCTAGATGATCTATGAGTACAAGCTCGTGTACAGAAAACCTGGAGGGGAATCCCATGCCATGTCTTGACTCATCAAGCATGCATTCTGTGGCAATTCAACCTCCTTCATGGCACACGATCCTCTTACAGTCACCAAACATCCCACAAGCGTGGCTAAAGTCCGATCATTACTAAGTTGTGCCCACGCCATGTCTTGACTCATCAAGCATGCATTCTGTGGCTCATACACCCGCACCGTAAACTCTAGTTCTCATACTCGTGTTTTCTCTCACTTTCATCACGTCTTCATTATGCACTATTCTTAATTTAATAGAATCATGAATAAAATCAAAGCTCTAGAGTTAGCCTCTCCACTAAACCGGACTTATTCATTTATTCAAACATGACCAACCTTGGTCTTTCATTTTAATATTTCATTTCATTTCTTTCCAAATGCCGGGGGAGACTTAGCTACTCTTTTGTTTCAATTCAAATTCACAATTTCCAAATTGAGCATTTCTAACTCATAAATTCATATTCATAATCAACAAATTTCTTTTTCTTATAGCATGATCTCTGAATTGTTCAATAGTCCATAATCATACATGGACTTATATGCTTCATCCATTATCATCTTCACATTAAAATTCACATCACTACGAACATTCACATTTAATATCTTTCACACTATTCACATATGAGAATAATTCACATCCATCACATAATAGAATTTCTTACATTAATCTTCCAATCCTTCATTTCAAGTTCTTTTTGCAAGTTATAATTTTCACAAAAAATATATACATATAGAACCATAGTTCTATTTACACATTTTATTCTCAAATCATACTTTATTTTATGCAAATAATTCCCAAATTATTTTTATAAAGTCCTACATATTTTTAGAAGAATAGTCATATTTTTCTCGTAATTTTTTGATAACTAAAACACCCAAAAATATATTTTTTTCAATCTTGCCGAGGGTAAGATTCGAACCCAGCACCACAGAGAACACAGCCGAAGCACAGACCACTAGGCCGAAGGCTGCTGCCGTTAGAAGAAAGCGCTGAGAGCACTAAATGCTCTCGGCCGCTATTCTTTCATTTCGTATCAAAATTACAAAAAGTATGATACTAAGGGGATTCGAACCAGTGACTCACCGACCCACTGTAGCGATTAGGATCGTGCCGACCACTTGAGCTATACGCTCATGTTGCCGTAATTCCAACAGTAGTCTAGTTAAATCTATTCTCTTCGTTATTTAGAACATTTCGATGTTCAACGAATTCTCATTTCAATTTGCTTTTATAGAATTTACTGTAAATTTCCAGATTGGCTATTCTCAACGTAGATTATACTCTAGTATAATAAAGAATAAATTTTTTTTCAATAATTAATACATATTTTCATACAACTTATTCGAAATATGAACTATCACTACCACATTTTCTTCTCTTTTCGACATTTCTTATCAATTAGCATTGTAATCTCTTTATCAACAAATTTCACATTAATTCTCTGTCTTTAATCATTTACCCAACATACAAACTCATATTTTAATTTATTCATGCCCACATTAACACAAAGGATCTATTTAACACATGAAATAGCATTATCAATCTACTAACTTTTGTATGTAATTCTTGATGGTAATAAATGTGTTTTCTTCAATCAATCCATGATCCTAATCAATTCACATACAACTTAAATAATAGAACCACATACAAATTTGCATATCCACATTTCAATCATTCAATAGGTTATTTTTCCTAATTAAAGTGTACTCTTCTTAATCTTTTTCATGCTTCATTCATTCATTTCTAACATGCATTTCTAATTTAGAAATATGGAGAATTTATCCACCTTATTGGCGAGAAAAAATATTATCAATCCACTAACTTTTGTATGTAATTCTTGATGGTAATAAATGTGTTTTCTTCAATCAATCCATGATCCTAATCAATTCACATACAACTTAAATAATAGAACCACATACAAATTTGCATATCCACATTTCAATCATTCAATAGGTTATTTTTCCTAATTAAAGTGTACTCTTCTTAATCTTTTTCATGCTTCATTCATTCATTTCTAACATGCATTTCTAATTTAGAAATATGGAGAATTTATCCACCTTATTGGAGAGAAAAAATACAACTAGCAACCTCCTAGACGAATGTCCTTTCAACGAAATGCTCCTCCTCCTAGATGCGCGCACACTAGCAAAATTCCGAGCACACTACAAGCCAACCCGAGCACTCCTTGATGGAAAAACTGGCCTTCTCTCCTCCTTGATAGAATGCAAGCACAATTTTCCCACAAACTCTCAATCTTTTAACTCACAAAATAACTACTAGATAAAGTGTTTTAGACTATAGATTTGGAGGAATTATTTAGCACAAGAATAACTAGCCATAGAGGGGGGTATTTATACTAAAAATCAAGGAGAATGGATGGCTAAGATTGAAGTAGGAGTTAGGATTGAATGGTTGAGATTTAAGGGGGAGTTATACTAACCACCCATAATCAAGTAACCACCACACCATGATCCCACTCAATTTTTGGGTTTCCCTCCAAAGAAGCAATTCGGCCAAGCATGGGGAGTGCACTTTGCTGGTGTACGTGCAATGCACGTGCATGCATTTGCCTCCAAAAATTTGTACATTTTATTTTATATAAGAATAAACTTTAATTTTGTATTCTACATTACAAGTCATATTTAAAAATAAATTAACTAATGGGCTTTAGTTTATGGGCCAAAAATAATTATTTTAAAATAAAATAAATGAATTACATTTAGGGCTTTAAGAAAAAGGCTTTTTGTCTAATTGAAAGAAAGGCTTTTTAAAAATAATTAAAAACACATATTTAAATCTCCATACTCATCATGATGAAAATATTAACCAAAAATATTGCACGTGCACACTACGTGCAAAATAAATAATTTTTCATAAATTGAAAAATCAGGGCATTACACTTATTAAGGTCAGTATTTGAGAATATTTTGTGAACATGATTTATAGAGAATTCTGTCTATTTTCCAACCCTTTTGACGTATCTCAATTTCGATTTACGGTTTGTGAGTTATGTCTGTTTTACTACAGTGGTGTCGAAAGGTTTTCAGATTTTGTTTTCTGTGATTTCTGAAGAGTAATTTATTTTTATTCTGGTAATAAAATTGTTATTTTGATCTTAAATTTTACTCAGTACTTCTATACTTGATTGGGGTTTACCCATAATTTTGGTGGATTTATTCGAGATGTTTTACAACCCTTTTTATGCTTGCAAATAAAGATTTTACATGTAGAATTTTACTATTGTTAAGTAAAGAACTTGATTTTCGACCTATTTCTACTTACTGTTTCTAAACTATTTCTGAATATGAAAGTTAGCCTACCGTATCTATTTTATTACCATTTTCGCGGATTTACAATTTCAAATTTACAAAACTACTACATCTTGATGTATTCTGATTTTACTTGACTACTCTATTTTTGTTGGAAAATTATGAAACTTGATTTTCTGTTACTATACATATAGGAGAATACCCCAGATTTTTCGTGGATTTATTTATCAAGTTTTCATGTTGTTTTCCTGTTCTTGAATACGATCTTCTGATTTTTAGCTGAACATATTTTCTGGTTTTAAATCAGTTTTGAGTTCTGATTTAGTGAAATACTATATGACCTGTATATGTTCGCTGGATTTGGACGGGAGTCTATTTTCTAGACCTTTGGATGGATTCAGATTTGCATGTTTGTAACAACGGGAATCACTATTTTAGTGCAATACTATCTTGCTGTCTTGAACTGAAAAACTCGTTGTTTTATCCTTTTATGTGTTATCTTGCACCCGTACATGTTTATCTTGCAACTTGAACTTGTTACTTGATCATGCCATATTATTCTTGCCATATTTTGTACACATACATGCTTGTTTGATAATAATAATAAATAACCAAGCCGGGGTTAAGGTAAAGATCTAATAGTGGATAATTCATAAACGTGTACTCAGAAGGGGATTTACTGATCCTACGTGATTACTTGATACATGATAATTGACACGTGATTACTTGACACTTGCACGTAAGACACGTGATTACTTGCCACTTGCACAACTTGACACGTGATACATGATACATAATACATGATACTTGGAGCTTGGAGCTCGATTACTTGATACTTGTCCCTGAGTACACTGTCCTCTATGGTCTACTATGAAATCTAAAGCGAAACTGTTTGTTTTAGTAACCATGTAGTAAAAAGCATGATGCATGAAGTGCTACCTAGATAGTATTAGACTTGATACATGGAGCATGATATATACTTACTTATACTTGATTACATGATACATGAGACTTGATACTGGACACTTGATACTTGATTACATGATACTTGATACTTGTTACTTGTTTACATGATACTTGTTTCTCTTGACACTTGATACATGCTACTTGTACTTGTCACCTTACCATGCTAGTTGTTATATTTTGTTATCATGCATATTCTATGATGTTAGTTATCTTTTCCCATGTACTTGTATCCTGTACTACAAGCGGTCCGTAATTTGCATTGACGAGAGTTTGTTTTCTTTCTTATTCCTGCAATTGTTAAATTGCAGATTTTAGAGAACAGGTACCAGAAGGTGTTGGTGATATAAAATATTAGTGCTGAATTTTGCTATTATTATTCATGTTTCTTAATTGAACAATTATATCGTGTACTTGGATTTATCTGTATTTGGGCGATGTGACCCAGGATATTGACTTATTCAGATCTGAATTTTTAAGATTATAATATTTTTGGTTTCAAGTATTCTTATTGTTATTTTGATTCATATGTGCATGCTTGGTTGATTTTTTTGCTTCCGACTCTGATTATTCTTGTAAAATATTGTGAAGATTCTTGAATAGCTTATGGTTGATAAAAATCATTCGCTTGGCTTAATCACGTATCTATATTTTGTATTCTCTTTTGGGAAGCGGGGCGTGACAGGCTGTGTCAGATTCATCGTCGTATGATTCAAAGGTGGGAGGTTTGAAGTTCTCAGGGAAAAGGGCTTTAAGGATGGATATGGTGAAGGGAGGCTGGGTTAGCGATATCCTCCACCTCGGTGAGCATCCTCTTGACTAATCCTGGCAAAGTGGTCTTCCATCTCTCGGAGGCGACGAAGGTCCTTTTCTTCTTCTCCTTGACATGCATGACTCTTCTTCCTGCTCGGTTCTAGGTTATTTATCGCTTGTTTGATGACCCCTGCTTGGGGCACCCTAGAGGGATTTAAGGATTTGGTTAGTGAATTCATGGAATTCAGCCCTGGTTATGGGTGCCTCATCTTCTCTGTTATTCCTGGGAGCTCGCCGACTGACTGGAGTTGGGCTCCTCTTGCATCTTCTTTCTTGTGGCAAGGGCATCCGTGGGGAATTTTGTTTTCGGAAGGATGGATTCTTCTGACTTCTATGATGTTATGAGCGGGGAACATCACCTCAAGATGGTCTTTCATCCTGATGGCGGAAGTCAGTTCCATGTTGTCGGGAGTTGATGACTTCCCAAAGGTCATGTTGCTCAACGGGGGCTGAGGAGGGGGGTGGATGTGTGGATTAACCCGTGATTCTTGGTAGGATGACACTCAGGGCGAGGTTGTTGAGATCAGGCAAATGCAGCCTTACCAAGAAGAGTCGATGATAGCGTTTGAGAAGGTTGGAACGGCTGGGGAGGGAGAGGATCCCCATGGCGACGTTCGACAGCCGTTGCCTTCGTCTTTCTTGCTGGAGGCATGACAGAAAGTGATTTTATACTTGTGAGATCTAATTGGAAAGGTAGATCTGTGATTTCCCACAGATGACACCAGTACGTTGCAACTTTTTCCGAAGTGGGAGCAATCAAATGATGAGTTCTGTTTTAGGAGGAAAGTAAAGATCTAGACCGTCGATCAGGATTTGAATATGAATGGTTGAAAACTTTTGGATCTGAATGGTTGAGAGTCCCTGGATAAAGACCTGGACAGGTGAAAACGTTCGACAAACCTGCAAAAGTCTAAATATCGGGGTGACCCCGGCGAAAGATCATTCGACGCTCAAGTTAGTAGCTCAGAAACGAAATTAGAGTTTTTGGGGAAAAAATGTTGATTACCTTTGACTAATTAAGGGGAGAGGGTATTTATAGGCTAGGAGTTAGTTGTAGAAGATATACCTGAAAGGTATCTTTTAGGATTTGATTAAAGATTCTCACGGTGAAAAGATAGAATCAGTTAATAACCACTAGTGTACTCTTGTGCGATATTACACTAACTTATATAATATAACATAATTTTTAGTATAGCCCATGCAATATTGCACATATTTTTTTAAAAAAATAAAATTCAAAAAAAATGAAAAAATCATCTAATAATATTTATATAATAATGCATTATTTTTAAGGTTTAATTAAGAGATATTATTCTAATTCAAAATTTGGATGGTGAAAGAGTGGGATGGTTGCCTCCTACTTTTGCTATCCTTTTTTTTATTTTAAAAAGAAAAAAGAGAAAAACCCTTGACCCAAAAGTGGTTTAGCATAATTTATTGTATAGATACTTTAGATAGGGAATTTGACTAACAGCCCTAACCTGTAGGAAATTCCTCTTAGTTAGGCTGTAAGTTAGCCATGATGGACTAGGTTGAGTTCATGGATCGGAAGGCTATTCTTCTTGTAGGTCTGTATGCTGTGAAATTACTGTTCTACCATTGAAAAGCTTTGAGATGCGTGCAAGGATCTAGTTGCTCTGATTTTACCCATATCAGTTCTAAAATGTGAATTACATAAAAAAATTACCGCTGCGAACTGTCCAGCTCTTGACCCACAAGACTGTCAACCTGCTGAGAAGTGTGAGAATATAAACACCACACCCTCAACATTTATCACAACTTTCTATTGGTAGGGAATTTTTTCCTTCAGTTTGAAGCGTTTCTTTATCTGAAAATAGTCTTTTGATCATTGTGATTTAATGCTATTTTAGACCATGATACTTTCCTTTTTTTTGTCCAAAGTTGGTTAAATCGATCCGAACTATTTTCGAAATGTTTCGCTTGCGTCAGAAAAGTGGTTATTTGATCACTCATAAAGTGGATTCATGGACTGATATGGGAACATTATATTGTAGGTATTGAATTTCAATATTTGTTATGGACTTGTTTTGTTTTATTTTGTACTTGCTCATGTTTGAATACTGCACTGATTTATAGCAGATGAAGCATGTTAGAGCATCTCCCCCCGGCTAATCAAATTAAAGAGGCATATACATATTTGGCTAGCCATACCTATTTTGCATCTCTAACACCTAGACATTTTGCCTATTCGTGAACAGGAAAAGGCAAACGAAAAATAGAGAGGAAGAAGAGTGCTCGGCAAACATAAAAAAATGAGGGAAAATTAAGCTAACTATCAGAATTTGAAATTAATCTAATAGCTTTTTTTTTTTTTACAATTATAAATAGACCAAATTTCAGACAACCATTACTTCAATTTGCCAACTATAGATTTGTTCAAAAACAAATTGCTTTCAATTTCTTTTCTTTTGTTTCCTTTTGTTTTGCATATAAGAAAGACAGATGAATACATGGAAATCATGATCTTTTCAATCTGTTGATGCGCGTTCCGTTGAACTTCAAAAGCTGGTCGCTGCACTCTTGAAGAAACCAGCTCCTGCGTGTTCCTCCTTGTTGGGTTTTATGTCTTGCATACTTATTCGGTGTGAAGAGAAGATGGTGATACAAGCAGAGAGTTCGAAGCGAAGGATCGAAAAGAAGTATAAACAGTCAGCAGTAGTAGCAGCCAACAGAGAAAGGGACGGTCGACTCTGCGGTCGACTGTCACCTTCTCAGGTCGATGGTCTGGGAGTTGCGATCAACCGCAACTATGTGCATTCGACCGTCCACGGCGGTGATGGATTTTTTGTTTGCGGGTTTGTTGATTCGATTGAAACCCACTTCGTCTTCTGATTAAACGTACGAATCTAATTGTATGTTTATCTCTTCAGTATACATCGGATGGCTATTGTATCAAGATATCTAAACTAGGTTTTCTCTAGATCTATAAATACAATGTAAACGGCTCCTATAATGACGATTCTATTGAGTGCTGAATTGAATAAGAGAATACTTTATCTGAGAGGGTATGAGAGTTTCTCTATTGTAAGCAGCAACCAAGTTTTAGTTAGGCTTGAGAGAGGGTCGTGGTGAGAATTGTAATATTCTTGTATCTTCTCTACTTAAAATAATATCTCAGTTCTTCCTCCCCCGGATTAAAGCAAAAGCCCCAACCGGACAATTCTTGTGTGCTTTGTGTGATTGGAGCGATCTAGTTTTGCTTGGTGGTTTGTGTTGATTATGTCAAAGACTCGATACGATCCTCAGTTTTCCTAACAATTAGTATCAGAGCAATCAGGTTCGTGGGTTTGTTCGAGTTCCTTGGAGGAGATGGCAGATCAAAAGACGAAGATCAAGCGGTTTGACGGATGATCAACTTCAATCTATGGAAGGTGGACATATATGATGTTTTGGTTCTGAAAGACATGCACCTTGCCCTAAAAAAGAAGAAGCCAACCGACGTGAAGCAGAAGAAGTTGGATGAGATTTGTTTGAAGGCCTTGAGTTTAATCCGGTTGCAATTGGCGAACGAAGTCAAGTGTGATATTCTTGAGGATAAAAGTGCAGCGAGTCTATGGGCGAGATTCAAATCTGACTACTCGGGGTCATCGTTGCTAGATCGGATGTATTGAAAGAGAAAGTTGTATAGGTTCTCAATGAAGGAAGGTACCCATCTTCAAGATCATATTGTGGAGTTCAATAAGGTAATATCTGAATTGAAGGCGATTAACGCTGATAATCTTAGCGAAGAGAATAAAGCTTTCAACTTGATATATTCACTACCAATTTCTTATGATCCCTTGATAACTACCATGCTACACGGGAAGTTATCCAAAGAAATACTTACAGTAGCCGGGGTGATTAAGGGTCTGAAGGAAGATGAACTGAGAAAGGAGACTCATAAAGGAGAGTCTATTTCTACAGAGTGTTTTGCAATGGATGGTGATACTTCAATTGGAAGGGATGCGGAACACAAGGGTAAGATTCGTTGCCACTACTGTAGAGGAGTTGGGCATTACAAGAGAGACTGTCGCAAGTGGTTGAGTCAGAAGAGTGCTACTAAAGAAGGTGAACAAGTTCATATAGTCAGCGCAACTGATTCAGGTAAACCAGTTAGGCTTGATGACCCATGTCTTCTTGTTTCAAGTTCTTCAGATGTGGATTCAAGTTGGTATCTTGATCCGGGAAGTTCTTCTCATATTTGCTTCAAGAGTGAGATGTTTTCTACTTACAAGTCATCAATTGGCCGTAGTGTGAGGACGAGGAGTGGTGAGATATGTGAAGTAGTAGGTGAGGGAACATTTGAATTAGAGATGCCAGATGGTAAAGGATTCACAATCGAAGAGGTCATGCATATTCCTTCGATACAGCAGAATCTGATATCCTTGGGAACTCTTGATGATCGTGGTTGCAGGTACACAGCTGAAGGTGGAGTTTTGACAATTTAGGATAGTTTTCGTAAGGTAATAAAGGGTATGAGGGGAATTGGGCAGGGTCAGCACAACCTCTACCAGCTTTGTGGGAGTAGGAATACTCGGTCGGGTGTATGGAAGCCTATTGTTCCTAAAGCATCATCTAGTAAGCCGTCACTAGAATTACTGAATCGAGACTGCAACGTTCGAATACCGTTGGAAGGTGAAGAGAACCTTAATGTAGGTGGAGTTCGTGTGGAGGGTGGCACCTCTTTGATTACATCTACAGGGATGTGCCCTTGATGGGGGCATACAGCTGGAGGAAAACATGTGCAGGTTTGTTCAACTAGCAAAAGAAGCCATAGAAATGTGTTGTTTACAAAGCGGAGAAGAAGGTCTAGAAGAGTTTTAATCACACAGGTGTAGATTCATGCGTATGCAATCCAAGGTGGAGATTGTTGCGTTTTATGTCTTGCATACTTATTTGGTGTGAAGAGAAAATGGTGATACAAGCAGAGGGTTCGAAGCCCACTTCTCGGGTCGATGGTCTGAGAGTTGATGGATTTTTTGAGTGCAGGTTTGTTGATTCGATTAAAGCCCACTTCTTCTTATGATTAGATCATACGGCTCTAATTGTATGTTTATCTCTTCAGTATACATTGGATGTATATTGTATCAAGATATCTAAATTAGAATTTTTCTAGATCTATAAATACAATGTAAAAGGCTCCTAGAACGATATGATTCTATTGAGTGCCAAATAGAAGAAGAGAGTACTTCATCTAAGAGGGTGAGAGAGTTTCTCCATTGTAAGCAGCAACCAAGTTCCAGTTAGGCTTGAGAGGGGGTTGTGGTGAGAATTGTAATATTCTTGTATCTTCTCTAGTTGAAATAATATATCGGTTCTTCCTCGCCCAGATTAAGGCGAATGCCCCAACTGGACAATTCTTGTGTGCTTTGTGTGATTGGTGCGATCTAGTTTTGCTTGGTGGTTTGTATTGATTGTGTCAAAGACTCAACAAGATCCTTAGTTTTCCTAACACTCCTGCCTTCTTGCCTTCTGTTCTCCTGTGTTTTTCATCAAGCAAATGTGAGAATGTTTGAGAAGGTTCTTGGCTGTAGTATGGGATAAGCTGGGTTTTAACTTAAATAGGCTAGGTTTTAATTAGTTTAATTAAGGTTTATATTAAAATGGGTTAGGTTTTAATTAAATTATGAATGAATTTGATTTTAATTTTTTTGGTTGAATTTTAAATTAGGTATATATAGTAAGTTTAATTAAGCATGTTTTGTAGGTTATTTCAATATACTATGCAATTAGTTTATCTCTACACTTTTATTTTTAAATTGTATGCTTATATTGATAATATTCATTTATATATTTTATATGTGCAGATGAGTATTCCAGAAAATAACTATTATACAGATCTTTTAAGCAAGTCAAACACTGAAGATCAATTTATAGGTGAGAATTATAATCAAAATGGTCAAATTCCATTGAACCCCGTGTTGCTATCTGAAGTCCCCATTGAAGTTGAAGTTCTAATGAGGCAGCATTCACAACAATTTTTTTACTTTTTTTTTAAGACATAGCTACTGCAGTGGACTTTGAAAAGTATAGAGAAGATTACATCAAACTCGAAGGAGATAGAAAGGAATGGCGGGATGAATTATTGAAACACTAAAAAAAAGATTGTTGATATTCAGGAAAATAAGAGGATTTGCGTATAATGAAAATTGACACTTCTAAAATTGACCATAACCTAGCAATGTATTATGAAGCACGCAAAAACGCAATATTGTTCACCGGAGCAATCAAAATATTTACTATATAGTACTTTGATAATGCTTGTAAAAGTTATGTATTTTTCATTAAATAAGAACAAGACATTTTTTTTTGATAAAGACTATAGAGTCAATGACTCCAGCCAATCATATATAAATAAAACAGTAGAGTAACATAAGAACATCAAATTTTACACGGAGTAAAATTAAAAGGATGATAAAAAACATACATAAAAAATATTTACAAAGCAATGAAGCGCATTGCAGAAAATAGATGAAACCCGCAACAAAAACTCCCCACCCCAAACAGCCGCTCGCAAGCAAGAGCAACGCACCAAACACAAAGGCCATCACCGCCGTGCCCGACAGAAGGACACCGCAAACACACAATCGCAAACCTGCACACTGGAGCGACCAAGCACCGCAGCGGAGCGATCGACTAGCCGAACGGCGCCAACTAGAGCGGAGAGCAGGTGAGGCAAAAGTCCAAAACGGCGAAAAAACCCCTGCCAAAAATAGAAGAGCCACACCCCCGGTAACGCAATAAAACCCCACCGTAAAAACCAACCAGCACCACAACAGAAGAAGAGAACATGCTAGAAATGAAAAGGATCAGCAAGAGAAAGAGCATCCCGTTACCAACCGGGATAACAATCTGACCCAGAACAGTTTAGAAAAAGTCACAAAAATGACAAGCTACCGATCTGTCATGAATTAGAGAAAGAAAAGGCAATGAAAAATAAGCCAAGTAGGCAACCATGAAACATAAGAAGCAATATAATCCACCATAACAACCCAGAAACAACCTGGGTGATAAAATACGCAAAAAAATAACACAGAAAAAAAAAGACAGCCTACAGTAAATAGAGGCAATACTCAATGCAATCGAAAGAAACCAGGCCCAGTAAAGCAGTCGGGACACCCCCGAAAGGACAAAATATGCACCATAACAAACATCGACTCCCTAAGGAGCTCCCCACCAACACACGCACAAGGAACCAAGAACAAGTCCAGAAAAAAGAAAACAGAGCTACAAACGCCCAAGGCAGCCAAGCGCGGGGAATAACATACAGTACTATGGAAACCGAGAAGAGACCATAGGCCTCCACCGAGCAAAGCCAACAGCCGCACCCTAGAGCCAAAAAAGAGCGGCCAAAAAATAACCACCAAATGGAAAAAAGCAACACAGAAAGACTGAGGGTGACCCAAAAATGAGGAGCCGCAGTCTACCACTACTAACAATCACAACCAAAAAACCGACCAACCAAAATACCCAGAGAGACGAAAGCAAAGGGTCCTAGCTGCACATCAGAGCTACAAACGGGAGACAAAAGAGTAGAACATCAGAAAATAAAAAGTAGTAAAAATAATAATAGGTGGAGGAATTTAGAAAAGTGATCACCTCATCCAGACGATGTAAGTGTAAAGCTACCAGATAAAGTGGCAGTCCAAAATTTAGAAAAGAAGAGAAAGTCCTCAATAATGCCCTCAATTGGCAAGACGGAGTTAGAAAAAATACGCTTGTTTCGGGCCGACCAAATAACCTAAATGATCGCAATCATGGAAAGAATCCAAGAGTTGCAAAAATCTTTCCTGAGATGATGATGTTGCCAACAGGACGAGAAATCGATGGGGATAGATGGCGCTTGCCAAGCCCTAACGACGATACTCCATAATGGGCGGATAAAGGGGAACTTCAGAAACAGATGATCTGCGTCCTCGTGATGAATGGAACAAAATGCACAAAATTGACCTAAAGCAAAGTTCCTCTTATTAAGAACCTCTACGGTAAGGAGCTTGTTATTAAGCGCTAGCCAGGCTAAGATTTTTGATTTGAGGGGAGCACAGCTACTCCAAAGCGGCTTAGCCAATGGAGAGGTAATCCCACCGAAGTTAAGGAAATTGTAAAAAGACTTAACCGAGAAATTACTCGAGGAGGTCCACCTCCATTTGAACTTAACAGAAGGAAACCATGGGTAATGGTTAATCTCATCGAACAGGTTTGGAGCTGCAGCAAAAGCTGCGGTGACATAACACAAACGAACTGAATTGACCAGAACTTTTGATTATTGAAAATCACAACATTATCATCCACTAAGGCGGAAGGGTTCGACACTAATTAAAAGAGAGAAGGAAAAGCAGCAGCGAGTTTGATATTACCAAACCAAAGATCGATCCAGAATTTGGTCTTGGATCCGACTGCGCACTTGTGGATTAATCCACAATGGAAAGGTTCGGCAACTTTCCACACCCCTTTCCAAAAAGAAGAAGCTTTACGGGAGAGGGAAGCCGGGAAGTCCCAAATGGGATGACGAGAAAAGCAATTACGGGATATAATTCAGGCCCAGGAAAGGTGATCAAAATTAATGAGTCTCCAAACCCATTTGCCCAATAATGCAAGGTTTTGGTGTCTGAGATTCAAGACCCCTAGACCCCCAGCAGCCTTGGAAGTGTAGATGATCTTCCAGTTGTAGAGATGTGAGCCAGGTTTAAACAAATCCGCACCTGACCAGAAGAAATTTCTTCTGATCCGGTCAACCCTCTTAATCACCCACGAAGGAAGATAAAAGAAGGATATCATGTATAAAGGGATCGAAGAAAGGATGGAATTAACAAGAATAAGTCTGACCCCACGCGATAGCTATTTACTGGACCAACGGTTCAGTCTGGATTCAACTTTTTCGATCATCGGCAACCAATCCGATCTCAGAAGCTTACCCCATCTCATTGGGATTCCAAGATAATGGATGGGAACAGAAGAAGGACTACAGTTAAAGAACTGCGCGACTTCCGTTTGGCGGTTATGAGACCCACCCAACCAAATAACGGACTTTAGAAAGTTAATAGCTAATCCGGAGGTACATTGAAACACATAAAGGAGAAGTTTAAGATTACGAAGGGACTCCATTGGGTTTAGCAAAGATAATAGTATCATCCGCGTATTGGAGGTTCAACACACCTTGGAAACTATTAGAACTTCCAAGTCCTTCAATCACATCCGCCTCCCAGGCATTGCACAACAGCTTACTTAAAACATCAGCAACAAGTGCGAATAGGAGAGAGGAGATTGGGTCACCCTGACGAAGGCCACATTTGCACTTGAATTTGTGGCCTTCCATACCGTTGACCCAAATAGACGAAGTGCCAGCGAAAAGACTGGATTTAATCCATGCAATCCATTTGGGACCAAAACCACGATGAAAAAGTGTTTCGAAAAGGAAGTCCTAAGCTTTTTGAAAATCTAATTTTAACAGAATCCCCTCTGAATTGTAACTATGACACTCGGAGATGATTTCTTGGGCTGACGCCACGCTATCAAGGATGAAACGATCTTTAATGAAACCTGATTGCGACGAATCGATTAAAGGAGAAATCAAAGAACTGTGACGGAAAGAAAGCACTTTCATGATGATCTTAAAGGTCGTGTTGAGAAGGCTAATAGGCCTGAAGTCCGAAACCGAATTGGCTCCCAAAAATTTGGGAATGAGAACGATATGCGCGTAATTAATCCTATCGAAAGAGAAATTCCCCTGGTGGAGATCAGAGAACATTTGGAAGAGGTCGTCTTTAAGATAATCCCAAAATGTTGGAAGAAATAGGCAGGGAACCCGTCAGGTCCCAGTGCGGAATTGCTATTTAAGGAGAACACCGCCGACTTAATTTCTTCTAAAGCGAAGGGGGTTTCCAGACCAGACAGCTCATGCGTGGGCTGACCATATAAATGTATCCAGTCAAGGTGCAACAAATGCTGCTTTTGCGATCCCAGCAGATCATTAAAGAAACGAAGAAAAGAAGAATGAATATCCGAATCTGAAGTAAATTCGGACTCATTGTCAATGATCGAGGAGATACAGTTGCACCACTGGCGATGAGAAGCGAAATTGTGAAAGAAAACGATGTTGCCGTCACCCTCTTTAAGCCAGCGAAGGTTGGCCCTCTGAGCCCATTTAATGTGCTCATGGTGAAGAAATTCTACGTAACCTCTTTTACAAGAGGCCCGTTCAGAACGGAGAGAATCAGAAATCGAACCACTCTCCTCCAATAAATCAATGGATTCAATGGTGGACAGAAAAACATTCTTAAGAAAACAATCATTGGCTGCTCTCTCTTTATGCCAAATTTTGCTGCCGAATTTGATAACATGAAGTTTAATAAGAATACGCCCAAGCTCGGAAGAACCCGTAATGGCTGAAAGGTATTCAGTAATGAGGTTGACGAAAGTTTGGTCTTGCAACCAAAATTTCTCAAAACGAAATTTGAAAGTTTTGGAAAAAAAGAAATTGGAAGACAACATGATAGGCACATGGTCAGAGAAGGGATTGGGCATCACCGAAATGAACGAGTTGGGAAAGAAATTAATCCAATCAAAGGAAACCAAAAAACGGTCGAGTTTATCCATAGACAGAGACAATCTCATGTTGGACCAAGTGAATGCTCTACTGCTGAGAGGTAGATCCTTCAGATGGAGCGAACGGATGCAGTCATTAAAATGTGAGGATTCCAATGAATAGACCGATTTTTCTGATCTTTCGTGAGAGAATCTGGTAACATTGAAATCACCACAAAACAGCCAAATCCGTAAATGTAGTTTTGGAAAGAAGACAGCTCCTCCCAAAACACATCTCGTCGATCCGCGGTGGATGGACCGTACACGGACACAACGGTGAGGTCACAGTTAAATTCAAGCCAGAAAAGACGAACCACCAGGAAGAAAATTAAACGGTTAATAGAAATAAGGGACAACTTGGACTTTTTAAAGCCAAAATGGATACCTCCTCTAGAACCAATGGCGTCAAGAGAGATCCAATTAGAGATAAAAGATCCTCCAATCGAACGAAGGATGGAGGAGGAAGGGAACCAGAATTTTGACTCTTGAATAGAAATCATGTCACAATGGGAAGAAGAGATATGCTGGGAAACTGCATGCATCTTCGACCTACTACCCAACCCCCGAATGTTCCTGGAGATGCTAATCATTGGGGGAACTAGTCTCAAAAGCTCGAGAGATCTCACGACATCTAATAGAGTCAAAGTCTACAAAATTATCTTGATCCACTAGGAAGCCCATTTTCTTAGTAAGGGAGAGCATGTCACGATTAGAAAGTGAATCAAAATGCACCCGGTATAATGAACCCAAGTGGATGTTCCCATTGGAAGAGAAATGGGGCGGAGCTAAGTCCTGATTCCGGACCTGCGCTGCCAGAGACGCCTATTGGTCCGAATACGAGCACTAGAACGAATCACCGAGAACGATTCTTTTCCTTCTTTCTTTTTTTAAAAAAAAACAATAGTTTTTTTTATATTATCTTGAATAAACTTTTCCTTTGAGGAGGGATCAAAGGAGAACTGACTAACAGAAAGGGGAAACTCATCCATAATGACAAACTCCTTTGCAGAGTAGCCTGATAGAGACCGAGATGAAGAAATCTAGGAAGAGGAGCTCAAGGAGTTAAGCAAGGATAAGGGATTGGGGGAGAATCGAGTCTCCCATAACCGGGTAAGTTCAAGAGAGGCAGGGACGGGGTCGGAAACTCGAGCCGAGCACAAAGAAGACAGTAAGAGGAGATGCCGAAATTGATGTTAAATCTAACCAACAAGGGAGAATAACATTGCAATAATGAAAAGCGCAGGTCAAGGGAAACATGAAAATTAGAAAAAAGTAATTGGAATGCCAAAGAAAACAAGGAGTAACGTACCGGCTTGTGCGAGAGGAAGTGATCCAACTCGGCCAGTTCTTCTTCCAAGAGATTGTCTTTATCGATCCAAGCATCTGATTTCTTGGAAGGGATGGAAGAGGCTTTGCCAGACTTAGAAAATAGAGGAGGACCCGAAGCGGAGGTGTTGTGAGCCGTTGATAAGAACCTATCCCAGTCTGAAGCGAAATAGGGATTCACCTCCTACTTAGGCCACTGCTCCGACTTACCACTCAGATGTAGTATATCAGTGGCCGCAACCTGAGAAGTAGAGTCACAGAAAGATGAAGGCGCAATGGAAGGAGGGTGCGGAGGGGCTTGGGTTGCCATTCAACATAATCAACTTGAGACGAAGGGAGAGATTTAGCCGAAGCAATGTCTGGATTGATCCAAACAAGGTTATGAGCCTTGGATGGCGGGGTGAAAGTCTTAAAGGGAGTAGCAGGTCCTAAGCGAAAAGAAGGGTTGTTTTTTCTGGGAGTCACTTTGAGAGGAAGCTTCCATTTAGAAGGAGTAGTAGACTGAGACGAGGTGCCCACGACAAAGGTACTGGGAAAAGGGAGAGAAAGAGCCTTAGGTTTGGGGGCATGCTGGGACAATTGGAGCTGCAGAATGCCCACCGATAAAGCTATCAAGATAGATGACCGAAATAGCAAAATAGCTATGTGATCTCTAATAGAGTAGGCCTCAATTCTATCCTTCACAGCAGGGCAATTAAATACTACATCCACTTGAAGACACCCGGAGGCAAGCTTAGCCGAAGATGAAATGTACTTCAATTCCCCCACACATTTAGACAAATCCGCTACCACCCGATGAGAATCACAAAATGGGGGCATACCCAGTAAAGTGACTTTGACCTCAATGGGAATCAGGGGAGGAGGGGAAGGAAAGAGATACCTCCATTTGCGAACCTATAGGTTTATAGTACCAATAGAGAGGGAGGGAATGGACGTTAGAGCTTCCAGGCTTTTAATAGAAGGGCAATTAATGACCACTTCTCCATTGGAACAACAGTCTATTGCCCAAACCCAGTCTTGCACATTACAGAAATTGCTAAGGAAAGAATCTAAAGTAGAGTTAGGAACATACCCACCATTGAAAGAAACCACTCCATAGTGCTTGAATCTGCTCATCTTATCAGAGAGTTCAACGGCAGGAAGGAACATCACAGTCGCTTGGGCCTTGGCCAAATGCGAAGGGACAGAGACAGGCTCTGAAATAGGGGGAGTCACCGCTGCATTTAAGCGCTGCGATACTGGGGGCGTCAGGAGAATAGGGGAAGAAGAAGAGACTTTGGGCCTCTTAGGCTTAGGTGCAATCTGATCGGCAAGCTTCGATTGCAGAGAGGGGAAATCGAGAGCTTCGATCACTTGGTCGGAGATGGGAATTCCCCTAGGCAAACCTAGGATTTGTTGCAAGGTAAAGCATCTATTGCGAACATGACCCGATTTCAAACAGAAAAGACACTTCATGTTATTAGTGCAAAAAGCCCTAATATGGCCCGCTTGTAAACAGCGAAAGCAGATGGGGGAATGAGAGGAATGGGAGGAAGAAGAAGACTTAGAAAGAGAAAAGGAGGTAGAAATGAACGGGTAGCAAAAGGACGCAGGGGAGCTTCGAGGAAGGTTCCGAATAAAGGGCTGGGTCATGTCAGATACCATCACAGAAGAACCATCCCCGCAGGGGCCCATTACTAAAGAATTCAGAGGAGCCGAAGTAGGGGTCGGCATAATAGAATTTTTTTTAAAAATTGTTTTTGACCACATCCACCCAAGAGGAGCCCATAGAGGCCCAGGCCCACTACCAAAACAGTTCATAGAGAAGAGAAAGCAGAACGAAGATGAAGCTTAGAGAAAACCGCCGACCACTACCGTGGTACCACACACCGGCGGAAATACAGAAAGAGAAGGAGAAGAGCAAATCGAGAAAGGGGAGATAGCTGAGCAAAAATGCTCAGGCGAGGGCCAACTTGAAAGAGCAAGAATAATCACCGCCTGAACCACTGCTATCACTCGCAGAAAAGGAAGGAGGAAAACCTCAATCCTAAAATCCTCTGAAAAAAACGTAATCGTAAACGAGGCCAAACAAAGAGAGAAGATAGCCAGGAGAAGAGAAATGGTGACTCTTCAAACGGCCGAAAACCCAAATCGCCAAAAGAACAGTGCAATCAAAGACCAACAACCCAGAAACTAGAGGAAAAATACTCACAGAGATCAGCACTTTAGTAAAAAAAACACCGGCAACCGAAGGGAGGAGCAGAGGGCGCTGACAAACCTCCAACGAAGAGTGGCACTACAATGGGGCACTCTCCAAACGGCAGAGGGAGGACAGGAGGAACCGGCAACCCCACGGCGAGCCGATCTATAAATGGGGCATGCAAGAAGGGGGGAGAAGCTCCGATGGAAGGAAAAAGTATATCTGAGGAGCTGGGCCTGGAGGGTAGGCTGAGATGAACAAGGTTAATGAAGGGAGGGGGAGGAAAAATGGAAGGGGAAGCCAGATCTGGGGTGGAGAGATCGGTAGATCTGAGAAAAAAGTCGCCAAAGAGTCACCAAGAATAATTGCTTCTAGAATGTTAGAAGGCTTTTTACGTTGCTTCATTTATAAGAACAAGATATTTTAAATTATGATTAATAACTTTAATTTGTCAAAATTTGTCGTTAAATATGACATTGGTAAAATATGAAGTAATCCTTAAAATGAATTTCATATGAAAAATTAGATTATATGTTTCATTTGGAAAATACTAAAATATTGGATAGCTAATCAATCATGGTCGAAGATAAAGCATAATGGCTAGCCAAATTCACTAGGTAAAAACAGAATTTGAACAATTTGGCTAGCAATTATGCCTACTATGGTTGGAGATGCTCTTAAAATACCCGTTTAAGACCCCAACCTGCATTGGACTCGAACTGGAACCCAAAAAAAAAAAACCGGGTCCGGGTATACCCGAACTTGATGCCTAAGCTGGTAGCAATTACACGGGTGGACTCTAGGTCCAATTCTAGGACTCATTGAGAAACGGGACTGTGCACTACCCGGAACCGAACCGACCGATGCCAGTGGGCAATAACCGCACCCACCAAAATTCCACCAAAGCTCTCATAATGGCACTTCCAAACTCTGATACACTCTTAAGCTTAAGCTTAAGTATCAAACCATAGATTCAATAAAAAGAAATTCTTTATTATGGAGAGATTTCTGTTTTTTTAGGTCAAATGAGCGGGTTTGGGACGAGTTCAAGAAAATGATTATAAGGATCAAGAAAGGGAAGATTCTGGAGGTGAATCAAGAGGAGCAAAGAAGACTTTGGCATAGATTTACAAGTGATTAACAAATTCAAACCTCTAGTTTGATTACTGTGTTTCGCATATATGAATTATATCCATTTAGTTACTATAAATGCATATGAATTCAGTTTTGGTACATGTATATGATCACATCTATGAGTTGCACACAAGGTGTTTATTAATATGTGTGGATGCATATTTGTATATACACTTTTATGTGATAACTTAGTGTGAGAGAAAATTATTAGAAATATGATTATATGATGTGTTTGACAAAATTTGTGGAATGTATGCTTGTGTATGTGTGAATGTGACAAGCTATTGTGGCGGATGGTTGTGAAGAACATGATTGCATATAATGTGTTAATATGTATGAATGAAGATAAAATTGAAATGTATAAGTAGAGGGCATATATTGGTTGATTATTATGATTTACTAATTTAACGAGTGTCAGTGACCTCTGTTATGGATTGGGCAAGTTGACATTGAAGTGCGGTCCATAAAAATCGAGTGTAAAACCGGGGCTAGTTGTCAAACTGGGGCTAGTTATTATTGAATTACTGGAACTAACCCATGGCTCCAGTGTGAAATTTGAGTAAGTCGCTACTACATTGGGCGTACAAGTCAATGGCTTCCAACTAAGACTGGGACAGTCAATACTAGGCCCTAAACGGGGCTAGTCATAATTGAATTACTAGTATCATTCAATGACTCTAGTGTGAACTCCGAACAAGTGGGCACTAAAGTGAGTAGTGGCATACTGTATGGACCGAGCTAGTCGACACCAGATACATGGGCGGATCCGGGGGGGGGGAGGGGGGGGGGGGGGGGCTGGGGTATGCTACAGCCCCCCAACATTTGACATTTGTTTGTAATGTTTTTTTTTTTGGGTATATTAGTGTGGAATGTACGCTTTAGCCCCCCCCCCCCCCCCCCCCCCCCAAAAAAAAATATATTTTAAAACCCACCTCATATATATTTGAGCCTTCTATTTATTTTTATGGGTCCAAGCTCAACTCTATTCTATCTAGTATCTATAACAACTTTACTTTTCTAGTATCTATAACAACTTTATATATATTTTGCATGTTACCTTGTGCGAATTCTTTTTTCCAGCCTCCCTCACTTTTCAATCCTGGATTCGCCCCCGACCAGATATATGAATTTCTATGAATGATTTTGACGATTATAATGTAGCATTAGCGATGCTTTACTCCGGTGTTGTTACTAATGTGATTGTGGTCCTTGAGTGTTCCTTGGGTTAACCTGAGCTAGTCATAATTGAATTACTCGTATCATTGAATTGTTGTGGTGTGCGTTCCGAGTGAGTCGGCACTGAAGTTACCAGCCAATGGCCTTCGGTTGAGACCAGGGATAGTCGGCATTGGATTTGAATAGTATCCCAGGTGTGTTAGCATTGGGCGTTTAACACAGTAACTCACAGTGTGTTAGTGTGTTTGGTGTATGACACGACATGCAGTATCATTCACGCATTCATCTGCATACATGACATAGAACTTACACGGATCAACACATTCATACCATTACCCAAAAAAAAAAAAACACATTCACACGCACCTGAAAACATACATAAACACATACACCAGATTATAATCTGTACACATCTCCATGTATTAATTAAAAAATTGGAAGAGAAACCTGGTTGCAGACAATGTGTGTTGAAGACAATGTGTGTAACCGTAGTTCTTAAACCAGCAGTTAGAGTTTCATTTCTTGCGTCAACTGGTGGTGGTTAACATACCCACAGATTGTGATACAAGCAGTGGCGGAGCTAGAATTTTTATCCACCGAAAGCGAAATCGCAAGAACAAAAAATTTATAGACGTCTCTGAACATCTACAATCATATTACAAAAGCAGTTAAACAAGAATTGTTACATTAATCCTTGGTTGCTAAGTATTAATTTGTAATTTTCATGAACCTCCACAGTCGAGATGAAGTTATATTAAGACATACTTGAATTACTAACTACCAACTATGTTCCTTCATGGCAAAATAAAATAAATTAGTATTTAACATCCAAGATATTTGAATCAATTGCCAGTAATTATTAAAATAAAGACATAGTAATCTTTCTTAAGAGAGAGGGTGAGTTTCAAACATATTGATACTACATTATATGAAATAAATAAACAGTTTTAAGTGTTGAAATTTAATAACGATAACATACCGATCTTTATCCAAATTCAATGGTAATAACTTTGGTTGTGCGGTTGGATCTGGTAATTCATTCCTAGACAAGCTCTCAACAAACTGAAAATCATTATTAGCATCAAAATATAACCAGAAAAATTACAAAGAAAAGGTTTAACACAATTAAGTATACACAGTTTGGGATCCTCAAACTATACAAAACTCATTTTATTATGTCAGATAATCAAACAAACAGGTAAGTGGAGAACTTGAGATTAGTGAAACTGACTTGTATCTTGTATACCTATATTATCTAGGGTTCTAGAGTTGGTAACTTGGATCCCCTAAGTTATAGAACGGTAAGATTACAACAAATAAACAAATTAAACATGAATGTCCGGTATTACCTAAATGCATATTAGAAATTCCCATTATTAACTGTGCCTAAAAACAAATTTAGAAACTTCAAGGTTGTCTAACAAATTACCATATCCTTCGACATTTCGACTCCATATCCCCGCCTGTCTCCTCTCCTCGCCGAATTATCCATACACAATATGACAATCTCTGCACCCAAAAAGCAAAAAACATTATGAAGCAAAATACCAAACATATGAGCACCACTAACAACTTAAAAACCCAGGAACCCATTAGAGAACCAGAGTAAACAAATCAAACCCAACACATAAAAAACACAAAGAGAGAACCCATTAAATAAATTAACAATTTTAATGAGAAAAAAAAAGAGAAATTGTTTTATACCATCATCTGAACTGAAATCAAAGAGTTTGGCTCCAATGCTTACTCATCTTAAACAATAATACCCTAGTTCCAAAACCCATCTTAAACTCTCTGATGCCCAATTTAGTTGAGAAACTCGCAGATTCCATACTGGGATTGTGATGTGGGACTTGGGAGCTAGGGTTTCGAAGGAGCAGCGAATAAGAGAATAGGCGGGTTGAGAAAATGAGAAAAGATTTGGAGAATTAAGGGCTTGGATTGGTAGGAGAATTGAGGGCAAGGTTTCGGAGGAGATCGGGAGAACAAAATCGGAGAATAAGAGAGCAGCAGAAGAAAAGGCACGAGTCCGGTGGTGTGTGAGTGTGGGCCGAAAAAGGAGCGGCTGTATGGGTTTCCATTTGTGGGCCAAGCTCAGGGGGAGCATTGTTGCATGGGCTTCCATTTTAAAAAAACATGGGCCTACACAAAGGGGCTGCCCAAGCTCAGGGGGAGCGGCCGCGCACTCTGAGCTTGGTGTAGTTCCGCCCCAGGATACAAGTATTGCACGATAACTTAGCGATGTGAAAAGGCTAGAGAACAAAGTCAAAGAAGTGAAAGTTGATATATGTTCTGATATGGTACAGATGATGTGGCCCCATCAGAGCCATCAGATTTCCTAAAATTTTGCTCCTCCATGATCATCGAGTCAAACAGGTCCAACAGGCTTCTAGCAGCTCAGGCCCACAGGCTAACGGGTCCGATCCGGCCTGCTAAGGGCTGAGACCCATTAGCCCCAGCCTATAAATACCAGGCCCCTCCTCCTTGCCCAAGGTGATAAAATTTTCCCTACCTGAACACTAGCCACTGTTACTATTCCAGTGACTGACTAGATCGTCGGATGGCCTATCGTCCGGATCTCTCCCGGTGTTTCTAGGCATTGTGTAGGTACTAAGGTCCCAGTCGAGCCACCAAGATTCGAGCTGAGCCACTAGGATCCGAGTCGAGCACCCAGCCTCCACCTCTCTCCTATTACCCTCGGGCCAAACATACGGCCCAAAGATCGCCCCGAGGCCCAGATCTGTTCCAGTGCCGCTCCTTCCAACATAAAATTACAATAACTCACACCTGTTACCCCCACACAAAAAACAAACAGCATCAAGTTGGCACCGTCTGTGAGAAAGCTACGTCACTGAAACCAATCTGACCTCAGCCTCGGACCTCTCTTGAAGCCAAGACCTCCCATGGCTCCTAAAGCCAGAAAAGCCTTCACCGCTGGACGTCGTCCAGACCCTCCTCCCTCTCCAAGCCATGCGAACACCCGGGGCTCTAACCGACCACAAGCCAACAGTGCAGCAGGACCCGAACCGAGCGCCTCACGCTCGGTCGCCCACAATTTACGACAGGTCATTAATAATCGGTAGCTCAGCCAGTCGATGGGAGGGGCCGCTTCCAACTCGGCTCCGACCCATAGCATCCAGCCAACCCAAGGACAAGAACAATGGCACAACCACTCACCCCAGGAGAACCCGCCTCCGCGTGGCCGAGACGAGCAGACCCCGGTCACGAGAGCCGAATTCCAAAACCACGCTGGTCCTCGACAAGAAGTCCAGGGCAGAAAATCCCACGGTCTGACTCACCCACAAAGACAAGACGAGGTCGTCGACGCCTCAAGGAGATGGAGAATCGTCTCGCCCACATCGATGAGGGCGGACCCCAACCGTGGCAAGGGAACCGGCCAAACTGACCTCTGTTTTCTCCCCAAATTCTTTATGCTGAGATTCCCTGGAATTTCAGGCCGTCCCAGTTTGAGACCAACAATGGATAGAGTGATCCAGCTGATCCCATGGAAGAGTTCAAAACCCTCATGTTGATTCATAGGGCATCGGATCCTTTCCTATGCCACGCCTTCCCTGCCACCCTATGCGGTCCGGCTCGGGAATGGTTCTCAAAGATCACCCCCGGCTCGGTCTTCTCATTTGACCAACTCGAAGCAAACTTTTTAGCCCACTTCGTGACCAGCCGAAAGGCCGAGAAGACAAGCGCGTCCCTTCTGAACCTCAAGCACAAGGAAGGAGAATCCCTCCGCAAGTTCGTGCGAAGGTTCACTACCGAGGCAAAGGCGGTCTCCTCTTTCGATGCAGGCGTTGCTTCCGCTGCATTCCAGCACAATGTTTGCCACGGCCAGTTAAAGGCCTCACTAGCCAAAAAACCACCCCTAGACTTTTCCGACCTTCTCAATAGGGTCAAGAAGTACATCTGAGCAGAGGAAGCCCTGCCCCTCGAAGGCATTAAAGAAATTATTGCCATGGGGAAGCGAAAAGCGGACGACTCCGAGCTCGCCAAGAAGACCCTGAAGGACGTGACTAGTCAAAAGAGGCCACCTCCGGTTCTCTGTTTCGAAAGATACACGCCGCTAACCCAGAACATGTCAGCCATCCTCTTAGAGATCGAGGATAAGGGGATGGTCCAACACCCTCCTCGAATGAGCAACAACAAAAAAGGGACCAAAGGTTCTGCTGCCGGTTTCACCGAGACCACGGGCACGAAATAGACACCTGTCGTGCCTTTAAAGACGTGATCGAAGCCCTCATCCAGAGAGGGTACCTTAGGGAGTTTACTTGGACCAACCCAAGAGACTGGAGGGACTTGAGGAATCTGAGGCCTTCGCCTCCTCCTCGAAAGGTCAGTAGGCAACCCGAGCAGGAACCTGAGCCCAAAGAAACCGGGGGACCGGCCATCCTACACTGTGTCCATGGAAGACCCATAGGAGGGGACTCCAATACCTCTCATAAGGCCTTCTTGCGAGAAGTGAATTCGGTCCATGACCAGCCGCCCCCCAGAGTTCGGCAGCAGGCGGTCTCCTTCTCAGGGGAAGACCTGGAGGGCGTCCGACTCCCGCATTGTGATGCCCTTATCATTAGCCTCGGCATGGCAAACCACGAAGTTCGCCGAATCCTCGTAGACAATGGAAGCTCGATCAATATTCTCTTTCTGGCTGCTTTTGAAAACCTTAAGCTCCCCTGTGAGAAGTTAAAGCCGGCTGGGTACATCTTTCACGGTTTCTCCGGCGTCTCCGTCCAAATTGAGGGAATCGTCACACTTGATGTGACATTCGGGACATCCCCGATTATGCGAACCGAATCGATGGAGTTCATGGTGGTCGATATCAAGGCCGCGTATAATATCATTCTAGGCCGACCTGCCTACCACATGAAACTGAAATTCCCTACCGACCTCAGAGTCGGTGTTGTCTGGGGAAACCAGGAATTTGCACGGTCATGCTATATGACCGCAGTAGGGGGCAGTATATTCCCCCTTGATGTAGTGGAACTTCTGTTCGAAAGTAACTAGCCAGAGTTGGAGCCAGTGGACGAACTGGAGGAGGTCTCTTTCGGTGCGGAAGACAAATCCAAATGGTTCCGCGTGAGCCGATATCTGTCCCCAGACTTGAGGCCGACCATCATCGATTGTGTTCTCTGAAATATTGACCTCTTCGCATGGACCCCATCAGACATGCCTAGAATTTCTGAAGACCTAATCATGCACAAGCTGAGCATCCACCCAGGCTCCAAGCGGATCCAACAAAAGCAACATAAGTTCACTCCCGAGAGGCAACAAGTAGTGAACGTGGAGGTGGACAAGCTGCTGTCTGCCCGGTTCGTACTAGAGGTCAACTATCCCGAGTGGTTGGCTAACGTCGTAATGGTCAAGAAGGCGAACGGGAAGTGGAGGGTCTTTATAGATTTCACGGGCCTTAATAAGGCCTGCCCCAAAGATCCATTTTCCCTCCCGAGCATCGATTCTCTGATCGACGCGATATCGGACCACGAACTACTAACCTTTATAGATGCCTTCTCAGGCTATAACCAGATCAGAATGTTCCTCCCGGATATAGCCAAGACAGCCTTCATAACCAACCAAGATCTCTATTGTTATCAGGTCATGCCCTTCGGGCTAAAGAACGTTGGTTCCACATATCAGAGGCTCATCAATCGGGTCTTCAAAGAACAAATCGGTCGAAACATGGAGGTGTACGTTGACGACATGCTCATCAAGAGCCGCCGAGGGTAGGATCATGAGGCCAACCTCGAGAAAGCTTTTGGTGTCCTCTGGCACCACAACATGAGGCTCAATCCCGCTAAATGCGCCTTCGGTGTCTCATCTAGGAAGTTTCTCAGATTCATTGTGAGCTAGCGTGGCATAGAGGCAAACCCCGAGAAGACCCAGGCCATAATCGACATGGCCCCTCCAAGAAATGTAAAGGAAGTTCAACGGCTTTTGGGGCAGCTGGTGGCCATCGGCCGCTTCCTCTCCAAATCTAGGGAGAAGTCACTTTCCTTTTTTGAGGCCCTATGAGGGGTGAAAGGTTTCGAATGGGGAGACTTTCAACAGCAGGCATTCGACCAACTGGAAACTTACCTCGCCAACCCTCCACTTCTAAGCAAGCCCGAGCCGGATAAATCCCTCTTCCTCTACCTTTTGGCCTCGGAACACGCACTTAGCACCGTGCTGGTCAGAGAGGAAGATGGAGTTCAGAAGCCTCTCTACTACATCAGCAAAGTCCTACTCACAGCCGAAACCCATTATGCAAAGATGGAAAAGGTTGCTTACGCTCTGGTCATGGCAGCACGGAAGCTCCGCCCATACTTTCAAGCCCACTCGATCCAAGTCCTCATGGACCAGCCCCTTAAGACGGTCCTCCACAAGCCGGAGAATTCTGGCCGCTTAATAAAGTGGTCGATCGAGCTGAGCCATTACGACATCAACTACCAACCTAGGACGGCTATTAAAGGACAGGCCCTCGCCGAATTCATCAAGGAGTGCACCATTCCCGAGCCTTCTGAAATTCAAGAGGCAAAACCGATCTGGGAGGTTTATGTCGACGGATCGTCCTACGAGGTTGGAAGCGGCGCGGGAGTCATACTCAGAGGCCCCGACAACTTTGTTCTCCAATATTCTTTACACCTAAACTTCCTCGCCTCCAACAATGAGGCAAAATACGAGGCGATGATTGCAGGGCTTACATTAGAACAAAAGGTGGGGGCAAGGCAAATAAGAGTCTACAACGACTCACAGCTTGTGGTCAACCAGATCACTGGGGATTATGAGGCTCGTGACGCCCTGATGGTTCAATACTTGGCACTAGTTCAACAACTCTTAACCGCCTTCGACACTACTTCGGTAGAGCGAATACCGAGAGAGCAAAACGCCCAAGCTAATTCTTTGTCCAAGCTCACCTCATCGTCCTTCAAAAGGCCTCGACCGCACCATCTTAATTGAAGCCCTCATAAAGCCTAGCATATATGATTGTCGCAAACTGGAATGTATGTAATGGTATAAAGATATTTGGATATTTAAGTTAATAAATATATATTTTTAAGTGAGATAACGAAGCAAGAAGATGAAGGAGTAGGTAGAACTGGAATCAAAGAGTGAATGGATAGGGAAGAATTGAACCAAACAATGAGTCAATGGATGAAGATGAATGCAAGTAATGGAAGGAAGCAAACAATGCAGGGGAGGTGAAGCAACATGAGAAACCTGCGACCTGTGGGTTATGGGCCCAGAACGCTTCCGCTGTGCCACTCCGATCGGAAAAGCTCCGCCAATAGCATCCATTAGCTCTAGCAATCTGCTTCGTGGTTCTCCATGTCCTTGGCACATCCAAAACGACTTCTTTCTAGCATGAAGTTTGAACTCCTAACAATCTGAGATTCTGAACACTTTCTGAGATCCTGGGACTCTACATGCACATCTTGGAGCAAAAGATAACACTTCCTCTTCTGGTGATGATCCAAGCCACTGACATGTCGTAGAGATCAAGTGATGCCGATCGACGAACCAAGTAAAAATAAAAAAAAGGATAACACCAAAATTAAAATAACATGGGTACGAAAAGAATGAAATTATACCCAATGAGGAATCAACAATGTGGGCGACTGTAAGAGACAGAAGGAAACAAGGAATCAAGGAATTGAATGTGAAGGGATCTGAATGGACAGAATAAGACTAGTATCCATATCAAGTTAATTATCAGTTGTTCAGGTGCTTGGCCTACTTATAATTGAGGCTAAGTCAAGTCTGACCAACATATTAGTCAAACTAACACATTATCCAAACATGGCTCTGATACTACTAAAAACCTGTCACGCCCTGCTTCTCAAAAGAATACAGAATACGAGCACATGACAAAGCCCAACGAATGATTTTCATCATTCATAAGCTGTAAGGATCGACTCAACAATACAATAGGAATATACAACAGATATACAACCACGCATGTATAAAACAAATCTTATAATCAACAGAATTATTTGAAAATATATACAAAATTCTCAAATAAAAACAAGATCTTGAAGGAAAACAAATATTCGGAGCAACATGCCCAATACAAGTTCAAGTAGCAACAGGGAATGAATAAACTCAAAAAAAAAGTAACTAAAGCATAAAGATTTCAGGCCAAGCTCAAAACACTTGATCACTCACCCCGTTAGGTAGCTGATCTCCAAAACCTGTATATTTAACATTTGGAAGAAAATAGAGAAGCAAGAGACAAAATGTTCGTTAGTGCAAGCTACGGACCGCAAATAGTTTAAGCAAAAAGGGTACATGAACAAATACAAGAAGTATAGAACAGGAAACTTGAATCAAGAACATACAACATATCATGGCAGGAATGCAACTAATGAAGTGGATCCAATGAAACTAGCAAACAAGTAAACTGAGTCAAGTAACAGAATCATGTGACAAGTGAACATGTAATTTGGAACAAGTATCAAGTAGCATGCGAGACAGGAAACAGGTGTGTATAGGCAAAACATGTTATTCTTAAGTCTATTGTTTAATCCTATCCTAAGCAGTTAAATTTCCGATTATGCCCGATTAATTCCCGATTAATCACTAATCAGAGGCTAAGCGATTATTTTTTTAGCGATTTATAATATTTCAATAGTTAGGAATTTAATCGGGAATAATCGGCCGATTTGTGGTTAATCAGTCGATTTTAAGTCACCGATTAACCGATTAAATCTCCTCCTCTAATTTTCATGCTCGTTTGCATTATTTGGGCTCAATCTGGCCCAAATCCAAAATTCAAATTCAAAATTCAAACCCCTTCCGGTCATTGCGCAAACCCGAACCTGACATATTCCTGCTCTCTTCTTCTTCTTCCTCATGCAAACCCAAACCCAAATCTAAACCAATTCTCTTCTTCTTCCTTGAGCAAACTCAAACCTGACCCGCCATCGCTCCCCTGCACCGTTGCATACTTGACCCAGCCCGCATCTGCTATACCTCCCATTGTTGCTCACAGTGCTCCTCCTCCCTGATTGTTTTTGTTTGATAGAACATACCAGCAAACCCAACTCGACCCACATCCAGAATTCAAACTCAGCTCAAAGCAAGTACTCTTTTCTTTTTCTCTATAATTATATGTTTCTATTTGATAATCTAATAATAGTTTTATGTTAGGATTTAGAGTTGCTATATAATGATGATATATCTTTTTTTTAATTATATATATAAAAAATTTTCCGATTTATTCCCCGATTATTTTCCAATTAACCGATTAATCATTAATCGCTCCTAGACCAATTAGTTCCAAAAACTGATTTTAACTACCCAGATCTTATCTATTGCACCACTCATGCGTCCCATATATATACCACTTGGTTGTTTCATATAAACAAGTTACGTTTAGGCCTAGTGGTAGATTCTATAGGGTCATGTACTTGGGCATCATGTATCAAGCAAGCAGGTTCATGAATTTGATAATCATATAACTGGTTCACGAGTCAAGTGATAATATGATAGGCTCATGAATCAAATAATAATATAACTAGTTCATGGATCGATGGTAACTAGTCCATGAATCAAATAATAATATAACTAGTTCATGAACCAAGTAACAAGTGGGAAACATGGGCCCACTTCCGAGTACACTTACCTATATTGTATACTACTAGATCTTTTCCTTAAATCCCAGCTTGATTACTTATTATTTTTACCAACGGACATGTAGGTGCACAGTCAGGGACAGAAGACAGGTTCAGACTGGGCGAGAAACAAGTTATGGTGTCATAAACAAAATTATAAACATTGAAACAATAAAAACTCTAATTCTGGACAGCAGGACGTTGCTGCACCAAAATTGAAATTTTCGCTTCTACAGAAAAACAAATCTGGATCCATCAGAAGTTTTAGAAACTAGACTCTACCGGTTCCAACGCATATACACATGATATATAAAAGCTACAGAAACTGAGTTCAATTAATCATTCTTTACAGATTTTGTATTCAGCCAGAATTCTTAAAATTATGTTCATATATATGAATTAGGTCTGAAAACTCATCAAATAAATCTAAGAAAATTAAGTAGGATTCCCTAGTATGTCTAGTCTCAGCAAAATAAATTTCATATTATTATATTACTGATAGCATGTCCAAATTAAATTGCAAAACTGGGTGATACAGTAAAATTGTGGATCTGGAAATCCAGACCCAGCAGTACTAAAACAACCATAACTCACAAAATATAATTCGGAATTCGATTCCATACTGAAAACTAGATACATGGGGCTACAATTCATATTCAGAAACTAATTCAAAATTCTGTCATTAACAGGGTCGAAATTACCAAGCAAGATCATGACAGCAGCATAAGTGATTTCTTTTGCATGAAATATAACATGATTATTAACTACCATGAATCTAAGTTAATGTGTGATACAAATCAAGGATTTGTAATCATTCAACAGCACCCATGTCTATTCTCAACTCATAGCAAAAGGAAAGCAATATCAACACATGCATCATACATCCAAATATCTACAAGTCATGGTTGTTCATAAATTCATTTAGCCAAATAATTAGATAAATAATTCGATCTAACTAGTTATTGTGAAATGGGAGTATTAACGAATGGTTATGACCCTTACGATTATGGAAATTAATGAAGACGAACAGCGAGTAGGATCAAGATGTATCAACGATAACAAAAGGCGAGTCACAACTAAAATCTACTTGCGGTATTTCAAAAAGATGCTTGTACGGGGAAACGAAAAAATCGTACAAGTTACTTGCCTTGATCGATTGTAGGACGACGAAGATCCAGGAATACGAATTCGCGAGAGCACGTGCATGCTACGTGCAAGGAGACACGCAGCAACACAAGAAGATTGGACGGCAATGGCAGTAACACTCGGCGGATCTCAGCCAAACAGCATGATCGAACAACAACACCAAGAGGGCTTCATCTAGGTAGCAGCTCAACTTGGTGTCTGACAGCGGCTGACAGTGAGGGGTGCTCGGGTGGTGTTGGGCAGGCGACTATGGTGGTCAAGGAGCACAGCAGCAGGGGGCTTCGATGGGTTGCGGGGGCTAACAACAACGGGGATCATGGTGAAGTGGTGCAGTTGACAGAGAGGACAACAGCGAGGGGAGGTTGATGCTGGGGTTGGCAGCACTGAGGGGGGTGCAGTGAAGCGCTGCTAGCAGCGTTGGAGCAGGGGTTCGGAGGCACACAGGCGACGATTGGTGGGTTGTAGGAGCGACGGAAGGTCGCGGTGTACTGTGGTTGTGTGAGGCGGTGCTCAAAGGTTGCGGAAGGAGCAGTGGAAGGGGTGAAGAGGATGACCGGTAATGGTGAGGTCGAAGGTGCGGGTGCTGGTGGCGATCAGGGTTGGAAACTGGGGGACGACGAAGTAGGGCTGGGGAAGTGGATGAGACAGGAAATGGTCAATGGAGGAAGGCGCTGCAAGGACGACGAGGCTTCGACGACGGTGCTCGTTGGTGGGAAGTCAGCTAAGGTGGCTGAGGAGGCTGAGGACAGAGAGCGAGGATGATCAGGAGTAATGGCGATGATGGAAGGCGATGAAGAAGGTGGTGGCGACTAGCGTTATAAGCAGAGGAAGAGGAAGAGAGAGAGGTAGTGGGTGGACAGGGAATGGGGGTTTGGCGGTTAGGGTTGTGCAGTAGGGGATAGGGTTAGGGTTTGCTAGGGTAGAGTAGGTATATATATAGGGTTTAGTGGGTTTGGGTTATTGGGTAAGCGGGTATGGGATCCAATAGGAGAAATAGGCTATAGGGTTTGGGTTAATGATCCAATAGGGAATAAAAAAACCAATAGAAGTAGGATTTATAATAAAATATAATTTGTATTAAAATATAGAAATTATTTGAAATAACTACAAATACAATTACTAAGTAGTAATGGGTTTTTAATAATCCATCAAAAGTAATAATAAGAATAACAACAATAATAATAATAATAATGGTAATAATAACAATAATAATGAAAATAATAACCATAATAATAACAAGAATATTGATAATAATATTAATAATAACAATAACAATAGTAATAATAAGATTGTATAACAAAATAGGAATTGGGTTTAACAAATTTATTAAAATAATTCGGATAGTAATAATACATTTGATTTGGGCTCAAATATAAATAGTCGATTAATTAGGAATATAAAATAAAATTAAAATACACCATTATTCGAATAAATATAATTTCCGATTAGAAAAGCTTTTAATAGAAGATCCAAAATGAAATTAAAACAAAATGAATTTATAAATAATCAAAATACAGAAAATATTCAGAAAATGTATTTGCGGGAACAAGGGTTACATGTATAAACAATAACTCAAAGAAAGATGGAGAGTACCCGTTAGAGCAAGCTTCGGGTGACAAGTATTAGCAAGTAGTGAAATAATAAAGGACGATATAACAAGAACAATAAATTGGAATGATATCAGAGCAAATAAATGATAAACGATAACAAGATCAAAAGTTGATACTCAATTGTACAATTGTTGATAAATAATAGTCAGTAATCAGTAAAATAATAATCAGAAATAATAGTCAATAATAGGTATACTATTCGATAGTCAATGATACATTTGTCAATAATCAACGATCGATAAATAATGGTCGTTAAACAATAGTCAATAAGGTCAATAGTCGATAGTCAATAATCAATAAATAATAGTCGATAAACAATAATCAATAATCAATAAATCAATAGTCGGTGTTTAGTGTCAATCTTTAGATCTATCAATCTTTTATTAACCTATCTAATGCATGTAATCATGTGTCCCATATCATAGGTTCGGGTGCATACAATCAAGTGAATGTTTAGACACTAGTGGTGAACCCTACAAGTCATCTACTCGGCAACAATAATCAATAATCCATAATCCATAATCCACAATCAACAATCTATAACGAGAATCGGTCCACAATACGATACACGATATAATCGGGATGCTATAGCAGTAGTCCACAATCAATTGAAAAAACAACTGATAACAATAATAATATAGGGATACACGGGCCCCTCATCCGAGTACAGTCTCCAATTGTTCACTACCAAGTCGACCCTTATTACCCTGGCTTGTTATCATTTTATCACAATCAGTTATGAACATGTGATCAATATGATCAATGAGAACTGTGGTATCAAGATTTATGCAATGGGTATAATCAATGAGAACGGTAGTATTAATACAATATCAAGAAGATATCAAGGCTGTGCAATGCATGAAATATACATAGTTCAATTCATTAAATATGAAAAATAATAGGTTTATATGCAAAAATCTAACAATGCAAGTTCGGGACAGCAGCACCTATTGGTACTCAAATGCACTTTTCCACTGCTACGGGAATGCAAATCCGATTCTGTCAAGAGTTCTAGAAACTAGACTCTTTGCCGGTTCCAACACATATCACATGATATATTATAGTTACAGTAGTTGTGCCCATAAATTCATTCTTTACTTGTTTCATGTACAGTCTCGGTTCTGAAAATTATAACTTGACAGTACTAAAAAGTCAATAACTTACAATCTATAAATTGGATTGAGAATCCGTGAGAAGTTCCGGATCTTAGAATTATTGTGATACAATTTCTATTTACAAAGTTCTAAGTTTCAGTATTGAAAACGGGGTCAAAACCTTAGTACAAGTCGAGCAATTTATAAGGCAGTAAAGTTGAATGTCCGATAACACGATAAATTAATGGTTCAAGATTTAAATCAATAACAATGACTTGATAAGAAGACTATGAGTCAAAAACATGATACGATAAAGAAAATAATGAATCAATAATGGAATTGAATTAGATACAACATTCAAATCAATAACTACTTGCTAGGTGTCAAGGAAAATACTTGCACAAAAATGATAAAATGTGTAAAAGAGATACTTGCCTGTTATACGATGAGTCGCCAATAAGCAACAACAGCGAAGACCAAGAGCGAGGCAGCGGTAACATGGAAACGAACAACAAAGAGTGACGACAATAGCGAGATGCATGACGATTGCAGCTATCGCAGCAAATGCACGACATACAGCACATGCAACAGTAAGAACGGTAGTCACCGATGTGAAAGAAGGTGGCTGCGATGTGAGGCAACAACATAGGGAGAAGGCGGCAGCAACAATGGTAGCAAGCAAGGTGATTCTGTCATCGGGGTAATGGAGAGTCAGTGAAGAGATATCAGTGGGATTTGAGGAAGCAACAGCAAGGCGACGCACCGCAATGGAGGTGGTGATGGCTGACGTAGGGGACTTCGGCGAGGCAGCAAGGAGATGGTGATGGGTTGCGGGATGCGGCAGCGGGTGTGAGGAGGAGGAAAACGGTGGGTTTGAGGAGGCGCCCGGGTGCTGGTGCGGTTGGAGGGTAGTCGGGATGTCTGGGTTTGTTGTCGGCAGTCGAGGGCAGCGGGGTTGATGGAAATGTGGTAGAAGGAGGCAGCAAGGGAGTTTGGAAGAAGCTCGGGTTACAGTGCTGGCTCGAAGTGGGAGGCAGTCGAGATATGGCTTCGGCTAGTCGGAGGACAGTGCGGCTGTAGGAGATGGCGGGGTAGTGCGAGGCGAAGGAAGAGCTGAACGGTGGAGGGCTCGATGGTATGCGGTGGCTATCGAGGATGTCGACGGTGTCGGTTGCAGTGGAGACTCGGTGATTGAAGGCGACAATGGAGGTGGTGTTGGGTGAGGAGGAACAACGGGTTGAAGATGGGTTTCGGGGCTACAGTGGGAGAGAGGAGAAGATGGTGTTGGGTTAGCGGGAGGGGGAGAAGAAGTGTCATGCCCCGCTTCCCAAAATAAAGGGAATACGAGTCCATGACGAAGGCCCAGCGAATGATATTAACATCATCCATAGCTGTACCAGTCTTAACTCAATAATATGAAAAGAAATAATCACAACCACGCAGATAAATATAATCACATAAACAATAACTGAGATAAAAACATGCAATAGTCATCATAATAACCAATAACTGAAAGAAAAAAAAAACAGTTTCGGGTCAACAATCCCGGGATACAAAGTTCAACAAAAGAATAACAGTGCGATAAAAGAATAACACAGAAGGTGGTAATTTATTCTAAAGCAGCTCCTGCTCCAATCCTAGAAGAACTGCTCATCAATGCCTCCTGGCAAATCTCCTTGTTCACCTGTAGCTGGATCAACTAGAGTGGAAAAGAAAATGTCCTTAGAGCAACTATGGACAGCAAGTAGTTAAAAGTAAAGAGTAAGGGAACATGGTACATTAAAGAGTATGAAGCAATATCAAAGTCCAAAAGCAATAACGATATCAATAAACAATAGTCAAGTGTACAAGTGTCAACTTAAGTTTAGCATTTTGTTTTTCCTATATAGTGCACGTACTACTGCGTCCCATACCACAGATTCAGTGCACACAAACAGTGTACGTTTTAGACATAGTGGTGGGATCTACAGAGCGTGTTCTCGGTGCAATGAGATAACATGATAACAAGGTAACAAGTTCACGAGTATTTCTCCACCTTCCATGTCAATAGTACGAGTACACAAGAAGGACCCTACCGAATACATTTTCTGAGATTATCCACTACTAAGTCAACCCTTATTAACCCCAGCTTGTTTAATATTTTATTATTTTATTCATGGTAATGCAATTGTATATATAAGAGTGTCAAGGCGATAAAAGAGGTACAAAAAAATGATACAATGCATGATAAACTACAAATAATTGTAAATCTAAAAAGAACCGACACAACAGTACTAACACAACAGTAACTCACAAACTACAACTCGGAATTCGATTCTGCCAAAAGGAAAAGTAAACTAGACACTCGGGGCTACAATTTATATTCAGAAAGTTTTTATTAATTCTAACTGTAACTAGGTCAATTATCCTAATCTTTACAGGTTAACTGTTCTAGTAGCAACTTATAGTCAAAATTTAATGGGTGAAAACGAGGTGTAAAATCAGTATAAAAATCTACAAAAATTAGGAATGGATCCTAAGCATGTCTACTAAGTTTCTGGAGAGTATCATGTCATTAAACTACTATTATCATGGTGTTTCAACTAAAAGTTGTGTCGGTATTTCATTAATTTGTAATCTGAAAAGTACAGACCAGTAGTGACTAAAACTGCAATATCATACAGCTCACATTTTGGAATCAAGATCCGTCAATTGGTCTGAAAACTGATTCATTAGGCTACAATTCTTTTTTATATTGTTTTGTTTGATTCCTATTGTAACAGGGTCGAAACCTCAGTACAAAACAGAATAGGCAGCAAGACGTAACAAAAGCCATCATATATATTTATCAAAGTGAATAATCAACATGTTCTTGTTGTCATGCAATGCATTATCATTAATGTACAGCAAGTTGAGGTGAAATTCTACTGTATATAAGGCAAGATTATAATATCACAATTCAATTCTTGAGATCTCAATCAATCAACATGTATTCATATCATGGAATATTTCTCATATGCAAGTTCTAGTCAATATTTTTATGTTGTGTATGCATGCAAGTTTGGGTTTGAGTCAATGGATATTGGCACGAGTCAAGGATACTTCGGGTTAGCTCGTGTAAACCTTATATATCCCCAATGGAAGGTATACAAAGCAATATTAAGATAATCGAAGTTGAACTACTTGCGGAGGAGATCAATAATCTTGAACTAGAAAAATAAACCGAGTTCAAGTGGACTTGCCTTTTGTGTGAGAGATTCGAATATGAGAAAAGAATAACGGGATCGGAATCCGGACGACGCTCCAAAATATGTGCGACACGTACAAAATACCAAAACAGCAACGCCCAAACAGCCAAGCAACCCACACCAGATCTCGCACACAACACCGAACAGCAAAATGGGATCCCTAATGTCAAAATAGCAAACACCCAAGTCCACCAATAGGAGCTCGTCTTCAACCTTCGACAGAGAGAGAGAAGGAGAACGAGTGGGAGAACTGGCGGCTGGCGATGATGGCACGGCACTGTGGTAGGGGCGCTCGGCAGCGGTGAGGCGGCAACAGCAGTGCTGTGGTCGGGAAGCGACGCAACAGCATCGCAGAGCGACGATGACTCTGTTCTCGACAAAAACGGAGGGAACGTCGACAGGGGTGTTCGGGCTCTGGACGGCGATGACTGCGATGCTAGGAGGGGACGACAATGGCGAGCGGCGGATGGAGGTGAGGTTGAAGGTGAAGTTGAGGTGGAGCCATGGTGGAATGGTGGAGGATGAAGAAGGTAGATGGGGGGTTGTGCGGTAGCGGAGGAAGATGAGCAGGGGGCTCAGGCAGTGACGGGAGAAGACTAGGAGGGCGATATTGGGTTCGAGAGGAAGAAGGAGTTCTTTGTTTTATTTTTTTTGTTTGGGTAACAGAAGAGAGAGAGTTGGAGACTGGGAGAGAGAGTGGGAGAGAGAGAGACGGGGGAAGATCTGTTATAATAATAATAATAAAATATTAATAGTGGGTAGTTGGAGATAGTGGTGGATGTAGTTACGGAAACTGTGAAGAGTGGGTGAATGTGGAGAAATTGTATACGGGTAAGCATATAGGATTGATCTATACAAACACGTATGGGTACTGGGTTTAGAATTGGGCTTGGTTTGGATTGGGCTAATAAAAGATAACACTACAAGAAAATAGTTTTACACCAGTATTTCTACTCTGGCGTTTTGGTAGAAACGCCACTGTAGAAACCAGTTAATGTAAAGGAACAAAAAATCCAACTCTGCACCGGCGTATGTGAAAAATGCCGGCGTAGGTAGGTATACACCGGCATTTTTGTGTGGAAACGCTGGTGTAGGTTGCGGATAAGTGAAAACGCACTCTCTCTTTCTCTCTCTCATTTTACTTTAATTTCCCCCAATTTTCACTTTCTCTCTCTCTCTCCATCTCCCTCCTCCCAAATCCTCCCCATCCCTTCCCCTGCCCCCTTCCCCCGACGTCGCCACTTCCCCCATCGCCACCTCCTCCCCCGCTGTCGGCCCTTCCCCCATCGCCGCCCCCCTCCTCCGGCATCGCCCCTTCCCCCATTGCTGTCCCATCGCCGCCCCCCTACCCTGCCGTCAGCCCTTCCCCCATCGTCGCCCCCTCCCCCGCCATCTCCCCTTCCCTCCATCGCTGCCCCATCACCGCCCCCCTCCTCCGCGATCGCCTCTTCCTCTACACAAACCCTAGGTTTGTTCTTGAATTAAGAACAAAAAAATTATTCTTAATTCTGAGTTGCATAGCTATTTGGAATCTTGTCACATATTCTGAATTGCATAGCTATTTGGAATCTTATCTGGTTGTATGTTTTGATTCAAGTTATGAGTCATTGGTGTTTGTTAGTTACTTTGTTAGATTCAAGTTTATTAGGTATAATTCTTTTGTTTCTTTTTTGTCTTATTTTTTTCGTGTCGAATTTGATTGTTCTTTCTTGTAGTAGGATCATTCTAGCTCTAGTAGACTTTATACAGTGGTTTGGATCAAGAGGTGTCGTAATGAATTTATATAGTAGTTTGAGTTGTTGTTTGCATTTATATTTGTGTGATGAAATTTCTGAATCGTTTTTTTAAAAAAAAATTTAATTTGTAGGATGTCAAATTATGCATTGACTATGATGTTGCTGACTCATGGAAGTATGCTAGTGAGCTATGGTAATCTTGTGGTAAAGAGAAGCTAGATTAATTGACCTTGAAAGATGTCTTATTGATTTCATTATTGTGCTGCTACTGCTTTGCTTTGAAAGTATGTGATATATTCATGATAGCTTGTTCATTTCAATTGGTTGCAAATTATGTTTTACTTGTTGATGAAATGCCTGTTAATGCACTAGCCATATATATGTTAGTTTGGTATTTTATTTACACTTTAAATTTGACTTGAATTTGTTGAAGATATTATGTGTTTGTAGTGTATAGATCCATTTGTTTGGAATCTTGTTGTATTTAAAGTTGTTTACCCTATTTCCATCCTGTGATGCTTCCCATTAGCAATGATTACAATACCCTTAAAGATAGACTAGTGAGGGCACCTTCTTTCATATGTATTAAGCGGTCCCAATTTTTGGTCTTTGTACCTGTTCATTTGAGAATTAGATGCATTTTCAAGACTTCATCTATCTCTAGTTAGCCTACAATGTTGAAATGGATTTAGGAAGAAAGGCGTGTCTGGGGTTTTCTGGACAGTAGAGGAGATATACAGCCCAACTCAATACAATTTAGGGGATTAGTCCCTTCGCTCGCCCCACATCCCCGGTCGCCGTCCCCCCTCCCCTAATCTCATTTCTCTCTCCCTTTCACCCAACCACTGCACCTTCGTCGTCATCATCCCCCGCCCTCCAGCGTTGTCATCATCGCCCCCCGTCCCCGGTCGCGTCTGTTTTGATGACAGTCTAAAACTCCAGAAAGAAATAAGTGGATTTTTGTGTGTTCATGAATTTCATGACATCTTTGTTAACTTTTCTTAATGCAATTGATAAGCTTGATGTTGATGTTATTTATTTCTTAAAACTCTAATGGGAAATTCTTTTATATGCAAGTGTGCATACCTTAAGATCTATATTTCAAGCTACACATCATTGTTCAACAATGTTGTTTTAAGTGTAATTCTAAATTAACCAATTTAGACTGGCAGGTCACTTTCTTTGTCAAATAGAGCTAAATTAAGAAAAAGAAATTAAATGAACAGCTGGATGTAATGTGGCCATTTTGGGATGTGTACTTTTTATATGATTATCTCAAAGATTGAGTACACAGGTTGGAAGTTGTAATTATATGAGACTCTGTTGTTAGCATGTGCATTGCACGGGCTTTCTTATACTTGACAAATAGAGAGAAATAGTCGGTGAACATGAGCAATGCACTTGCTCATGAGTTACGTTTCTATCTCAAACTTTCTAGTTATGATTATAAAACTAGAATCCCTTTTGATAAACATTCAGCTTATAAAATACAGAGAGATGTGCTCCTCAAACTTAGGATGGATCAACAAGATTGGTTTAGGGCCTTCAATGTGAGGAAATATAATTAGTTCCAGTTATTTCCCGAGAAGGATGTGTGTGACTCTCCCGCCAAAATATAAGCTTCAATGAACAGATGGTGATAATAGTTCGGAAAGTTCTTTTGGGCATACTCAATGTATGTTATTGGATTGTTTTACTGGATTGTATGATTTTCCTCATCTAATAAACCAGCTTCATCTTTCTTGTAGTGAAGGCAAATTACTTCAGGTTAGCGTCAAATGTATGTTACTGGATTGTATGATTTGAAACTCTTGTTTCAGGTTAGGGCAGCTTCACGAGTTGCTTTTTTGTCTGAATTTGGAGATGAGATGGATCATGTATCTGAAGTTGCACACTCTAATTTTTTGAGTGACTAGTGATGGAAATTTTTTTATCTAAACTTTATATACAATTATATCATGATGTCTAGATGAGTATCAGTTTCTAAGATAATGTTCATGCTTGTTGCTTGGGTTTGAAAATGAGATTGTTCTTTCTCATTGGTTTTAAGTGATGATGAGATGGATTATGTAACTGAAGTTGCATACTATGATTTACAGAGGAGTAACTAGTGATGAAATAATCTTGTTTGAACTTATGTTGTGGTTTCAATTGACAGTTATCTCATGAGTATTATAAAAGTATAAGTTTCATTTCAGTTAGTATCTTGTTTGCCTGAATTTGACAGTGAAAATATTCTTTTTCACTCTTTCTAACTCAATATTTTGAACTCCATATTTTGGTTATGAATGTGATGAGATCACATTATTATGTTTCATTATGATATTACAATTTGATGATATTATACTATTATGCTTCATTCATATTTTAGGGATTGAAGATTTTCAGAATCTGTGCAATGATGAACTTAATTTGGGTCTCTTTTAGTTTTGCAATTGGTTTTGATTGTAAGAGTGCTGAAGGGTTTTTTTTTTAATTTTAATTTTAATTTTAAAAAAAAATTAAAAATATGTATCTACCCCGGCATTTTTACTAGTGCCGGGGTAGCTTTGAGCAAAACTGAAAAGTCTACACCGGCATTTTAAAAACGCCGGTGTAGGTGATGGCCGAAAACGGGATCCAAAACGAAAACACCCTTTCGGTGGCGTTTTTCAACTGCCGGTGTAGTTTTAACCTATACCGGCGTTCGTAAAAAATGCTAAGGAATGTCCCTAAGATGCAGCGACACACGATTTAGCGACACATGCATCGGCATTTTATTAAATGCCGGTGGTATCTACGGGAGCATTTAAAAACGCCGGTGAATGTGAAAAAAAAGGCCGGTAAAGACTATTAGTGTTGTAGTGTAACAAGGATAGTAATAATAATAACAATAATACAATAAATTGCAACAGAATGCCCACAACAAGTCTAAGACCCAAAATACACTAAAATAGAAAAGAGAACACTACAAAAATACAAGAAAAATCCGTACAATCAGAAATAGGGGTTACAAGAAGGGAGATGAGAGAAAGAGAGACGGCTGAAGATGAGGGGGTAATTAGTTAGGGTTTAATTAAGGGAGAGATTAGGGGGAGGTAGTTATGAGTAAATATGAGGATTAGTGGGGATTGGATTAGATCATGGGGGTTAGTAGGGAGGAGATTAAGGAGGAGATGGTGGAGTGCAGTTAAGGAGGTATTCGGGTATGGTTGTATTTGGGTTAACGGGTTAACGGATTTGGGTTATGCTCCAATAGGATTTGTTGGATTTAAAAGTGTGGGCTTGAGTTAGGCTCTAGATTGTTTTGTTTAGGTTGGAATTCACATTCAAAAAGAGATCGAATAATAATAAAAATAGTATGGATTAAAATTGGGCTTCAAATAAATCAAAATAATATTTATAAGATGAGGGAAACATTACTTGGTTTGGGCTTAGATTGTGTTTAAGGAATAATAATAATAATGAATCAAATAATATATGGGTTTTACTGAATAGAGAATAGGAGCTAGATTTTTCTAAAAAAGAAAAAAATAAATAATAATCATAAGAATGGGTTGGGCTCAATCAAAATAAATAGATAATCAAATAATAATGGGATATAATGAATTAGGAGCCTGACTTTAAAATAATCAACGAATAATAATATGATTGTTTTTGGGCTAAAATGTAAATAATTATTCAAATATGAATAGAAAATAAACTAATAAATTGGAATAAGATTTTTGTTAAAATATACAATCATTTGAAATAAACATAGTTGTTGATTCGAAAAGACTTTAATAGAAGATCCAAAATGAATTTTAAACAAAATGAATTTATAAATAATCGAAATAAAGAAAATACTCAGGAATATGTATAGGCAGATACAGGGGTTACATGGGGCATTGGGGCAGATGGATCTGTAAAGAGCCGCTAACCAGCAATACATATCTAGCTAGATCCGGCCAGATCTGAGATTTTCCAGTGAATTCGGAAAGGACGTTCAGATTTGGAGATTAGTTTCACTCTTCTCCAGTTTCCTCTTTCTTTTCCAGACATATTTTCTTTATGTTCTTGCATTCCTCTGATTTCGTCACCGGAAGATGAAGTTCTTGCCGGTGTGGGATGTGTTTCATGTCAATGATGGGTAGGGAAGGTTGGGATTAGGTGGTTTAGCTCGATCTCAAGAGATTGTGGGTGACTCATGGCCGATTATGACAAAGCTACACATTTTGCTTGTAGGAACGGCAAAGAGATGACGAGTAATGCTAATAAATAAGGTTGGATTTTCAGTTGGTCTCGGTGGAGTTGGAAGAGTCCCTCTCACCTCCTTCAAGTGGTCTTTCAGGTAGGGCATTAGTTCCTCCGAAGTAGGGGTGTATTGATATATCTCGGCGTCGACACGACTAAATTGGAATGGTGTCGAATCAGTGGATATTGGATATGGTTGTGTAGCTTTTTCATTTTGCATTGGAGAGGTCATTGTTTATCATTCTTTGAGTTGAGCTATGGTCATGAAGTTGGTTGTTTGTTCTATAGCATGACAACCGGTATGGTAATTGAGGTGGGTTTTCCTTGTGTGCTTCAATTTTGTATGCAAATGGGCGATGGGTGTATTTCATGCTACAAATGTACATTCGTCAAGGGTGAATTAGTTGGTCGATGTTGATGAAGCCAAATGGGATATGGAACTAAATCGTGTTAAATTGATCGATGTTGGTTCAACCAGGAGGGCATAGGCACTAAGTTAGGGTTATTTGATTGACGTTGGTGCAAGGAAGGCGGCTAGGACACTAAGTCAGGTTGATGTTGGTGTAGCAAAGGATGCTAGGGCATTGAATCGGGTTAAATAGTTCGATGTTGGTAAAGCCAACGATTAGGCACTAAATTGAGGTAAATTGATCGGGGTTAATTCAGTCAAGAAGGGCTAAGGTACTATGTTCGGCCAAACTGTTGTTAAGGTTGGGCGGCTCATTAGGTGATTTGTGTGGAATTGTTTGTGTATGATTAAAGAAAATTTAGTATCATGCTTTTGAGGGATTATGCTTGTGAGATTATATAAAGCTTGTTTGCTTCCCTTTTCTTAAGGTTGTTTCGTAAAGTACTTGTTAATGGAACGCCGGGGGCTTTTACCTTACGGTTTTAACTCTTTTCTTTACCCGTTATTAGTAGTTGAATAGGAAAAGAGAACCATAGAGAACCGAAGTGAGCACTAGAAACCTCAGATCACATTAATAATTTATAATGTTAGAGCCGCCAAGTAAGGGTATAATGCCGGAGAGAATGTTACCGAGAAACAGCATGATAGTGGGAGCATAAGCAAGAGAGAGACCAATAAAAATGTATATAAGTAAATAATTTTTGTGGCATACATATACCTTATACCTTACTCATTATACATAGTTTTCATAGATTTTTATTATAATGAAATATATCTTTACAGCGAATTTTTAAATGTTTGCTTAAAAATTTTTAGTAATTAATTTGTGCCTTTAAGAAACTTGTCACGCCCCGCTTCCCAAAAATACAGAATGCAAGCACGTGACATGGCCCAGTGAATGACTTGCGTCATTCATAGCCTATCATCCATTCAACTCAACAATATAAAATAGGAAGTAAGATAACCACGCATGCAAATAAAGAAGTAATCACATAAATAAAAATACTTGAAATTTTAAGCATAAAATAACCAACAAAATATTAATCCAAAATCTGGAATCAACAACAATAATATTCGGGTGAAAAGCCCACGAATACAACAATGTTCAATTATTAAAGTTCACAAAAAAAAGGAAACAATAATTATTTAAACGGCGTAGCAACACAAGTCTTTCACTATTGTTGTTCTCCTAGTCCATCAGGCAAATCCCATTGATTAGCTGTAAGCTGTTCATCTAAAAGAGAAAAATATGTCCTTAGAGCAAGTCGTGGACAACAAGGAGAGAAACAGAGAACAATGACAATAAGGGTATAACGATGAATTCAAGAGACGATGAAATCAATAGTATTGAACAGTGACAAGGTAATAACAGTACAATGTGCAATAACGATGATTTATAACGATAAAAATAGACAATAACAATAATGGTAAACAATAACGATAACATTGTTCAATGAAGAGGACAATATGCAATGACAATGCGATGAAGTTTTAAGTCTATTATTCATTTTTTAATCATAATTAATGCACGTACTACTGCATCCCGTACTACAGATTCCATGCATACAATCAATTTCGTTTAGACTAAGGCGATATATTTTATAAGTCATGTACTCGGCACAATATAATATTTTAATAACAACACAATCATGTAATGGATTATAGATGTGGCCCCCGTCAATCCTTGACATGGCACTTAGTTCCATGTAATGGGTTCTAGAGGTGTCCCCCGTAGGTTCTAGAGATGGCCCTCGTCAATCCTTGACATGGCACTTAGTTCCATTTAACTTTAAAACATGGGAAACACGGGGCCCACACTCCCGAGTATAGTCACTATGTCATTAACTACCCTAGTCAACCCTTAACCCCAGCTTCATTAATATTCTTTATTCAATTATCATACGATAATGCGATTAATAAGGGATACTGAAAAGATGACAACACAATCCTAAGATCATGCAATATACTCTATACAATTAAATGCACCAAATATAACATTATGGATTCAATTGTATGTTATTAAACATAGGAATCCAATTCTAGACAACAGTAGGTTGTTGTACCAAAATCAGAATTCCCGTTGCTACAGGATAGAAAATGTGAATACGCCAGAAGGTCTAGAAACTAGACTCCTGTCCGGTTCCAACGCATATAATTAAGGTACATAAAAGTTGTGGTAACATGTGTCAAAACAACAAACTATACAGAATTTGTGTTTAGACAGAATTTGTAAAATTGTGTTTATACATATGGAATAGGACTGAAACATCATTAATTAATTTCAGAAAAATTAGAGAATGTTCTCTAATGTGTCGAGTATCAGCATGCAATATTTTAACTGATTATCTTACAGGTAGCATGGTTAAATTAATCGTGAATCAGAGTGTGGTAGCAGTTTTTAGAATCTGAAAATGTACGACACAGCAGTAGTAAAACTGCGATATCTCACAAACCGTAACTCGAAATTCAAATCCGTCAAAGGTGTAGTAAACTGGACATCAGGGGATATATTTCATATTCAGGAATTTATTGATTTTGGTGACATTATCTAGGTCGAAAAAGTATGGTAATGTTTAGGTCGGCGATAATTTTCAGGACGTCAACATATTCCTTTTAAATAAAATGATTTAAAAGTTAAGGACAAAGAATTGGGGTTTAACAATCATAAATCACAACAAGCCATACCTATGTGAACATGGTATTAAGATGTATAATGTTCATAATCTTACTAATCACAAACAACTAACACACTAACATTAATCATATAAGCCATCAATACTAGTATGCAATCTATAATTGTTGTGAGATGTCATGACATGAAATACAATAACAATCCATATTCCTATATTCAATAACTAACTATATGTATGCATGTAAGATCTCTAAACATTGGAGACAAGGATGGCACGAAGTTAAGACTACAACTTGGATTCACTCGTGTAAATCCATAGTATCCCAACGATAGATAACAATAATAATATATGATAATAATTAGGGATCTACTTGTGGGATTCAATAAAAATCTCGAATATGATACAATAACTATTTGAGAAGAAATGACTTGCCTTTAGATGATGATTAGATTCGATAATTTGAGAATAACAGGATCAGAATCCCGACGACACGGCGACGAGCAAACGATCACGATGATCACGATCGGGCACGGATCTCGTTGATCAAGATGGTGATCAAGATGAAGATCAAGCGATTCCAACGGCCGAGATCGAATATAAAACATACAAGAATTAGAAGGGTACCAAAACAGTAAATATACCATGATTGACAATTTGATGAATGAGAATAAAAGTGGATCAAATATTTAACTTACCAAGTAGAAGACGAATGAGACGATCAAGGACCAAGATTAAGTGTGATCGGTCGATCGGACGGCTGAGATTGAAGATCAAGATCAAGATCACGATCATGATGATCAAAAGAGATCCGACAGTCGATATTAAGATCTTGATGATGTTGATGGTAGTGAAGATCGACGGCCCATGATCAAGGGATCAAGCAATTGACGGTCGGGAATCAAACAATCAAGGGGACACGATGATCATGATTGTGATGATGATCAAGACCAAACGGATGGCCTACAATCACCAGCAATGATGGAGTGATGCTGCATAAAAGGAAGCCGACTACAACGAGGGAAGCTCGCCTGGTGGTCGACGGTGCACAGGGGCAGTGCGAGGGGAGGCGAGGTGGCTGTCGTCGGCGCAGCGTCGCGAGCAGGGAGGAAGAGAAAGATATGGGTTGGATGGCGGCTGATAAGGTTTTGAGAGGGGGAAGATGAACAGGTGTAGGTTATATTGGGTTGGATATAGAGTTTATGTGGGGGCTGATAGGGTTACGGGTATGGAAATGGATATCAGGTAGGGTAATGGGTAGTATAACGATTATTGGGGGCTAAACATGGTATTGGGTTAAATGGGTTGTATTATTAGGTTATTGGGTAGTGGATTCAATCAGGAATTGGGTAGGGTTTCTGGGTTTATAAAATATATGTATACATATACAATAAATCAAGTAATGAAATATGTATAAATAAAATAGAGTATGTTCGGCTTTACGAAAATAATAAAAATGATAATAATGACAATAAGAACAATAATACTAATTGTTACAGTAATAATAGTAACAAAATATTAATATTAATAACAATACCAATAATAGTAATAATCATGATAATAATAACGATAAAATAATAATACTAACAACAATAATATTAACAATAATAACAATAGTAAAAATCACAAGGATAAAATAATAATAACGATGAAAATAATAATAATAATAATAATAATAATAATAATAATAATAATAATAATAATAATAATAATAATAATAATAATAATAATAATAATAATAATAATAATATATAACGAAATATAAATTTATTAAAACAACCAAAATAGCAATAATATATTTAAATTTAAATTGAGTAAAAATACAAATAATCGACCAATTAGGAATAGAAATTAAAATATTCCATTATTCGAAGAAAATATAGTTTTCGATTAGAAAACGCTTTAATAAAGATCCGAAACAAATTCAAAACAAAAAAAAGGATTTATAATTAGTCAGAATATAGAAAATATGTATTTACGGGAACGGGGGTTACAAAACTATTACCACAATATCTGATACACCGAGTTGATAAACCTGATATTATCAAGAATTGGGAAACAAATATCAAACTTAGTTGGCTTATACTGAATCCTATTTCATTTCACTACAAATAATAGAAGAAACCCGGGCGTTTGTTTAGCCCTATCCCGGCGTTTTAAAGCATCGGGTTTAACCACTTAGCATTTCAAAAATCGCCGCCGCAAACGCCGTTGTTGCCACTGCCGGGGTTTGTTGCGAGAAACCCCAACGCTTGAAAATGCCGAGTTATTTTAATCAAGCCCCAGCAGTCTCGTCTACCTTCCCCGACACTTGTCGCAAGCCTTTTGATTTTTTTTTACATTTTATTTTACCCGGCGTTTATATACCGCCAGGGTTGGTTTTAACTTTTTATTTCACTTTATAACTTCCCCGGCGTTTCCAAAACACCGGGGTATGTATTTTTATTTTTTTTTGAAAGTCTGAAAAAAAAAATATAATATTTTTAAAATAACCCAAAAAAACCTATACACAATGCATAATAATGTTCTACAATATATTTCATTTCACAAGCCATTCAGAAAACTTTTGCAGTCAATCTACATTGATGCGCAATCACATTTAAACAACATCAAGTTAATATTTTTTAACAATAGATCAAAGTAGATGGAGACAGTGTACAATCCAAAAATCCAAAAGAAAGCAAACACTTATAAACTCAAGTCATTCCAGTTGCAATTCAAGTCATTCCAAAAGAAAATCAAGTCATTCTAGCTGCCTTACAAGCTCAATTCCAGCAAACACTTATAAGCTCCATTCAAGTCATCCCAATCCCAAGCCCCGACACCACCGTCTTCTTTAGTTGATCTATAGCAAAAGCCTTTAACACCTGCATATAACCATGCTTTTCTTAATTAAACCTGCAAATATCAAGTGCATATATACATGCATCAGACTAAGATAGATTAAAAGAATGATTGGCACTATTTACTTTTCCAATAGGCTACTCATTTATTTCACACTTAAATCATACAATCAATTGACAGTGACCAACCAACCATAGCATCTCAATTATAATAAGTTGTCCAAGTTAACTTACTACGGGAAAGCTAGTATAAGCAGTAACAACAGTCAGCGGGAAAAGATGCAAACTCAAGTTGTTCCAAATAAAATCTCTAAAAAAATACCAGGAAAGTAAATTTAATGATATTATTGATGAGTTACAACTGGTGGAACTCCAACCGTCGGACAGGAGTTCACGTGGACAAATATGCAGACCATTCTAATCCTTGCCAAATTGGACAGGATTCTTGTTTCCAATGAATGGGAAGATGCCCATCCTTTAGCTGCAGTGAAGTCCTTAGTCAGATTCACTTCTGATCATGTCCTGCTCTATCTAAACAGTGGGACCGGTTCTAGTTCGTTCCAATGGCCTTTTAGATTTGAGAAGGCCTAGACACGGCTTCAGAATACCAGGAAAGTAATTGAAGATAGTTGGAATACTCCAATTGTTGCAAGGGAGCAACAGACAAGTGGAATCTCAAAATGAGACGCCTGCGCAAAGGCCTGAAGGAGTGGGCTATGTTAGAATTTGGGCAGATTAGAAGAAAAAAATAACTGATAGGGGAGTGCATTCAGGAATTAGAGTTTTCAGAGGAAGGTAGAGATTTGACTGAGTCAGAACGACTAGAGTTGTCTAACTCTAGGATTGAGTTACAAGAAATTGGAGAAATGGAAGAAATTTACTGGAAACAAAGATCAAGGGTGCAATGGATAGAAAAGGGGGACGCTATTACAATTTTTTTTCACAAAGTGGATAATGGTAGGAGGTGTCAAAATCATATTTCTGGTCTTTCTGTTAATGATGTATGGTGTTAGGAAGAAAAGGGTGATTCGTCAACACATTGAGGATAACTTTAAGGATCTCCTTGGAAGGAAAAGAGCTCATAGGCTGACCCTCTCGCCGGATATGTGGAGCCACTCTAGGATCGACGGAAGTCACGGTATTGAGGAGATGTACACAGAAGAGGAGGTCACTCAGGCTATCAACAGACTTGGGCAGGATAAGGCTCCGGGCCCTGATGGTTTCCCCATCTTTTCTACAAGTTGTATTAGAAGATTTTTTAAAACGATTTCATGGACATTTTTAAAGAGGTGTTTCAGGGCGCAGCAGCGATTCAAAGGCTTAATTATGCTAATGTTACCCTTCCCCCAAAAAAGATGGAGGTGTTGCGGGTACAGGATCTACGACCGATTAGCTTGCTGAACGGTAGCTTCAAGAATATTACCAAGGTTCTAGCAAATAGACTGGCACCACATTTGCCAGATGTTGTAGGGGAATCCCAAAGTGGCTTCATCAAAGGCAGGGACATTCTGGACAGCGATGCAGCAGCTCATGAAATTGTGTTTAGAAGCCATAAAGATAAGTCAAGCAGGTTCATGCTTAAAATTGACTTTCAGATGGCTTACAATACGGTAGAATGGGATTGTGTAGAGGAAGTCCTCAGGCTTAAAGGGTTTGGGACCAAATGGAGAATGTGGATGAGAATGTGTGTGAGGGGTGGAAAGTCGTTCATACAAGTCAACACTCAGACAGGTCGAGAGATTAGGTGTGAGAGGGGTCTGAGGCAAGGGGACCCTCTATCGCCATTACTTTTCACGCTTGTCATAGACGGATTCACTGAAATGATTAAGTGCGGCAAGGAGAACAAGGTTCTTAGGGGGCTAAAAATTAAAGGTATTGCTGACTCAATCAATATTTCTCCAGTATGTGGATGATACCCTCATATTTGGAGCATCATCCATGGAGGAGGCGACGACCTTGGGTCTGGTAATCTCCTATTTTGAGGCCTAGTCCGGTCTGAGTATCAATAGGAGTAAGAGCAATGTTACTCCTTTTGGTCAAATCTTGTCCAGTACAATTACTGACATAAAGACGATCTTGGGTTGTTAAGTCGGGAAATTCCCCCTAAAATACCTCGGTATGCCAATTAGACCGGGTGGACTGAGAAAGGAGGACTGGATGCCTCTGGTGGAAAAGGTTGAAAGACAATTGGCAGGATGGAAAGGGCGGTGCCTTTCCTTATGGGGTAGAATAACTCTCATCAATTTAGTGTTGAGTTGTCTTCCCACCTATACTATGTCTATCTATGAGCTCCCGAAATGGGTAATTCAGAGAATAGACAAGAGCAGGAAGAAGTTCCTATGGAAAGGAACGAGCGAATAAAATAAAGGGTTACACCTGGTTAAGTGGGGAAGAGTCTGTAAGAGGAAGGAATTTGGGGGACTCGGAATTTTAGATTTGAAAGATATGAATAAGGCCTTAATGAGTAAATGGTGGTGGAAAATGCGGTGGAAGAGAAATACATGGTGGTGCAAATCATTCATTTTATATCGAAGAAGGAAAGTATTCAGATTTGGAGGGAGAAGCGCTACGGGGAGAGTTTTTAGCATATGGAAAGGGGTGGTGAAATTCGAAGATATCTTCCACGCTAATACTACCTGTGAGGTGGCATATGGGAAATATACAAGGTTCTGGAAAGACAAATGGTGTGGTCAGAATCCTATCGAGTCACTGTTCCCAGAAATTGGTGACGTTGCTGATGTGAATATTTGCAAGTGTACAAAATCGCAACAAGTTATATAGATAAGTGAATAAAGTGTCGAACCCACAGAGACTAATTATTTTATTGAGTACCGATATCACTAGATAAATCACTATTTGGAAGATCGAAATTAATAAAGAATAAAATAACTAAATTAAGTTATTCTAAAGAAAACTAAATTAATTAATGGAGAGGGAGCGGGATGTGAAATTTTTGTAATTTGTAAATGGCAAAATTAATTCTAGGGCTTTTGACTTCACCTAGTTTATCCCACACAATTTATAATTCCATAAGAATAAAAATATTATTTTTCCAAGTTGTAGACCGAAATCCCCAAATTATTCAATGTTTTCTCTCGAACAACACCAAAAATATCTCCAACTAACAGTTTGTCACATCTCTATGCAAATTTAATTAATCGAAGACTCCTTAAGTTGTGTAAATTTCTTGACGGTCACATTAATCGCGATAAATTATCTCTAATTTCGCTCAATTAATGGTGCTCAATTTTTATTGTTCTAAATCACAAATTACCTCTTGGTCTCTCCATGATCCAATAATCATACAAAAATTGGCTAAATAATTGTAAGCATTAAGCACAAAAATCAAACACACAACCATGGAGAAATAGAAAAAATATGGAATTAAAAATTGTGTTCTCAAAACTAGGCTACATCTAAACCCTAGAAAAATAAATTTAGTTCATAATAAAATTGCACTTAACAAATTTGTTCATGGATTGCATTATAAAAATTAGAGAGAGAAAAGTGATACAAAAGTAGACTATTTTGTAATAAAAATTGCAAACCGAACAGTCTTGAAAAATGCGCAGTAAGTCTTTCTCTCTCTTTCTATCTTGAAGTCGGAGCCGCCGTAGCTGACGTCAGCTCCTGTTGTTATCGCTTCTGTTGCAGCACACAGCTGTTTCTGTCTTTCGTGTTTCGATCTAGCGCCACCACGTCAGATGGCAAGTTGCCCTCTGGCTTTGACCCGCACGCCACATCAGCAGGCTGATCTTCCGGTTGAAGCACGTGCAGAGCCACAGAGCCACGTGCTGAGCCGTCCTCGAGTTCAGCGCCAAAGAGCAGACACGTCAACTTGTCAAGTCGCTGTTTGGATGCTGATTTCTTTTTCTTTCTCGGAAACCAAAGAGCAGACACGTCAACCAAAAATCAGAATTTAAAATAAATATTTAAATTTAAATTAATTAGATAAACTAAAAAATCTAATTTTTATTTTTGCCTTATCAAAATCCATTTAAATTTGTTTATTCTTTTTACACCCTCTTAACAATTAAAATTGTATTTTGCTCCTCATATTGTCAATTTGTAAAATATAAAATTCAACAAATCATTAAAAATAATAAATCATTCTGTTTGTTTTATTTGTTGATTTTCATAAAAAAAATCACTTTTTGCATCAAAAATTTTATTCCTTCAAAAATAATTTATTAATTGAAATCTTATAGAAATAAGATGAATTATAAACAATATTAACGAAAACAAGCAATTTTAATGGGTAAATGAGTACAAATATTTGTATAAAAATTAGACACATCAAATACCCCCAAACTTAAGATTTTGCTTATCCTCAAGCAAAAAGTAAAATCAATAATAGGGGAATAATAATCAATAATAGACTCAACCTATCACACTAAGAGATTTTATCATCCAAGCATCAAAAATTCAATTTAAAAATATAAACAATAGCAAATAAAGTAAAATCAAGCATACCCACTTTCTCTTGTGCAATTATTTATTCATAATTCCAATCCCAATCATAATTGTCATGCAATTAATGTAATTATAGTATGTAACCACTTCATCTGTGATTTCCCCTTCTCACTACTACAAACCGAGTAGCAAACTAGAGTTTTTTTTTTTTTTTTAGTCTCTTTTCTAAGTTGTCACTTGCCTTTTGACGCGAATGCAAATCTTTTGTGATGAATTCACCCGGTTACTCAACAAGTCACAAACTTAAAGTGCTTTGCATACTCATATTTTAAGTTGCCGTTTGACGTAAAAGTAAACATTTGTGATGAATACCCCTAGTTACTAAGCAACTCAAAACATTGGAGTAGAGTGACTTTATTCAATTTTTTAATTTTTTTATCATTATTACTCTATTTACTTAAACTCTGTTTAGGACTAGATCAAAGGGGATCATCACAAGAAAAAGCATCACATTTGTCTTTTATGTATAATCACATGACTCATACAATTTTGTACGGAATTGTGAAACTCAATAATCCTAAAATAAGTAAGTATGCTTACTCTTGCTTTATAAGCAATTGTCTATCAAAAAAAAAAATTATTTCAATGCTTATCTCAATAAAGAACTCAAAAATGTAAAGGTAAGCCTAATTGAAATCCTTTTAATTTTTTTTTTTGTTTTTCTTTTCTAAAAAATAATAATAATAATAAATTTGTAAACCTTCCCCCCAAACTTGCATATCACATTGTCCTCAATGGGAAAGGAAAAAGGAAAACAAAAAGAATGCAAAAAGTTCAGAATTTCTCCACTGATTCGTCTTAAAATTTCTGCACGCGCGGCGTTTAGTATTCTTGCGATATCTGGAGCTGTAGATGTCCAAATGGGCTGATTTTTTTTGTTTTTGCTGGAAAGATAAGACAATTGTCTACAATCTCTTTGAATCAGTTTTCCAGATTCTGACTACATACTGCTCAAAAACAGCCATCAATGAAGGTGTACAAAACAGCTCCACCCGGCGACTTTCAAAATTTATGCAATCCTACAAAATAAAATCAAAAATTAAAATTAAACTAAACTAAATGAAAAACCAAATCTAAATGCAGTAAAAGAAAACATGGGTTGCCTCGCAAGAAGCGCTAAGTTTTAAGTCTTCAGCCAGACATGGGGGTGAGATGGTTATGTAACGCCAAGATCCAACAACATTAACATATCCTTTCTAATTCTTCTCTTCAAGTATGGATCAGGTTCAAGCTCTAGTTTGAGGCGTTTCCTTCGTGATGATGATTTCTTTGATTTTCCCACCTCCTTGAACTTTTTCTGAAAAAATAAATAAATAGAGGGTGCAACATCCAAATACATAACAAGTTCAAAATATTTTCTTTTTCAGTTTTAAAAGTTGCTGCATTTGTTGGACATACTTCGATTGATAACTTTTCAATTTCAACATTATATTTCTTGCCCACAATTAAATCAATTTTACTTGAAAAGATGACTGTTTTTCAGGAGGAAACTTTATTGAAGTAAAAACATCATACGTTACTTGCTCATGCTATGTTTGTTCCTCCACAATTTGTTCGATCTCACTTTGCTTTTCAACCACATTTTGTTTGTCATTTTTTTCTTGTGGTTGCTCAATTGTCCTTCCGCTGCTTAGTGTTATTGCTTTGACATCTTCCGTGGGGTTGACAACTATGTTTCTTGGTAATGTTCCTGCCATTCTTTCGTTAAGAATATTTGAAATTTTATTAATTTGTACCTCATGATTTTGGATGGAAGCCGAAGTTGAATTTGCAACATTTTGAATTTTCAAATTTGTCTTTTGTAAGTATTGTTCTGCCCTTTGCATGTAGTGCATAAACATATCTTCAAGTGTCGGCTTCTTTTCTTGCTGTGGAAAATTTTGAGGTGGTATAACTGCTCCTTGATTGTTGTTCCATGGACAATTGTGGGTGTTTCTCCATCCTGAATTGTATGTGTTTGCATAATGATTGTTTTGCATTTGAAAGTTTGACACAAAATTTTCATGTTCGGCATTTGATGGAGCAAAAGGGTTCCCCACTTGACAATCTGCACTAGAATGGTTTCCTGCACGAAGATCACAAATGATATTAGATTGAATAGAATTAACATTTAAATTACCTATTTGTTTAGATAAAGTAGCCATTTGTGCAGTTAAAGCAGAAATAGGGTCAAGTTCAAAAACTCCAGCCGCTTTTCTTGGCATTGTACTTTCTGCAGACCACTGATAATGATTAAATGTCATCTGCTCTAAAAGCTCATAGGCTGTTTTGTAATTTTTGCTCATTATGGCACCTCCGCCTGCTGCGTCAACCATAGATCGATGTGTAACTCCCAAACCATTATAGAATATTTGAATTTGCAGCCATTTCGGTAGTTCATGATGAGGACACTTTCTTAATAACTCTTTGTACCTTTCCCATGCATCATACAAAAACTCGGTCTCAAATTGACTGAATGTGATAATATCATTCCTTAGTTTTGTTGTCTTTGCCGGCAGAAAATACTTAGCTAGAAATTTTTGTGCAAGTCCCTCCCAAGTAGTAATACTATCGGGTGGTAGATAATGTAGCCAAGCATTCGCCTTATCTCTCAATGAAAAAGAAAAGAGTCTCAATCTGATTGCATCATCTGATACTCTGCTGTGTTTGAAAGTGTCACAAATTTCTAGAAAGTTTGCAATGTGAGCATAAGGATCCTCGTGCGGTAGTCCCCAAAAGTGAACAGTCTGATGAATCAATAGGATAATCTCCGGTTCAATCTCAAAATCGGTAGCTTCAATAACCGGCTTCGTTATGCTTGATTCATAAATCGAGGGCATAGCATAGTCTCTCAAAGGCCTGTTTTCATTGTTTGCCATGATAATTTTCTTGTATGTCCTGAAATATAAGTATTAAAAAAATAATAGAATAACTAAAAAAATAAAATAAGAAAAATAAATGAAAGTAAAAGTAAGTCAAAAGAAAATAAAACGGTAAAATAATAACAAAATAAAAATAAATACAAAAAATCCGAACTAGTAATAATCTAGCAATTTTCAATATCAATAAAAGAATAACTAGTCCCCGGCAATGGCGCCAAAAACTTGATGTGAATATTTGCAAGTGTACAAAATTGCAACAAGTAATATAGATAAGTGAATTGAGTGTCGAACCCACAGGAACTAATTATTTTATTGAGTACCGATATCACTAGATAAATCACTATTTGGAAGATCGAAATTAATAAAGGATAAAACAACTAAATTAAATTATTCTAAAGAAAACTAAATTAATTAATGAAGAGGGAGCGGGATGTGAAATTTTTGTAATTTGTTAATAGAAAAATTAATTCTAGGGCTTTTGACTTCACCTAGTTTATCCCACACAATTTACAATTTCATAAGAATAAAAATATTATTTTTCCAAGTTGTAGACCGAAATCTTCAAATTATTCAATGCTTTCTCTCGAACAACACCAAAAATATCTCCAACTAACAGTTTGTCACATCTCTATGCAAATTTAATTAATCGAAGACTCCTTAAGTTCTGTGGATTTCTTGACGATCACATTAATCGCGGTAAATTATCTCTAATTTCGCTCAATTAATGGTGCTCAATTTTTATTATTCTAAATCACAAATTACTTCTCGGTCTCTCCATGATCCAATAATCATACAAAAATTGGTCAAATAATTGTAAGCATTAAGCACAAAAATTAAACAAACAACCATGGAGAAATAGAAAAAATATGGAATTAAAAATTGTGTTCTCAAAACTAGGCTACATCTAAACCCTAGAAAAATAAATTTAGTTCATAATAAAATTGCACTTAACAAATTTGTTCATGGATTGCATTATAAAAATTAGAGAGAGAAAAGTGATACAAAAGTACTGTTTTGTAATAAAAATTGCAAACCGAACAGTCTTGAAAAACGCACGGTAAGTCTTTCTCTCTCTTTCTATCTTGAAGTCGGAGCCGCCGTAGCTAACGTCAGCTCCTGTCGTTATCGCTTCTGCTGCAGCACACAGCTGTTTCTGTCTTCCGTGTTTCGATCTAGCCCCGCCACGTCAGATGGCAAGTTGCCCTCTGGCTTTGACCCGCACGCCACGTCAGTAGGCTGATCTTCTGGTTGAAGCACGTGCAGAGCCACAGAGCCACGTGCTGAGCCGTCCTCGAGTTCAGCGCCGAAGAGCAGACACGTCAACCTGTCAGGTCGCTGTTTGGATGCTGTTTTCTTTTTCTTCCTTGAATGCTGATGTGTCGCCTTTGTCCCGAGCTCCTGAAGTCTCCTTCTGTGTCTTTATTTATTTATTATTTTTTCTTTTCAGCTCTTCCGTCCTCTGTGTGTTTCGGGTATTGTGTCTTTTTATAGGAGTTGTAGACGGGTTGTAAAGAGAAGATTAAGCTATATTCTGCAAATAAAAATCAGAATTTAAAATAAATATTTAAATTTAAATTAATTAGATAAACTAAAAAATCTAATTTTTATTTTTGCCTTATCAAAATCCATTTAAATTTGTTTATTCTTTTTACACCCTCTTAACAATTAAAATTGTATTTTGCTCCTCATATTGTCAATTTGTAAAATATAAAATTCAACAAATCATTAAAAATAATAAATCATTCTGTTTGTTTTATTTGTTGATTTTCATAAAAAAAATCACTTTTTGCATCAAAAATCTTATTCCTTTAAAAATAATTTATTAATTAAAATCTTATAGAAATTAGATGAATTATAAACAATATTAACGAAAACAAACGATTTTAATGGGTAAATGAGTACAAATATTTGTATATAATTTAGACACATCAGTGGCTACTAATACTCATTCATTAGTGGCAGAGGTATGCAGAAATGGAAGACTCAACATTCACCTTAGCTAACAGTCTCGAACCTATTTATATAAGCTTGCACAACTTAAATCGTTCATTCAACAGGAACAAAGGCGCCACCAAGGAGTAGAGGATAGGAGACTTTGGAACCTAGAGTCATGTAGGAATTTTTGTGTTGTCATTGTACAGATGGCTTAACGACGGCGAAATTAGGTGCGGACATGGCATAAGGATGTGGAAGACTCTGGCTTCGATGAGAATTAAAGCTTTTCTATGGCTGGTGATCAATGACGCTATTCTCTCAAAAGAGAACCTTATCAAGCGGAATATCCAGGTGGACGACAAATGCCCCAGATGCTTAACTGAAGTAGAAAATACGGATCATATTCTTTTCTTATGTCCTAGAGCTAGATTGGCTTGGGAAGTTATATGTCTAGGGTTCAGGTTAGTTGATTTTCCATCCTCTTCTCTGGAGGTTTGGGGGGAGTGGAGAGCAATCAAGATTAGAAAAGAGGAGAGAGAGGCTTGGGATATTTCTATCGCTGCTACTTTGTGGACCTTATGGATAGACCGAAATGACTTGTGCTTTCGTAAAATTAATCATAGATTCTCTGTTCTGATGTATAAAATATTTGCTTCTATACATGCGTGGGCAGGTATGACAGGAGCGAAAAAGAGGTTGCGATTGGAGGAGGAGGAGGAGCACATGGGGTGGGGCACCGTCAAGAACCTAGCTCTTTATGTATTTCCTATGTATTTTCTACTTTCTTCTGCATGCTAGGGTTTGGTATTTTGGTTGTGGTTGTTTTGGGATCGATATAGATCTTGTACCAGTATTTTGTAGTATTGATATATGCGGATTATGATGTACTCTTTTTCATTAACCTTTCATTAATGAAGCGGTGATGGGATCACCTTTTTCTCAAAACAATATATTTAATAATAATAAGAAGAATAAGAATAAGAATAATTTTTTTAAAAAAATCTCTTCTAGATGTGGCTTCCACAACCAGAAATTACTGGCTTGTGGTCATATAAATGGGTCAATATGAATTGGATCCAATTGCAGATCCAATAAATAGTCACAGAATTCATAATAATATTCTATAGGTCTTAGATTCAGATTCTGAACTAATGAATTAAAATATTACAAAGTGCTCGTTTAATAGACAATTCTCAACTATGAAGCATATACATGCCTGGAGAGTTCTATTAACCACGTCTGACACAACGATACCTATGTCAATGTAGAATTTTAGAGTTTTCATACTAATTAATAATCTGTGTATCTTTGTTTATCGTTCGATTGTTTTTTTTTTTTTTGATAACAGATGACTCAAAAGTCATCGATTCATTAATGTTGTATTAACGAAACAGAAGTAGTACATCAGAACATGAGATATCTGGGCCCAACAGCAGCCCCCCAAAATACAACAACAAACAACACCATCGACCAGAGGAACTCTGAAGTCCTCTACCAAAATAAACTACTACAACGGAAAAGAAAGAGATACATAATAGTCTGACACCACAAGCCTCCTAAATCTACTGAAGCGGTGGCTACCGTCCTCCCAATCAGATGGACTAACCATCCGAGTCCAACCTGAGCTTCTTCCTCGCCCCCACGAAACCTGCCCAATCATGAATGAAACGAAAGATTTTATGCATTGACGTAGAAAAAGTGTAGTTGCAGGAACGAAAACAAAGGTCATTACGGTCTAGCCATAGACTCCAAAGGGTAGCCGCAACTGAAAATCCCAGGCACCTCTATCTATTCCCCTAATAAGACTCTCTCTCCACATTCCCCAAGCCTGTAAGGAAGAGGTTGGCAACCTAACACACCCGAAACCCCTACAGACAACTTCCCAAACGAGAGCCGCCTTATGACACGTGAAAAAGAGATGATTGGTGTCCTCATCTGCTGCTAAACAAATAGCGCAAGAAACATCGATCTGCATGTTTCTCCTTTTTAAGTTAACTTTGGTTAGGATCGCATCATTATGGACCAACCAGCAGAACACTCTAACCTTCAAAGGCGCTTGAGTACTCCAAATGACGTTCTCTACCGCGCACCTAATCCCCCCGTCGTTTAACCATTTATACGTGGAAGCTAACGAGAAAATCTTTGATTCCTCAAGATTCCACCCTCTTTCGTCGTGCTCGCTGTTCAAATGTCCCCCTTCTGCTAGAATGTATCTGTTGAGCTCTTCAAACTGATTGTTACTCTCCGGAGTGGAATTTCCAAACACCGTAAAGGTTAGCCTCCCATTTTTCCACACATCGGTGACTAAAGCATCTGGGTGAACGGCCTCCTCCGCCGCCTTAGGGAAGGTGTACCTCAGTGCTCTATTCCCGCACCATTTATCTTTCCAGAATCTAGTGGACTTTCCGTTGCCCACTTGACATGAAGTGTTGGTGCTGAAGATGTCCCCTTGCTTTGCCACGCCCCTCCACAAAAAAGAGGCCTTACCAAAGGCGCTCCGACCTCTGAACCTGTATCTTTTTCTTTTACGATACCGATCAAACGAGAAGTTCCACCACCCCTTTCCTTTTTTATGTATTTTCCACCACCATTTGCAGAGCAAAGCCTGATTCATCTCGTGCAAGTTAAGAATTCCTAGCCCGCCGAATTCCTTTCTCTTGCATACCCTCCCCCATTTGACGAGGTGAAAGCTTTTATTTCCTTCTCCGGAGCCCTTCCAAAGGAAACGTCTTCTAATTTTGTCAATCTTGTTGATGACCCACTTAGGAAGCTCGTAGATTGACATTAAATACTGGGGGATAGAGCTTATCACCGAGTTAATCAAAATAATTCTCCCCCCTAACGTTAGATATTTACTCTTCCACCCTGACAGCTTCTTGGCTATCTTGTCTATTAGGGGAATCCAATCTTCTCTGAGAAGCTTTCCGGGCCTGATTGGGGTTCCAAGGTATTTAATTGGGTAAACGGCTGTCTTGCATCCTAGACTACCCGCTATTTGGGAAATCGGTGTCGATAAATGATCGCTGATGGGAAATATGCAAGTCTTAGCGAGGTTAATACTCATTCCAGACCAGCTTTGGAAACAAATAAGAGCCGCTTTGATCGCCTCGATCTCTGGCATGTTAGCTCTGCCGAATAATAGGGAGTCGTCCGCATATTGAAGGATGGCGATTGGATTCTCGATCCCTTTGATTTGAATACCCTTAATGTCATTGATTTCTTGAGCTCTCCTGATCATTTCTGCCAATCCGTCCGCCACAATAGCAAATAATAACGAAGATAGCGGATCTCCTTGCCTCAGACCTCTTCTGCATCTAATTTCTTTGCTATGCCAAGCATTCACTATAATACGTGATTTCCCAACTTGGACACAAAGCTTCATCCATGATCTCCATTTGACTCCAAATCCTTTGAGCTTGAGGGCCTCGTCTATACACTCCCAATTGACTGAATCGTAGGCCTTTTTGAAGTCGATTTTAAGCAGAAATCCATCTGTCTTTTCTTTGTAACCCCTGAATACTACCTCGTGGGCCGTGGCTATGCTGTCCATGATGTCTCTGCCACGAATGAAGCCGCTCTGGGCCGTGGTGACCACATCCTCCATGTTTGGAGCCAGTCATTCAGCTAAGACTTTGGTAATAATCTTGAACGAGCCATTAAGAAGACTAATTGGTCGCAAATCCTCCGCCATGCGGACGTCTTGTTTCTTGGGGATGAGGATAATGGACGCGTAATTCAACCTTTCGAGGTTAGCTGAGCCGTCGTGAAACTCTTTCACAATATTCATGAAGTCCTTGATGATCCCCCAATAAATATTGTAAAAAAATATAGGTAACCCGTCTGGTCCCGGGGCCTTGTCCTGTCCCAGCTTTTTGATTGCGTTCCTGACTTCGTCTTCTGAGAAACCCATTTCCAGTCCCTCGCTCCCGTCAATCCTAGAAAGGCTCCACATGTCCGACGATAGACAACATCTTTCCTGATCTCTTTGCCCTAACAATTGTTGGTATTTCTGTTCTAAATGCGATTTAATGCGGTCTTCATTCTCAGTCCACAACCCATCTATTTGTAGCCCTGTTATGCGATTGCTTCTTCTCCTCCCGTTAGCCACTTTGTGGAAGAATTTTGTATTCGCATCTCCTTCCTTCAGCCATTGGATTCTTGAGCGTTGCTTCCAGTACGTCTCCTCCATGAGGCTTAAGTGTTGAATTGCCAACCTCTCACTAGCTAGAAGTTCCTTTTCTGCTGTCAGTAGATCCCTCTATTCTTGGGCGGTTTCCAGCTCTTGTATCCGGCGCCCAATCTCCTCGAACCTTGAGCTGTTGTTCCCAAATTTTTCTTTAGCCCATCCCTTAAGATCTCTTCTTAATTTTATCGTTCGATTGTTAGAAAAGAAGCTTTAGAATCCAGAATAAATTTATAATCAGACTTAAGATAGATAAAAATAATATACATATATATATATATATATATATATATATATATATATATATATATATATATATATATATTCCTCTCTTCAACAAAACATTATGCCTGCTCCATTATTACTTGCCTACTCCATTAATTTAAAGGTTTATTGTGCCTCTACCTACGTCATCCTATTTTCAAGGCAGCCAAACTTCCATGGTCATGTTATACAATATTTTTTGCATGGTTAAAATGAAAAATATTATCCCTAAATACCGCAAAGCCTCGTAAAATCTTATATTTTATTAATGATTGGGCAGTTACGGCAGGTGCGAGGAAGAAGCCTCGTATGGATGGACAGGATTAGCCCTGACAATATGCCTGCAGCCACCGATGAGGTTTAGGCATGTAGGCTAGTTTCAGAGCCACTCTTTTGTTATACACTGGCAAATGTTATTGTATTTTTTTCTTCAGTTAGAGTGTAGACTGGATTAAATTTGGGTTGTTATATTTTTTACTCTTTGTTTTGTTAATTGTTTATTAATGAAACAGGTGACTAGGGTCACTTTTATCTCCCAAAAAAAAAAACCAGAAAGCCAAAACATGCTACCCTCATTTTTAAATTTTGACCCCAAAAATTTTCTCTAATGTTCTCTTTTCATCTTCTCAATTTTAACTACCCAAATTTGATGGAAAAAGAATGAAAATTGAATGAATTAAGGCTAAAATGCAAAAAGGCTAGCCTAAAGTTCCACAATAGAACAAAAAACTACCCTCAATTTTTTCTATAGTTTTAACAACCACTACAACCGTCAAGAGCTTCACCGGTGTTCTTTTCTAGCTCCACCGGCGTTTATAAACACCGGTGCATACCCTACTGGCGTGTCAAACAGCGCCGCACCAAACGTCGGTGTTGTGCGTGCCGGGCAATCATGGGGAAAATTCCCCAGCGTTTATAGGACCGCCGGTATTCGGTTCACAAAGATCGGTGTTTGTAAGGGTGTATATTATTTTTTATTTTTTAAAAAAAATTGAATTTTAACCTACCCCGGCGTTTCCCAAAACGCCGGGGTATATATATTTTAAATAATATAATTTTTTTTATAATTTGAAATAATTAATTTTTAGAAATGTACACCAGCGTTTTGTAAAATGCCGGGGGTATTTTTCATTTAAAAAAAAAATATGCGGCCTTTTCAATTGAAAATCTGTATATATTTTTTGTTTTTACAACAGAAAAAAAATTATACAAATTTTCAGTAATGCACACTAAAACAATAAAAAATTTAACCGACAAAATTCATTATATTTTGTACTGATTAACATACACAACTTAAGAAGTTTAAAGTTCTGTAAAATTCATAATCTAGTTTTTCACTCACACAAGTATAAGTTACATATACCCTGTTTACATCAAAAAAGTTCTAACAAGTTTGATCATACAAAATGATTTCACCACAAAAAAAAGACAAAAAATGACTTGCAATTAGTAGATTTTCTTAATCGGTATGCCTCCTTAAATCGTTGCTTCCATCATGCTCGGGTTGGTTCTTTGGATTTGCCCGACTTGAATTAGTTGGAACTCTATTATAAAACTGTGTAAGTCACATTGTAAAAAAAAATTAGGTAATAATTTGCAGGGATAAAGAGCAACTAGCTAATTCTAATAAAGCAACCACATCCAAATGGAAGAACACTAAATGTATGGCATGCTTATGGTAGGATTTAAAAAAATGAGGGAATTGTACGTCTCCATCTTGTGTAAAAATTTCGATAATCGTTAAACCTCTTACCCGAGGTCAAAGTTAGTTTTCTGAATAAAAAATGGAAGTGAAGTACCCATCTAGCCTAACACTACAAGGATGGGTCACATTAGCGAGCACGAATATGACAGAACTTTCATGATTCATGAAACACTGCAGATAAAAAGCTAGTGATCTCTATTATCTTTCCACATTACCAAAAAAGTACTTCGAGTTGAATCCAGTATTTCTATTATGTTGATCTAAAGCATAAATAAATCTAGTCACTTGTAGGTTCCAAATTAAGATTTCAAAACTGAACAGTCAATCCCTTAGCTCATCTAAAGGACACTTCACTATTCAAATCTTCATATACCCTTATAGGATATTCTGTACTGAATTATATCTAATTCAAACTCTTATATGAACAACGAGTTGTCTAACTGTGCCCCTTGGACAGTACCAGGTGCTACTCTAATGTCATGTAGCTCAACTACAATGCTGGTGGCTCTCCTTCAGGTTTGTTGTATAAATGCTGAGATATTAGACCACAGCATCTCTACTTTTTTCGTCCTCCCTTTATGAAGTACCTCCCATACAACTGCTTTCTTGGTATAGTAGAACTTGGTCACTAAATCATTCTCACTCTGAGCCAATTTCTTCATGTACATATGAATTGCAATTTAAAGAAAAAACGTTAATTTAGTTATCAATATTTTAAGCCGTCTTAAATTTTAGTTCCATAAAACAAATTGAAAATGAATTTACCATCCAACTGCCAATCTGAAGTAAAATTGCAGGAAATTCAGAAGCTTTCAAGCATTCAGAAGGATGCTGCTGTTTAAACTTTCTGATTATTTCTTTGTCCACATTGTAGTTTACAGGGTAGCCTATGGGCGGCTATGGATCCATGAGCCCTAGGAGTTCTAGAGTTTTATCTATTTTCAGTACAATAGGCCCAGTATTGCTTGATATATCAACACACTTTTAGTTTTGTAAAGCAAAAAACGTTTAATATGATTGACAAGGCAAAAAAATAAAGATAACATATAAATTCAAAAAGAGAATAAGAAAGAATCACGAGAGTATTAGGAGAGTATAACCAATCTATGTTCTTTTACAGCATATAATCAAATTTTGGATTACAAACTTAAAACTGATGTCAATTTAGTTTCTGTTGCTCACTAAGTATCTTTTGGATTTCATATCAACAATAGCTAAGAAAAAAAACATCAACAAAGTTGTTGAGATTTATGTATTAAATAAAATGATGCAGGTCAATTAACCAACTGTAGACTGGTAGCAGGGCCAAGCTAGAAGGGAGCTCAGCTTTGACTCCAATAGTTTAAGAAAAATTAGGCATAGATTTTGAATTTTGATTGAATTTTTTTATAAAAAAATTGATACTAAGATCATTTAGATCGCTTAATCACAAGGAACTCGAACTTAAAACCTGACTCTAAAACCCCATCTCAAAGTTTTTAACTTATCAATATGCATATTGTTGACTATTGAATCAACAGAGATTTTAAATACATTAAAAGAAACTGAGCAAATTTCCTCTATATTAAATTGTTCATGATCCGTAATTTCTGACAATAAAAACTAAATTAAAAGACTTACTAATGTATTACATACTGTTACTGATCATGTATTTGTACATGGTACTACTATGGGAGATTTTAATAAAAAAAACTACGATAGAAGTTGCGTATAAGCTTTAAAATGGCTTTTTCGGTGAATTATGAAACAAATTTGAACCTAAATACACATGTTTTTTTTTTTGCATTATTAACACTTAAATAGTATATATTTTTGCAAATTGATCAGACTACCTTTCTTGTTGGTTTATGATTTTTTATGTATTTCTTTTGTTCTGGTCTGCTATTATTTACCGAGGATAATGTTTTGTATATGATATATATACAAAATGAATCTCAGGTAATGATATCAACTTAACTGAAGGTATATGTGAGATTCTTAAAGGGATATTAAAACTATTCAAGTGTATATTCTAAGTTACAATTTCTAACTTGTGTCGGCACGGCTGGTTCGGGAATTTGTTGCCTCACCAAAGCTGCAACTACCTCTTGAAGCTGTGACAACCCTGACCTTAGAGAGCGTATCTCCTCATCTCTCGGATCCTCAGTACTAGACGCACGAGCCTCGAAGACTTGAGTGGGCATTGGGCGTAAACCCATCCCACGCACACGGCCAGGGCGCTCTGGGCCTCTTGTTTCGATCAAAGCATGACGTTGAGCTGATAATGCATCAAAGTCAGATGTGGTCGAGTCGGAGGCCATTGTGGAAGACAGTTCAGCATTCTTGACTCTGGCAATGCTCTGTAAAAATACAAATTGGCATAAAATTATTAAGTTATTTACTTCTAAGCGACTTAACAAATCAAAGAATGCATACATCATGAAGAAAAATTACCGATATCATCGCAGCTGTTGTGGAAACAAATTGGCCATCTGACCGTGTTTCTCAACATTTATATTAATAAATCACAGCTATAAGAAACTTTATAATCTTTGTATAATCATTAGTGGAAAAAAAAACACTTAACACATACCAATCTCTCACGAACTATAGCGAAGCTACTAGTTCCAGCGATGTTCAATACATCATGTTTTCCTCGACTTGCCGAACCAATTTCAGACCTTTTCTGCACATTTCAGATAATTACAACTCAATCAAAATTAGTTTAAATAATCAAATGTAATAATTGTTATTGTATTATTTTTCAAACTTCTTCAATTTCTTGTCAAATTCTTGTCAAATTCAAAACCTTCACCACTTACTGCACCTTTCTCCAATATTGATCCATACAACCAAAGTAAAAAAAAAGGATAGTATAGACAAGAATCAATATGGATAGTAAAATATGAGTCAACGCATTCAAATTGAACCATGACGTTAATAATTAATTACTGGCAATTTAATTTTGTGTTTACCAAGACTGGGATAGAGATGGGGTAGTCTACCTAACAACATAATTTTCCCTTCTACTTCCTTTGTAGACTTGCTCACAAGTATTCAACAAGATGACATGAACAGCATAACAAAACAAAAGAAGAAGAAGACCTAAAAAGATCAAAATCAAACCTCAACAATGTATGTTCAAAAATGTAGTTTGAATACCTTTCTCTCTGGAGAACTCCAAAAATGAACAAGGTAGTGCCAATCGGAAGGATTAACATTGGGGAGGGACAACCCTTGTATTCTCGGCTGCGGACTTATTTTCATCGAAAAAAACCGCTTTCAGTTCACATTTCTAGTCTATCCACTTCTTTCCCATAGACTTATTCAACCATTTCTTATCAGATTGTCGGGGTATTGAAATTTTTGCTGTATAGTATGATTGATTAGCAAATATATAGGATTAGGAACAACTAATATAGGCAAAACATATAGATATTAATTTTAACAAGTAACACAAATATCTACAGTGAGTGTGACTGTGATCTCATTTGTTTCACCATAAAACACATATCGTAACCATATACATCTGCATCTGAACAAAGGTAGTTCAAAAATATATCTATGGAAAGTTATACGAAAAAGATATCCTAACTACACACATTTGCATTGGTTCATAGGTAGTATCACATGAATGTATAAGAGTCTGGAACGAATGACTGTCATCTTTATTCTCAAAAAAATTGTATAAGAGTCGATATTCTTATCCAACATAGATAGAAACATAACAAGCAGTGAACACAATCTTCAATTTTATGAGCTAGAATTGCAGTAGATGAGAAAAAGAAATAAACCTATACATACGCATAAACTAGCTAAATATTTAGAGAATGCTTTCAGAAACAAATGCATATATATGATGAAAACTTATCTTACATATATGTATATCTAATTATGCATTATTAGTACCGTAGTGATGCAATTTGTCATGTGCAAAAGTTCAATTCCTGTCATCTTCTCGACCAGCTAAAGGTGGTCATCAACTCGTCATCTTCACACCTCAGAGCTCACAAAGTTAAAAAACCCAAATGCTTTAAATTTCGTAAAAATATTGTATAGCTGCCTGCCATCTCTGTTAGTATTATAATGTTAGATACTATCCCCTATATGATGTTGATTTTCAAACTGATTTGCGATGATATACAAACTTTCTAGTTGCTGATATACAAACTGATTTGCCATGATATACAGGTGTGTGATGTTCAAACTGATTTTACATCAGAAAATAGGTAATTTTAATTTCTATACAGTGGTGAAACAAGTTCATGGGACTCGCATAAAATAAAGGAAAAGGAAATACCTTAATTGTATTGATGGCAATTGCCTTAGACGTCGCCGGAATTTTTGACCATCTGTCGTAAGACAATGGAAGTATTTGACCATTTCTTGCAATTACCCCTATGAAATTAGCAAATGTAGATGCTTCCTTGCCCAAAGGTTGGTTTGCATGGTTTACGGTAACCATAATTTTGTCGTTCGGCGAACGCTTCCAGACGTCTCCCATCCTCGTCGGTCCCCTGTTTTTTTTATTGCCGGCGCACTCCCCTCACCAATCTCAAACTGAGTGTCAGTCTCTTCTGAAGACTGTCCCTGCACATCCCCCGTGCTTGGAGTTGGCAAGGGAGCCCTTTTTGTAGGTCGTCTCGGCATTTTTCACTAACAACAAAAAACATCATATTAATATAATTAAAAAAAAGGTCAATAATTAAAAGTTAAACAGAGCTAGAAGTGATATAAACCAATGGTTGACACAGTCATAACAGCCTAGTTCAAGAATGTAGAGGACAACAAATTCTAAAGCAATTATTAAGGGAAGCTGACATAATTCTAATTGTGGGTTTTCATACTTACAATCAATGCTAAACAAGATTAAAACTGTGAAGTGTACTGCTCCTCCTTTTAGTAACATACTTACAACCATATTAATTATATAATTTTTCCCATTTATTTTTTCACCAACAGAGTTAACCTTCATGCCAATCATCAATAGAAGAAAGAACATATGTGTTGACACTTAACATAAGGGAATTGACAAAATGAGTCCTATAAAGGAGTTCAAAATTTTCTATGATAGATGTAGTCACATATACTTGTTCATAAAGATTGTAACAAAAAAGAAAAAGAAAAACCAAATACACATGTAAATAACTACATCTTTGAATCTAAGAACAGAACAGAGAATGTTTATTATAATACAATATCATCCAAGACATCTCCTGGCTCTCCATTTGTACGGAGCCAATTAGGACTACTGTTGTCATCTGTTATGTTTACATCTAATATTGGAAACTTATTAGTAATATAATTGTTCATGGGATCTTTGTTCTCATCATCTGTAACCTCGCCCAACTGAAATACATCTCTTGGTTGCATAATAAGTGTAATGGGAATTTTGGGGCAAACTGGATCTTCAACATAGAACACTTGAAGGACTTGGGATGGAAACACAAATGGCTCATGACTAATGTGTATACCTGTATGAATCAAATTTGAGAAGTTTACAATTGTAAAACCTAATTTATCCTTGTTATTTGGATAATTCTTATCCAAACTAGCCCATTCCCCGCGAAATAAGACTACCCAGAATTGACCGTAATAATCGAACTCGATGATATCCGTGAGCACCCCATAATAGTCAACATCTACATCTATAGGATTCGCATCTTCCCTTGTAGCATAACTTTTAGACTTTGACGTGACTACAATTCCACTATTCTGGGACTTCAAATAACGTTCGCGATCTTTAGTATGAAATCTGAAGCCATTGTATGTATATCCCCTGAATCTTCTAACCATTTTATGGGAACCTTTCGCCAGAATCTTTATTTCAGATGATAGATCCTCATCATGCAATTTAAAGACCTGCATATGTGATGGTTAATCGTATAAGTACAGTAACGAATATAGATATAAAATATTTGCTAATAAGTTGGAATTTCACTTACATAAGATTGAAACCAAGTATGAAATTTTTCATTCATTATCTTACTTTGATCACGTGGTCTCAGTCTTCTCGGTCTAGCAGTTTTTTTAATCTCACGGATAAATTCACTAGAAATAATAAAATGATAGAAATGGTAGTTAGTTAAAATTTTGTCTCGATTTTAATGCAATATAAACAACTACAAAATTGACTTACGCTCGAAATGTCTCAACTGCTGCATGGTGATCTAGTACATATCGGTGTGCTTGTTCCCATGTTAAGTTAACTAACTCAATTGCGTCAACTTTACCAATAGTAGTGCCAGCAGTCTGAAATAGATACTTAGCCCCGCCAAGGTTTGACATGTCCGGGTTTCTCCTTGGCCTATTCAGACTTGTCTCTACACCCAGAAGATATCTTGAACAAAATTAGAGCACTCTTCCAATAGATAGCCTTCAGCTATCGAGCCTTCTGGATATGCTCTATTTTTAACATATTCCTTAAGACGATAAAGATACCTATATAGTTAAATATTTTGGTCATAAAAATAAATAAATACATCACATAAAGTAGAGAAACCAGATGTTCGATGAGGCATGAATATTACCTCTCAATGGGATACATCCACCGATAATGTACGGGTCCCCCGAGTCTAGCTTCATCGGCCAGTGGATTATCAAGTGAATCATTATAGTGAAAAACGATGGAGAAAATATCCTCTCCATTTGACAAAGTACCACTGCAGCACGTTGCTCCAATTGGTCAAGATCTTCAATACGTAGAACTTTTGAACAAAGTCCTTTATAAATGCTACAAAGATCCTTGATGACGGCAGTGACTTGCTCACACATCGAAAACCTTAGAGCTACGGGAAGGAGATCTTGCATCAATATGTGGTAGTCATGTGACTTTGGATCCTGAAGCTTCTTCTCCTTAGAGTTGACGCACCGTGTTATGTTAGATGAATAGCTATCAGGGACATTAATCTCCTGTAACACCCTGCAAAATAATCCCAACTCTTTTTTGGACATTGAATAAATTGCAGGAGGGAGACGGACTCTGCCATTGGGTAAATACTCTGGGTGCAACTCATGTCGTATATCCATCGTAACTAAATCAAGGCGACACTTAAGATTATCTTTGGTCTTCCGATCATCCCCCATGACAGTTCCTATACAATTTTCGCCGATATTTTTCCCAATGTGCATCACATCTAAATTATAACGTAATGAGTTGAATTCCCAATACGACAACTCAAAAAAAAATGCTCTTCTTCTTCCATGACCCTTAATCAACCATGTTGTCACATTCATCTGCATCGCATAAGTCGGTGTCCTCATCCCCTGCTTTTCTCTTGCCTTTCTTGATGACTTCTGGTTCTTTACCGTAATTGAAATTATGACCTTGTAATCGCCTAGACACATCTGACCCTGTCAAAATTTCAGGCGCATGTCCCCACTCCCACAACCCATCAAATGTTGAAGTTTCTGACCTGAATATGTGTGTCATGCAACCATCTCCGATGACCCATGTAACAAAATTTTCTACCATTATATAACCATTTTGAAACAGTTTGATCAGCATAATAAGGACATGCATAACGCCCTTTGGTACCATAACCGAATAAATTTGCATATGCAGAAAAATCATTAATTGTCCAAGTCAATGCAACCCGGAGACGAAACGTTTCTTTAGCTGTTGCATCATAGGTTGGAACACCCTCCCATAATTTTTTAAGCTCATCTATTAATGGTTGAAGGTACACATCTATATCATTTCCTGAACTTTTTGGTCCATGAATTATCATTGACATCATAAACGATGAAGGTTTCATACATTTTTAAGGGGGCAAATTGTACGGAATTAACACAACGGGCCATATGCTATATGTATTGCTCATTTGCTTGAATGTGTTAAAATCATCACTGGCTAATCCAAGTCTCACACTGCGAGGATCTTCAGCAAAATTAGGATATCTTTCATCAAACTTTTTTCAAGATTGAGAATCAGCCGGGTGTCTGAGAATCCCGTCATTCTTGCGACATTCTGCATGCCATCTCATACCCGAAGAAGTTTTAAATGATATAAACATTCTTTGCACCCTAGGAATAAGAGGAAAATATCGCAAAATTTTTGCAGGCCTCTTTTTCCTACTTGTTTTAACTGAGTCATCAGCTTCTTGGCCTTCATTTGGTTTTCCTTTCCATTTTGACGTTCCGCATATTTCACAATTTTGTAGTCTTACCTTCTCCCCCCTGAAGAGCATACAATAAAATGGACAAGCTAAAATCTTCTCATACCCTAAATCAAAAGACTTCATAAAATTTTTGGTAGCATGGGATGATTCTGGAATACAGATTTCGAAAAATGCTTCATTCAACAATTGAAGTAGCATGTTGAAGGACTTAGCAGACTACCCGTTTAAAGTTTTGATCTGAAATAATCTAACAATGAATGCAAATTTCGTAAATTTTGAGCAATCACGGTACAAAGGTGTACTAGCATCTTCCATTAACTTAGTAAAGGCTTCATATTCTTTATTGAATTCAGAATCTTGTCTTTCCTCTTCCAATCCTCCACTAATGTCTACTGTTACTGTTGGCTCATTATGGACTTGTGTAGTTGGACTATTGCAGTGTGTTGGATTGTTACGAATTCCAAATGCATCTCGCAATAAATCTTGCATCTCATCGGCCACATTTAAGTCGTCATTTGATATGGGCTTGTCTTCATCTTCTAACACACCCGGTTCAACGGGAATTGCCTGGGCATGCTCTCCATGGCAAAACCATTGTGTGTACCTTTGGAGAAAACCATTGATCACCAAATGTGTTTCATCTTCGACGTTTATCTTCAGATGACAGTTAGTACACCGTCGGCATTGATAAAGAATCAAATTTGGATCACTAGAATTTTTCTTGGCGAAAATAATGAAATCTTTAACGCCGTCCCGATACTCCTTTGATAATCATGACTTGCTCATCCAGCTTTTATCCATTTCAACAATATCACTAAATCTGAAATTAAAATTTCATATATTAAAATATTAATAGTATCTACCTTACTAAGTTGATTGCCCATGAATAGTGTGAAATATTTATTATTACACCTATGAATGGTGGAGTGTCATTTGTAATGTTAATATGCATATGTTATAATTTGTCAATTAATTTATAAGGTGATATATTTCCATTCTTCATGACTGAAGTTACATGCATGTTGTACAATGTTATGAAGGTCCAAATTTTATTTTAGGATAGTTTTGAAATTTTGGGACTAGTTTGTAACGTGTTGTCTCTATGAATAATTTCTCTTGGTTAACTTTATACTATATGCGTTAACAGTTGTTGGTTTATACTTGGTTTTGGTATTTCTCATAGTTGAAGGAATGATACATTTAGCTAGAAGCTCGTATGAGTTTTATATTTACAGGTTTGTGAGCTTGATATCATGATTGATTGCTGATTTGTTATTGGCTAATCAATTTGTTGATTTTGATGTCTATGTTTATATTCAAATTCAGCGTCTTGTATAGTCGGTGACTAAAGTGACTTCTATTCAATTATGTGTATTTACATTATTGGTTGGTTTTTTTCCGAGCTACTCATACTAAAAAATTCTGTTTATACAGAAAGCTGAAATGAAGCAGCGGTGTGGGGAATTTGATCGGAGAGGTTGCAGGATTGTGCCTATACCTTAAAGAAATATGTTACAGAACAGTTATATTCACATTTGTTTCTATTCAGATGGAAATCCAAGTCTGAATGTGTGTAGGATTTTTTCTCTTATTTCCAAAATATAAAGTGTCATTCTATTACAAAAGGCACAGTCAATATCAAGCCATTATATAGTGTACTTATATTTTGTTCCAATTGTGAATAGTTTAGGACTCGGGTTTGTAGCTATTAGCTGGGGGTGCATCAACCTGAGCTAAGGTATCACACTACAAGATTATTGAAGACAAAACGTATGACCGTACATGAGTTTGTACAATGGCTTTAATTATCCAATCCAAAGTCAACCAAAGCCTAGTTGTTTATGCATACATATCAACACAAATCTAATAAATTCTGGAACAAAAATTGAAACAAAAGAGCATATATTACAAGTAGAAACTACATCTTGTTCATTCATTCATTCATTAACGCAAGAAACATGCTTAATAATGATTCAAAGTTGCTCCAAGATACTTACTAATAATTCATCTAGACCTAGAAAGATACACATATATATAGACATATCTCAAATGTATACATACAGATAAACATATATATAAACATACAAATACAACAATCCCTAATTAGTCCACATTATCAAATCCCAACACATTCTCAAATCGCAAAATACTTCTAAATCACAGATTATTCAGCAAAAAATTCCAAACAATTTCATTAAAAAAAAAAATTTATTAAAAGTTGAAAATCATACTGGAGATGGGCAAGGGTGTGAGAGCTAGAGAAAGGGGGAGAATGATGGCGTGAAAGGGCGATTAGGATGCCGGAGATACGACAGCGGGGAGCACGGCAGAGGAGACGAGCGGGGGGCGCACGGCGGAGGACACGAGCGGGCGTTGCAAGGCGGAGGAGACGAGCGCTAGGGTTTGAGAGACGAGCGAGGAAATTTGGGTTGCAACGCGGGGATTTGGAGACGAGCGAGGAGATTTGGAGAAGAGGGGATTTGCGAGGAGATTGGGAGACGAGGGGATTTGGGCGCTAGGGTTTTCTTTCGCGCGCTCGTAAACAGGAGAGAGAGAGGCGAAAGAGAAAGAAAGATATTAGCGTTGGTTATTGGAAAGGAATTAAGGTAATTAGAGAGATTCCCCGGTGCCTCTTATACAACGCCGCGGAACATACGCCAACCCTGGCGCTTTCTATAAAACGCCGGGGAATTAAGTCTGTTTTTTTGCTTCCAATTAATAACTTCATTCGCCCCCGGCGTTTATTGAAAGCGCCGGGGTAAAAACGCCACTGTAGGATAATTTAGTTGTAGTGAACCCTAAAGTTTTCATTGTCCGTCTAATTTTTGTATTCCCTATTGCCGGAACTGATGGTAGGTTTTTATTAGTAACTAGCCTTAAATTTCTTCTTTTTTTTCTTTCACAAATTTAACTATCTAGATTTGATGGAGATGTAAACTTTGGGTAGTTTTTTTAAATTTTGTGGCAGTTAAAATTACAAAACAAATTAAGGTAGTTTTTGCTCTTTGGTGAAACTTTTGAGTAGTTTTTTTTTGCAATTTACCCTTTTTACATTTATGTGCCATGCATGCACCAAAGCTATGATGACTGCATTACGTATAAACCTGATATTCTTGGGAACTACAATTTTGACTCCCATGATCACTTACTATATACCTGGTGGATTTCATGGGTCCTCATGTATGACAAATCAGTCACCATATCCCAAGTATTCATAGCCGATGCAATCATAGAATTTTATCAAAAATAAGATCATTGGTCATAATAATCCTGTTCCCCAGAATTAAACAAATTACTAAAAAGAATGTTGTTGTTCTGGGAAACACAGTTCTTATGCAAACTGCCAAAGAAGTAATTTCAGAATGGTCATTTGGTGTGAGGGCCGAACTTATATTATTCAAACTGGATATGTTTTACCAAATAAGTTAATCTGCCGGCCGGGAAGATTCTATTATCCTGAATATTCTATGCTGAGACGATTTAACAAGAGACTGTTATTGAGATATGGTTCGACATCTTATCACTTTGGATCCATCGATGGGTGAAACTGAAAGAGATGGCCATCTCCATATCTTTTTGACATGTAATGTACTACCGAGATTAGAGAGGAATGGCATGGGCTTGTTCCATTTTCTTAGCAAGAGAATCAATGTTTCGGATAATCTTAAAGTGTTGAATGGAAAATTTTCTGGGGATAAGAATGAATGTTTTGTATATATTATCCAAGAACTGTAGAATGTCTTAAATGTCTTGTGTTCCTATTAGTCATGGAATTGGAAAAATGATTTGAAAAGAACTTGCCTATATACAACAAATAGATTGAGACAATTTATAGAGATGTTTGGAATTACGCTAAGTTTATATTTCACTGTGATAAAGATTATGCTTTGGATTTGACTCATGAATGGCGGAAGTATTATACATTTAAGTATTGCTAGAAGGGGTAGACTAGGGTTTGATTTGAATGACTGCTGAAGATATTGTTGGATATATAGGTTTTTTTTTTTTTTTTTTTTGGATATATAGGTATATTCGAATAATATTATGTATAATATTATTCTATGGGTAATACGTGTGTTACATGTACTAATTGTATGGATATCGGAACACGGGTTGAGTGGGTTTAGAACCCAGTATCCAAACCAGTATTTATAACCAGTATTTATAGAAAAAATACTGGCTTGTAATAGTAATCTAGGTATTACAATCTTGATATTTAGGTTAAATATCTCAAACACCTTAGTCTAGGATATTAACCCTAATTTCTTCTATTATTATCTCTCATAATCTATCTAACAGATATTGCTTCAGTTATGGGAATAATTGATAATCTCTGAAAGCATAGGAAGACTGAAGATGATGGATATGTGGCAGGTAATCAATACTTGGCAGTTGGCATCTAAGGCTATGGTATCGTTATATCAGACTTTACTATTGAAGATGTGTATACAGGAGGCAAAACACTGGATGGCCTCATCTAGCCATCTAGATGGGCATGAACAGTACAATTTCAAAACCACATGAAAGAAAAAAGGCCATTGTCCCAAACGGACTCTTTTAAGGTCTTCTGCATGAATCCTTAGTCCCTCCTGCACAAACTGTAAATTGATTAGTTCCCATTTTGCTCTATTAGTGCCCCATCTCCTCTTTGACAAGTACAGTAAGTAAATGTAGACCTCATCATGTATGTAAGGAAAAAATTCTACGACGTTCAAAGTAACAATGCAATCTGTTTATGTAGGGTACCTGTCGCCTTCCAGTTAACTAACCAAGTTTAAATTGTTGACTGTCCAAAATTCAAATAGAAGGGCCAATAATTGCACTCTCTAGGGCTTTAATTCCAGCATCGAAGCATAATTAATTAGTGGTTGTGTGTTTTGTTTCAGTATGAAGCTCTACTCAAATTTGACTGGAGGCCTTTTCCAAATGAAAATTTTCTTTCTTGGGAGAGTATAATTGCATTGTTTAAGCCAACGTATCGTTGTATCTTAAAATCTGACGTTTTATACGTGTCCACTTGCTTGCAGTTTGGCCTTTGTTTAGTTGCCCGAGAAATTGGGATTGTCTCAATTTCTCCCAACATACCTTGCTACCTATTTACACGACAGCCCATCACCCATAGTTCTCTATAAAAACCTCTTGCCTCGCACATTCCATCTTCATTCCTTACATTCTTTGCTTATTTGTTCTAACCACTCTTACTCTCTGTTCTTCTTCATCATCTTATCCAATCTACTTCAAATGGAAATCACTGGGTTTGGTGGCTCTCAATTCCCTCCAGGATTCCGATTTTATCCCACAGACCAGGAACTCATCATTCACTACATGAGAAACAAAGTAACTTCTTCGCAGTCCCCAATAACCTCTATAATTGCTGATGTCGACATATATAAGTTTGATCCCTGGGAACTTCCAGGTAGTTTATTCTTCTCTCTCTTCTGCCAAACATCGCCATTTCATTACTTTGTTGTCCAAAATCCTCCATATAAGTTATAATTTTCAGATAATCATGCCATTTTATATATATTTTAAAACAATTGCTTGGATATGAAGAATTTTTTTTTTTTTTTTGAGACACAGATTGGAGCTTCATAAGCCAATCAATTCTATAGGAAAAATACTTCTGAGTTTTAAGTTTCTGATAGACTAGACATAAAAAATATTTTGGGATTCACTATCAGTTAGTGTCATGTTCTGGTTGGAAGGGTCTGCAATATGTTGTTCATGACTGATAAAACTAAGATCGCTATATATTACATGAATAAGTAAAACTATAGTAAGCTTGACTAAGCTTGATTAAATCAAAGGAAAACCCCAAAAAAGATACCGTAAGCCATGATATCATATGTACTTTGGCCTAGTTTAATCCTTACAGCTAATTTTGATTATTTCTCTTTATTGAATAACATGTTGTATTCAATGATCAGACAAGGCCTGTTTTGGAGAAGGTGAATGGTTCTTCTTCAGTCCACGTGATCGGAAATATCCAAACGGGTCACGACCCAATAGGGCGGCAGCATCGGGGTACTGGAAGGCGACAGGTACCGACAAGCCAATCCTCACAGCTGGTGGTTCCCAGTGCCTCGGTGTGAAGAAGTCACTGGTCTTTTACAAAGGACGGCCACCAAAGGGAATCAAGACTGATTGGATCATGCACGAGTACCGCCTCCTTGAAGAACCTAACTGCTCTACATCTGTTCAAAAACAAATGCATTCTATGCGTGTAAGACTCAACTGCCTCTCCTAACTTTCCTTTTTCCCCCCTTACCAGCTTTAAGTGCTTGCTTGTTACTTGCTTGTATTTACTTGTTCTATTTGCTCGTTTCAGTTGGATGACTGGGTTCTTTGTCGAGTTCGACATAAAGGAAGTATCCCCGCATCTGAGAGTCAAGACTTCCCTAATCCTTCCACCAATCTGAACACAAAGCAGCAGCAAGAACCTAGTGAAAAGAATACCAACATGTGCGATTGGATTGGTGACTACAATGAGTTTGAGTATTTATTCAATCCCGGAGCTGAGGGTAGTCGGAGTGGATATCAGACTTCCAGCTCGGATGATGGAAAATCCCCAGGCCTCAACGAAATGAATTTTAATGGATGTGCTAATAATCGGGGCCCACCACCGTCGCCACCGCCGCCACCACCAGACATGGTTTCCTCAATGCTCAACTCAGTCAAAAGAACACTCTCGGTTGGAACGCTGGACGAGCTCATGTTGATGCACCCATGCAAGAAGATCAATTACTGCAGTAGTAGTGTTTATGACCAGTTTTCACCAAGCCAGTCATTTTCTATTGATCAAGCATTTCCTGAATTTACGGAGTATTTGATATAATTTTTCTTATATATAAGTAAGTTCTTGTTCTAGACAGAGAGAGTGATTTGTAAGATAACTCCACATATAAAAGCTAGGAAATGTAATGAGACAAGAAAGAGATACAGTTTATGTATTTATGGTAAAAGAATTAATTTAAGTTATTAGTTGTGAATTATTCCTGGAAATATCCGAAGTTAGGGAAACTGAGGATCTTGTTGAGTTTTCGACACAATTAACACAAACCACTAATCAAAACTAGATCGCACCAATCACACAAAGCACACATGAATTGTCCCGGTTGAGCCTTTCGCCTTAATCCGGGGGAGAAAGAACCGAAATGTTATTTCAACTAGAGAAGATACATAAATATTACAATTCTCACAACGACCTTCTCTCAAGCCTAAATGGAACTTGATTGCTTCTTACAATGGAGAAACTCTCTCACCCTCTCAGATGAAGTACTATCTTCTTCTATTTGGCACTCAATAGAATCATATCGTTCTAGGAGCCGTTTACATTGTATTTATAGATTTAGAGAAAACTTAATTTAGATATCTTGATACAATAGCCATCTGATGTATACTAAAGAGATAAACATACAATTAGAGTCGTACGATCTAATCAGAAGGAGAAGTGAGCTTCAATCGAATCAACAATTCCGCACCCAAAAAATCAATCAGCGCCGCGGAATGTCAACCACACAGTTGCAGTCGACCGCAACTCCCAGACCATCGACCTGAGAAGGTGACAGTCGACCGCACGGTCGACTGTCCCTTTCTCTGTTGGCTACTACTGCTGCTTACTGTTTCTCTTTCTCTTCGATCATTCGCTTCGAACCCCTATACTTGTATCATCATCTTCTCTTCACACCGAATAAGTATGCAAGACATAAAACCCAACAATCTCCACATTGGATTGTATACTCATGAATACATACCTGTGTGATTTAAAACTCTTCTAGACCTTTCTTCTCCGCTTTGTAAACAACACATTTCTATGGCTTCTTCTGCAGGTTGAGCAAACTTTCACCAGTTTTCCTCCAGCTGTGTGCCCTCCTCAAGGGCACACCTCTGTAGATGTAATCATGGAGGTGCCACCCTCCACATGAACTCCACCTACTTTAAGGCTCTCTCCACCTTCCAACAGTATTCGAACGTGCAGTCTCAATTCGGTAATTCTAGTGACGGGTTTAGATGATGTTTTACAAACAATAGACTTCCATACACTCGGCAGAGTTTTCCTGCTCCCACAAAGCTGGTAGAGATTGTGCTGACCCTGCCCAATTCTCCTCTTACCCTTCATTATCTTACGAAGACTATCCCAAACTGTCAAAACTCTACCTCGAGCTGTGTACCTGCAGCCACGAGCATCAAAATTCCACAAGGATATCAAATTCTGCTGCATCGAAGGAATATGCATGACATTTTCTAGTGTGAACCTTTTACCATCTGGCGTCTCCAATTCAACTGTTCCCTCACTTACTACTTCACAAATCTCATCACTCTCTGTTCTCACCTACGACCTGTTGACGACTTGTAAGTAGAAAACATCTCCCGCTCGGAGCAAATATGAGAAGAACTTCACGAATCAAGATACCAACTTGAATTAACATCTGAAGAACTTGAAACAAGAAGACAATAGTCATTATTATTACCTGAATCAGTTGCACTGACTATATGGGCTTGTTCCCCTTCTTTAGTAGCACTCTTCTGAATCAATCACTTGCGACAGTCTCTCTTGTAATGTCCAACTCCTCTATAATAGTGGCAATGAATCTTACCCTTGTGTGCTGCATCCCTTCCAATTAAAGTATCACCATCCACTGCAAATCACCCTGTAGAAATAGACCCTCCTTTATAAGTCTCCTTTCTTAGTTCATCTTCCTTAAGACCCTTAATCACCCCGGATACTGTAAGTGTCTCCTTGGATGACTTCATGTGTAACATGGTAGTTATCAAGTGATATAAAGAATTTGGCAGTGAATATATCAATTTGAAAGCTATATCCTCTTCGCTAAGTTCATCAACATTAATCGCCTTCAGTTTAGATATTACTTTATTGAACTCCACAATATGATCTTGAAGATGGGTACCTTCCTTTATTGAGAACCTAAACAGCTTCCTCTTCCAATACATCCGATCTAGCAACGACGATCCTGACTAGTCAGATTTGAGTCTCGCCCACAGACTCGCCGCATTTGTCTCTTCAAGAATATTACACTTGACTTCATCCGCCAATTGCAAAAACTCAAAGCCTTAAAACAAATCTCATCACGCTTCTCCTGCTTCATGTCGGTTGGTTTCTTCTCTTCTAGGGCAAGGTGCAAGTCCTTTTGAACCAAAACATCATACATGTCCACCTTCCATAGATTGAAGTTAATCTTACTATCAAATTGCTTGATCGTTGTCTTTTGATCTGCCATCTCCTCCAAGAAACTCGAACAAACTCACGAACCTGATTGCTCTGATACCACTTGTTAGGGAAACTGAGGATATTGTTGAGTCTTCCATACAATCAACACAAACCACCAGGCAAAACTAGATCACACAAATCACACAAAGCACACAAGAATTGTCCCGGTTGGGGCTTTCACCTTAATCTGGGGGAGGAAGAACCGAGATGTTATTTCAACTAGAGAAGATACAAGAATATTACAATTCTCACCACGACCCTCTCTCAAGCCTAACTGGAACTTGGTTACTGCTTACAAAGGAGAAACTCTCTCACCCTCTTAGATGAAGTACTCTCTTCTTCTATTTGGCACTCAATAGAATCATATCGTTCTAGGAGCCTTTTACATTGTATTTATAGATCTAGAAAAATTCTAATTTAGATATCTTGATACAATATACATCCAATGTATACTGAAGAGATAAACATACAATTAGAGCCGTATGATCTAATCATAAGAAGAAGTGGGCTTTAATCGAATTAACAAACCTGCACCCAAAAAATCCATCAACTCTCAGACCATCGACCCGAGAAGGTGACAGTCGACCGCACCTTTCTCTGTTGGCTACAACTGTTGCTGACTGTTTCTCCTTCTCTTCAATCCTTCGCTTCAAACCCTCTACTTGTATCACTATCTTCTCGTCACACCGAATAAGTATGCAAGACATAAAATCCAACGTGTGAAGCCTATTTGGTTCAGCCTACTGGGAACAAGACAAGCAGTTTTGTTTCATCTGGCCTAATTATATTTTATGTACAGGGAAAGGATTAAATTATTATTTCTCTCACCTTCTACAATTCACTGCACTACATATATATCTCTATTATAAGCACATGGTTTACCTGTATGTGATTAAACTAATATTCAAATATTTAAGTACTCCTCAAGTTGGAGTATAAATATCATGCATGCTCAACTTGTCACAAATAAATTGAATTCTAGCACATGTCAATGACTTTGTAAGAATACCGACTAGCTGATGACTGGTGTGCACATGATGTATCTCAATCTACCTAGGCTCCTCCTTAATCCCAACAGCCTTATTGCGAACTACTTGACAATCAACCTCAGTGTTCTTCGTTCGTTCATGAAAGACATGATTTGATGTAATATAGAGTGCAGCCTGATTATCACAATATTACTTTATAATGCTAGATTGTACTACTCCCAATTCACCAAGAAGTCTGCTTACCCATAGAAGCTCACAAGTAATATTAGCTAGATCTCTACACTCTGATTCTGCACTTGATCTTGACACCAACGGCTAGTTCTCACTTTTCCAAGACACCAAATTTCCGCTTATATACACACATAGAAGTTGGGCATTGTGCCAAATCTGCATCAGCGAATCCAGTTAGTCGACAATGTCCTTCATCTATGTAAATCAAACCTCGACTTGGCGCACTTCTCAACTACTGAAGAAATCTACACACTACATTCCAATGAGTAGTACAAGGAGCTGTCACAAACTGACTGACTATGCTAACAGAATATGCAATATCAGGAGTAATTGTAAGATATTCTAGCCTGCAAACTAACCTTCTATATCTGCTTGGGTCTTTCAACATTTCACCCTGATTTAGTAGTAACTTTGAAAGATGTAGGGCACTCCAACATTCTGCATTCAGTCAAAATATCCAACACACACTTCATCTGTGTGAGACAAATGTCCTGTGTAGATCTAGCTACCTCGATTCCAACAAAATATTTCAACTGCCCCAAGTTCTTGGTCTGAAATTGTTGTTGAAGACCCTTAGATACCAATTGCATCATCTTCTGTGATTACAATATCATCAACATATACAATTAGTAATTTCACTTAGCCTCCTTGTGCTGATAGAAAACTGAGTGGTCACTGTGGCTACACAGTCCAAACTTTCTCACCACAACTACAAATTTGCCAAACCATGTCCTTGGAGGCTGCTTAAGACCATATAAAGATCATTTCGAAGGACAAATTTTATTTCCTTCTTTAACAAAACTAAGGTGCTGCTCCATGTAAATTGCATCCTCGAGAACACCATTAAGAAAGACACTCTTGATATCAAATTGATACAAAGTCAATGATAGTGAGCTACCAAAGAAATTAAAATACGAACTAGAGTCATCTTTGGCATTGGAGAAAAAGTTTCATCATAATCTATCACATACTGTTAAGAATAACCTTTAGCAACAAGTATTTCCTTTTAATAGGACCAACAAACCATCAGGATGAACTTTAACAGTATACACCCACTTACAACCAACCCCACAATGAACCGGATCCCAAGTACCATTTTCCTTAAGAGTAGTCATCTCTTCCCACATAGCCTGGCTCCAACCACGGTGTGATAGTGCTTCTGATAATGACTTGGGAATATGGTAAGTGTCCAAAGTAAAGATGAAGGCAGAATGGGCAGACGACAAGTGATCATATGAAATAAGACTGTATAAAGGATGTGCAGTGAACCAGTCCCTTTTGCGCATGGCGATGGGAAGATCAAGATCGCCAGTGAGGAGAGTCATAGGTGTCGGTATGGTGGATGTTGTTGGTTCCTAAGTATATCACAGAGTAAATATGCAGCAGAAATAAATTAAAAATTTCGAAACCTAGTCATGGATCCATGCAAAAACCATAACACGTGTTAGGAGCTTTTACCTCAACGATGGAAAGACTGTCTCCACAATCTGTCAATCACAAGCATTGCAACATTGCGGTGCCTCTACGATATCCACACGAACGAACAACGAAATCGGGCTCTCGCTCACGCCGTAGTGCTAGCTGCGGGAAGGGGACTCTCTCTCTCTCTCTCTCTCTCTCTCTCTCTCTCGCTCTCTCGCTTTTACTATTTGTGACAGCTAAGGTATATATATATATATATATATATATATATATATATATATATATATATATATATATATATATATATATATATATATATATATATATCAAGAAATTCATCCTAAGAGAGTAGTGAGGCTACCGTGCTCACAATCTAAGCTAGGTCAGATTCATGTGTGGGCCTTCTAATTTTGGTTGTCCCATTTAATCTAATTAATTGTCCAACTAATATTGGAAGTCCAAGTCTTACTTGGATTCCCAATTAAATTCATCTTATGAATTTAAAACCCAATTTCGATCTATTCTGAATGTGTACCCCTGTAGGTTCTGATTATGTTAACAGTAATACTAAAATTCTATTTTATTGTTATAAATAATCAGTAGCATCTAGTAATACATCACTGCTACTCAAGTAACAGGAATACCAGTGATTCGACATAACCTATCCGTGACCAATGTTACCATGTAGTCTAGTCATTTTATCCAGATATCTTAATTGACTCCATGGCACAGAGCGTGTCATCCTTGTATAGCTCAATCTTTGGTTTCTTGATGTCCAAGTAGACTTATTAAAACAAATGAGATCAATATCTCATATCGACTCATTTGAGCATGACCATGTATTTTGTAGTGTCACTCAATTAAGGGGCCGGAAGATATCGTTCCTGTTATCTAAAAGGAACAAATCCTACCTAAGTCGTTCACATCCCTCTACATGATTCATAGTATGTCCAATAGCCGACTTTGTAATCACCTTATCACAGGCAACGTTTGATGGTATTAAACAATATAACTTCTCATGTAGGGAACCGTAGTGATTTCAAGTTAAAGGACCATATACACCATGGTCACTATGAGAATTGCTCATGACACTCACGTAACGATCCATGCAGCGTTCTCATGGTGGGTCAGTTCGATATATTATTAATTTAATATGTACCCATGTGAAGACTTAATATCTCATATCCATGACCCGTGAGATATGGTCATTAGTCTACGCACATACTAGTCTATATGTATTATTGTTTTCTTAATTCACAATAATACTTGACTATGAAAATTTAAGAATAATGTTCTGATTTCAACTAATAGGATCTCACAATTAAGTCAAGCACTTGATTTTCCATGGTATTAAACCTACTATTCTAAGAACTTTTTTATGTTCATTTAATCACAATAAACAACACAATAAATAAAATGCCTCGTATATGAAATAAATGTCGCGATATAATGTAAACTAGCAAGGTTAATATAAGGCTGGCCTCTAGGGCATACACACCAATATATGTTACAGGAGGGGTAGATGCAGACTCAACAATATGGCCCAACATAGGCTCTGAGAATGATATTTCAGTAGCTGGGGGCAAGGGAACAATGGGCACAATAGCGCTGACTGAATCGCAAGCAGTATTGGATGTTGTTTGTATACATTAGTTGTTGCAGGCCTTATCGGTAATGGTGAGTGTGGTTTCACAGAATCAAGAAAAGTAGAGACCGTACGAACAGAGTAGGTAAGGAATTCATAATCACTCTCTTCGGATGGAAGTAGTGTTACCGAAGTCAGATAAGAAGGAGTAGGAAAATAAGATCGAGATTCAGAAAAGGTGACATTAGCAGAATTAAAGTAACTACACAACTCTGGACTATAACATCAATAACCTTTCTGGAAATGTGAATACCCTAGAAAATAACACCGAACATAACAAGAATCTAGCTTAGAGCGACCAGGATGATGATCATGAACAGAACACACAGCCAAAATTTTTGGGAGGGAGTAGAAACAGATCAGTAAATAGAAATAAAATGGAGAATGCTATCTGACTATCTAACACGGATGTGGGCATGCAGTTGATAAGATGACATGATGTAAGGACCACATTCCCCCATAAATCTTGAGGAACTTATCTATGAAGGAGCATGGTCCTTGCAACCTCCAACAAATAACAGTTCTTGTGTTCTGCAACACAGTTTTGTTGAAGAGTGCAAGGAAAAGAATTCTCATGAAGAATACCACATAAAACTACTAAACTTAGACGTAAAATACTTTGGCATTATCATACGCAAGATTTGAACAGAAATATCAAACTGAGTTCTTACCTCAGCGCAAAATAATTTAAAAATAGAGAAAACTTCATACCGATACTTTATCAAATATAACCAAGTTGCTCAAGGGTAGTCATCAACAAAGGTAACAAAATACCTAAAACCACCAAATTGAGACTTGACATGATAGGGTCCCCAAACATCAGAATGAACTAAGTTGCAAGGTCGACTCGATCGTTTGTTAATTCTAGGATGGTAAGGCACAGGCAAGTGTTTACCTAATTGTCATGACTCACAAGATAACTCCTTATGAGAAGATAATTCATGTCTCAACTTCTTTAAATTCTGTAAAGACGGATGTCCTAATTGATAATGAAATCAAACGGCATGAACCACTCAAGCATCCAGTTGAGGTAGGAACATTGTCAAGTTGATAGATGCCATCAAACACATGGCCTGTGCCAATTATTTTCCCCATTCAAAGCTCCTAAAACACACATTGATCATGATAGAAGGTAACAAAACAATTCAATATTTTAGTAAGTTTGCTAACGGATATCAAGTTAAATGGAAATTTTGGCATATGAAGCACAAAACTAAGTGGTAAAGTGGAAATAAAGTTTACATGTCCGACCCCCCAACTAGGGAGGTAGACCATCAGCAATTCTAATAGGTGGATGAAATAACCTACTAACAGAGGACAATATATATGGATTCCCAGACATATGATCAGAAGCACATGTATTTATTACCCATGGTGTCACAGATGAAGCGGTTAAGCATGTGGTACCTGATATTGCTAATGTAACAGAAGAGGAACTCAGTTATGGGGAAGCACAATAGTGTTGGAGAAATTGAATCCCGTCCTCATTTAACTGGGTGCTAACTCGGGAAGCACAATAGTGCTAGAAACTAAATCTCGTTCTCATTTAACTGGATTGTAAATGAACTGCGGGGTATCATGATTTGATGGTTGGAATTGTAGTAGAAGTATACTAGTCGTAGTTAGAGTTGAGGATTCAAATTAGATTTTGAAGAGGCAAAAATTCAGAACAACATCAAAACAAAAGTAGAAACTCAAATTGGATTGATCGGTTGTGTCATGTCAAAGCCATTATAACCCCCCTGTGCTCCTCTGTAATAATAAGAGTTCTAAATCTCTCTTTCCTCTTTGCCCCAAATCAAGAAACCAAACAAACCCACTTCACAACTCTTCTTTTTCTTCTGTCTTCAATCCCCATAATCCCACTTTGCAAGGATTTGATAGGATGGATTCGAGCTAGCTGGAGTTCGACTACTTGTTCAAGTTGTATATGATTAGGGATTCTAGTGTGGGGAATGTTGGGAGTGTTGCATACTATGTGTTCGATAAGAAGAAGATGATAAAGTGAGAAGAGGTCAAAGCATTGGTGTAAGAAGAAACAGTAGCAACAACTTCAAGTCAGAAGCATTTGATAGTGGATTGTCCAAATGGAGAGTTGACTGCCAGAGCTCTCTGACTTGCATTGGATCTTTGCGGTCGACGACTATAGGGGTGCAATCGACCGTCGATGGCTGAGGGCAGCAATAGGTTGGGTCTGGGTGATCTAATTGTAGTCATCTTCTACTCCAAGTTAGATCGTCTGGCTCCTATCGTGTGTCTCTTTATTCAGCATATATCGGGGGGCTAATATATTAAGACTACAACCTAGAGTTTCTCCAGATCTCTATATATTATTGTATAACCTCTTTTGAGAGATAAGAGAAATAGTACTTCAGTGTAAAAAAACATCTGAGAGAGTTCTACATTGTAAATAGTTGATTATTTTCTAGTGAGGCTTGAAACTTGCTTCTAGAAGAAAGATAGAGGTAAGGTTGGTTCTTCATTTTACGATGCCAGTACTTTCGAAAAAGGCTATTTAGCTCTTGTGCCAGAGGGACTTCGCCCCTAGATATAATCTTAGTGCGAGTGTAATACTTTGTATCTTCTCTAGGTGAATAATATTTTCCTTATTTTTCCCGGAATTAGGCATAGCCAGACTGGCACATATTATTGTGTGCTTTGTGTGCTTGGTTTGATCTACTTTTTTGATTGTTCGTAATTGGATCTATTGTTGCTAAACTGAGCACTGAATTCCTAACAATTTGTATCAGAGCTTCTGCAAATCCTAACATTGAATCAGAGCATCAGGTTAGAAATCTTTCGCAGTTTAGGAGTTGCTCAAGTTTTCTTGGAGAAGATGACATGTCCGAGTTCTACGAAAATCAAGCAAGGGAAACCATCTGACATAAAGCATAAGATTCGGCTGAAGAATTTTTCGTCAAAAGCCCTTGATTTAATTCAGATGTTTTCAGCGAACAAAGTCAGGTGTAAAAGCGCAGCGCGTCTATGGGCAAGACTCATAACTGACTATGCGGAATTGCTATTACAAGAGCTGATGTACTCGAAGAGAGAACTGTTCAGCTACTCAATGAAGGAAAGTATTGTTCTTCAAGATCATTTAGGGGAATCCAATTCAGGGTCATCTGAATTGAGTGCGTCGAATGCAGATGATCTTACATCTTTCATCTTGATAAATTCAGTTTCATAGCCATATAAGCATCTGATAACCACCATAATAGATGGAAAGTCTACCAAGGAGAAATTTTCGGTAGTAAAGGTGATTGAGTGTTTGGAGGAGGATGGACTTAGGAGGGGGACTCAGAGATTGACATCTACTTCTATGAGTTACATCGGGGTGGATGGTATTTCAAGTGGAAGAGAAAATGCAAGTAAGGGAAGGATATGTTGCCACCATTGCAATATGATTGGGCATTACAAGAGGGATTGTTGAAAGTTACTGAATAGTGAGAGCGCCAACATTGCTAGTGTTGCTAATGTCGTTGAATCAGGTGATACTTTAGATTGTGCTATTGTTTCAAATTTTATAGATGTGTATACAGGCTAGTTTCTATATTCAAGAAGTTCTTTTCATATATGCTCCGAGAGAAGGATGTTTTCTACATACAAGTTCACAGGAGATATGGACAGGGAAGAAGCCATCAATACTGAATAGTTTTAGTCATTTATTTAATGGAAAGTACGATACAAGTTCAGTGATAGTGCTGGAAAAGTCAGATGCTATACACATGGGTTGGAAAGTCTCTCCTTTTTGTCCTTTACATGACAATTGACGAACTTGGTACATAGGAGAAATATTAGGCCCAAATGTTGTGTAAGAACGGTGGTTTGTGAGTTTTGTGAAGTAGTGTGTGCGTGAATAGTCGAGTTGGAGGCTCCAGGCCAAAAAGAGTACACACTAAAGAATTTCATGCATATTTCTTTGTTGAAACAGAACCAAATATCCTTGAGAACTCTTGAAGCACAGGGCTCGATGTATATAGCTCAAGGTTGAGTTCTATCAGTTTGGGAAGGTCATCGTAAGAAGATGAAGGGAAGGAGGGGTGTCTTGCACAACCTCTACAAGCTTTATGGGATCGAGAAATCTTGGCCAAGTGTTTATGTAACTCTCTGATTCATCTGTACATATCTAACTATGATCATCTGCTATATATATCTCTTCCCTTGGATTCATTAGCATGCATTGCATTTATTTACTTAATTATTAATTCATGTTAAAGCCAGATTCTTTTATTTAAAAAAACAAAGAGAGAGGAAAACCCTGGCCAAAACAAATATTTGTAAGGAATCAGAATCAAATGTAACAACCCTATTTTGACGAATGTGTCTTGTAAATGAACCGAGTGCTACTAGTTATAACAATTGCATATTTTGGGGTAAAGCAATTGTTTTTCCTCACTAATATATACATTGTGCATGCGGATATAGGTATATATGTATATATGAATGTATGTACATGTAGAGTTGGACGTGTGAGCCCAAATGAAACCGAACAAACCCTCAACACTTGAACCAAACAAAGTGGGTCAAGCCCAACTTGGAATGGAGGCCGGCACTTTGTGGAGGGAAAAAGAGTGAGGGTTTGAGATTAGGGTTAGGGTTTGAACACAAAACATCATCATTTGTTTTGTAAGAAGCCTATCACATCACCACCCAAGAGAGCCAATCTCTTGAGTGATGAGACCCTTCTCCTCTTCCCCATGAGTTGAAATCCGGCCACCCCCCCTCTCTCACTCTCTTCTCATGTTGTTAAAACCCCACACTCCTCCATTCTCTCGTACAAACTCTTACTACTCTTACTCTCTTCCTATACCTCCAAAATCCATTCCTAATACACTTAGCTACTAATTTGGGGAAAGAAGAAGAAGGGAAGCCAAGGATAAGAAGAACTAGGAGCCCGAGCAAAGGAAAAGAAGCAAGGATCTAGAAGAATCAAGAAGGAGGTCTCTCAAACAAAGAACAAGCTACTAACAAGGTGGGTGTTTCCAATCTGTTGTGTTTTGTTCTTGGATGATTGAAATGATGTTTGATGACTGAAAAAATGACATGCATGCTATAGGAATGAACTTAAACAACTCGTTTGTGTTAAGTAGTCCAAAAATCAAATTCCTATTAAATAACTGAATTTTTGCTGTCAGTCCGTAGCTCACTACATGAACTCTACTTAGTATTTTGATCTGAAATTTTTAGGGAATGATCATATAGGTGTCGTACACCTTCAGTAATTTTTAGACTTTTATGATTTTTCCTGCTATTTAAATAAAATACGAACTTGCATGCTGGTTAGAATAGAAAGAAGCAGTTTTTATGGTTACTGTTATGGAAAGAATGACTTGGATCTCACTACATGCTTCTGGGATTGAACTGAAACTTTAGTATGTTATTTTTGGATGTATCTAAGACCTATGTTTCAAATTTCATGAGATTTGGACCACTGTAGCTATGTCAATAAAATCATGCAAGATGAACTAGATTTTTAGTGAACATAACTACTGTTGATTCTGCCATGTTTTTGGATGATAACCAAAGAGGCATAACTGGAGATCTACTTGGTGGAATCCCTTGGTTTTTGACAGTGTTGTAACATCATGTGTCAGGAAGTAGATTCTAAAATTTCATGATGATCTGACACCATATGCTATTTTAATCTGATTTTACCCCATGACTGTGTTGACATGATGTTCTATTCTGAGATTCTGTACACTTGTTAAAGATGAGACCATTAGACTTTGTAAACGACCTTGTATGAAGGAACTTGAAACTAAGGAGTTTTAGTAGACACATAGAACTTTCTGGAATGACCAATAAATTCTGATTTGGACAAGTATTCGATTTTATATGATTTTTTGCAAGTGACGACAGAAACACAGTAAATCATAGAGCTCACTGGTTTGCACCATGTTCATAGAAATGAGTTTGAACTTGTATTTTAATAGCTTAGAGTTTTTGTTTGAGGTCAAGAAACTTGTTATAGATGTGAGTATGAGTTAGGACTTAAGTGACCTAAAGTTTCTTACAAGGAGTAGCTCATAGTTGCTTGTAGACCCCAAAATAGACAAACATAGTTCAACGTTTTGAAGTGAAAATTGTATAGGATATTGGGGTATGGTTGTAGACCACTTTGGGATGATATTCATGCCCATTGTGTGTTTGTACTTGTTGTCTACTTTGAGTAGAAGCATGGGGAGCGCCCGATCGCGATTCCTCAAGGGAACGGGACCGGGAATGGCTCCGTTTTGGCATAAACGCCAAGTGTGTACTTGCTATTTGGAAACTTGAATTATTGTTTTTAGAACCCTTAGAACCCCTTTTTGGGTATTTGTGGGTTAGGACTTACTCCTAGTGTAGTATACCTTGTTAGGATACATTGGTTAAGTTGAGACCCTAAGATTAAGTCTGGTTGACAAATCTAGTTGGGTAGAATGTCGCATCGAACGTGTTGGAAGGGATGACTCGTGCACCGACGTACTTGTTGTACATAGATGGATTCCATGAGTTGTGTTATTGAGCTACCACCTGTCAAGGACCGTGAAGCGTTAAGTTTAGCAGGAAGCTATTTGTTGGTCGGGCCAAGGTTGCGATCAAACTCCAAGCGTCGATGTGGTTTCGGAAATCGGTGGGGACGATTCACCATGGGTTCGTGCCGAGGCGGGTAAACCTTTGGGCCGAACGAGAGGGCTAGTTGAGTCCTAGTGTGGAATGGGTGAGATCCATTATTGATAAAGGTGACTAACCAGGGAGAGTCTACAAATGGAATTGGACTAGTTGTTCATAGCAAGCAAGTTGATCATCGAGTTAGGGATTTGGAAATGGTGGATTGATCGCCTGACTAAGAGGATGGACAATATGAGAAAATGGAAGAAAAATCAGAGTTTGGCTAAAGGGATAGCTTTGGGTAAACGGTTGATAAAACCAACATTTAATTCTTAACCTTATTCTTTAATCTGGGAGTGGGGTAGCTTTATATTTCAGTAGGATTAGATCGAGTCTTGGTTGAATGTAAGGACATGCACTAGCGAAGGTATTTTCCTGTCAGGGGAACGCATGGCGTCATCACCCCCGACCAAATCTTAGGTTCGTTTAATGCGAACAGGGACCCCGAGCTGCCCATAGATAGAGTTGGGAAGACTCTGTAAGGGCTCCGCTGTCTTGGCAAAAATTTCTTTATGATTCGTAACAACCTTTGAGGAAGTTTGGAGCGTTGACATCATCTCGACTGCAAGTTCTGTTCTAGTGTAAGGACGAGTGTAGCGGAGTTGGGGAAACCCTATATCCGCCAGGTCCTTTGTCGATCAATGTGGACAGGCAGATTAGACGATGTCCCGGACAGCTAGACTCTATCGGGAGTTGCTCTAATCCCTCGGTAATGGAGCCCTTGTGCCCATATATCGGCTTTTGGTAAGGTCCGGGGAGACGTAGATGCAACAACATACCTTCGAGTACAGTCAGGATGGCGGAAGCCGCGACTGAGACCCCGGGCATAGTGGATAAAACTAATAAATCTGGACACCACTATTGACAACAGTGACTGGTTTCCACCAGGGGCCTGCAGCCTCACCATCATGGGAATTAGAAACAGGAGAGAGCACAAGAGTAGGATGCATAACGGGAGATCGAGCTCCATTAAATTGAAGAACGTCGTTTGGTTGGGAGGTGTGTAGTATGGGATGCATATCTTTCAACCAAGCGTGCATTAGCTTTAGGAGCATGTGTGCATAGTGTGTGCATTAGATTAGGCCATGGCATGCACCGACACTTATTTGACATCACATTTTTCTTTGCATCAAATATTTGTGTTTGTTGAGATTGGAATCGTTATATTCTGGCGTAGAGAGGATGGTCGGGTATAGCATTTTGTCAGTTGTAATCAACCGACATGCCCACAACTATCTGTGCAAGACTGCCTAGTTGGGAGCACGGAAAAGCTCTAGCAGGAGAAAGCATCCAAGTGCAAGTTACTATCCAAGTTCTATTGTACATTCTTGTTGTAACAATTAATTGTAAATATTGCAATCATTGGACATTGTAATAACAATTTGATGTAATAAAAGTTTTTAATTTCCTGTGATTTTTGTTGTGTTGTGACTCATTTGAAAGAAGATCCTGGAAGAGTGCCACGAGTTCCTATGTTAGAAATTCTGGGCGCTATAGCTGGTATGAGAGCTTACTTTAAATTGTAGCCTAACACAATAGGAAATTTGACTTGGATGCCCCAGCCAGAGTCAGGGTTAGGTTTGATAGTAGGATGGTCGTAAATCATATTGTTGCACTTTTGCAACTTTTGTTTATGAACTTTTCCTATGTATGACCTAACCCCACTGCGATTATTCTTTTACTAACTTTTATGATTCAACTAGATGTCGAGGAGATAAATCTACCGCCTGATGTCCAGGAGGCAAGCATGCAGCCGGGCGTCGATAAAGGAGAGCCCACGAAGCAAGAGTCGAGGAAGAAATCGGAGGAGCCAATGGCGGTGACCTCAATGTCGAGGTGAGAATTCAACAGGATGTCCAAACATAAGGTTCACATTAACTGCAAAGGGAAGAAGGTAACCTTAGCTATACCCGAGAGACCGGAGATTGTGTTTCAAGGGAAGAAGAAAAACGGAAGTATGTTGACAGCTACAGCCGGGAGTAAAGTGCCAAAGGAAGTCAAGGGGATACCCATTGTACGAGACTTTCCACTTGTATTTTTGGAGGAGTTACCAGGATTACCCCCACCAAGAGATGTAGAGTTCAGTATCGTGATCCAGCCTGGCAGCCCACCCGTATCGAAGACGCTGTATCGTATGGCACCGGTGGAATAGAAAAAAGTCAAGAAGCAAATAAAGGAACTGCTACAGAAGGGACTTATCTGGCTAGCACTGCTCCATGGGGAGCGCTGGTACCACTGGTCAAGAAGAAGGACGGATCATGAAGGATGTGTACTGGCTATCGGGAATTGAACAAAGTCGCAGTCCAAAACAAATATCCAATTCCCAGGATCGATGACTTGTTCGACCAGCTACAAGGAGCCGCAGTATTCTCAAAGATCGATCTACGATCGGGTTACCATCAGGTTCGTGTCATGGAGGAAGGCATACCAAAGATAGCTTTTAGGACATGGCATGGACACTTGTTCGACCGCAAATATCCAATTCACACTAATGCTCCACCCATTTTCATGGATTTGATGAATCGAGTCCTACGGCCATTCATCGACTCATTTGTGGTGGTCTTCATAGACAACATTTTTGGTGTACTCCAAGATTGAGGAAGATCATGTCGAGCATTTGTCTGTAGTTCTAAGTAAGCTTCAAGAGCAAGAGTTGTATGCGAAGCTTTCCAAGTGTGAATTCTGGAATTCGGAAGTAGCTTTCCTCGGCCATGTCCTTTCTATGGAGGGAGTGGCCACTAACCCACAGAAGATAGAGGTAGTGAAGGATTGGCCTCAGCCAAGGACAGTGAAGTAAGTTAGGAGCTTTTTGGGTTTGACCGGGTACTACAGGAAGTTCATTCAGGATTATGCCAAGATTGCAGTACCACTCACAGCTTTGACCAGGAAGGACAAGAATTTTTAATGGACTAACAAGTGTGAAGCCTGTTTCCAGGAGCTGAAGGACAGACTAATATCGGCATCGGTTTTGGTCTTACCTCAACCAGATAAAGGGTATGTGATCTATAGTGATGCATCTCATTTGGGCTTCAGATGTGTTCTGATGCAAGAAGGGAAAGTCATTGCCTATGGATCAAGGCAGCTCCGACCCCATAAGAAGAACTATCCAACTCACGACCTAGAGCTAGCTACTATCATCTTTGCCTTAAAGATATGGAGACATTATATCTACGGAGAAAAGGTGGAGATGTACACAGACCACAAGAGCTTAAAGTATATCTATCAGCAAAAGGATTTAAATCTAAGGTAGAGGCGATGGTTGGAAGTGTTGGAAGATATCTGACCGGAGATTTTGTACCATCCTGGAAAGGCCAACGTTGTGGCAGATGCACTCAGTAGGAAGAGGAGCATTTCCATGCTAACTGCTATGAGGAATGAGTTAGAAGAAGAAATAAGGAGAGCCGGTATCGAAATGATTTCTCAAGGGTCGAGTGCTATGTTAGCTCGATTAGAACTTAAACCAAGCCTGAAGGACTGAGTGAAGAAGAGTCAAGATGGCGATGTGGAGATCCAGGCACTCAAGGAGCAAGTGAACGAAGGGAAACTTCCCGAGTTCAATATTAAAGAAGGAGTGCTATGGTTTGGAGATCATTTGTGTGTGCCAAAAGCGGAGAATCTTAGGGAGGAGATCATGAAGGAAGCATACACCACCTTACTGGCAGTTCATCCAAGGAGCACGAAGATGTATCGAGACATGAAGTCATTCTGTTGGTGGCATGGAATGAAGCAAGATATAGAGGAGTTTGTAGCCAGATGTCTCACTTGTCTGAGGGTAAAGGCAGAAAATCAGAAGCCTAGAGGGTTACTACAGCCATTGCCCATTCCAGTGTGGAAGTGGGAGGACATCAGCATGGATTTTGTTATAGGATTACCAAGGAGTCCCAGGGGAAATGATTCCATTTGGGTGGTCATGGACCGGTTAACGAAATCAGCACATTTTATACCGGTGAAGACGATCTGGTTTTTGGAGGAGTTGGCAGAAGTCTACATTCAGGAGATCGTGAAACTGCACGGTGTACCAGTATCTATAGTATCCGACAGAGACACGAGGTTTACCTCACAATTTTGGAAGAGTCTACAAACAGCGTTAGGGATAAGGACAGATTTCAGCACTGTTTTTCACCCACAGATCGATGGATAAGCAGAAAGGGTGAACAGAATTTTGGAGGATATGCTCCGAGCATGCATCTTGGACTTCGGAGGGAGCTGGGAGAAGCATCTAGTGCTGGTTGAATTTTCTTACAACAACAGCTACCAGGCCAGTATCGAGTCGGGAAGACTATGTGGGGGCTCCGCTGTCTCGACAGAAATGCCTTTATGATCCGTAAAAACCTTTAAGGAGGTTTGGAGCGTTGACGTCGTCTCGACTGCAAGTTCTGTTCTAGTGTAAGGACGAGTGTAGCGGAGTTGGGGAAACCCTATATCTGCCAGGTCCTTTGTCGATCAATGTGGATAGGCGGATTAGACAATGTCCCGAAGGGCTAGACTCTATCGGGAGTTGCTCTAATCCCTCGGTAATGGAGCCCTTGTGCCCATATATCGAATTTTGGTGAGGTCTGGGGAGACGTAGATGCAACAACATACCTTTGAGTACAGTCGGGACGGCAGAAGCCGCAACTGAAATCTCCTGCATAGTGGATAAAACTAATAGATCTGAACACCACTATTGACAGTAGTGACTGGTTTCCACCGGGGGCCTGCAGCCTCAGCATCATGGGAATTAGAAACAGGAAAGAGCACAAGAGTAGGATGCATAACGGGGGATCAAGCCCCATTAAATTGAAGAACGTTATTTGGTTGGGGGTGTGTGTAGTATGGGATGCATATCTTTCAACCAAGCATGCATTAGCTTTAGGAGCATGTGTGCATAGTGTGTGCATTAGATTAGGCCATGGCATGCACCGACATTTGTTTGACATCACCTTTTTCTTTGCATCAAATATTTGTGTTTGTTGAGGTTGGAATCGTTATATTCTGGCGTACAGAGGATGGCCGGGTATAGCATTTTATCAGTTGTAATCAACTGACGTGCCCACAGTTATCAGTGCAAGACTACCTAGTTAGGAGCACGGGAAAGCTTTAGCAGGGGAAAGCATCCAAGTGCAAATTACTGTCCAAATTCTATTGTACATTCTTGTTGTAACAATTAATTGTAAATGTTGCAATCATTGGACATTGTAATAACAATTTGATGTAATAAAAGTTTTTAATTTCCTGTGATTTTTGTTGTGTTGTGACTCATTTGAAGGAAGATCCTGGAAAAGTGTCACGAGTTCCTATGTTAGGAATTCGGGGTGCTACAGTCAAACCCGTGACCTCCAATTTGAGAGCCAAATGAACATACCAAATGAACCGACCAAGGAGCTATGGAATATTCTAACACAAGACAATCTTAATTTCATTCAAACTCAAACCCCAGCCATAACCTATTCTTAACTAACTCCCGTATCTCTCATCTACTCAAGTTTCCCACGATCTCTCCCTAAACTCACCATGATTCCCTCAACTTCTTTTCCCCGTTTATTCCCGGCCTCTTTCATCTTCAACCCAACATCACTCCATCACCTTCAAACCCGAACTCCACTTCATCTACCCTCTAATCCCCTTCCCTAATAACTCCATCTCATTTAAGACTCCAACTCCTTCCACCTACATCCTCCTCTCAACTCGACAGCCTCTTCACATCCACTTGAAACTCCACCACCATTGCCTCCACTCGAACTCCTATCCGCACCTGACCACCAGCCGCACCACCAGCACCCCCTCTCCGATGCGCAACCACTAGCAACCACCCAACACCCGAACAACCATTAGCCTCCAACTCCATCTCACCTCCAAACCCAACTCCATACCTTGAACAAAAACCTCCATTGAAACCCGAACTCCATTCCCAACAACCCACAACACTATCTCCATCTTCAAAACCGAATATCAACTTTGAACCCGATGCCACTTAAGCCCGAACCCGACACCTTGTCATTGCTTGTGTCCCTTGCCACCATTGTTGCCGTCCACTCTTGCTGAAAGTGGAGCACGAACCGTAGCACAAGCAACGCGCGGAGTTCTATGCACACAACAGTTTTGTTGAAATGAGGCAAGCGATCTCTCTTTTCCTTGAGCTCATAGCAAGTAGTTCTTTGTGTTTAAATTATCGTATCACAAAATTTATTCATTGTCCCTTTTATGTCATAGTAAACTACCCTATTCTCGAACCGAATAATATGTTCATGTTGATTCGTTTCTATTTGAATCCTCTCTTAATTTGATGTTTGTAGTTAAATCCTTACAACTGTTCCTCCATAGTTATCATATTATATACACAGTTATAATCACAAATTCTAGATAAATATCATGTCATGGGATCAATTGAGAATGTATTGATATGCTGGTATAATTGTTGAATGTTTAGAACTCTATAAATTTAACGTCATGAATAATGATTTTCCTAGAGATGTGATTTGATAAATTCTGACTTTAATTATCGATTATGAGTAGGAGCGTACCTTTTCTTATAGATATCTATTTTGAGAATTGAGATTTAAAACGTGAAGTGTTCAGTTTTTTCTAACCTACTTAATGACTGCCTTGTAATGGGATTATACCCAGTTTTTGTAGCTAAACTTAGTCTTTTATACATGCATGTTGTATCATGTCCAGTTTAGAATCCATAACTTCTTACGGATTTGCAAACCGAGTTGTAGTTAGTGAGATATTGAGGTTTTAGTGCACGTATGTTACAAATTCCAAATTGTTGTACAAAAATATTATCCTGGTAATTAGCATGAAATGATAGATTCTGTGTGGAATCATGTTCTAAGAAAAACCTTAGTGTTACTAGACATAGTTAGGGATTGGATGGTGAGTTTTGTTGAATTGATAATGATATTTCAGTGGATTTGTAAGCATTAGATTATAACCCTATACTCTTGCTTGTGCACTGGATCTGTACAGAATAGATTGGTAGGCATAGCTACTGGACTTAGAATTTTTCGAGTGAGTAGGCGTTGGTTTCGGAAGAGAGTCTACTTTCTAGAATCTTTGACGGAATTAGTTTTGATTTCTAGTAACAACAGGAAAGTATTTAGTGTAGACGTTTACTGCTGTCCATATTTGTAGATGGCTACATATATATTTCTATTCTATTATTACTGACTTGTACCGATCTGGTAGGACTATGGATCTTCCATGTATCATGTACTGCATCATCTCTTGACACCTTCTTGATTACCGTTCTGATACTACTATTCCCTCCACCGATTGCACCGACTGCATGTTCATGTTTAACTATGATAAAAGAATGATAAGCCGGCGTAATAAAGAGTATGGCTTAGTAGTGGACAATATAGGACATTTTACTCGGAAGAGGGCTCGTGTTTTCCTTATTACTGATTACATGATTACATGATTCTTGATTACTGAAAGACCAGAGTATATGAGCATGTAGACTTCAATATTCAACTCCAAATGTTCGCTTAATTATTATGCACCCGAACATGTGGTATAGAACACAGGATTGAGTGCATTAGATAGGTTAATAAAAACTGATAGACCTATGATTGACACTGAGCATTGACACGGATACTAATTCTCAACTATTGATATAGTCACCAACTATTGATTACCGATCACTGCGCCACCGATTACCGATTGATTATACCTTACAATCATGATTACATTTTCTTACAGTTTCTACGTAAGCATTTGTATTGTGTATGATCATACCGTTCTAGTATTTACATTGCTATTCCTTTCTTTCTTCCATATTATGCTTCATTGTTTTGCTATCATACTGTTTGATGCTATTTGATGCTCGACGCTTGCTCTAAAGGACACTCTCCACCACCCCAGATGATGTTGATACAGGTACTGACGATGAGCTACGAAGGAACTTGGTTTGTAGACTTTCTAGACGACCATAATAGAGTTGTGTGTTTTATTTTTCAGTCGCTACATTATCTAGCTAGTCATAGCAAACTATTCATTTCATTGTATTTCTTTCAGTACATTATATCCTCAGGCATTTTAACCCGAAGTTCATCTATTTCAGATGATGGTTATTTGTGGAGAGTTTAACTATATTTCATTTTCATTTGATTATTATTATTATTTGTATTAATGTACTTTATAAATATTTTGTTGAGCTTATAATTGTACATCTTATGAATGATGCTTATATCATTTGTTGGGGCTTAGTTGTGTGCCCATAATTTTGTATATTGGGAAGTAGGGCATGACAGTTTCTATGCCCTATGTCCATGAAGCATCATCTACTATGACATCACTAGAATCATCGAAGCAGAACCACGATGTTAGAATACTGTCGAAAGGTGTAATGCCTTAGGGTAGGTGGAGTTCATACGAAGGGTGGCACCACTGTGGTAACTCCTACCTGGGTGTGCCTTCGAGGGGGCACACTGATTGAAGAAAAAAGTGGTAAACAGATTAAACTAGCTGAAGAAGCCACTGAACCGAGTTAGTTTATGCATACAAAAATGGCTTCATTAGTGATGTATTTATGTTTTAAGTAACCGAGAATATCATCTAAATAATTTTAAGTAACTGAGAATATCATGATTTGCTCTACATTGAAGTTGAGCCTGTGCTAGTCATGTGTTAAGTCCTTTGTAGTTTTAAAAACTATAATCATATATTTGAGGTTTAGCTGAGATAAGCTGAAGGTTTAGCTGTAATAAAATGAGAAATTGTGTCATCTTGACCATTAATTTGTCATGGTTGATTAGAAATATCATAAATCTACTACCTAATACGTAATTTATTTAGAGAGTTATTGTCAAGTTGGAAGTTCATATGATATGCTGCCTGAGATGAGAATGAACTTGTGCAGCTATTGGCAGGTGTTTGGCTTTGTTAGTTTCGGTTAAGTAATTAGTTAACACATGCAATGCACATGGAATTTTAAAAGAAGAAGCATGTGACTAGTTATGAACTTCTGATATAAAGAAGAAGCATGTGACTATGATCTCACGTATATCTGTACTTAACTGTTTTTGGAAGAACTTGCATCACTTAGCCGCAAATTTCCTCCTCAAGGTTTCAAATAATTTTTTTTGAGTTCATGATTTCATTATAGGGCCATTCGGTCAAATTCATTTGTTATAACATAGAGCTTCTAACCTTCAAGTTATGCAGAGTTAGTTTAGGTAGTTAGTACTTAGGTGATTATCAATGTATGCATTTTAGTTTCTTCGTTGTTGCCTTACCTTATTTTACTTGAAGAACACTCATGAGTACCTTCTCTTCTTCATATGCAGCAAAAATTTGATTACCTGGCGGTTCTTGATACCGATTGGGTAAATAAATCTATATCCAAGAAATGGAGAGACTATAAGGTTGAGCTTAAGGCGGAATATTATGACGAGAACCGAACAGTGGTTGAGAACACAAGAGTAGTCCGAGAGGTGTCGTGCGTTCTGATTGGAAATTTCTTTGTCATTTTTGCCTTTTTTGAGTACACCTGAAGGGAAGGTAATCAAAAAAATGTAATATATCTTGATATGATATTTGGCTTATTAAACCTTATTGTGATTGTAATAATTTTAATTATGTGCATAAGAGAGCTGAAAGTGGTCGTGCAAGTAGGAATGCACAGGACGTGCTGCACACTTCCCGAGGTACAAGCGTTGCAAGGCATCGGCAATAATGGTATATCTAAGTATTTTGATTTTCATTTGAATAGTATACGTTATTGATTTTATAATTCCCTATGTATTCTAATATATGTAGGATGTGGAGCGAGGAGGTGCGGATCAGTACATCGATTTAGATTTCTTCGACGCCACCCACATGAACTCACAAGGCGTATTTCCGTCCTCAAAGGCAGTGACGATATCGGTAATAGTGTCATATCTTAAATGTGCTTATTTGATGTGTAATATGCCTTATCAATGAATCACATATCACATGTTTTTTGGAATTTAGTTTTTTTTGTTTTACAGAGAACTGCTCGAAATAGGTATGCCGAACTATCATCCGCTTCCACCGCCGACTTCCCCACAGCACCAGTTGATATAGTGCAGTTTCAACACTAGGCGATGGTCGAAAACATGGGTCCAGAGCGCAATGGCCGTGTGCGTGGGAAGGGGTTAGGACCAACACCCTCTCGATCCCGTGCTTCTTCATCAAACACAGCCTGATCCTAGAGATGAGAAGATATCTTTTCTAGAGACGCAACTCGCAAATCTTCAGGCAACAGTTGCACATATAATGAAGGAAACAAATGTTCAAAACCTCGCTAACATACCGAGACCGGTTAGAAATTATATACAGTATTGTTTTTATCTAATTGTAAGTATCAATTGCAAGCATTCTAGATTTTTTTGTTCTGAACTTCATTTCATCCCCTATATAGTTTATGTCTTCATACCATGGAGTTTTCACTTACAGTTTCTGAAAGTTCTTAGGAAAATGATGTCTTCGAGATCGACTTAGAAACCTGATGTATATTTTTTTGCCTTATACAGCAAGGCGATAGAAACCCGACATCATCCATTCGTCTGAATGAAGAGGAAGCTGGCGATCGTGATCCCGTCAACGGCATCGCTAGACGTACACTGTAGGCGGGATTTTTTCATTTCTTAGGTATTACAACCTTATTAGCTTCACTTCTTTATGTATGGATGCACCAGTCTGCTTGTTATCCTATCATTATTACCTGCAGTTATAGCTTCTTTAGTTACTTCTGAGAGGAAATTATTAAAATTATTTTCTTCTAGCTCGTTATGTAGCATCAAGAATCTCCATGGCATTCCAATTGTTTGGTATGCATATTTTGGTGCGGACGAAAAATGCATTGTCTATTTTGATGTTATGCTGCTGCGCTATAGTGGGAAATGTAGAAATTATTTTCAATTGATCTATTCTAATCGGTCTGCCCAGTTGATATATATACTGAATGGCATCCTTCTTTTTGATCCATCAAATTGCTAGTAGTATTATATTACGAAAAGAGCTTCTTGGTTTCGCTCTCTTCACTTTGTAAATTTATTTTTTGATAGTATTGAAATTGTATTTCTTGCCCAAGAATTCTGTCAATTTATTTATTTGTTTATTTATTAGTATATTTCATAGTTCATTTCCCTAAACTTGGCCCCTTCTCAATACATATACATTTTTTTTAAAATAAATACTTGCTTATAGTTGTTTTCGAAACGCTATAAAAGTTTCACATCATTAGAATTTTTTCTGGCTAGCTAATTAGTTATTTTCCGCATCATTAGATGCTGAGAACTATGCTAAATACCATTGTTTTACATATTCATAGTTTTATTCTGCTAATGAACCACTTCAAATCAATCTGTTGTTTTCAGCTTTCTTTCTCTATGTATTTGTATCTTCGATCTTTCATTGACACCACTTTTTCTAGGAAACATTTTTGAGACTGAGAAGCACTAGCACAGACCCTAGGTTTCAATTTACTTTTGACAATTCTGTATTTGAATATTTTTTCCAAGGAGTAATCAATACAGAACTGACACGCCCAGTGACCATATTCTCACTGAACTTGGATGGTGATATTTGCCAGTTTTTATTGCATGTACAGTTAGTGATTAAGATAAAGAACAGAGGTATTCATAGTTCTGTCTCTTGTAAGAAAGCTTATATGTTTCTAGAGGGGTTTGCAAATAGTTGAATGTTTATAAAGGAAAGCTTTCGGGTAGGTGTTACGCACTTTGGCAGCTGCAATTGCAATTGAAACTTTACTATCGGAGTGTTTGAGAACGAGTAAATGGTAGCATTTGGATGCAGTTTCATTTCAAGTTGCGTGGTAGAGACATTAGGAATGGAGAAAAGTTAGATTAACCATCTGCTGTAATTTGAATTTATTGTAATCCCAGTTATTTTTATTTTCTGGCTCAAAGGCAAATTAGACAGATAAAATCTTTTTAAAAAGTTCCAAAACTGTTACACAGTAGATAACAGTATACACTAACATAAAATTAAGTAAAACTAATATTTAACTGTGATATTATTATCTGTGATATTGATATTGTTGAAGACTCTAATATTAGGCTTCAGTTTATGCTATCTATGTATGTTTTAACAATCTTTTCCTATATAAATATATTGCACAACTATTTTAGGCCTTAGTCCATCTATGTGCATTGTACATTCGTGGTGAAGATTTTGCTGTGAGTGCTCAAAACTTTATTAGTAGGCTTTATTTCTTTAGAATATAAACCCTCTCTATGTGTTTATGCGATCTTTTGTAGTTATAAGAAAGACAGGACTGCTTAGGATTTAGTTTCTAGTCTCTTGTTGGCTTTGTTGCCTGGAGATTTATAGATTCGTAGGTTTATTGACTCATTGTTCATTTTGCAGGTTATCGCCATTGTGATTTTGAGCTTAGCTGAGTTATGTGTGGTGGAGTTTCTCAAATGGCTTCTTAAGTAGGAACTGATGTAGTGATGTAGTATGGACTGCTATAAGAACTGATGTAGTTTATTGCTTTGTTTTATGAATGTTTCTGTCAACATCTAATATTGAACTTTATGTGATGTATTATGAAAGTTGAAAGATTTTATATGAAAGCTTCTTTATGTGATGTAGTTCTTTATGAAAGTTTCTAGCAACATCTAATATTGAACTGATTTTATATGAATGTTGATGGATTAAGGAATGTTGATGCATATAGCAATGTTGTGAACAGCCCTGAAAGGCTAATTAATTATATACTTCGTTTCGTATTTGTGTTTCATATTTTGAAAGCAATGTTGATGCATATTTTGGAAGCACTTCAGCCAAGATTAAAACATACCCCGGCATGCGTTTACCAACGCCGGGGTATATGAAGTAACGGTAAAAAATTTAAAATTTAAAAAACAAAACTCCGGCATTTTACAAGCGTCGGGGATTTCCCCGGCGTTTAAATGCGTCGGGGAATCTCATAGTTTCTCCGGCAGGGGCAAGGACGACATTTACGACGGCGTTTTGCGAAACGGCAGGTAGTTCATCCCCGGTATTGCTAAACGTCAAGTAATATATAAAAAAAATGCCGTCCATTGTGTTACTGTTTGTAGTGTTTACATAATTAATTTTTCTTCCTTTAAATGCCCTCCTTGCTTCCCGCCCAAGCTAACTCAAATCTCGCTATCTAGCACATGCACTCCGTGTACCTATACATTGATGTTGATTTGGATTGAACACGGTAAGAGGCTTGTGTCAAGAATTTCCAAAGATGAGAATGCGAATCAAACTTTAATGAGTGTCACATTCAAAAAAATCCATTATAAACCCTCAACTCCTTTTTTTTTAGAATAAGGTAACTAAGAGTCACCGATTTCATTAATCAAATGTTAACGAAACAATAGTCTCATAAGAGTACTAAGCAATACAACCAAAATCCAGCTGGAAGTAAAACCTCCTACATCAACTAAGATCCAACAACAAGAAAAACCGAATACAACATCCACTACTAAGATATAAAAGCCTAATACCAATTGTAGAAGCCTCCATTAAGACTGTCCTCATGCTAGAAGGAATAATAATCAATGCAGCTACACCTATATCCCACTGATCCTGATTTGAACTACTCAGTGTCATTCATGCGAAGTCTCTTCCTAGAACCTGTTTGTCATGCCCAAGCATCAATGAGAGCAAAAATTGGTATGCATCATGACAGGAAATCTACAGTTATGATTGTAAAAACAAGATTCATTTCGATCCATCTATAGGGTCCACATGGTGGCAACTATGGAAATATCCCACGCTATTATAAACTCCCTCTTAATCGCTCTCGCTTTCCAAGGGCCCCATATATTTGTGGATGTGATAGGGCACTCCATTAATCCAAACCCCAGACAACTACCTCTGAAGCTAGTCTGGCCTTTGAACAAGAGAATAAGATGTGTGTTATGTCCTCATTTCTTAGGTTCCATCTAGAACAACTACCGTCCACATGTATTTTACGACTCCAAAGATTTTCTGTGGAAAGGATTGAGTTGTTCCCCGCCAACCATAAGAAAGTTCTTACTTTAGTTGGTCCATGTGTCTTCCAAATCGTATTCGCCTCCATGCTTCTTAGTCCTTCGTCGTTTAACCATCTGTACATAGATTTTCCTTAAAGATCTCATTCGATTCTATGCATCACCTCCACTCATCTTCCTCCCCATTTCCACTATGTCCAAGTTTAGATATTAAGCTCTTCATACCCTGTATTGGCTCCCGACCTTCCTGAGATAGTTGATTCCCAAATTCTATCCTCACCCATTCTCATTTCCTAACATCTGCCACTAGGGCTTCCTCCTTTTATGCCTCATTTGCTAATTTCGGGGAGAGTATTGGAGGGTATTATTCCCACACCACTTTTCCTTCCAAAACCTAGTGTCTCTTTCATTCACAAATACCACATCTATTGTTGATGTGGAACTTTTCTCCCTTTTTTCTAACATTCGTTCATGCATGTCAACTGTTTGATCATGAAAACTTTCCTTATATGTTTTGTTCTTACATGGATTTGATATAAATGCTCCATTAACGTACTACATTCTCTCAATTTTGTTATTTAGTTTTCTTGTAATGAAATAACTGAACTTGCATCTTCGATTTGCATTTCTTATGTACTAATTGAGGCGAGCTAATTATTTTACTATTGCTGCTAATTTTGGTGTGGGAGCAATGGATTATGAGTTCTCTTATTGAGGAGAAAGCATTGTTCTAGACCGTCGATTAAGTTTTGGATCTGAAAGGCTGGAAATCGTGAACCTGAATATGGATGGCTGGAAACACCTGAAAATCCTGCAAAAGTCTTACAACGGAGATGGCTCTGGCATAAGACCCTCTGATGCTCAATTCAGCAACCCACTATAAATATGGGTTTTTGTGTGGAGAAAATATTGATTACCTGTGAATGATGGAGGCGGGGAGGGTATTTTTAGGCTATAAATTAGTTATAAAAGATAGACAAAAAAAAATGTATCTTTAAAGATTCGGTTTGAGATTCTCGTAGTGAAGAGATAGAGTTAGAAACAAATCCCTGTTTTGGGGATTTGACTGACGGCTCTAATAGGCTAGAAATTCCTCTTCTTCTTACACTATAAATAAGCTATAATTGTGGATCTGGTTGAGGTGACGGGCCTGAAGACGGCTTTAGTAGGCCTGTTATTACAATGAAATTACTGTACTATCCTTGGAAGCTTTGAGATGCGCGCTGAGATCATGTGGCTCTAACTTTTACCCATATCACTTACCTTGTTGAGTTACAATAGCCCATATAGTACCCTACTTATGCATTTTGGTACATAACATTAGAGTATAGAATGCAAGTTCTGTATTCTGTCTCGCTAAACTTTTTTTAATTTTAAAATCTGTTGTAACTCCTATTTCCCGTATTTGTATTTGTATACTTTATTTTGCCCCATTGTACTCTTTTATCAATTTGAGATCCTGTATTTTGTTTCCGTTCGAATAAAATCATTAATTTGTTTTCAACTCAATTTTTGGTACTTTTGTCTAATTCAATTGTGTGTGCTCTTTGTGTCATTCTTCATGAAGAATGGGCTGTTTCTTCTCACCTATTTATTTACTCCCATTTTTAGTGAAATTTGACCAATTCTCTAGTTGGAACCCCCTCAAATCCGATACCCTAATACCCGTTAACCCAAACCCTATACTATTTAAATCCTAAACACCCTAACCCTAACCTAAAACCTAATACTGTGCTATCCTAAACCCGCCGCTCTCTCTCTCCCACTCCATCTTCAACATCCCACTCGCCATTTTCGTCTCCTTCTTCCTCCGCTCCATCGCCCAAACCCATCTCCATCACCTCCGATCACCATCGCCTACCTTTCCTCTCCACTCCTCGCCCTTGTCAACCTCACCATCGTCGTCTTCCTCCACCGTACCCAACTCCCAACCCATTTCGACCATTACCCAAACTCTTGACCTCCACCATCCTCACAGCTCAACGCCATTACCCATCGCCTTGTCACCTCCGACCCATTGACTCCCTTTCCTCGTCAACACCATCGCCGTCTTCATCGCCATTGCTCCTCATCCCCAAACTCCCGTTAACCCATCGAACCCATCTCGCCACTACCCAACTTTCCACCTCGACGCCATTATCCATCACCCATCGCCTCACCATCGCCCCTCGATGCCCTCGACCTCAGCCAGTCGCCACACCTCCGAACCATCCCCCCGCCATTGCTCCCCTGTTTCGAGCGCGAAGAACAGAGGGTCTTCGCCGCGCCATTTCCATTGCCATTGTCACCGTCGTCGACTGCTCCCCAATCGAACCCAGACGTCGTTGCGAGCCCCCGCTGCCGCGTCGCATCGCAGTCATCGCGCCATCGCTCTCCCGCTTGCTGCCATCGTGAGGAAGAAGACGGCTGTCGATTGGTTCGGTTCGCTGTTTCATGTTCACCCACAGCAGATCCGAAATCGTTGTCCCGTGTTTGGGCCTGGATCCGGTGTGCGGGAGAAATCTGATTGGTGGGTTTTGGCTATCCCGTGTTTTGGTGCAATCGATCCCGAACCACTGTTTACTGTTTGGGCGGGATCCGGTGTGGGGAGATTCACCTCTTACTGTTGAATTCTTGCACGTGCTTCACACGTGCTTTTGGGAGATTTTGCCCGGGGTTTTTCGATCCCATTTTCCTCAGTTAGCGGATCTAATCGTCGTCAATCAAGGCAAGTATGCCTCTTTTACACATTTTTGTTCTAGTACAAGCATTCATTGAAAATACTACAAATAGTTAGAAGTTGTGACTCTTTTTTGACTCGTCGTTGTTAATCAAATGTTAATCCCCATAAATTTCATAATCTTAAGAGTCACAACAATTTTATTGTATTATATTATAACTACTTGGACTCATTTTATCCCCTGAACACATGAACACATGAAATTAAGGAACCCTAGATTTGTAGACATATGTTATATCTTGTATGTGATGAACTTGCACCCACTAGAGTCGAGAAATAAATATTACTTGCTGTTTTGATAACCATTACCCCGTATGATATCACACATTAACCTTGACGCCTAATAACCAATTTTCATGCAACCTATACACGTAAGACATTCCCACATGTTGCTGTCCTGGACCTTGCTATGCTGTTTTGACCCATCTAACATCAGAATCTGAACCCGAGCCCTGAAAAGTAAATGTAGCTCTAGATGTCTAGATATCTATAGCTTCTGTAATTTTCAAATTTGGAGTTACGGTCTAGGAGTTATCGCAGTTTTACTGCAGCTGCATCGTTAGTCGCAGATTCGCAAAACTGCTGCACATCTGTAGTTTGCGAATTAATTTAACTATGTTAACAGTAAGCGTTTGCCTTGAAATTTTATATGATGTTGCTGGACACCCTAGAGAACCTTTCCAAAATTTCTTATAATTAATTAACAATATTTCAACCATGTTTCACATGTTTAAACTTAGATTCACAAATTCTGCCTGAACACATTAGCTGTGTAGTTCGATGTTTTGACACATGTTACCAACACTTTCTCGTACCTTAATTATATGCGTTGGAATCGGGCAGGAGTCTAGTTTCTAGATCTCCTAACGGATCTACTTTTACTATCTCGTAGCAACGGGAATCACAGTTTTGGTACAGTAACGTCGTGCTGTCCAGATTTGGGATTTTCGTTGTTCGTGTTATTCTTATTCATGTGGACCCTCGAATATGCCACATAAATATCTTAAACTTGTCCCATGTCCATGTTATGAATTCTCGACTTGTTTCACACACTTGCATACTAAAAATTAATAAACGTAATAAGTCGGGGTTAAGAGAAAGACCATAGTAATGGACAATATAGGTAAGTGTACTCAGAATCGGGCCCGTGTTTCCCAGTACTCGGTTCATGAACCTATTGTACCTTGATGTATTCATGGAGCCAGTTACTTGGCTTATAAACCTGTTGTATTCATGAACCCACTGTGTGGGTCTTGAACCTGTTAGTATTCACGAACTTGGTTCGTGAACCTGTTATTTATTTTTGTATTCATGAACCGTGTCTGCTTGATACTTGATACCTGAGTACACCGCCCTATAGACTCCATTACTAGGTCTAAACGAAATTGCATTGACTGTAGCAACCATGTAGTAAAAGAATGGATGCATAAAGTGCTACCTAAATAGTAATAACTACAAGACTTGAACATGTTACATGCTTACACGATACTTGACTACTTGATACTTGGAACTTGATACATGAAACTCGATACATGAAACTTGAACTGGATACATGTTACTTAATACTTGACAACTTGTTACTTGATACTTGACAACTTGTTACTTGATACTTGACACTGGACTTGATACTTATTATTTGATACTAGATTTGAGACTTGTCACTTGATGTTAGATACCCCTACATGTTCACTTGTCACTTGATCTACTATTAGTGTTTGTTACCCAACTAGATCTCTTGAGTTGTTCTGCTTGCTAGCTAGTCCTTGGATCACAATTACTTGTATCCCTATTATATTCTTGATTCCAATTCTTGATCCACATTACTTGTACTCGTTTAAACTATTTGTGGCCCTAACTTGCACTAAGGGCGTTTTCTCTTGTTTTCTCTATATTTTTTCTTTTTATATTTATTAAGCAGACTTTGAAGACGTGCTACTTGTTGGAATTAGTGAGCAGAGATTTTAGACTTCAAATGAAGAAGGACATGCTTAGATTATTTGTTTTCTTGTGTTATTTATTTCTTGCTACTTAAAACTTGTAACTGGCTTATGTTCCCGAGTTTTACATTTGATCCAGACTTGAAAACTATTGGATATTACAATTTGTTTTCAATTGTTTTCTGTTGCTTAATAAATTATTTATGCATGCTTGGTTATATATAAATCTTGTTATATTCTTGTTATGATGCTAAGTCGATCCTACAGCTTATGGATGATGTTAAAATCATTCGATGGGCTTCGTCACGCGCTCGTATTCCATGTTTTTGGAAAGCGGGTTGTGACATCTGTTATGCAAGATATCAGTTCGCTTATAGAAACATAATCTTAGGTAGCCATTTGTGGAAGAAATTGAGCTTTTTGTTATAGTTCTTGAGAATGGCATATACACTGACTGACTGACAATAGGTGACTCGAGTCAAGAGTTTTTTAAGCTTAGAAGTAGAGAGCCCTGTGTTGGAGATTGCCGAGTAACCGAGGATTGCTGTTTTCCGTTGAAGATTCTCTCATACAGTGGAAAACACTATCATCAAGGAATGAACAACAGCATCAGAGGAGGTAATTTGCTTTTTTATTAGGCATAAATTAGTCCACTAAAAGTAACATAGGCATTTCTAGGCAGAATCAAGATTTAAACATAATGAAGTGATGAAGGCAATGAGAGCAATTTTGATCATCTTCTCGTTAATTAATATGTATTAATTTAACCGCTGTTACATCATTGCATATATCAACGTCACAAATAATCTACTTTCGGCATCTGTGACAATGTATTCCAACTATCTAATAGTGCTTACATGAAAGAAAAAAACCGGTTTCATCATATAAACATGAACAATTTAGAGCTATCACAGAAAAATTGTATTGCTATTATCCCTAAAGAGCATTTCAAAATTCTTCTGCCGGTGGTAAGTTGAGATCAAAATCAAAGGGAGCTTTCTTCTGCTCAGAGGATGCTTCGACGCAAGTCTTGTCAGGTTCAGCCTGGGAATTCGACACCTGCATAAAATTTAAAAGGAAAAACGACGTAAGCAATTGGAAAGCAACTTGTAAGAGAAGCTGGATATGATTCAGAATGCATATGTTCTAAGGATTAATCTTGTGTTAATAGTACACTACATGAAAGAAAATGTTTTTAGATTTTTTTTTTTTTTATCAAAAAAGGATGGCCTTGGTCCCCCCTTGTTTCATTAAAAAGTTTTTAATAAAACGATACAAAACTAAATAAGGAAACAGGCAATGATGTTCATGTATCCCACAAGCGGGCCATGATGCTCATATCCCGGTCAACATCATAGTTTCCCAACCAAACCTGGCTGTACCGACCCTTGCAACCCACCAACATACATACAACAAAATAAAAGATCCAAAATACATCACAGATTATTGGAGCTACATCAAAATAAGGAAATACACCACAAACATCAATTTACATGACTCGAAGCTACAGCAAGTCAGCAACGGTGTCTGTTTCCCACGCCTCAACGCAGTCCTTCACCCCACCTGTGGTGAGTTATCCCTTCCCTGTGAATCAACCTGGTTTGTGTCTCATTCCATGTACATTTCTTTGATCTTCTTCGTTTGCTCCTCCCCTGTCGAATTAGACCAGAAAATGATATAAGTAATAATCTTAGGACGCATTTGTTGATGCATGATGTGTCTGTGAGAAAGTCGAAAAATTCTATTATTCCGTTCTAACCAAATACCCCAGCATACAGCCGCAACCCAAATTCCCCAAATATCAAAATTGTTGATGCAAATGTTTCCATCTCTCCAATTCCCCCAGGCGTCGCTCAGAGTTTGTGGGCCCGCCCTGACTTTGCCGAATCTGTTTATTAGGTCCTTCCAAATTGGATTTGCATAAATGCATGTCACTAGTAGATGGTCGACCATTTTGTTATCCTGACTGCACATAACACAAATTGCCGGACCCTGCCATTTTCTCCTAGCCAAGTTATCCTGAGTTAGAATTGCGTTTCTACGTGCCAGCCAATTAAAGGTCTTCACTTTTAGTGGAACTTTTGCCTTCCAGACTGGGTCGTAGACTCTAACTCCTCCATCATTTATCATTTTATAGACCAATTTAACCGAAAAAACATTCCCTTTTGCAGCCTCCCACTTAGCTCTGTCTTCATGGTCATTCCCTGTTGGTTTCCAATCCTGCAGGTAGACAATAAGGCCCTGTTTCTGTCTTCTTGCTTCACTGGTTAGCCTCCCTGTGAGTCTTGGTTTCCATTCGTCATTCCTCCAATTCCTATCTACCAGATCATATTTATTGGAAGCATATTTGTATGCTTCTGGGAATCTTCTCTTTAGGGTAATAGCTCCACACCATTTGTCCTTCCAGAAGCAAGTAGAAGTGCCATTTCCAATGCAGAATGTGACCCCTGAGATGAATATCTCTCTCGTATGATTGACCCCCTGCCAGAATCCTGACGCTGACTCCTTGTTCTTCTGTTTCTGATGCATGCATCCATTCTTCAAGTAAGCTACTTTTACTAGTTGACCCCATTTTGACTTAGTCTTTTGTTTAAGTTTCCACCACCATTTGCAGAGTAAGTCCTGGTTCATCTGGCGAATATTGATTACCCCCAATCCACCCAGCTCTTTTCGTCTGCATACTATTCCCCATTTTATTAAAGCGTAGCCTCTCCCATCCCCCGCCCCATGCCACAAAAATTGTCTCCTAAGTCTGTCAATTTTCTTAGTAACCCAGATCGGTATTTCAAAAAAAGACATAAAGTACAGTGATATAGAGCTCACCACTGAATTAAACATTATAAGATGTCCCCCCTAAAGACAGCATTTATCCTTTCCACCCCTCTAATCTGTTTGCAATTTTGTCTATGAGGCCATGCCAGTCCAGCCTTGTAATCTTCCCTGATCTGATAGGCAATCTGAGGTACTTAATTGGCAGTTCCTGGATCCTGCAGTTAAGAATATTGGCTATTACGTGCCCCCTTCCCCAGTTTTCCCTAAGAATGTAATAGAACTTTTGTAGAAATTGACCTTTAGCCCTGATCATTCTTCAAAAAGATACAGACCCCATTTCAGAAAAGTTGCTTGCGCAATGTCGCACTCACCAAAAATTAATGTATCATCTGCATACTAGACGTTCATCACCGCAGAGATACCCCTCCTCATACCCAGACCATTAATTAGTCAATTTTCTCTGTAGGCGTGTAGCATTCTATGTAATCCGTCCCTACCAAGATAAACAATAGCGGTGATAGTGGGTCTCCCTGCGTAAGACCCTGCCTACTTCCGATTTCCTTTCCCGGCTCCCCGTTAACCAGCACGTTGACCTTGAATGTTGTTAACCACTTCCTTATCCATCCGATCCACCTGTTCCCGAACCCTCTTCTCTCTAGAATCTCCAATAAGTATTTCCACTCTACCTTTTCGAATGCATTTTCGAAGTTTAATTTTAGCATAAACCCCGACTGTTTACGTCTCTTCGTGTCTTGTATCAATTCCTGCACCAAGGCCACACCTTAAAAGATATCCCTCCCTGTAATGAAACCCGTTTGATAGTCTTCTATAATGTCCCCGATGATCGTACCCAATCTGTTGGTGAGCACCTTCGTGATGATTTTGACCGAGCAATTAATCAACCCGATAGGCCTAAAATCACTAACTTCCCTTGCCACTTGCACTTTGGGGATAAGGCACACATGAGCATAGTTGATTCTCTCCAGATTCAAACTGCCTTCATAGAAAGCATTCATGATATCCATGACGTCGAATTTGACAATATCCCAAAATTGTCTGTAAAAGAATATAGGAAACCAATCTGGTCCAGGTGCCTTATCCTGCCCCATTCCCCACACTGCTACCTTCACCTCTTCCATTGTGAACTTTTCCTGCAGACACTCGATTTTCTGACGTGTGTCCCTTTGCAACTCCTCCCAGATATTCTCATTAGACTCGGTCTGCCCATCTCTGCTCTGCCCGAATAGTTCCATGAATTCAACATCAACATGTTTGACTATTTGCTTCTCGTCTGAGACTGAGATACCATCGATATCCAATGAGTGGATGTAGTTTTTTCTGCGTCGCATACTTGCGACCTTGTGGAAGTATTTGGTATTCGCATCCCCTTACCCTGGATCACTGTCTCCACATAATTTCCTCGTTAATGTATGTTTCTTGAGTATCTTGCATGCATTTTGTTAATCTTTGAAACTGGTTATCATCCAACTGACCAGCCTCCTCTTGTCTTTCAAGTTCCTCAATCTCGTTCATGATATCCTGTTTTCTTGTTAAGATATTCCCAAACGTTTCCTTATTCCATTTCTGGAGCCTTCTTCTGAGAGTAGAAAGTTTACTGTTCAGTCTGGCTGCTGGTTCTGCCTGCCCATGCCCCTCCTCCCAACATTTCTTAACCATTGCTAAGCATTCCTGGTTGTTCAGCCACATCTTCTCGAAACGAAAGATTCTCTGCCTTCTTCTACCTTTTTCTCCTGTACCAATCATGATAGGTATGTGATCCGACGAATTCCGAATACAAGACCTTGCCATTCCCAAAGGGAATTTCGCATCCCAGTCGGTAGAAACCAGAATCCTGTCTAGCTTTGCCATTATCGGCTCCCTCCGTCGGTTGGACCAAGTAAAGTTTTCGTCATTAATCGGGATTTCCATCAAACCCAAGCTTGATATCACTAGATTGAATTTCCTCATATCGTGCCCATTGCCTCGTCCGCCACTCCTCTCAAACGTGTGTCTGACGATGTTGAAATCCCTTCCTACAACCCAAGGTAAACTCCACCTTCCTCTGATATAGATAAGCTCATCCCAAAATTGTTGCCTTAGGTTCCTCTCGTTTGGGCCGTATACTACCGTGACGGTTTGTTGCCATCTGTCCTTCCTTCTTTTGACGACTACCGAAACCGTGAAATTACCAACCCAGTCATCCTGTAAATCAGATTTACTGGTTTGACCCCCCCATGATCCCCCTGACGCTCCTACAGCGTCCCTTACCCTCCAATCCTGAATATGATCTAACTTTCGACCCCTAATAGTCATATCAGTTGGTTGAGCTAATTTAGTCTCCTACAAACATGCAATATCAATATTATTGTTTCTAATAACCTCCCCTACAATTCTATGCTTAGCAGACCTGCCAAGCCCTCTAACATTCCAGAAGATTGTTCTACACATTACCACTATTCCCCCCCCCCCTACACCCCTTTGACCATTAGCAATATTAACTAATTCCCTACCCCGCAAAACATCAATAATATTTGTGTGTGCGTTATGATGCAGATTTAAACCATAGACGTGGGCTAGTTGAATTAAAAAGTAGTTAGGGATAGAACCAAAGATAGAAATATTTGAATTTGTACCTGCGATGTTCTCATAACCTTTTCGTTTCCCCACCATTTGGTAGATTTCTTTGACGGTCATCGGCTTGTCCCCTTTGCTCCGCTGCCTTAACCTTCATCTATACCCCTCCTTTGCCTTTACCAATGTTTTCTTTTGACCAGTTTCAACCATCGCTGATTCCTCACCTATGCTCTGGATTTCTAGATCCTCACCCAAGTTAGGCTCGTCGGACTTGTTGGACTCCGTATCCGATCCTGAAGTCTCATCTGATAATAGCTTTCTGTTAGAAGCCCAATTCCCCAGCATTGTTTTCATCCTCTTTTTAACCTCCCGTTCCACTCTTTTTTCGACCTCCTATTTAAATAGTTCTTCAATCTGTGCCCCCTCCTCCTTCATAGAGTCCGCCACCTGAGACACAACATTGTCCTTCATAAAATTTCATTTCTCTGACTCTTGAACACTCAATTTGAAAGAATGTACAATACCCAACTTTCCTGCCTCAATTCCCTTCCCGCACATATTCCCTGTTATATGGGTCTGGCCCATCCCGAGCCCACAACCCTCTTGGCCCACACCCACCTGGGCCTTGCAAACCCCCATATCTAGTCCCACATGCCCACCACCCAACTGACTCCCTTCATCTTCCACATGGTCCCTATTCTGAACAAAATCCAACCCGTTCACATTGATATTTACAACTCCGCAAAACACATTCCCTCTTTTGCTCGGGATGACAGGCGCTTCCTTATCTTCGTACCTTTGCGTACTGGGCAATATCCCCTCCCCCCTACGACGTCAAATGTTGTACCCTACCGTTCCCCTACCTCGCAGCTGTGTATCTTGGCCCCCACGTCTTCAACCGTCATGCGTAAAATCCTCCATGAAAAGCGTCGAAGGACTCGGAACGATGTGACCCTGTTTCTTTGCCGCACCATCTACAGAGTCCATATTCGTACGGCTCGCAACTTGGACTAGTCTGGTTTGTTTACCAAAGGAGAACTCCCCCTCCGGTGGATCTGCACCACCTCCGGTAGCTTTGATGGATAGCGGCACCGTACGATTCACGTACGCTAGATGAAACACCGCTACTTGCTTGGTGCTCCTACGACCCTCATCATCGACCTACAATTGCCTCTTCCCTGCCGCGATGTCTGCCCACTTGATCGCAGACCGGTGGGCACCCTCCCCTCCGAATAGCTGCTTGGACACCTTGTGCCTGTTGTGCATGCCCTCCGCCATCTCTTCCGCTCCTTCATCCTCCAACTTAATATCTACCCAGAATGATTTTGTTTCCACCATCACCAAAATAGATCTAGGTATAGCCACCTTGTCAATCTGTTCAATCCTCACCCTGGAACTCCCTCCTCTCTTCGCCGCCATCACAGTGTCCATATCTAGGACGTTGCCAAAATTCCTACACATATCTTGGAATCCTCAGAGTTCCCAACAGTGTAGTGGTAGGCCCGCAATCGAGACCCAACTGCCGTTCACGTCGGAGTGAGAAACCGCCTCTTCATCTTCCGTCCACTGCGCGATTGAGATTCCAAATCGGCTGCCATTGATCTTAAGCTTGTTACATCTCGCCAACGCCGCAACCCCTTCTGCCGATGGGAATTTTACCAACCATAACTCCTTCACCTTATGTAGCTCCCATGTTCTTCAGTTGAAGCTCTCTGATAATTGACACAACCCCGTAATCACTTCCTCCGTCGAAGGCCAGCCTCTAACCGCTATAATAACACCCATCCTAGCATGGAATTTTTTCCCAAACCGACCTATTTTTTGAAAGTTTTTTCCAAACCGACCTACTTTTCTTTTTAATTCCCAAAACGGCTTACTCGGTCTTTGAAAGACCGAGTCTTTCAAAGACCGCACAGTCAATTTGATAAATACTTTCGAAAGTGGGTCAGTCTGGTAAATACTTTCAAAAAGTGGATTATATTGATAAAAACTTTCAGAATTAACTATAATTATTATAGTGAATATTATTGACCAAGGTGAGTTCTTGTCCTTCATTTAGGTGCATATTTCTCTCCACTAGTCACTGGAAAATAATTGTATCTTTTTCTTTGATTAACCGACTGAAATATTTGCATCAAAAATAGTTCTCATAATTGTTCACTTTTCAAAAATTATGTGCAATGTATTATTACATAGTGTTATATTTAAAAATTATGTGTAATACAGTGGTAATTATGAAATTTGAATCCTCTTGGTGAATAATTCTCTAGAGACGTTTACTGACTCATTTAACCATACATCTTGCATCAAAATGTGTGCCCTCTGTTATGATCAACAAATGATCAACAAGATGTGTGGTTAGATGGGCGACTCTAGTGAATTAGTATTTCACTGGATAGGATTCAAATCCGTAATTGTGGTACATTAGTGCCATTGTTTCACATGTTCTTCAACATAATTTTCAATTTATATTATTTTACTTGGTTAGTTAAAACTTAAAGGTGGCGATTTTGAATATCAGTATTGCTGCTTTATTTTCTTTATTATTAAGCCACTATTACCTACACTTTCCTATATTTTTATTTTGCAAGTGTTCTTTTGAGGGTCATAATATTGTATTCTCTTGAATAGAAAATTTTGCCGTACTGACCCACTTTTTGAATTATTCAACAAGAGTGTATGGTTAAAGAGAATGACTACACATACAAGAGTTTTTATTCCAAACATACATTGTAAATGCATTGGGCTCACTTCTCACTAAAAGACAAGTTTTAACATTGTCCTTTAGTGAGAAGTGTCCCCCATTACATTTATAATGTATGTTTGGGGTAAAAACTCATGTATGTCTAGCATTTTACATGGTTATTCACCAAGAGGATTTAAATTTCATAATTACCACTGTATTACACATAATTTTTAAATATAACACTATGCAATAATACCTTGCACATAATTTTTGAAAAGTGAACAATTATGAGGACTATTTTTGAAAAAAAAATTCTTCCGATAACATATATACAATATTGCATGTTTTTTAAGATTTGATTAAGAAATATAATTGCACTTCAAAATTTGGATGGAGAAGGAGTGGGAAGTTGCCTCCTATATTTGCAATTCTTTTTTTTTGTTTGTTTTAAAAAGAAAAAATTAGAAAAATACTTGAACCAAAAGTGAGTTAGCATAATATATTGTATAGATTACAACTAGAAAAATAAATAACCTGCATCATTGTATTCTTATTTTTCAGCTATTAACCTGGTAATAAAAAGGCAAATAGATAACAACAAAAGATGAAAAAATAAAAAGACCATACAAAGTATAGAGTTTTACTAAGAAAATTAGCTCAGACGATCTTGAAAGTTTTAAACACGTGCATGTTATGATTTTAGACCCAATAATGCTTTTCTTTCTAGATTTAGGACAACACCCATCACACCAGTAGATAAGAATTGAGAGATAGGACATGCAGCAGCAAATATTTCAGTCGGTTAATCAAAGAAAAAGATACACTTATTTTCTAGTGACTAGTGGAGAGAAATATGCACCTAAATGAAGGACAATAACTCACCTTGGTCAATAATATTCACTATAATAATTATAGTTAATTCTGAAAATTTTTATCAATATAATCCACTTTTTGAAAGTATTTACCAAACTGACCCACTTTCGAAAGTATTTACCAAAATGACTGCACGGTCTTTGAAAGAATCGGTCTTTCAAAACCGAGTAGGTCGTTTTGGGAATTAAAAAGAAAAATAGGTCGGTTTGGGAAAAACTTTCAAAAAATAGGTCGGTTTGGGAAAAAATTCTCCTAGCATGAAGAATCTCTTTGTTCCTTCTCATGACACCTGTCACCGTAAACACTGCGCTATGAACATTGTGTGACCTTGCTGACGAGCTAGCGAAAGTACCCTGACCACATCGGCGCTTATCCCCTATCACCGCACACGTGTTCACCTTATGGCCAGTAGCCTTGCATTCAAAGCACAAGAAGACCCCGAATGGGCAATCCTCCTTACGGTGTATATCACCGCAAAACATGCACACCGTTGTTAGCGTCTTGATCAACGACGCCTGTAGCTTTTGAGTAGATTTGGATCGCACCGTCTCCCAAACCCCCTCCTCGTCACCTATAGATGGTTGAGCCCCCCTTCCCTCCTACGCACCTCCCTCAACGCGGATAGAAGTTCTTGTTCAGTCAAGTTAGCCGGAGAACGAGGGGACCTCAACATAGGCGCTGCGTATGGACTAAGCGAAGAAGGGAGCTTTGCCGGAATCCCTACCGAGGAGCACTAATGGTCCGCGATAACAGGGAACATCACCGTCTGCTTTGGGCTAGCCACCTTGATAGTACTGTGGACGTTTGCCACCACATTGGATGGGATCTTCAGTGGGCTCTTAGGTGTTGCAAAATGCCTGGATGACGTTGGCCACCACATTGATTGCTGCAAAATGCTCGGTGACCTCGATAGCAAGCGACGCTGACCTCCGCCAACCCTCCCCCCCAACGGACGAGCTGCCGAGCGCTTTGGGGACCTATCCCTATGACTAGCACACCGCTCCGCAACATGATGTTCCTGACGAACGTGCCTACCACGAGGGTTGCGACGCTCCTCGTCGCTACTGTGTTCTCTAGGAGCCCAAGCCCGCTCTCTCCCATGGAGATATCTTTGGTCACCCCGCATCGACTACCCAGGATGGCTAAAGGCAGACAGAAGAAGACACAGCGGGGTAGGAGAGGGATACAAGGAAAGGAAAGTAAGTTGATAAGGAGAGGAAAGGGAAACGGTGCAGAGGGAAAAGGGAAAGATACGGAAATGGGTTTTGGAAAAGCTCCATGAAAGAAGAAGACGGTGGAACAAGAGCTTAGGGGTGTAAGTGGGATGCAGAGAGGCGGCTGACAGGTGAACTGAAAAGAGAATTGGTAGAGGGGAGATGGAAGAGGACTGCTTGATGGCTGTGGGAAGGAGAAAGGAGAGAGCCGGAGAAGATTATGGGGTGGTGGAGGTGGTGAAGGTGGTGGGAGCAGACATGTTTAGGGTTAGGGTAGGGTTTTTGGTATAGGAGAGAGAAGGTCCGGAAATTCGGGAGCTCATTTGTCCGCTATCTTGAAAGTAGTGGCGTTGTGCTCATCATCCATTGCCACATCAACAGACTTCCGCTTGTTTCCTTCATTATCCTATTTAAGTCCCAGAAAAAGAAGTGAAATATTACATATAGTTAACAAACCAAAACAAAAGATGGGAGCAAATGTGAAAAGTTACCTTGTCGGAGGTTTCAGAAGGTGAAATTTTTTTTTGATCAACTTCAGAGGGTTGGCTCCCTTGTGCATTACATACTGCAGTAGAATACAACGCATAGACTTGGAATAACAGACAGTTACAGAGGATATTGGCATTGATTTAGAATAACAGAGAGACCAAATAAAATAAAATTTGTCAGGAATTACCTTAGCCTTCTTCTTGTTGTTCTTGTCGTTCTTCTTGATCTTCTTCCTTGCAGATGCCACGGGTTGTTGAAATTGTGGTTCGAATTCGAGAAGATCAAGAAGAAGACTAATTATGGCCCTGCATGCTCTTTCTTTCTTGATTTCCTCCCGGGTTTTCCAGATCCCTAGCAAAGATATCTGACGCAACCTCTTTAAACCATCATCTTTGACAAGGTCTTCATCTTCATGATCGGGTTAGAAACAAAGAAGTGGGCTGCGAGGAATCACCAAGAACAGGGCGGGGGTTGAGGCTGTGATGATGATTCATGATCTGTTTTGCAGACTCTGCAATTAACAAATCCTTCATGGCTTCTTAATCACCAAGAAACTCAGAATCGAAGAGTAGAGAAGTTCTTGAAATAAAGAGAATGTGAAAACCCAAAATATATATGCTTCTCTTGTATATAGTTTTTGGTAAGTTAAAAACCCTAGTTAAATCATAATACCCTTTTCAGATTTGAGTAATTACTTTGCAGCCAAGTTTAGTATCTAAATAGATATCTATATGGAAAGATATGTATTTAATAATTGGTTTAAGATCCTAATTGGCATCTGACTGATAGTTACATTTCTTTACAGTAAATTATTGTCCATCTGTATAATGGTCTTATTTCCGAATTTTTTATACCATTTTTTGAAACTATTTACAAAAAAATAGCAGTTGCTAAACTATTTGCGTTCATGGATTCAACAACTAAACTCGCCGTTCCTAACTGCAAGTTTAGTAGTTTCACGCTCGCCGTTGGGACACGGCGAGTCTAGTTCTAATTTTATTAGACACTTGTTGTTCCCAACGACGAGTTTAGTTTTAAAAAAAAAATTTTAATGCCCTGAATTCCAAACACAGATAATTCGTAGAAAATACAAGATCTTTCAATTCGTACAAATTTACAAGGAATTTAAAATATTTATTTACAATATATTTTTTACAACAGCACATCGGAATTAAATGAATACAATACAATCTACAATAATGAAAAATTCTTCAATCTTGTAACAACTCATCGTAGTGACTTCATGTTCATGCCAAGTCCAGTCCTGCAACTAGAAAACTGTGGGCACGTCAGTTGTATACAACTGACGCAATGTTATAATACAGCGATTCTTCTACTTTAGCAAACACAAACTTGAATGCACAACAAAGTGTGAAAAGTGACTATCCTAAACATGCCAGTGTATGATATGACCTTAATGCCTAATGTAGACATTACACTACGATGACACTAATGAATACTTGTTCAGATTCTATGCATCCCATACTACATAAGTCCGATGGCAATACCTTATCGTACTTCTCATTATAGGGTTCAATCCCTCATTATGAAATCCTACTACGGTGACTAATATAAGGTTTAGATATCCTGTGAGTAGCAAGAACCACCCCGATAATTCTTAAGAATCGCTCTCCCATCACGAGTCGTAACCCCGATAATTCTATAGATGAAACCCACACCGCGAGCCATGACCCTGATAATTCTTGAGAGTTGTCCTCCCATCGCGAGTGATTTTCGGACGTCACGCCTCTCACCCCGTTAATTCTGAAGACGAAACACACCGCGAATCAAGTAAGGCCCTCATACTCAAGTTTGCCCTTACTTTATCACATCTCCCCCTAGTGTCTGTCCTTAGGGTTAATTATAATTATTAAGACCTCGAGCTAGCTGACCCCCCAGAATTAAATCAAACACTGAGAATGTTAGCCCACACTGGCTACTTCTCAAAGAGAAAGTTAACCCACACGGGCTACTTCTCAAATTTCATATATCATAACCTATCGGTATTCCGGGTCTGGCTCAGTCTCTAGAATCCACACATTCCAAAATATTCACAATATTTTCAGGTTATCCATAACCTCTTATAAAAATTTCCATTCAGTAAACATCTTTTAACTGCTTTTATTCATTATCTTTGCTATTATCAACCATGAAGTAACAACCTTCTTATAGCAACATTCAGTAACGCTTGATGAGTTAAAACTCTTATAAACACCACATGTTTAACATTCCAACTTCATCCTTTAATTATCTGTTAATTCCTCATATGGTACATCTTACTAACATTCCAATTTTAAATCCAATTTTATACGTTGTAAAAGTTTTAGGACAACTAGATAAAAAACATCAACCTAATTGTATTGAAAAAATATATAAATTCCAATACTACTCCAAAAATAAATTTATTAGTTTCATAGGAATCATAAATGAGTATACTAAAACTTTGTAGTCAAGATAATCTAAAATCATCCTCAATTACTTTGTCCACATTCATTTTAAAAACAATAGGCTCAAAATCTGAAAACTGCAGCTCATGCTACTTGTAAAAGTCATAAAAAATTATATACTTCATTAAACTTTGTGTTCTTCATATCGAATTAAAGGTATAAAAGTCTACTATAACTTTGTAGTTATAAGTTTCCCCAAACTATTTGGTCTATAACCCTAATTTCTTCGAAAACTACAGTAGGGTCAAAATATTAAACAGACTGCCATTGTTCCAACTTGTAAAATTCATAATAAATTCAGTTCTTCATGAAAAATTGATTTCCTAGACTTTAAATAAATTTTAATGAGTCTACTTCATGTCCTTAGTTTTGAATTTTCTCAAAATACATCATCTAAGATGTTGAAATAGTCAAAACCCGAAATGCGTACAAATTTCCAACAACTAGCCAACTGCCGACGTGTCTTAAGTTTGGATTTTTATTAAAATAGTAAAAAACATCCAAATATTATGAAATTTTAAGGAGATATTTTTGACATATACGAGATGCTTCTATAAAATTTTAGCTCTCGTTTCCATATATTTTAATAGTTATAATTTTTTGAAGTGCAACTAGAACTCAAAACAGAACCTTATGAAAATGCCCACAAATCAAATAAATCATAATTTCACATTTTCAATTAAAAAAAATAATCTAAATATGGATATTCAATCTATATAAGTTACCATGCATCTAAGAATTCACACATATCAAGCATCCTACTAATAAAAGATATATTAGAAAATTGAAGAAACACACATCTCAATTGTAGAATTTCTAGTAGTAGAACCCCTCAAAACTTGCTCCAAAGCTCCCCAAATGATGGCCGGCCTTCCTCTAAGCTCCATCCTGCAAGCTCTTCTCACTTTTTCTCTCTTTTGTTTTGTGTTTTGAGTTGTGTTGTTTTTGACAAAAGTATGGACTATTTATTGGAAAATTGTGTGATCAAAATAACTCCCCACTTTCCCAAAATGACTTCCACTTCTCACGAACTCACACCACTCTCCTTCATTCTCAACTATGGTAAGAAACACGTGTACGCGTAGTCAATGTGTGATCACACTCTTCATACAAATTTAATTATTAATTTTTATTAGGTTAGATGTGTGTGTTACACATGGCAAGTGTACCAAACTAACTATATTTTAAATGTACACTTTAGTGCACACAGAATCAATTATGGGCTTTAAATTAATTTTAGTGGGGCAAAATGGATTAGGCCTAATGGATTTTATTTAAAAATAAATCACACTATTGTGAATAGAAAAATGAGAAGAAATATATTCATGGCTCAAGAAAATTTTAGGAACCAACATGTGCACTACAAACACATGCGTTACACGTATCAATACAAAATTAATTTGAGAGAACGAAAAACAGTCAAAATATGAAATATGTACAACATGTATATTAATAATGTTATATATATTTCATGTAACGATAAAACATACGTAATCAATACGTGTATTGAAACACATGCAATACACGTAAAAAACAAAAAAGATTAAAATTAATATTTGAGTTGGCTCAAAATAGTATAAGAATAAATTTTGAGAAAATAGAAAATGTATAAATAGTCAAAATACAAATATGTATGATGTTTATATTAAAATACGTTACGGACATTACCCGTAACAGTACAAAATACATATGCGTAACACCCATGGGCAAATTTGTCATAATTCAATTTTGCGGGGTGTTACAGTCTCCCCCCCCCCCCCCCCCCCCCCCCCACAGAATAGTTATGTCCTCAGAACTTACTAGGGTAAGAGTTGTATCTTGTACACACCAAAAAAAAATTCATTATTGTATATAGAAATGCCACCAATACCACGAAAAAATATAGTATAAAAATATGTAATGTGGAAAACAAAGTAAACTTATATAAAGAAACTATGAGTATCAAAGTTAATAAGAAAGAAACAATAAAAATTAGAAAAAATAGTATAAAAGAAATGTGACCAGGAAAGATAGTATAGGTTGAAAGAAATTTTCATACAAAAAATAATATTTCATATAGTATTAGATATTATAGTAAAGGAAAATGTAAATTAAATCATCAATTGTGACAGAAATGGGGAAATAAAATAATTAGCAAGAGGTAAGGATATCATAGGAAAATGCTTTACAAACAAGTATAGTAAACAAAAGAAAGTAGTAGGAAGTAATACGAATGGAGTAAAACAAAAATAAAAGTATAGAAATAAGTAAGAAGGAAGAGAAATGCAAGTGCACAGAATAAAAGCGTTGAAATAGTGTGGACAAATTATAATGCAGTAGATTTTTTTTAAAATAGACCAAGAACGCAAATAATCATTAAGTAACTAAAAGTTTACTGAGATAAAAAGGATATTATGCAAACCAGAGATAAAAAGGATATTATGCAAACTATTTGCATAACAGGCATAGCCCAATCCTCCACTCCCTTGTGTTGTCCTCTCAAAGTGTCTTCCTGAAAGATAAATCTACAGTGAACTATTTTCTTGTAGCCCATGAAGCTATCAACCTCTGTAGTAGACGCAACTCTGATGCACTTTTCTTCAAGATTGACTTCACTAAAGCATTCGACACAGTGAGTTGGGAATTTCTACACCAGTTTCTAATTGCCAGAGGCTTCGGGCCAGCTTGGTGTAGGTAGATTCATATGATTCTTAGGACAGCAAAATCATCAATTCTCATTAATGGAGAGGGGGGAAGACAAATCAACTCCAAGCGAGGACTAAAGCAGGGGGATCCTCTATCGCCAATGCTCTTCATCTTAGCCATTGATGTGCTTACTTAGATGCTTTTTAGTGGTCGAAGAAATGGTGCATTCTCTCCTCTCCCTGTCCGGGGCTCCCTAGCAAACATGTCAGTGCTGCAATTCGTAGATGACACTCTGATCTTTTGCAAAGAAGTTGAACATGACGTTCTCAACCTCAAAGTTGCACTACAACTATTTGCAAACGTCTCTGGTCTGGCCAAATATTTCCATAAGTCCTCAATCATTTACTTTGGAAAATTGAGGGCGAAGCTACAAGCATTTTGTTGTGCAAATCTAGATACCTAAATAAATAGATAAAACTAGACACAAATTATAAACCTCGCAAGTGCACGAATCGTTTGGAGAAGCGTAGCGACGAGCAAGGGTCGATCCCACAGAGATTGTAGACTTTAACTTACTAATCAATAAAAAGAATAAGAATCATAAAGAGTTGTTTTAAAAGTCTAAAAGAAATAAAAAGATTAAAACTAAATTAAGAAATGTTGAATCACAAATATTTATGAAGTAGTTGGGTTTAGATCTCCACCAATAGTCAGTAATGCTAAGTCACCTTCTGAACTTCTTCTTATTACTCATGTTTGTTCCCTTCAAGGGCTTGGTATCTACTCCTTAAAGTACTGTTTCCCTAAGCCAAGAATTAGGCATGGTATCTACTCTAATTTGTTTCTTTCATTAAGTGTTTAGCATGGTATCTACTAAGTTGCACTTAAAGAAAACATAAGATCAGTGGAAACGAACAAACACTCAAGGTTCTAGAAATTGGTATCAGATCTAGATCCCTTAAGTTGATTGAACCAAGAACCCCAAAGGATTCCTTTGTTACAATTACGGGCACGAGATACGGGTCGTCTCAATATGCTTATATAACAGATTCAGATAGATGGTAATGCAAACTTGATATTCTCAAGTTCTGTACGTCAGTCGACTGGCTCTCACCTCAGTCGACTGCTCTCAGAGCTTCGAGAACAAGTTTGATTATCATCAATCTATACCAATACAAACGGATTCAATCAATAAGTAAATAGAAGAATTTTAGAAGAACATAACACTACATAACTACGGCTTCAATCTACCCAACTATAGAATTTAGTTCCACATAATAATACTTTTATTAATCAACAAGTTCAAATACATGACCAACATAAAGAATAGAAGAAGAAGAAATAAACTAATGAAGTCCGGCAATGAGGTCGACTGACTGTCACACAGTCGGCTGCCTTCGAATACTTGATCTCCTATCTCCTTCCTCGATGCTGGTAGAATAATACCCCTGTTGATGACTTGAACGCTCAGACTCTTGTGATTCGGTGGTGGGTGTTTGTGGAAGATGATGATCAAAAGATGGAGTCCAGAGAGAGAGAGAGAGAAGACCCTAGAGGATATCCCTTTACTGATATTTATAGAACACGGCTGAAGAATTAGGGTTTCCCCTTTTTCAGGAAAGTCCTTCTTTAATTGATTCGATGATTTATTTCTTTCTCGTTTCTTCTTTCCTTCCTTATCTGTTAACCGTGCCTTTTGCTAATTCCCAGTCTCTAGATTTGGTTTGTTGGAGAATTCGCATAAAATCTGGATTCAAATAGATTTGGAATTAGATGCAGGTATATCTTCGAATATCTTATCTGTTAACTCCGCCGCAGACCAGTCGACTTGTCTTCGAACCAGTCGACTGTGTCGAGACTTCTGAAGATTTCTCAATTGATCAGCCCAGTCGACTGGTGTTGGAGTAAGTCGACTGTGCCGAAACTTCTGTGTACATTTGATTTCTCTGTTCAGTCGACCTGTGTGGAAGACTCAGTCGACTGATGCTCTGTAATATTCTGTGTATCATCCTTGAAGTCCTGGATCTGCTTTGTTTTGCTGTTATAGGCTGTTTCCTATGGAAAAGAGAAAATAAGAGTTAAATACCATATATAGAGCTTTTAAATGTGCATTTACAATAAGATTATTGCTTCTAAATGTGAATAATAATGTGTTCATCAAATACCCCCAAACTTAGATTTTTGCTTGTCCTCAAGCAAAATAGAATTATGAACAAGGGTATAATAATAATAATAGTCTTAACCACCAAGAGTTCTTATTATGTGGGCATCAACATAGAAAAGTATAAATATTTTCAGATAAAGTAAAATTAAACATACCCACTTTCTCTAGTGCAATTGTTTCTTCACAACTCCAAACTCAACCACACTTGTCATGCAATTAATTATAGTTATAGTATGCAATTACTCAATCTGTGATTATCCCCTTTTCTCTACTACAAACCGAGTAGCAAACTAGAGTTTTTTTTATTTTTTTATTTTTTTAATTTTATATATATATATATATAGTCTCTTCTCTAAAGTTGTCACCTGCCTTTTTACGCGAATGCGAAACATTTGTGATGAATCCACCCGGTTACTCAACAAGTCACAAACTTTAAAGTGCTTTGCATACTCATATTTCAAGTTGCCGTTTGACGTAAAGGTAAACATTGGTGATGAATACCCCTAGTTACTAAGCACCCAAAACATTGGAGTAGATTGACTTTATTCAGATATATATATATATATATATATATATATATATATATATATATATATTTATCACTCTATTTACTTAAACTCAATTTAGGACTAGATTTAAAGGGAATGATCACCAGAAAAAGCATCACATTTGTTTATTATGTATAATTGCATGACTCATATAACTTTGTAGGAACTTGTGAAACGCAACAATCCTAAAGTAAATAAGTATCCTTCTTCTTACTTTATAAGAAATTGTTTATTCTAAAAAAAAATTCAAAAAGATGATAAACATAAATAACCCTAATAACCTTAATACCCCCAAACTTAGATGGAACATTGTCCTCAATGTTCGAAAGAAAATTTAAAAATAGGCATGTGTCACCATCTAGTAAGGAGAGACTGAAAATAAAAGATGAAAATAAAAGATGAATAAAGAAAAGAAAATAGAGGGAAAGTGTAAATACTCCCCTGAAAGTTGGGTTGCCTCCCAATAAGCGCTGTGTTTTCTGTCTTCAGCTAGACATGATGAGTTCATGCGATGTCTTGAATGGTTTGAAGATTCACATCTTCTTCTTGCGGTTCTAGACTCATCTCTATGTATGGCTTCGCTCTATGCCCGTTCACCTTAAATGTTTGATTTTTCTCTTTGCTATGAACCTCCAAAGCGCCATGTGGAAAGACTCTCGTGACAGTGTATGGCCCATACCATCTTGACATAAGCTTGCCTGAAAAAAGTCTCAATCTTGAGTTGTATATCAATACCTTCTGTCCTGCATAAAACTCCTTCCTTGCTAGCTGTTTGTCATGGTACAACTTTGTCCTTTCCTTGTACAATTTTGCATTTTCATAAGCGTCATGCCTCAACTCTTCAAGCTCGTTCAGTTGCAATCTTCTTTTGTCGCCTGCTTGTTTCATATCAAAATTGAACCTTTTGATGGCCCAATATGCTTTGTGTTCCAACTCCACTGGTAGATGACAAGCTTTTCCAAAAACCAAACGATATGGTGACATGCCGATGGGTGTTTTGTAAGCCGTTCGATAGGCCCATAATGCATCGTTCAAGCGCAGCGACCAATCCTGTCTCCTTGTGTTGACTGTCTTTTCCAAAATGCTCTTGATTTCTCTATTGCTGATCTCCACCTGTCCACTAGTTTGAGGATGATATGGGGTGCCCACTCTATGTGTAATACCATACTTCTTCATCAAAGAAGCAAATGGGAAATTATTGAAGTGGCTCCCACCATCACTAATTATTGCCCGTGGTGTCCCAAACCTAGTGAAAATGTTCTCCTGCAAAAACTTGACAACAACTTTGTGATCATTATTTTTTGAGGGGACAGCCTCGACCCATTTAGACACATAATCCACACCAACAAGTATATATAAATAACCAAATGAGTTAGGAAAGGGACCCATAAAGTCGATTCCCCAAACATCAAAAAGCTCGATTACTTGGATGTTTTGCAGTGGCATTTGATTTCTAGAAGAGATATTGCCTGTCCTTTGGCATTTGTCACAAGTCCTGCAAAAAGAAAAAGCATCTTTGAATACTTTAGGCCAATAAAATCCAGATTGTAATACCTTGAGTGCTGTTCTTTTTGGTCCAAAATGTCCTCCATATGCATATTGGTGGCAATGTTGTAGAATATTCAGTTGTTCTTCTTCTGCCACACATCTTCTTATAATTTGATCAGGGCAAAATTTGAACAAATAAGGATCATCCCAATAGTAGTGCTTGCACATAGCCACTAGTCTCTTTCGTTCCTGACTTGTCATACCTGGAGGGAAAACATGAGCAGTGAGATAATTTACAATGTCAGCAAACCATAGAAAATTGTAACAGTGAGGTACCAGTCGACTGGTCCTGTTACCAGTCGACTGTCTCGAGGATATGTTTATTTGAAAGAGATGTTCATCTGGGAAATTTTCACTAAGTGGGGGCACAATTCTCTCTTCCTCCTGCAGTAGCCTGGACATGTGATCTGCAACAACATTGTCGCTTCCTTTTTTATCTCTAATCTCAAGATCGAATTCTTAAAGCAACAACACCCATCTGATCAACCTAGGCTTAGTATCCTTTTTAGCAAACAAATATCTCAAAGCAGCATGGTTAGTGAAAACAATAACTTTAGAACCAATCAAATATGATCTAAACTTCTCTACAGCAAAAATAACAGCTAACATTTCTTTTTCAGTAGTAGAATAATTTAGCTGTGCATCGTTTAAAGTTCGAGAAGCATAGTAAATAACATGGGGTTTCTTATTGATTCTTTGACCTAACACAGCCCCTAAGGCATAATCACTTGCATCACACATAAGCTCGAAAGGATGGCTCTAATCTGGTGCCATGACAATAGGTGCAGAAATGAGAAGATTTTTCAATGTATTAAAAGCATTTGTGCATTCTTCTGTCCATACAAACTCAACATCCTTAGCCAACAAATCACAAAGGGGTTTGGAAATTTTTGAGAAATCTTTTATAAATCTTCTATAGAACCCTGCATGTCCTAGAAAACTCCTAACACCCTTAACTGTAGTGGGAGGGGGTAGTTTTAATATTATATCGATTTTTGCTTTGTCTACTTCTATGCCTCTTTTTGACACCACGTGTCCCAACACAATACCTTGTTGTACCATAAAATGGCACTTTTCCCAATTCAGCACTAAATTGCATTCTTCACATCTCTTAAGTACAAGCTGCAAATGGTTAAGGCATTCATCAAAACAAGATCCAAAAACACTAAAATCATCCATAAATACCTCAATGAACCTTTCCACCATGTCTGAAAATATACTCATCATGCATCTTTGAAATGTTGCTGGTGCATTGCACAATCCAAAGGACATCCTCTTGTATGCAAAAGTACCAAAAGGACATGTAAAAGTGGTTTTTTCTTGATCTTCTGGAGCAATAGCAATTTGATTATAGCCACTATACCCATCTAAAAAACAATAATGACTATATCCTGCTAATCTTTCTAACATTTGATCAATAAAAGGAAGAGGAAAGTGATCTTTCCTGGTTTCATTATTCAATTTCCTGTAATCAATGCAAACCCTCCAACCTGTAGTCACTCTAGTGGGGATAAGCTCATTCTTTTCATTTGTCACCACTGTGACTCCACTTTTCTTAGGCACTACATGTATAGGACTTACCCATTTGCTATCTGAGATAGGGTAGATGATGCCAACATCTAGTAGCTTCAGAATCTCTGCTCTTACCACTTCCTTCATGTTTGGGTTAAGCCTTCTCTGTGCCTCCCTGCTTGGTTTTGCATTGTCTTCAAGAAGTATTCTGTGCATGCATTTGGATGGACTTATTCCCTTAATGTCTGCAATGGTCCATCCTATTGCATTCTTGTGTTCTCGTAATACCTTTAGCAGCTTATCTTCTTCCTGTGCACTTAGGTTCGCAGCAATTATCACTGGTAGCATCTGGTTCTCGCCCAAATATGCATGCTTCAAATGGTCGGGCAGCTGCTTAAGTGCTGGGTCTGTAAGTCTTGGTGCAGTCGACTGGTCCCTGGTAGCAGTCTGGACAGTCGACTGATCCTCTTCACCAGTCGACTTGTCCAGTGCACCAGTCGACTTGTCTGTAGAAACAAAAATGTCATCAGTCACCAATTTTTCAAATACTGGTACAAACTTACCTGAGTATGACTGTGAAGTGTCATGGTGATGTATTGTCTCTGCAATCTCCCAGTCATCATATTCCTTTTCAACATTAGATAAAGTTAGAGATTGTATAATTGTGGCTTGTAGTGGTTCAACGCTATGTACCTGAAATGTTTGATCAACAATCTCCTGAACCACATCAACATTATAGCATTCATGATCATCATGTGGAAATTTTAGTGTATCAAACATTTTAAATTCAACCTTCTCCCCATTTATTTTCATGCTTATAGTACCCTTTTTAACACAAATTTTTATATCAGCCGTACTCATAAAGGGCCTACCTAAAATGATTGGTAGAGAAGATGGCATTGAAGATTCCTCCATGTCTAACACAACAAAATCAGCAGGCAAGATGAAATCGTTTACCTGAACTAGGATCTCTTCCAAAATACCTCTAGGTCTTTTGATACTGCGATCTGCCAATTGCAATGTGATGGATGTTGGTTGGAGTTCCCCCAATCCTAGCTTTTCATAGACGGTGTATGGGAGGAGATTGATGCTTGCCCCCAAGTCTAGCAGTGCTTTCTCAAAGAAGTGCTCACCAATCCTGCAAGGAATGGTAAAACTACCTGGGTCTTTTAATTTGAGAGGTAATTTCCTTAATAATACAGCGCTCACTTCCTCTGTCAAAGCCACATCCTCCCTAACCTGAAATGTTCTTTTGTGAGTACAACATTCTTTCAAAAATTTAGCATAAGAGGGAATTTATTTAATAGCATCAAGTAGAGGGATATTAATTTCTACCTTTCTGAGAGTTTCAAAGATGTCAAATAAATGTTGATCTTTCTTTTGTTTGACTAACCTTTGAGGGAATGGTGGCACAACTGTTCTTTCTTTTTCACTTACCTTGTTGGAACCCAAAACTTTTGATGGTTGTTCTTCTGTTTCTTCAGTGTGTGTTCCAACCTTGTTGTCAATTATCTTACCACTTCTTAGAGTTGTTACTGATTTGAGCTGTTCTTGACCTCCAGGGTTTGGTATGGTTTGTGAAGGAAGTTCCCCTGCTTTTCGTTCGCTTAATTCTTTAGCAATTTGGCCAATCTGTGTTTCCAACTTCTGAATTGCTTACCCTTGTTGGTTGCTTGTTTGATGTTGTTGTTGGAGCAATTGAAGGACGGTGGATTCAAAATCTAACTTATTCTGTTCTTGAACTGGCCTATCAATCCCACTTCCCATTTGGAAATTCCGTGCATGTCCTTGTGTGAATTGAGTCCCTTGATTATTCTGATTATTGCTCCAGGAGAAGTTTGGATGGTTCCTCCACCCTGGGTTGTATGTGTTTGAGAATGGGTTGTTCTTTGGTGGAAACACTCCTCGACCTACATAATTTGCATGCTCCTGATCTGTGAAAGAAGACATGGGACATGTATCAGTGGTATGATCTACATGAGAACAAATTGCACAAATTTCATTTGTTTGATTTTTAACTCCACCCATCATAGACATTGCATTAACAAGCATATCAATTTTCTTATTCATGTTTACCATTTCCAATTGAATGTTATTGTTATTAGAGATTTCGTAAACTCCCTGTTTTTTCAAAGGGCCCCTCCTTGTTGAGAATTGTTGTGAATTCTCGCTGAGTTCTTCAAATAGTTCTATGGCCTCTTCGCCGCTTTTCCTCATCAAGATCCCGTTGCAAGCTGAATCCACAGTTGCCGTATTAGTATCATTTAAACCTTCATAAAATGCTTGTACCTGATCATCTTTAGGCATGTTGTGTGTTGGACACTTGAGAAGTTTGTTCTTGAAATCCTTCCATGCTTCGAAAAATAAGTCTCCATCCTTTTGTTGGAAGAGTTGAATCTCCCTTTTCAGCTGTTTGGTCTTTTGGGCTGGAAAGAATTCTTTTAAGAACTTTGTCGCCAATTGCTCCCATGAGTTTATTGATCCTGGTTCCAAAGAATTATACCATAGTTTAGCATTAAGTTTTAAGGAAAAAGGAAACAAAATTAACCTGATTTGTTCAGGGGTAAGCCCTTGGACGCTTTGTGTCCTGCAAAGATCGAAAAAATCTTGTAAATGGAGATGAGGCTCTTCATCAGGTCTGCCACTAAAATGGGGAACCATACTAAGTAACTGAGAAGATAGATGCATGTTCCCTGTGACATTAGGTTGATACGCAATGCAGGAAGGTTGCTCGATGTTCTTAGGCGTGAACTTGTCCTGCATTGGCACTCGATTGGGTATTTCTTCTGCCATTGCTGTATGTGAACTGGGTCTCTGGACAGTCGACTGGTTCGTGTGGACAATCGACTAGTTGGTCGCAATCAGTCGACCTAACCTGTGCAAAGTGCGTTCTGTTTTTGCGTCAATTGGTAGTAGCTCTGGACGAAGTGATCTCCTTCCGTGCATCCACCAAAATCCTGTATCCTAAAAGAAAAATACTGATTAATAAAATTAAAAGAAAGAAAATAAAAACTTCCTACTGATTGTAAGTTAAAATACTAGACAATCCCCGGCAACGGCGCCAAAAACTTGTTGTGAAGTCTAGATACCTAAATAAATAGATAAAACTAGACACAAATTATAAACCTCGCAAGTGCACGAATCGTTTGGAGAAGCGTAGCGACGAGCAAGGGTCGATCCCACAGAGATTGTAGACTTTAACTTACTAATCAATAAAAAGAATAAGAATCATAAAGAGTTGTTTTAAAAGTCTAAAAGAAATAAAAAGATTAAAACTAAATTAAGAAATGTTGAATCACAAATATTTATGAAGTAGTTGGGTTTAGATCTCCACCAATAGTCAGTAATGCTAAGTCACCTTCTGAACTTCTTCTTATTACTCATGTTTGTTCCCTTCAAGGGCATGGTATCTACTCCTTAAAGTACTGTTTCCCTAAGCCAAGAATTAGGCATGGTATCTACTCTAATTTGTTTCTTTCATTAAGTGTTTAGCATGGTATCTACTAAGTTGCACTTAAAGAAAACATAAGATCAGTGGAAACGAACAAACACTCAAGGTTCTAGAAATTGGTATCAGATCTAGATCCCTTAAGTTGATTGAACCAAGAACCCCAAAGGATTCCTTTGTTACAATTACGGGCACGAGATACGGGTCGTCTCAATATGCTTATATAACAGATTCAGATAGATGGTAATGCAAACTTGATATTCTCAAGTTCTGTACGTCAGTCGACTGGCTCTCACCTCAGTCGACTGCTCTCAGAGCTTCGAGAACAAGTTTGATTATCATCAATCTATACCAATACAAACGGATTCAATCAATAAGTAAATAGAAGAATTTTAGAAGAACATAACACTACATAACTACGGCTTCAATCTACCCAACTATAGAATTTAGTTCCACATAATAATACTTTTATTAATCAACAAGTTCAAATACATGACCAACATAAAGAATAGAAGAAGAAGAAATAAACTAATGAAGTCCGGCAATGAGGTCGACTGGCTGTCACACAGTCGGCTGCCTTCGAATACTTGATCTCCTATCTCCTTCCTCGATGCTGGTAGAATAATACCCCTGTTGATGACTTGAACGCTCAGACTCTTGTGATTCGGTGGTGGGTGTTTATGGAAGATGATGATCAAAAGATGGAGTCCAGAGAGAGAGAGCTAGAGGATATCCCTTTACTGATATTTATAGAACACGGCTGAAGAATTAGGGTTTCCCCTTTTTCAGGAAAGTCCTTCTTTAATTGATTCGATGATTTATTTCTTTCTCGTTTCTTCTTTCCTTCCTTATCTGTTAACCGTGCCTTTTGCTAATTCCCAGTCTCTAGATTTGGTTTGTTGGAGAATTCGCATAAAATCTGGATTCAAATAGATTTGGAATTAGATGCAGGTATATCTTCGAATATCTTATCTGTTAACTCCGCCGCAGACCAGTCGACTTGTCTTCGAACCAGTCGACTGTGTCGAGACTTCTGAAGATTTCTCAATTGATCAGCCCAGTCGACTGGTGTTGGAGTAAGTCGACTGTGCCGAAACTTCTGTGTACATTTGATTTCTCTGTTCAGTCGACCTGTGTGGAAGACTCAGTCGACTGATGCTCTGTAATATTCTGTGTATCATCCTTGAAGTCCTGGATCTGCTTTGTTTTGCTGTTATAGGCTGTTTCCTATGGAAAAGAGAAAATAAGAGTTAAATACCACATATAGAGCTTTTAAATGTGCATTTACAATAAGATTATTGCTTCTAAATGTGAATAATAATGTGTTCATCACATTTTCGACCATTCTAGGATGCAAGGAAGAATGCTTACTTATCCTTTACCTTGGCATGCCCCTATCTAGCAGGAAACTCAGTAAAAGAACTTGGCAGCCGCTAATCCTCAAGATTGAACGAAGACTCTCAGTGTGGAAGGGCAAGATGTTATCTAGAGGTGGGAGGTTAGTACTTATGAATGTTGTACTCAGTGCTTTACCAGTCTACTTCGCTTCCTTCTTCAGACTACCCCTTTGGGTAATCAAAAGAATTGATCAGATTCGAGGTAGATTTTTCTGGTGTGGCTCCGACATTGATGCGAGGGGAGTGACATGTATGCGGTGGAAGATGATCTGCCAACCCAAGCAACAGGGTGGGCTTGGAGTTCTAGATATGAAAGTTTTTAATGAAGCCCTTCTCATGAAATGGTGGTGGAAGATTGTGTCCTCTGACTCGCTAGCTAGCCAAACGTTAAGGAGCTTATACTATAAAAGAAATCCAAACATCTTGACATGGCCCTCAACTGCTTCAAGCTTCTGGAAAGGTATCTTCCATCTCAAGGAGAAATTCTTGCTGAATGTTAACTGGAAGCTAGGGAAGGGGAACCATATCAAATTTTGGACGTCAAAATGGATCAATGGCAACAATATAACTTCCCTGTGTCCTTCACTTGCTGCTGCGACATGGAATCTGGAAGCGGATGTCCTATCCCAAGGAACTTGGATCAATGACACCTGGCACTAGCAACCAAGACTTAACTGCGTCTCCAACCCTACCATTCGTGAAGAGAAACAGAGACTACTTGATCTGATTGCAGACTACCAGCCTTCAAACTCAGGAGATCACCCTTCATGGAGACTCACACCATCCACCACCTTCGCTGTCAAGTCGGCATATAACTTCTTTATCACCTCTGGCCTTTGATCCCCTTATTATGCAGCAAAATTGACTTCTCCAGCTCCCCTGAAATCCAAGCTTTTCACCTGGCAAATGAGTTGGGATAAACTCAACTCCAAGGATTTCCTTCACTCCAAAGGTTGGTTAGGAGACACGACATGCACAGCTTGTGCATGTCCTGTTGAGACGACATATCATATCTTTTTTGAATGCCCTATTGCCACTAATATTTAGACTTACTTCACTTCACTTTTCCACATACACTTCCTGCCTGCTGACTTACATGAATGCTTTACTTTATGGTGCTTTGGGACCTAAGTACGCAGACATACTTGGCACCGACTCACAATCTCGATCTGTTGGAGTATTTGGCTTGCTAGAAATGAGTGCACTTTCTCTTCTAAGACTGCAACTAAGGAAAATTATTTCTAATGCAATTTTTTGGTTTCAATCTTGGCTAGATGGACTCGACAAAAAACAAGAAGAAGGCGGAACTCATATGGGAGGTGGAGCTAGCTGGAGTTCAAGATGCCCTCCTCAAATAGGCGCTCATCACGATTGATTAGGCAGACAGCGGGGAAGATAGCTGCTCAGTTTGAGATCCCACTGGCACTTGCTCCTTTTTGATATTTTGGATGTATTTTTTTAAAACTATAATGTGCTAAACTTGGTTTAACTACTCCCTTTAGCTTATTTTAGGGATCAAGGGTTTGGCAACTGTAGGCTGAACTATCTTTATCCTAATGTATTGTATACCTGTATTTACTCCTATATTTTTTTTTGATATATCGGATAGAGCAAAAAGGCTCCACCCATCAAAAAAATATATTAATCAATAATAACAGTTAAAATACAAATAAATAATCAATGGCTTTACAAGATGTCAAACAATAATAAGCGAACAATAAATAAAACAAACAATGACTGAAGAGCCAACTATATAGATAACTGCGCCACAGCAAACGCCCACGCCGAAACAAGAGGGCAGAACAAACGACGAGACAATCGGCCAGACAGTCCAGACCACTGAATCCGGTAGAGGAGCAGGACTTGAACGACTGGGCCAAGAAACCGAAATACAACCCTTCCCCCACGAAGACATCCCAATCCGCTAGCAATCCAAAGGAAGGAACTCTAAGCGGCACAACGGAGGCGACGCACTGCCAATATCAAGGGTGTCAACGAGAAGGCAAGACTCAACTGTGCAGCAGCTGATGAGCAGACACAGAAGCTGTTTTCCTCGCAAGAATACGAGCACTCACTCGAATAGACAAATGATTAGTATTTACTCCTATATTAATATATCTTTTGTGAGGTGGGGACTTACCCTACCATTAACTAGTCAAAAAAATATGAGTGTTAAATTTTAGCTAAAAGTACAAACAATATAAGATAGATTTAATTATGCATATCAAATTAATATCACGACAAAAATAATTCGTAAGGTAAATATAATAACTATATTTATGATTCAAAATTAAATACATAGAATAGTGATTAGTATTTATTAAATATCTATAAGTTGTCAAGTATAGCAAGAAAGCCAACATACAAAATTTTACGCATACATAGGCGTAAAAATATATGATGAAACAAATAATACTATAATACGAATGTTATAAACAATTGGAGAAACAAAATAAAATAGTAAAAGTAGCATTATATAATTGAAATAATATATAATATTAATTGTGATAAAAATAAAATGTAGATAGTAATAAATAACAAAAATCATATTATACGAGTAACAAACATATTGAAGATAGGTTAGCAATAAAATATAAAAAATGGAATTGTATAAAAATACAAAGTAATAAAATAATTAATAGTAACCAGTAATATAAATTGAAAAATAAATAAAATAATAGTAACACGCATATGATAGATGTAGAAGCAAATATAAATAGTAAGGAAATTAATTAAATGTGTATATGAGTATATCTGTATTATAAATAATAAAGTTGAAGTAGTATAAGCTAAGTTGTAAATGTAACAGTATACTGAAAAGCAATGCTTTGAGTATAAGTGGGAGATTGTTAGGGTTATATACTGAAAGCATCACTTTTGTATTAACTTTATTTCCTTATTTTTTTTGAATGAGAATCATATGGGCATATATTTGCATATTGTGTTTATTATAATATTAATGCAAGTATCTGATATTGTATAAGGTTGATAATATGGTGTGAGGAGACACACAGAAGATCATATTATCAGTTCCCTATGGAATATATAAATAGTTCACAACCTAGACGGACTTGGACAATCCATTGGAAAGGTTGTAGTGTAATCTGGTATTAGTCTATCTTGACTATAGGTTTACACTAGTATACTTTGTGTGTATTGAACAGGACCACTTGAGGTTGTTCTCTTTGTACTGACTACAAAAGAGAACAAACACCTCTGTTATTATGGATGCTTATGCTCTTAATCCAGATATAATAACAGACATGTATATGCAGTGTGCATTACTTTGACTCATAAAAGAGTGAGATTCATTATGGATCAAGAACCTCTATGAATTGGGTAATAGCATTGTATGTATGATGGGCTGTTGATTGTAAAAGGAATCCGTGTTCCGATACGTCGGGTTGATGATGTCCCCTTAAGGAGCTCATAAGGATTGTCATGTAAACCCTGCAGGTGGATTACATCCGACATGACAAATAAAGTTGAGTGGTACTACTTAAGGATAAAAAATGTTGATCAATATAGTTGTCAGTAACTTAATTTGATCGACGGACTCGATATCTTAACATGGGGAGCTGAACGAGCATATAATAAAAGGAGCCCATAAATATAATTTGGAATTAGGAAGGTAGTGCAACAATAGCTCTTTAGTGGACCGAGCTATTGTTAATGGGCCTGGGTTGTGTGTTCGGGCTGAACACGAGATACCCAGATTCGTTAGGAGACCTAACCCTAATTTCTCCTCATGGTCCCTGCCGTAGCCTTATATATATATCCTCTATTCTCTGGCCGTCATATCATTATGAGAGATAAGAAGTTTTCTCTAAATTCGTGATTCACGTAAGGAGAGAAAGAGAGGTCAGCCAAGGAGAAGAAAGGTTGGTAGACCGTCGCCCACACGACGTCCAACCTGAGGAAGGAATACGTGCAGAAGATCTTGGGGCCGCTGACGGCTCGAGGTTGCTAGAAACTATCGTCTTCTTCTCATCGCAGGTATAATTCGTGAACCCTAGATTCCGCTATAAAGGGTTAGATCACGTATTAAATCTTTTAAGCTTTTATGATCGATACGCACACCAATCCGTGGTCCTGAGAATCATCGCAGTTCCATCAGTAAAATATTATAAAATAGTACAAACTAGTACAAAAATGGAATAGTGGTAAGTAATATATATAGAAATAAAAGTGGGGGTTATTAAAGTAGAAAAATCTCTTTTGTGGTGGGTTCGCCTCGTTGGTGTCCAACTGCAAGCTTGCCTCCTTGACATCAAGTTGCAGATTTGCTTCCAAAATATCCAGTTGCAGTTTGCCTTACGGACATTCAGTTGCAGATTTTGCCTCCCAGACATCCAGTTGCAGTTTGCCTCCATTGATGTCTAGTTGCCCTCTCGACATCAGGTTGCACCAAAATGGTGAATGGAATGATGTAATCTTCCATATGTACTTAGATATTGGATGTTTAGTGATGTATGATGTTAAGTTTTTGAAATAGATGTAAAAGTTGAAGTAGAAAATTACAACGATGAAATATTAAAATAGAAGTATAGATTTTAAATATCGAATATATAAAATTAGTAGTAATAAAAAGGATTTATAACATACGACAAGAATAGTATAAAGTATACGCATGAGCTGAAGACACAATAAGAACAATAATTATGTAGTGTAGTAAATTAGGATAATAAGAAAATATATATATATAGTAATGTAGTAATTGTATAAGTGTAAAATGGTACGTATAGTAAGTAGGTTGAAATATATGATATATACATAGAAATCAGTGGTAAGTATATGTAGTAATCAAGAATAAAAATTCAAATAAAGATGAAATATAAATAGTGAGGGTATGTAGTAGTTAGAGAAATATAAACCAACAATATTTATAAGTGTCTATTAATAGTGAAAAGTAAACAAAACAAACTAGCAAATAATATGTAATAACAATAGTATCGAATATAAGCTATAACACAAAAAAAATAGTAGGAAAGAAGATTTATAACGTGTAGAAGTATGTCATATTTATATAAGTAAAATATTACAATCTTGTTAAAAATATACTGAAATATATAAGACAATAATGAAAAATATAGTATTGCAAAATCAAATCATATATTAAATGAATGTACATAACCAAAAAAAAAAGTTTTAAGAATATAACAGAAATATGAATGAAGAAATTAGTAGTTGCAATAATAATTTAATAAGCGGTAATTTAAAACTTAATAAAATACGTAAAAAGTAATAGTAAATGTAAATGGGTAACGTAAAAACACATAAAATATGAAGGACAAAATTTTAAGACTGAAAAATAAGTAAGACAAAATATTAAGATTAAAGAATGTAGATAAAATAATAAATACCGGAGTGAATTATTAGTACAAGAAAATAATTCTTTGAAGAAAAAAAATAATTAACTTTAAGGATGAAAAGTACTACGATGAAAATCGATGAAGAAAAATTAAAGAGTAAAGTGTGTCTACGTAAAAGGTATCATATAAGTAGGTTCAAACCAACCATACCACTCGTGATACCAAGGAAAAACATGTTCGCATACAATCTCACATCAATGTATGCGAGGAGAGTATCATGTATGCAAGTTCAATAACTACATCATTTATGACTCCAAACTGACACTCACACTATAATGTCCACCCTAATTGTGTCTTTCTTATAATTTTGTACTACTCATTGAAGTCGGCTCCGATACCACTCTGTAACGCCCTGAATTCTTAACACAGGTAATTCATAGCAAATAAAATATCTTTTACTTCAATTCATACAAATTTACAAGCAATTTAAAACTTTTACTTACAATATGTTCTTTACAACAGCACAGCGAAATTAAATGAATACAATATAATCTACAATAATGAAAAAATCTTTAATCTTGTAACAACTCATCATAGTGACTTCAGCTCCATGCCAAGTCCAATCCTGCAACTAGGAAACTGTGGGCACGTCAGTTGCATACAACTGACGCAATGCTATAATACATCGATTCTTTAACTTTAGCAAACACAAACTTGAATGCACAACAAAGTGTGAAAAGTGATAATCCTAAGCATGTCAGTGTATGATATTACCTTGATGCCTATTGTAGACATTACACTACAATGACACTAATGAAAACTTGTTCAGATTCTATGCATCCAATACTACATTGGTCTGATGGCAAGCCTTTATCGTACTCCTCATTATAGGGTTCAGTATCTCGTTATGAAATCCTAATACGGTGACTAATGTAAGGTTTAGATATCCTGTGAGGATCAAGAACCGCCCCGATAATTCTTGAGAATCGCTCTCCCATTACGAGTCGTAACCCCGATAATTCTGGAGACGAAACTCACACCGGGAGCCATGACCCCGATAATTCTTGAGAGTCGTTCTCCCACCGTTAGTGATTTGCAGACGTCACGCCTCACACCCCGATAATTCTGGAGACGAAACCCACACCGTGAATCAAATAAGGCCGGCATACTCATGTTTGCCCATACTTCATCACTTCTTCCCCTAGTGTCTGTCCTTAGGTTTAATTATAATTATTAAGACCTAGAGCTAGCTTACCCACCGGACTTAAATCAAACACTGAGAATGTTAGCCCATATTGGCTACTTCTCAAAGAGAAAGTTAACCCACATTGGCTACTTCTCAAATTTCATATATCATAACCTGCCGGTATTCTAGGCCTCGCTCAGCCTCTAGAATCCACACATTCCAAAATATTCACAACATTTCCAGGTTATCCATAAGCTCTTATAAAAATGTCCATTCATTAAACATCTTTTACCTTCTCATATTCATTCTCTTTGCTATTATTAATCATGCAGTAACAAACTTCTTATAGCAACATTCAATAACATTTGATGAATTAAAACTATTATAAACACCACATGTTTAACATTCCAACTTCATCATTTATTTATCTGTTAATTCCTCATAAGGTACATCTTACTAAAATTTCAATTTTAAATCCAATTTTATACATTGTAAAAGTTTTAGGACAACCAGATAAAAGTCATCAACCAATGGTATTGAAAAAATCATATAAATTTCAATACTACTCCAAAAATAGATTTATTAGTTTCATAAGAATCATAAATGAGTCTACTATAAATTTGTAGTTAACATCATCTAAAATTATCGTCAATTACTTCGTCTAAATTCATTTGCAAAACAGTATGTTCAAAATCCGAAAACTGCAGCTCATGCTACTTGTAAAAATCATAGAAAATTATATACTTCATGAAACTTTATGTTCTTTAGATCAAATTAAAGGTATGCAGGTATAATATAACTTTGTAGTTATAATCTTCCCCAAAATATTGTGTCTATAACCCTAAATTCTTCGAAATCTACAGTAGGGCCGAAATGTTATACAGACTGCCACTGTTCCAACTTGTAAAATACATTATAAATTCAGTTCTTCATGAAAAAATTATTTCCTAGACTCTAAAGAAAGGTTAAAGAGTCTACTTCAGGTTCTTAGTTTTGACTTTTCTGAAAATACTTCATATAAGACGTTGAAATGATCAAAACCCGAAATGTGTACAAATTTCTAGTAACTAGCCAACTGTCAACCAGTCCTAAGTTTGGATTTTATTGAAATAGTAAACGACATCCAAATATTATGAAATTTTAAGAAGATATTATTAACATATAAGGGATGCTCCTATAAATTTTTTTGCTCTAGATCCAATTTAGTTTAATAGTTATGATTTTTTGAAGTGCAACTACAACTCAAAACAGAATCTTATGAAAATACCCCCAAATCAAACATATCATAATTTCACACGTTCAATTACCAACAAATAATCTAAACATGGATTTTCAATCTATATAAGTTACCATGCATCTAACAATTCACACATATCAAACATTCTACTAACAAAAACTATATTAGAAAGTTGAAGAAATCCCCTCCTCAATTGTAGAATTTCTTGTAGTAGAACCCCTCAAAACTTGCTCCAAAGCTCCCCAAATGATGGTCGACCTTCCTCCAAGCTCCAACCCGCAAGCTTTTCTCCCTCTTTCTCTCTTTTGTTTTAGTTTTGAGTTGTGTTATTCATGACAAAAGTCGGGAGTATTTATAGAAAAATTGTGTGGTCAAAATAGCTCACAACTTTCCTAAAATGACTCCCACTTCCCACTAACTCACACGACTCTCTCTCATTCTCAACCATGGTAAGAAACATGTACACGTGTAGTTAATGTGTGTGCACACTCTTCATACAAATTTAATTATTTATTTTTATTAGGTTAGATGTGTGTGTTACACATGGCAAGTGTACCAAACTAACTATATTTTAAATGTACACTTTAGTGCACACAAAATCAATTATGGGCTTTAAATTAATTTTAGTGGGCTACAAAATGGATTTAGGCCTAATGAATTTTATTTAAAAATGAATCATACAACTGTAACTAGAAAAATGGGAAGAAAAATATTCATAACTCAAGAAAATTTCAGGAACTAAAATGTGCACTGTAAACACGTGCGTAGCACGTATCAATACAAAATAAATTTGAGACAACAAAAAACAGTCAAAATATAAAATACGTAGAAAATAAATATTAATAATGTTACAGATAATTCACGTAATGGTATATGTCACGCCCCGCTTCCAAAAAATACAGAATACGAGCACGTAACATTGGCCCAGCGAATGATTTTTCATCATCCATAAGTTGTTCACGAATTCTTTACAACATATCACAATAAAATCACATTCGGAAGCCAGAAAAGTCAACCACATGCACATATGAACCAAATACCAACAAGAATACTTGAAATAAAATATATTAATCTCAAATAGTCATGATCTGAAATACACAAATAATCATGGGTCACATTGCACAAATATAAGAATAAATCCAAGTCTCAAAATACAGTTATTCTTCAAAATAAGCAACAAGAATAATAATAGCAAAATTCCAGCATCTAGTACATCATGTCACCAATACCGTCTGGAACCTGTCCTCTAAAATCTGCAATTCAACGAATGCAGGAAAAAGAAAAAGAGAAAACACAAGTACCCGTCAATTGCAAGTTACGGGTTGCAAATAATGTAGGATACAAGCACATGGAAATGGGTGAATCTAAGTAACAAATCTATCATGGTATAATCATGATCTCCAAAATAAACAACTAGCCTGGTAATGTGATCAAGTGTCATGTCATAAACCAAGTGTCAAGAAATTAAGTAAACAGGTCAACATGTAATAGGTATCAGGTAACAATTATACAGGTAAGCAGGTAATTATGTAACATGTATCAAGTATCAAATCTCATGTATTATATAGTCAAGTTCCAAGCAAGCATGTATCATGTTCAAGTCTCATGTTCAAGTCTCATGTGTCAAGTCTTATAGTTAATTACTATCTAGGTAGCACTTCATGCCGCCCAAACAAAATGGTTGCTACAACAAAACAGTTTCGTTTTAGATTTCATAGTGGACCATAGAGGGCAGTGTACTCAGGTAAGGAAATAGGAAACAGTTTCATGAATCAAAATAGGTACACGAATCATCCGATTCATGCATCAATAGGTACACGACCAACAGGTACGTGCATCAATAGGTAACAGGTACACGACCAACAGCAATAGGTAACAGGTACATGACCAACAAGTACGTGCATCAACAGGTAATAGGTACATGATCAACAGGTACGTGCATCAACAGGTTCATGTATCAATATGAATCAAAATGGGAAACACGGGCCCCCTTCCGAGTACACGTTTCTGAATTATCCACTACTAGATCTTTCCCTTAAACCTCGGCTTGGTTACTTTTATTATTAATGTAAACAAGCATGAATACGTGCAAAATAGTGTCAAATAAATATGATATGATCAGGTTTAGGTTCAGGATAACAAATCAGTATGCACGGATGATATACATTCACAAATACGAGCAAAATAGTTTATGTTCATAATCAGGACAGCAAGACCAATCAGGACTAAAATAAGGATTCTAAGAGCTACAGGCATGCAAAACAAGATCCGTCGGTGGATCTGGAAACTAGACATCCACACACATCCAACGAGTATAATAAAGTCATATACTAATCCACAATATCTCAGCTCAAAACTGAATTGAACACAAATTATAGGTTCAGCCAGAAAACAGGGGAACAACTTCAAAAGCATGAAAACAGCATGAAAACACATCAAATAATTCCACGAAAAATCTGGGGTAATCCCCAATAGATATAGACTCAAAATAAAAAATTTCATAATATTCCAGTAAAAATAGATAAGACATCAAAAATAAGAAACAACATGAAAACATAGTTTAACGAATCTGGAATTCTCAACACTGCTGTACCAAAACTAGGATATCTCGCAATCAGTGAATCGAAATCCAATTCCGCCAAAACGACATGAAAATAGATAGATTTTAATAACTTTAATATTTCACAAAGAATTTTCATACAGTATAAGAAATTATAGTGAAAACAGAGTTCTTTACTGAACAGCGCGCAAATTACAGCATGAGGAGATTTTAGAAAAGAGCATGAAACACCACATAAAACTTATCTTTAAAATTCATCAAAAATCTGGGTAGCCCCTAATATAATAAAGAAACACTGACCAAAATATTAGATCAAGATATTATGTATAGAATAGTTCTTGAAAATAATTTGTTAACAAAAACAACCAAAAACTGAATCTAGAATAGATCGACACATCTGTACTAAAACACACATAACTCATTCATAAAAAATCCAAATCAAGAAAAACCAGTGGAGTTTGAAAATAGAAAAAGTTATCTAAAATCTATTCTTTATTTCAAAGTTAAGATTCGGACTGTAGCATGGACGAAAACAGCAAATAAAACAGAACAAGCTGCAAATACAAATTTCACACCTCTAATTAAAAACATCATAACTTTCACAATATTGATCCAAACACATCCAAACTTGAAATACAACCTAGAAATCATCTAAGCATCATGGTTTAGGGATACTAACATGTCCAAGCCTATTATTTTCACATGGGCATTCAATCAAACAAAATTCATGCAATAATCACATACATGCATCAAAATCAAGTTTTGGGCATATCCTAGTTCATTATCCTATCAAGCTTGGTGTCATAAGTCTTCTATGGCCAAATTTACACAATAGAGACAAAACCCATCAAGAAAAATATAATTTTTGGTTGTCTCTAGACCCAACTACACTAGATGTGAACTTTTTGACTTGTATCAACCTAATGAATTGTAGTACAAGTCACGTGCCTTGTTATGGAGATGAAGAACGATGCAAATCAAAAGTAGGAGCAATTTCCACGAACAAAAATCTACGAAATCACGAACGATCTGTACGCGCACTCGAGCACGCGCAAGAAAATCCCAATAGCAAGAGAGCGGGAGACGGCGGATGGAGAGGAAGCGGGAGAGATGAAGCACGGACGCAAGGGTTTGGGAAAAAGATATGAAGTTTTTTTTTCTTTTTCGGTTGAGCACATAAACAAGAGTATATATAGTGTATAAAAAAAATAGGGTTAGAGAAAGATGGGGAGGGTGCAATGACGGCTACAGGAAATGAAGGAAAAGGGCCGGGTTGGTATATATGGTGCAATCCGGGTCTGCTTTGGGGATACAATTTAGGATGAAATCTATGGCTCTTGAAAAAATCTAATTAGGAGTAAAAAATTATGGGTTTGAAAAATCACCACCACAAATTCCATCACATCACCAAAAATATAAAATGAAGATAATGAGGCCAAAAATGAAGAAAAGAATCCAAAATGGCAAAAACGAACCAAAACGGCGAACAAACAACACAAGGAGCTCAAAATGAAATAAAATGAATATATATTGAAATAAATCCAATATACGGTCTAGAAAAAATTCAAGAGAGATAAAAATATACAAAAATGAAAAATACACTCCAAAATACATAAACTGAAAAACAGGGGTTACAGTATAACATACGTAATCGGCACGTGTATTAAAAACACGTACAATACCCCAAAAAAACACAAAGATTAAAATTAATATTTGAGTTGGCTAAAAATAGGATAAAAATGAATTTTGAGAAGACAAAAAATGTATAAATTATCAAAATACAAAATACATATGATGTTTATATTAAAATACGTTACAGAAATTACTCGTAACAATACAAAATACATGTGCGTAACACCCGTGGGCAAAATTGTCATAACTCAATTTTGCGTGGTGTTACAAAAATAACTCTTTGTTCCCAACAGCAAAGATCTTTGTACTAGACTCGCTGTTGGGAACGGCGACCGTGACGTTTTTCTCATTTTCTAGAAAGTGAAAAGTGAAAACTCTCTGTTGAACTTGGTGAAATTTCCAAAAGAACTCCATACTGAAAGATAAAAGAAGGACATAAGATAAATTGGAATACTGGAAAGATTGAATTAACAAGTGTTAATCTACCAGCTCTTGATAAGGATCTATTAGACCAACTATTAAGTCTCTTTTCAATTTTATCGATTACAGGATCCCAATCAGATTTGTGAAGATTACCACCTCTCAAAGGTATACCAAAATAAATTATAGAAAAAAACCTTTAAGATAGTTTAAAATGGCAGCAATCGCATCTTGTCTATATTGATCTCCCCCAATCCAGCTAGTAGAAGATTTAAAGAAGTTAATCTTCATACCAAACACACTTTCAAAATAATAAAGAAGAAGTTTCAGACTTCTAAGCATCAATCCATCACAAGATCAAGGAAAATAAAATAGTGTCATCAGCATATTGTAGATTACGGATACCTATAAAAGAAAACCTCCCAAACCTTCAATAACACCATGATCCCAAGCTTTAGAGAGCATGTTGTTGAACACATCAGCAACAAGAACAAAGAGAAGATGAGAGATAGGATCACTTTGTCTAAGGCATCTTTTGCAAATAAAATTTTTACCTTCAATATTGTTAACAATCATAGAAGCAGTCCCAGAATATAAGCTATAAAAAATCCAATTAATCCACCTAAGGCCAAAACCCCTGGCAATCAATACTTATTCAAAAACTCCCAGTTAACTCTATCATATGCTTTTTCAAAATTTAATTTTAAGAGAATACCTTCAAATTTTTCAAGGTGAAAAGAATGAATGACTTCTTGGGCAACAGCAACACTATCCAAAATGAATCTTATGAAACCAAATTGGGTAATATCAACAAGTTTACCAATCACCTTTGCTAATCTGTTAGCTAAAACCTTCATAATAGTTTTAAAGATAACATTAAGAAGACTAACAGGATTAAATTTGCTAACTTTGTTAGCACCTGCCATTTTAGGAATAAGCGCAATGTGTGCATAATTGATTCTAGAAAAAGCAAGGGTGTTATCATATAACTCCTGAAAAATGCTCTCAATGTCCTCCTTCAAATCCTCTCAAAAATTTTTTATAAAAGAAAGTGAGGATACCATCTGGACCAAGTGCAGAATCCATAGGAAGATCAAAAATAGCTTGGTAAATTTCTTTTTCAGTAAAAGGAAGTTCTAATTCCTCTAAGTTAATTCTAGTATCAGCATGATACAAAGTATCCAATCCACTTTAAGAAAAGTATCATATGTACAACCCATAAGATTTTTATAAAAATTATAGAACTCCTGATGAATATGATTTAAATCCGAAATCTCCTCCATCTCTATTTGAAGTGATGTAATTTTATTAGCTCTTCTTCTATGAGAAGCATAATTATGAAAAAAAACCTTGTATTACCATCACCCAAAGTAAGCCATTTGATTTTAGCTCTTTAGGACCATTTAATCTTTTCCATATTGAGAAGATGAAGATACTCTTTTTGAAATTCAGATCTCTTATTCCTATATGGAATGGAAAAAGGATTGTGTTCCCCTAAGAGATCGAGGTTTAATTTTTCTTCTTTCAACCATTTATTTCTGTCACTAATAAGACCAAATCTTTCTTTTCTCCACAATTTACAACTATTCTTTACACACATAAGCTTAGCAAGAAATCTTATAAGGCCAGAGCGAGGAAAAGAATTAACAAAATGAAAACAAGAGTGTAACATAGAAAGAAAAGGGGAATCTTCTAGCCAGAATTTTCAAATATAAAAATTAAGAAACGTTGGAGAAGAAGATTGAGAAAATATAATTAGAGGAACATGAGCAGATATGATATTAGTTGAAGCATGAACATAAGATAAAGGAAAAGAAGAATTCCTATCATTAGAGACAAGGAATCTATCAAGTTTAGCAAAGCTAGGATTTAATCTCTTATTAGACCAAGTAAATTGTCTACCAAGAATATGACAGTCAATAAGAGATAAATCTCTAATAATATTATTGAAATTACCAGAGTCACTTGTATTGTAGGAGTACCCATTTCTTTTAGAGTTAAATCTGACAGTATTAAAATCACCCCCCAAAGATAACCCAACCAATGATAAGATTTTTCCAATCTAAAAATTATTTCCAAAAATCATCTTTTAAAATATTAACACAAGGACCATAAGCTGAATAAAAAGAAGAGGGCAATTAAAGGCAAAAGATTCCAGTTCCAGAGCCAAAAAGAGTTTCTTCCTAAATACATTAGAACATTTAAACATACTATCTCTAAGTCTTATAAGCATCCCACTAGAGGCACCAATAGAATTCAAAGAAATCAATTCAATAATAATAGAGCCTCTAAAGCTCTATAAAGAGTGGGGGAAGGAAAAGAAATTTTGGATTATTGAACAGTAATAAGGTCACAATGAGAAGAGTTAATAAAATAAAAAACAGTCATCCTCTTATCGTTATCTCCTAAGCCTCTAATATTCCAAGATGATATAATCATTTAAAACAATTAATACCCCCTCTTAAAATTTGAAGTTCCCTAATTCTATTAATGTCAATGGAAGAAAATTCATGAAAACTAGAACATGCAACAAAATTGGTTAAATAGTCAACAGAAAATGAATCAAAATGACATCGAAAAATAGAACCATGACAAGTACCTTCTGGAGAAGATGCAACAAATGGAGTAGGGATTTCTATGTTCCTGATCTAAGCAATCTGAGCTGTCTTTTCTACAAATTGGCTGATCAGCATCCACTATATTACTGACTTTAATACTCCTTCTCAGAGGGCCATAAGATTTAGAAGCATTCTTTCTTTTTTTTGGTAGCAGGGGTACTAGGGCAATCCGTCGCTACACATTTATGATGGACAGTATTGTCAACCAAAACAGAAAGAGGAGTATCTAAGTTTGGATAGCAGATTGAGAGAGGAATAGGAGAACTAATGAACTCAGAATTAGAATCATGATGATAAGGATCATCAGGGATAGAAGAATCTCCTTTATCTTCTTAGAGACATATTGCATTATCTTACTTAGAATCAAAGTAACCCTAAAAAACAGGACTCATATCTGCAATCTTCTGGATAGAATAAGGCCAATCAATACCAGGGGAAGCAGCACCCAACAAGCCAGATTGAACAGAGATAGAGAGACAATGATTTGCCAAAATATTCTGAGAAGACCAAGGACGATAACTGGTCAAAGAGTTATGAAATAATCAATCAACAGATGCAGAAAACCCATCACCTTTAGCCAGAGATTTAATCAAATCATTCCAAATACCTCCATGAGGTATGTTTTTCCTAATAGACAGTAGGGACCTCAGATGCAACTCTTTAAACACCAAAACAGAATGATTTTCAGAGAAAACCACAATATCAGTATTATAATTGAGACCCATCAGAGATGAACTACCATCATCAAACTGAGGTTGAGACATATCCTCCTTCACAAACTCACAATTAGTTGAGACGTATCCCCTCCTTCTCTAACTCACAATTAGGAATTTCCCCTTCCTCAATAGGAATCTTAGATACTAGAACCCATTTCAAGAAAGATAAATTAAAGTACAGATTCTTGCCTTTACCACCCAGAGAACCATCAAGATGCTTACCCTGGGAGAAAGTGGTATCCTGAGAAGATGTTGAAAATCTCTGATTCTTTGGAATACCCCAAGAATTCCAATTATCATTAGTGGAAACAAAATGATTAGGAATAGATGTAGAAGTAGGAAGATAACTCTGATTGGGAATATCAGGATAAGTAACACAAATATTAAAGGCGCGAGAACCCACCCAAAGAGTATCTTCATAAATCAAAGGAGAAGACGGGCAACGAAGAAAATCAACAATGATTTCAAGATGACCATTACTCAAATGATTCTTGGAAGAAAAACCCAAAAAGTCACCAGAGCATCTGGAAACATGACTAAACATGGAAAAAGACTCACAATAATGTGGGATTCCTGAAAGAATGGCCTTGGTCTTAACAAGACCTTGAGAATATTTAGTAATCCCATATTGAGGCCAATTTTTCACAGAGAAATAAGCCCTACCAAAACGAAGTTCTTAACCCTTTAGATTTTCTAAACATTTGATTTTAGGGCATTTGCAAATAAAACCACCATTAGGAAGCATCCAAAGCCCCCAGTCCCAACCAGGTAAATGAAATCTAGAATTAAGGAATTAGCTAAATCAAGGGCGGTAAGAGACCCAGATTTTATAGAAATCACATTCGATGAATCATTTCTTCAGACAGAAGAAGATTCTATAAACATAGGCATATGTCTTTGATCTTCTGAGAAAACTCGCAAAAAACCTCAACCCTCCTCTTAGAAATATTATCAGCATCAGGAAGTTTAGAAGGAGGCGGAACAAATGAAATGACACCATAATGCCTTGAGTTAGGAACAGAAATCGAAAGATTAGGGTTAGAAGGAGGACCCAAAAGACTTCTACCAGAAACCAAACATGCATGCCTATTATCCCAAGCTTTGACCAGCTGGGAAGTAGTTTCCACCACTCTCAAGATTGTTAACAGCAGCAAATTCCGCACCCGAGCTACCATCATTATGATAATTTCTGTTAGAGAAACCACCAGATCTACCACCACTAAGGCCAGATCTACCAACATCGTGGCCAGATCAACCATTGCCAAACCCAGATCTACCACCCCCAGCCCCGATCTACCTTTAACTCCATCCGAGATGGACAAATGTTTTGATGATGACCCTTACCACCACAAGTATGACAAACAATCATATTGTGAAAACACTTCTTGAAATGTCCTCTTTCCAAAAAATTGAAACAGAGGAGATTGGGATCAGAAATAGAGTAGGAAGGAGGAGGAAGATAAGAAACCCTAGAAGAAGATGAATTAGTAGAACATAAAGGCGGTTTAGAAACTGAAAAAGGGCTTTATAGAAACTTTTTCTTTTGCAAAAGAATTACAGCCAAGGTTCCTCTGAAAACCTCCACCCAACTTTTCTAAACGTCGAGATTCGAAACGGCGCATCTAGAATCAGTAAACCCTTCACCTTCATTGTCTTGCAGTGGAGAAAAGCAATTGGAAAGAATTGGGTTCTATTTTCCAAAAAAGTGAATGGGAAGAAAGACAATTATTACGGAGAAGATTTAGAGCATCAGTGGAGTATTCGAGGTGAGAAATTGGAAGAGAGAAAGAAGATTGATGAGGAAGATGAAGAACCATTATTAAAATCACAAAAACATCAAGGTACCAAAAAAAAATTATTATTCAAAAATTATTTTTTTGAGTACAGACTACAGTGTAGTCAACATTATATATGAGGCAATCCCAAGAAGCACCCTTCATGGAGAAGGAAGTCTGGGAGGCAGTCCAGCAACTTGGAAATGACAAAGCCCCAAGTCCAGATGGTTTCTCGATGCTCTTCTATCAGGCATTCTAGGAGAAAATCAAAGACGATTTGCTGAAGTTGTTCGCTGATTTCTACGACCATAAGCTCAAATTAGGTAGATTTAATTTTGCGGAGGTTGTGCTGATTCCTATGAAAGAAGACTCCCGGCGGGTCAGAGACTTCCGCCCCATCAGTCTCCTTAACTACTCTATCAAGATCATTACTAAGATGCTCGCTAATAGACTGGGAAAGGTGATGGACGGTCTCATTAGTCACGATCAGACGGGATTCATTAAAGGACGATGTATTCAGGACAGTATAGCCACGGCTGAAGAAACTATCCACCAATGTCACACGTCGAATGCTAAGAGCTACATCCTGAAGCTGGATTTCGAGAAAGCTTATGATTCGATTGAATGGGACTGTCTACTGGAAGCGCTGGTTGGAAGAGGTTTTGGGGATAGATGGATCAGATGGATCCACACATGTCTTACCACCAGCAGAACTGCAATCTTGGTGAATGGGGTACCGTGCCACCCATTTTCTTACAAACGGGGCCTCAGACAAGGAGATGTGCTCCCCCCTATCTTCACCATTGTGGCAGACGAACTTCGGTCCATGATAGCTAACTACAGTAGAGAAGGTTGGATCACACCGGTGGCCATGGGAATCAATTGCCAAGGTTGCTCAATCCTCCAATATGTATATGAGACTCTCCTATTTGGAAATGGCAACCTCGGGGAAACAACCGTCTTCAAAGGAATACTATATAGTTTTGATGCTTGGTCTGGCCTCAGGGTTAACTTCCACAAAAGTGCTCTCATCCCCATTGCCCTGACTACTGAGGAGACACTAGAACATGCCACAATTCTCAATTTTTCTACCGAGAGTTTCCCCATTCAGTACCTGAGGTTGCCCCTAAGACCCAGGAAACTCAAAAAGGTCGATTGTTAACCCATCATTGACCGGGTTAAGAACCGTCTAGCAGGTGAGAAAGGTAAAGCCCTATCATTGGGAGGGAGAATCACACTTATTAATGCAGTTCCCTCAAATCTTCCAACCTATTATATGTCCTTCTTTAAAATGCCGCGATGGGTGATTCAGAGAATTGATCGGACTCGAAAATAGTTTTTGTGGAAAGGGACAGACCCGGATAAAGGCGGCTATCACCTTATCAGATGGGAGAAAGCATGCATAAAAAAGATACACGAAGGACTAGGTATTATTTATCTTCGAGATATGAATCTTGCCCTACTGGCTAAATGGTGGTGGAAAGTTTTCCACCCCAATGGAGAAGGGTGTCAAGATTTTGTTCAGGGATATTTGCATGGGAATGGAACGAGAAATTTGGGGTTCAGGGTAGGCCTACGTGTCTCCTGGTTCTGGAGAGGCATAGCTAAGACCTACGATCCTTTCATTAGCGGTGTGACTTCAGTTATCGGTAATGGCAGACTCACCAGATTCTGGTGGGATAAGTGGTGGGGTGATCACACACTTAGAGCTCTATTCCCCGATCTATATGATCATGCATCACAACCACACTGCACAGTGGCCGCAACCTGAAAAAGAGGCATCTGGAAACCAGCCTTTAAATAATCATTGGACCCGGGCTCTCAGCTTAGACTCAAGAAACATCAGACCTACATCACCAATGCTGGAATTAGTTGCTCTCTGGGTTCAGATAGGAAATCTTAGGCACTGGAAAAGAACGAAACGTTCATCGTGCACTCCATGTATAACTGCATTCACTTTAGGGGATGTACCTGATGTGTCTAATTTATATATAATATTAGTACTCATTTACCCATAAAAATTGTTTGTTTTCGTTTATCCTGTTTATAATTTATCTTATTTCCATAGATTTTAGTTAATTAATTATTTTTGAAGGAATAAGATTTTTGATGCAAAAAGTGAAGTTTTTTAGTAAAAATCAACAAACAAAACGAACCTAATGATTTATTTATTTTTATTGAATTGTTGAATTTAAATTTTACAATTTGGCCATGAGAAAATAAAATATAGATTTTAATTTTCCAATTGAGCAGAAAGTGCAATAAACAATTTTTAAAGGGTTTAAATGAGCTAATATGATTTTTAGTTAGTTTAATTAAATTTAAATTAATTAATTTTATTTTTATTGATAAATCCTAATTTTTGATTTTATTTTGTGTGTGCAGCACGTGTTCGAAGAAAAGAAAAAGAAGGAAAAGGAGCAAGAAATATAAATCAAATTAAAGAAGAAAGGAAATAAATAAAGATATGAGGTTTTTCTGCAAAAGTGAACCCTAATTCTACCCTTACAAATACAACAGCAGATTGAAGAGAGAAATAGTGCTTAACAAAGGGAGAGAGCAATAGCTGATCCCTAATCATTATAAAAAAATAAAATTAAATCAAAAATCGGGAAAAAAAGAGATAACGGAAACAAAAGCAAATTCTGTGGCTTCTGGCACATGCTCTGAGATGCGACAGGAGAGAGACAGACTCTCTGTGTGCAGCTGACTTGGCGACGAGATGACAGAGGAGAGAGAAAAAGGCCAGCTCTGTGATTTGGCATGCGGACGAGGCGGGGGTTGACCTGGCGCACTACTGGCGCTGACAGGCGGGACCCACCCGAGGTCGTGACGTCTGTGTTGTGCACTCAGAGACAAAGACGAGACAGACAGAGACGCATTTTCTCTCTACCCCGCGACTGTAGCATGCTGACGTCATCGGGCACGTAGATCGAGACGGAATAGGCTTCGACACAGAGGAGAGAGAGAACTTGTTTGATCACGCAATTCGAGACGCTCGGTTTGCAATTTCTTTTACAAAAACACTCTTTTTGTATCTTTTTTCTTTCTCTAATTTTTATAATGCAATCCAAGATTGTATTTGTTAGTTGTAATAAATTTATTTTGAACTAAATTTTATTTTTCTAGGGCTTCGATGTAGCCTAGTTTTGATAACACAATTTTAATTCCATATTATTTTTCTATTTTTCCATAGTTGTGTGTTTGATTTTTATTCTTAATGGGTACAATTGGTGGACAGATATTTGTATGATCTATTAAATCAAGAAGAGACCGAACTAGTAATTTGTGATTAATAATAATTAAACACCGTTATAAGAGCGAACTGCTGTTAATGTGACCATTGGATTCGACACTCTTTTCACTAAAACTATACTACTTGTTGCAATTTTGTACACTTGCAAAAATTCACATCAAGTTTTTGGTGCCGTTGCCGGGGATTAGTTATTCTTTTATTGATATTGAAAATTGCTATATTATTACTAGTTTGGATTTTTTTTTTTTTCCATTTCTTTTGTTTTATTATTATTTTACCTCTTTATTTTCTTTTGACTTACTTTTACTTTTATTTATTTTTCTTATTTTTTTTTTAGTTTTTCTATTTTTTTCAATACTTATATTTCAGGACATACATGTAAATTATCATGGAAAACTATGAGAATAAGGCTTTGAGAGACTATGCTATGCCCTCAATTAATGGAGTAACATCAAGCATAATGAGGCCGGTTATTGAAGCTAACGATTTTGAGATTAAACCGGCTATCATTCAAATTATTCAACAGACTGTTCAATTTTGGGGACTATCGCACGAGGATCCTTATATTCACATTGCAAACTTTCTAGAAATCTGTGACACTTTCATGCACAATGGAGTATTAGATGATGCAATCAGATTGAGACTCTTTTCTTTTTCACAACGAGATAAGGCAAAGGATTGGCTACATTATCTAACACCCGGTAGTATTGCTACCTGAGAGGGACTTGCACAAAAATTTTTGGCTAAGTATTTTTTGCCAGCAAAAATAGCAAAACTAAGGAATGATATTGCTACATTCATTCAATTTGAGACTGAGTCTTTGTATGATGCGTGGGAGAGGTACAAAGAGTTATTGAGAAAGTGTCCTCATCATGAACTACTGAAATGGCTGCAAATTCAAATATTCTATAATGGTTTGGGAGTTACAAATCGATTTATGGTTCACGCAGCAGCTGGAGGTGCATTAATGTGCAAAACTTACGAAGCAGCCTATGAGCTTTTAGAGGAGATGACATCTAATCATTATCAGTGGTCTGCAAAAAGTACAATGCCAAGAAAATTGGCGGGAGTTTTTGAACTTGATCCTATTTCTACTTTAAATGAAAAAATGGATATTTTATCTAAACAAGTAGGAAATATGAATTTTAATGCAATTCAATGTAATATAATTTGTGATCTTTGTGCAGGAAATCACTCACGTACAGATTGCCAAGTGGGGAACCTTTTTTCTCAATCAAATTTCAATCAAGCAAATTACGTGTCCAATTTTCAACATCAAAACAATCCTTATTCGAACACGTATCATCAAGAATGGAGAAACACCCCCAATTGTCCATGGAACATCGATCAAGGAGGAGCAATTAAACCACCTCAAAATTTTTCACAGCAAGAAAATAAGCCAACACTTGAAGATATGTTTATGCACTACATGCAAAAGACAGAACAATACATACAGAAGACAAATTTGGCAATACAAAATAATACGACTTCAATTCACAATCTTGAGGTGCAAATTGGTCAGCTTTCAAATATTCTTGAAAGAACAACAGGAACCTTACCCAGTAACACAGTGACTAATCCCGAGGTGCATGTCAAAGTAATCACACACAGAAGCAGGAGAACAATTGAGCAGCCACAAGAAAAAATTGCCGAACAAAATGTGGTTGAAAAGGTAGAACAGTACGAAACAATTGTGGAGGAACAAACGCAGCATGAGCAAGTAACATTTGATGTTTTTAAATCTATGGAGTTTCCTACCGAAGAACAGTCGTGTTTTCAAGTAAGTGAAACAGATTTAATTGTGGGTGAGAAACATAAGGCCAAAGTTGAAAAGTTACCAATCGAAATATGTCCAACAAATTCAGCAACCCTTGAATCTGAGAAAGAAAAGAATTTGAAATATGTTATGTATTTGGATGCTGCACCATTTATTCATCCATTTTCTCAGCTGACATTCAAGGAGGTGGGGATATCAAAGACTCCATTTCAAGAAAGAAACGATTGAAATTCGAGCTGCTAACATCAAGTTTGACGGATGCACAGAAAAAATCTAATCCCCACCTCAAAAGAAGTATTGAAAAAGAGGTTCGTATGTTATTGGATCTTGGCGTCACATAACCATCTCACCTCCATGTCTGGCTGAAGACTTAAAACTTAGCGCTTCTTGGGAGGCAACCCATGTTTTCTTTTACTGCATTTAGATTTGATTTTTATTTTGGTTTATTTTAAATTTTAATTTTTGATTTTATTTTGTAGGATTGCATAAATTTTAAAGTCAACGGGCAGAGCTGTTTTATACACCTACATTGATGGCTGTTTTTAGTAGTATTGAGTCAGAATCTGGAAAAGTGCTTCAGAGAGCAATTGTAAACAATTGTCTTAGCTTTCCAGCAAAGAAAAAAATCAGCCCATTTGGACACCTATAGCTCCAGATATCGCAAAAACACTAAACGTCGCGCGTGCAGAATTTTTAAGACGAATCAGGGGAGAAATTCTAAACTTTTTGCATTCTTTTTTTTTCTTTTTCCTTTCCCATGAGGACAATGTGATATTCAAGTTTGGGGGGAAGGTTTACAAATTTATTATTTATTTTTGAAAAGAAAAAACAAAATAAGAGGGAGTTCAATTCGGCTCACCATTACACTTTTGAGTTCTTTATCGTGCTAAGCACTGAAATATTTTTTTTGGGATAGACAATTGCTTATAAAGCAAGATTAATCATAATTATTTACTTTAGAATTATTGAATTTCAAAATTCCTTACAAAATTGTAAGAGTCATGTGATTATACATAAAAGAAAATGTAATGTTTTTTCTTGTGATTATCCCATTTGATCTAGTCCTAAACTGAGTTTAAGTAAATAGAGTAATAATGAAAAAAAAAATATATGAATAAAGTTCTATCAACTCCAATGTTTTGAGTTGCTTAGTAATTAGGGGTATTCATCACCAATGTTTACTTTTACATCAAACAGCAACTTGAAATATGAGTATGCAAAGCACTTTAAGTTTATGACTTGTTGAGTAACCGGGTGAATTCATCACAAATATTTTGCATTCGCGTCAAATGGCAAGTGACAACTTAGAAGAAAAAAAACTCTAGTTTGCTGCTCGGTTTGTAGTAGTGAGAAGGGATAATCACAGATAGAGTTGTTACATACAATAATTATATTAATTGCATGACAATTATGATTGGGTTTGGAATTATGAATAAATAATTGCACTGGAGAAAGTGAGTATGTTTAGTTTTACTTTATTTGCTATTGTTTATATTTTTAATTAAAATTTTGATGCTTGCATGATGAGACCTCTTAGTGTGATGGGTTGAGCTTATTACTGATTATTATTCACTTATTCATGGTTTTACTTTGTGCTCAAGGACAAGCAAAATCTTAAGTTTGGGGGTTTTTGATGTGTCTAATTTATATATAAATATTTGTACTCATTTACCCATAAAAATTTCTTATTTTCATTTATCTTGTTTATAATTTATCTTATTTCCATAGATTTCAGTTAACTAATTATTTTTAAAGGAATAAGATTTTTGATGCAAAAAGTGAAGTTTTTTGGTAAAAATCAACAAACAAAACAAACATAATGATTTATTTATTTTTATTGATTTGTTGAATTTAAATTTTACAATTTGTCCATGAGAAAATAAAATATAGATTTTAATTTGCCAATTGAGTTGAAAGTGCAATAAACAATTTTAAAAGGGTTTAAATGAGCTAATATGATTTTTAGTTAGTTTAATTAAATTTAAACTAATTAGTTTTATTTTTAATTTTAAATCCTAATTTCTGATTTTATTTTGTGTGTGCAGCACATGTTCGAAGAAAAAGAAAGAGAAGGAAAAGGAGCAAGAAATAAAGATCAAATTAAAGAAGAAAGGAAATAAATAAAGATATGTGGTTTTTCTACAAAAGTGAACCCTAATTCTACCCTTATAAATACAACAGCAGATTGAAGAGAGAAGTAGCGCTTAACGAAGGGAGAGAGCGACGGCTGATCCCTAATCATTATAAACAAAAAAAAAACAGAAAAAAAGAGAGAACGGAAACAACACCAAATTCTGTGGCTTCTAGCACGTGCTCCGAGACGCGACAGGAGAGAGACAAGACTCTTTGTGTGCTGCTGACTTGGTGACGAGACAACAGATGAGAGATAAAAAGGCCAGCTCTGTGCTTTGGCGTGCGGACGATGGTGCTGACCTGGCGCACTACTGGCGCTGACAGGCGGGACCCACCCGAGGTCGTGACGTCTGTGTTGTGCACTCAGAGAAAAAGATGAGACAGACAGAGACCCAAAAACGTGTTTGGTTAGGGTGTTTTGTTTGGTTTGGCTTTTTTTTTCTTTTCTTCCAAAACCCAAAAACGTGTTTGGTTAGGGTGTTTTGTGAAAAGAGTTTTCACAAAACTCCAACTTCAGTCATTCTTTCTCTACACGAGCGCAACCTTACATTTCTAGAAAAACATTTTTGAAAACTCCAACTTGTTTGGTTATGGTGTTTTTAGAAAACTGTTTTCAGAAAACTGTTTTCAAAACAACAAACCAAATGCAGTCACATTTTCCCTCTGCCTAGCAACTGTAGCGTGCTGACGATAGCGGGCACGTAGATCGAGACGGAACAGGCTTCGACATAGAGGAGAGAGAGAGAGGACTTGTTTGATCACGTAATTCGAGACGTTCGGTTTGCAATTTCTTTTACAAAAACCGTCTCTTTTTGTATCTTTTTTCTTTCTCTAATTTTTATAATGCAATCCAAGACTATATTTGTTAGTTGCAATAAATTTTTTATGAACTAAATTTTATTTTTCTAGGGCTTCGATATAGCCTAGTTTTGAGAACACAATTTTAATTCCATATTATTTTTCTATTTTTCCATGGTTGTGTATTTGATTTTTATTCTTAATGCATACAATTGGTGGACAGACATTGGTATGATCTATTAAATCATAAAGAGACCGAACTGGTAATTTGTGATTAATAATAATTAAACACCGTTATAAGAGAACACTGCTGTTAATGTGACCGTTAAGAAATCTATAGATCTTAATGAATTTTCAATTGGTGATTTGTGCATGAACTATGACAAATAATTAGTTGGGAATATATTTGATATTGCTTGAGAGAGAATTTTGAATAATTTGGGGATTTTGGTCTACAACTTGGAAAGATAATCTTTTTATTCATATGGAGTTATAAATTGTGTGATTAACTAGGTGAAATCAAAAGCCCTAGAATTAATTTTGCCATTAACAAATTACAAAATTTCAGATTTCGCCCCCTTGTAATTAATTTAGTTAGTTTCTTTAGATTAATTTAATTTAGTTGCTTTCTTCATTAAAATTCGATTGTCCAAATAGTGATTCATCCAGTAATTTCAATACTCAATAAAATAATTGGTCCTTGTGGGTTCGACAATCTTTTCACTAAAACTATACTACTTGTTGCGATTTTGTACACTTGCAAAAATTCACATCAGTACCCCAAAGTGGTCATGCGTCATATGGAGGACGAAAGCCCCGTTAAAAATCAAAGTTTTCTTATGGCTGGTGCTGAACGATGCGATTTTGACTAGAAAAAACCTCACTAAATGCCAACCGAACGTGGATTCTTGTTGTGGGTTCTACCACGCTGCCTCATAGACCAGAGACCACCTTTTTCTACAGTTTCCTAGAAGCAAAGCGGTACTCGTTGAGGTACTTAGCACCCTGGGGACGAATCAGTATCCTACTGTGTACAAGGATCTGTGGGTAGGTTCAAAATTCGCTACTGTAAGAAGAACTATGAGAGAAGCATGGTATATCGCTATCGACGTAACGACCTGGATTCTTTGTCTAGACAGGAATAATCTTTATTTTCGCAGAACTTGTACTAATATTTATGGTAATTTGACTCACATTATGCATTTTATTTCATTTTGGGCGAATGTGGCCGCAGCAGGTCCCAAAGGGAGGATAGAGAGCGTATTCTAGGTTGAGGATTTTGATGATGATGAAGTCGAGATAGACCCGACGATCGACTGACTGCTAGCTTGACCTTTTACTTTTGATAGATCCCCACCGCCCCAGGATTTGTTTGGGGTTAATGTTGTATTTTATTTAGACGCGTGTATGTTGCGCCCAGTCTGTTCTTCTTTTGTCACACCCCCCATGTTTGGGGTGGAGTTTATGTACTTTTGTTTTAATTGTAGGATCTTGTATTTGGCTCAATACCATGAGTTTGTTTTATTAACCCCTTATTAATGAAATAGGGTGGCCATACTCCACCTTTTCTTAAAAAAAAACATTATATTTGTCTTGTAAAAAAGAATCAACCATATATACAGAGAAGGTTTCCTTTTTATGTCATTATTGAATTAACTGTTGAAACATAATCAAATATATCAACATCATCTCACTAATATAACAAGAAATATAAATTTTGGAATCTCGTATACAATTCTGATTCGGTAAAAGAAGAAAAGATTTATTAAACCAGAACTTATGTTGTAATACCATTGATTTATAAATAATTCCTTTTAGATTAATAAAAGAATTAAAATGGTTTTTGGTGATTTAATAAATTTTTTTCTGAAATTTACCTTTTTACACGTGCAAAACACGTGCAAATATTTTCTTGGGAAGTTCAAAGTCAAAAATTATTTTGGGGAAACCCATTATTTATTATTAGATATCATTTGTAAATTTTCTGGATTTTTCTGATAATTATTTGACCTATTTGCAAATATTACAAAAAGATGGAATTTTGTGCAAAATTACCACTTGGAGTGAAAACTATAAGTTTTCAGATTTGTGGACTGGGCATGATGCCTAGTCAACTCAGAGGTAAAGAGTTTAATTTTTGTTTTAATAAATTTGGTTTATTTTGCAATCTTTTATAAAGAAGTGTGTTTTTGCAAAATTTCCACTTAGAGGGCAAAAAGTACAATTTTGTTTTCTGGATTTTAAAAACAGTGCCGGCCAATATTAGGGTAGTTTTTTTTGTTTTCAAATCTCAGTTAAGTTTTTTTAAATCTAATTTCCAAGTATAAGGATTTATATAGGTAAAGATATATATATATATATATATATATATATATATATATATATATATATATATATATATATATATATATATATATATATATATATATATATATATATATATATTTTGATAAACAAGGATAGAATCGTTAGATTCCAGCCCAATATATGAACTAGTAATTTCCACGTGCGATGCACGTCTTAATAAATATATTTTTTATTAAAAGTAAAAACTTCAGCGCAGTCTAGTCTTGAATCTAATACCTCCTTTATATTATATATGCACGAGCGATACACTGATTTATTTGTTTACAAATATTTGTATTTGTTGAATTTAATTTGGACGTGTATTACACATGTTTGTTTAGTTACAAAGTTAGGGTTTGTTTGATTACAAACCCCAACTCTCCCATTAAAATAGAAGAGATAAACGAGAGTATACAAGCAAAAACAATTTTAAAACAATTTTACAAGAAGTAAAACTGAAGACTAAAAAAACAGGACCAAGTAATACAAAGCTCGCAATGGGGGACATTGCCTACCAAAACCCCAGACAAAATAAAACAGTAATAAAGCCTAAAAGAGCCGAAGGCAGTCGGCATAGCTGGAAAGGCGAGGAGAGTAAGAAGACGGCATCCGATAGAAGGTGAAGCGCCAGGGAAGAATCAAGACCGGCCACCCAACTGAAACCTCAAACAAAGTTAGGACGAAACCTCACAGCGAAGCTATCTACGGGAGAAGGGAGCAGCTCATAGCAGGATCAAGGAGACAGAGAAACTAAAGATTCAGGATCAAAGAAAAACAACCAAGCAGCCGACTGAAAGCTGCCATCAAGATGAGAAGCAAGCATCCAAATACTAACAGTGCTCTCAACTACAAAAAAATAGCGATACCCAGAAACACGACTATGGGGGAGGGCACGGAGCAGGAACCGACCATGCAAGCCAGCCAAACGAGAATAGCAATACTGTTACAAAATGAAACATACATCTCTAGGAACAAAAATACAAACTTTGGACCGGGAGACTGAAGCAAACGAAGCTCTCAAGCAAGGCCACAAATGCAACACCAGATAATGAGTTAAGGTCACTCACTCTATAGAGCAAGGAGGGAACAACTTAACTCCCAAAAAAAGGAACTTCCCAGAGCCAAAGATAGCAATCCAACATATCGTAAGGCCATGGGTGGCATACGAGAATAAGCCAAAAAACACAAACAAGCGTAATATGCCCCAAAAATCCCCACAGCAATAAAGCTAGGGCAAACTAAACACAGTAAAGAGAGATGAAGCCTAAAAAAATAAATAGGAATGAACAGTGGACATTCCATAGCATAAGCAGAAAATAACTACATCAAAAAATAACGCAATAGCTACACACAGCCCATCACAAAAGGAACAGCCAACCAAAAGAACTTTGAACCACCATCCATCAACCATACATAAGACAGGAAACCAAAAGAAACAGAGTAGGCGACTTCTGACAAATAAGCGAGAGCAAGGCTACTATAAGCCCGGAAGAAGCCATCGAGCCAAACAAACAGCTTTCAGATCTGTAAAGGAAGAAAGAAAACTGAAATTTTACAGCGATACTAACTAAATAACATTAGTATTAGAAGGGTGAAATATAACAAATCGTCGAGGTGCCACAATTGCAATGCACTCACTTTATCTCGCGATAAAGTGGAAGGCCAAAATTTGGCAAAGAATAAAAACTCATCTATTATAGTATCGATCGTAGAAGAGGTGTAAGAAAAAATACGTTTGTTCCTTTCAACCCAAATGACCCAGATAATGACTAAGATCGAAAGGATCCAAGATTTAGGCAAATCTTTTCTAACGGGAGGAGACTTTCAGCAGGAAGAAAAGGTGATGGGGAAAGAAGGGGCTTTCCAAGCAATGACACAAATCTCCCATAAAGGATGGATGAAATTGCACTAAAGGAAAAGGTGTTCAGCGTCTTCATGTTCGGACAAACACAAGGCGCATAATTGGCCTAAAGCTAGGTTCATCTTATTAAGAATCTCCACTGCAAGGAGTTTTTCATTAAGAGCAAGCCAGCCGAGGATTTTAGATTTTAAGGGAACACAGCTTCCCCAAAGTGGTTTGGCCAGCGAAGAGTAAACACCACCAAAATTAAGGAAGTTATAAAAAGATTTCACAGTATAATTTCCTGAGTTGGTCCATCTCCACTTAAAATCTTCTTTGGGGTGCCATGCGTAATGGTCTAAGCTAAGACAAAGATCAGCGAAATCAGGTTCGAGACAAGAAGGCAGGTCAGAAGTGAGCGGAATGGACCGAAACTTATGGTTGTTGGTAATCGAAACATGTTCTGCCACCGTGGCAGTAGGGTTAGAAGCTAAAAGATAAAGAGAGGGAAATACTGCCGCCAACTTAATATTGCCAATCCATAAATCGGACCAAAACATGGTTTTGGTTCCCTCGGTGCACTTGTGGATAATGCCGCAGAGGAAAGCGTTGGCAACTGTAACCCATGTTTTCATTTTTCGTATTTTTGGTGTATTTTTCTTTTCTTGTGTATTTGTACACTCTCTTGTATTTTTCTGAACCGTATATTGAGTCGTTTCAATATATTTTCATTTTCTTTTCTCATTCTTGATTTTTGCGAGTTATTTCCGATCTCTTGGTTGTTCTTGTTCATGGTTGTTGTTTTCGCTCTTTATTGTTGTCTCGTTCTCTTTATTTGTATTTTTGGGTGCTCTTGGTGATTTGGTGATCTACCCCATTCCTAATCCTATTATTTTGACCCCTAATTGATTACCAAAGCCAAATTACCCAATCCTAGTTTGAATCCTATTCAATTTGATCCCCATTTGTCTTATTGGATTAATCCTATTACTACTCCTAATCTACCTACAACCCAATTACCCAATAACCCAACTCATATTCTAAACCCTAATCCCCTCATGCATATATACCTCTCTAATCTCTCAAACCCTTACCATAACCCCTTGCATCCTACCCTCGGCCTCTCTCTCTCCCTCTTGCTTGCACCGCACACCATCCCGCCCAGCACACCCCAGGCCTACCATCCCCCTCCTCTCGGCCTGCACCTTGGCCGAGCACCCCTCATCCCGATCTCCAACCACCTCCGACCACCATACTCCATCACTTTCCCCCCCTCCGGCCATCATCCAACCCTTCAAGCTTCAAGCACCGCCATTCATCTATCTCTCTTTTGTGGGTTCTCTCTTCTCTTGCTTTGAGAAGCGTGCCGTGTGTTCGTGCTATTGTTCGTGAGTTTCGTTGCTCTTGAATTGGGGATCTCTTGTTCGTGAATTTTGGTTCGTTGCCCAGGAATCCGTTCCCGTTATTCTTGGAGTTTATTTTATCTCCGATTAAAGCAAGTAACTTGTACTCCAATTTCTTTGTTTGACACAAGTCAAAAATACCACCAATAGTGTAGTTGGGTCTAGAGACGACTCTTATTGTGTTATCTTTGATGGGTTTTGTGTCTATTTTGAAAACTTGACCATAGTTGCATCATGACACAATCTTGACATAAATTAACTTAGGTTTTGCCCATTCTTGATTTGATCATGTATGTGGAATTTTTTTGAGAATTTGGGTATTTGTTAAAATCTATGTGATAGCCTTGCTTTAGATATGTTAATTATCCTATTTCATGTTGTTTGGACACTTGGTAGACTCGATTTCATGTTTGGTTGTGCTTTACACAAGTTTTGTTTGATATATGTTGAGTTGTTGTTAAAGGAAAAAAATCTGTATTTTGTCACTGATCTGTTTTGTTTGCTATTTTGGACTGTCTTGAAATCAGTATCTTAGTTTCAGTATAAAACATGAGTTTTATATAATTTCGTCTATTTTCAAACCCCTCTGACTTTGCTCGATTTCATTTTCTTATGAGTGACTTATAACTGTTTTACTACAGAGGTGTATTATGTTTCCAGATTTCGTTTCTCGACGATTTTGTTGATTAAATTATTTTGTTACTTGTACTACACATATTATTTTGATCTAAAACTTTGCACAATTTTTCTATACCTATCTAGGGATTACCAAGAATTTTGGTAGATTTTATTGATAAGATTTATATGTCATTTCATGCATGTTTACAAAAGTCATACTTGCTGTATTTTGCTCGTTGTTCTGTAAAGAATCGTATTTTCATCCTATTTGCTTCTACTGTATGGAAAATATTTATGCAATATGAAAGTTAGGTTAACTTGTCTATTTTCATTTTCCTTTGGCAGATTTGGATTTCATTTCACAGCTTGCGAAATATTTTAGCTTTCGTACAGTAGTGTTGGGAATTCCAGATTGGCCAAAGTATCGTTCTTGATGTTTTCTTATGATGACTAAACTAATTTTACTGAAATATTACGAAACTTTATATTTTGATTCCATACATATAGGGGAATACCCCAGATTTTTTCTGGATTCATTTTAGGAGTTTTAATGCTGTTTTTCTGACTAAGAATTCGTTTTACTGATTTCTGGCTGAACGTATTTTCTGGATTCAAATCAGTTTTGAGTTATGATTTTGTGAAATATTATATGACTTATTTATGTTCAATGGATTTGGTTGGGAGTCTATTTTCCAGATTCTTCGACGGATCCAGATTTGCATTTTTGTAGCAACGGGATTCACTGTTTTAGTACTTTACTGTCTTGCTGTCCTGAATATGAACATATACTATTTTGCTCGTTTATGTGATTGTAAATTATCTATGAATGTTTATTTGTTTTCCTGAACCTAATACTGATTATATCATGTTAGTTTGATACTATTTCATACACTTTCATGCCTGTTTGATGACCATAATAAAAATAACCAAGCCGGGGTTTATGGGAAAGATCTAGTAGTGGAAAAGCATAGAAATGTGTACTTAGAAGGGGGCCCGTATTTTCCATCTGATTATCTGTTATCTGTTATGAGATCATGCAAGATTTTGATTATCTGTTACCCAACTACATACTTCCTACGAGAGGGAGTACTTGGAAGGAACTTAGTCCTATCTATTGCGTGATCGTCTGGTATCTGTCTGTCTGGATCTGTTATTTGATATTTGTCTGAACCCTGAGTACACGGCCTTATATGATCCCCTACAAAATCTGTAAACGTAACTGTTTTGAATGTAGAAACCATGTGATAAAAGGATGGCACATGAAGTGCTACCTAGTTAGTAATTAATACAAGACTTTTAAAAATCTGAATCTATATCTGTATCTAAAATCTGAATCTAAATCTGTTATATGTATCTGGCTATTTGTTATCTGATCATCTGATTACCTGTTATCTGTCTGACATTTTTTCATGACACCATTAATTGACACTATCTGAATATCTGTCTGCATGCTTTTGACTTTGAAAATTGACACATGTTAGTATACCATGCTAGTTGATTCTTCAATACCATGCTAGATCTATTTATGCTATTATTTAGATTTGTTTATTTTTTTCCATGTACTTGTATCCTACATTATAATTGGCCCATAACTTTCAATTGACGGGTACTTGTTTTCTTTTTCCTTCTCCTGCAAATTTACTAATTGCAGATCAGGATGGTCAGCTGCCAGATGGTATTGGCAAGATGATGTATTAGTGCTGAATTTTCTGCTTTATTATTATTATTTGTTGCTTGAACTTGAATAAAATGTACTTGATTACTTGGATATTTATTTGTATTTGGGCGATGTGACCCATGATATTTGACCTGTTCAGAATTTGATTATCTGAGATAATTATATTTGGTTTCAAGTAATTTCTGTTTGTATCTTGTTTCAATTATGCATGTATGTTTGTATCTTTTGCTTCCAACTCTGATTATTTCTGTGATATGTTGTAAAGATTCTTGAACAGCTTATGGATGATGAAAATTATTCACTGGACTTTTGTCGCGTATCCGTATTCCGTATTCATTTTTGGGAAGCGGGGCGTGACATGATTTTTAATGGTATCAGAGCCTAGGTTTGGGTAATGTATTAGTTGCCTAATATATTAGACAAGCTTGGCTCGAACTGGGATCTGCTCAACATTTCACTAACCATGCATACATAAATAAAATTATACCAACTCTGATTCTGAATGCTAATTGTTTTGGTTTTGTGCAGACTATGGCTCGCAGAGGTTCTACTTCTCAGTCGCAGGTTGATCCGATTGAGGTTGTCACTACTATGCTTGAGCGGCTGATTAATCAGCAGCAAAGCCACAGTGATCTTGTGACGGCTATTCTTGAAATTGCCCGGGTTCGGCCTCCTGTTGTGCCTGTGTAGGCAAATCTTCTGCCTCGTCCAGGAACAGTTACAGATTTTATGAGGCTGCATCCCGACCATTTTTCCGGTACTAAGACGCCTTTGGAGGCTGAACAGTGATTGATCCGGACTGAGCGCTTATTGTTAGCGGCTCGTGTTGCCGAGGCTGATCGGGTGGACGTTGTTTCCATTCAGCTGGTAGATTTGGCTCATATCTGGTGGATGGCCGAGTCTGAGCGTCTTGAGAGGCCTATTGCTTGGGCTACTTTCACTCGCGGATTCTTGGAGAAATTCTTCCCAGTACTACACGAGTTGATATGGAACAACAATTCCTGACCTTAAAACAGGTTAAGTCATTATTCTATTTTGAATTCTGTTAGATAATTGTTCATGTAATGATGTAACATGGACTTCTTGCAAACAAGGTTCCAGGTCAGTGGATGAGTACGCAGCTGAGTTTACTAGACTTAGCCACTTCGCTGCCGTTCTTGTGGCAACCGAAGAGGATAAGGCTCGTAGATTCACAAATGGGCTTGAGTAGGATATCGAGAGGCATCTTGTCTATCTTCGTTTGCGTACTTATACTAAGGCTCATGAGGCAGCCCGAGCTCAGGAGCAGGCTTGAGGTGGTTCATCTTCTTCTCAGTGGACTGTTCCCGCTGTTGTGGCTAGGCCTTTAGTTAGTCCTTTTCGGAGGTCTGTGCTTGCCCATCCTGTCAGGGCAACTCCGTATCCTTCTGCTGGATTTCTGAGGGGCGGTTTCTGTAACTTTTGCCAGATCCCTAGGCATGAGCACAAGAACTGTTTTCGTGCCTCCCGTCGATGCTTTAGGTGTGGCGCTGGTGATCATTCAGTGCGAGACTGCCTGCAGCAGCCAGTGGCTCTTCCAGGAGAGGACATAATTAACCAGAATTAATTTACCCCCGCACGAGAGGTGCTTACCAACCCAAAGGTTAAGTCTGGATTCAACTTTTTCTATCATAGGCAACCAATCAGATTTATGAAGCTTACCCCATCTCAAGGGTATACCCAGTTATTGGATGGGAAAGGAAGCAGAGGCGCAGTTGAAAAACTGAGCAATCTCAACTTGCAGATTGGCAGACCCTCCAATCCAAAGAACCGAGGATTTTTGGAAGTTAATCAATGAGCTTGAGGCATTTTCAAAAATATAGAGAAGAAGCTTTAAATTACATAAAGTACTGTTGGGTTTCGCAAAGATAATAGTGTCGTCGGTATATTGTAGGTTTAGAATTCCACGGAAACTCTGAGAACCCCTAAGGTCTTCTAAGACATTGGAATCCCAAGCATTACAGACTAATTTTCTGAAAACGTCAGCCACAAGTGAAAATAAGAGGGAGGAAATAGGATCACCCTATCGAAGGCCACACTTACATTTGAATTTGTGACCTTCCGACCCATTAATGAGGATGGATGAGGTACCAGCGAAAAGACTGGATTTAATCCAAGCAATCCACTTAGGACCAAATCCACGATGCAGAAGGATTTCGAAGAAAAAATCCTAACTTACCTTGTCATAAGCCTTTTGGAAGTCTAATTTTAACAGGATACCCTCAGAATTGGATCTGTGACATTCCGAAATGATTTCTTGGGCCGACGCCATACTACCAAGGATAAAACAATCTTTAATAAACCCTGATTAAGTGGGATCAATCAGGGTCAAAATGATGGCGCTCAGGTGGTTAGAGAGCACTTTCATGATGATCTTAAACGTGGTATTGAGGAGGCTAATCGGCCGAAAGTTAGAAACTGAATGGGATCCCACGATTTTGTGGATGAGAACAATATGCGCGTAATTGATCCCATCAAAGGAGAAGGATCCTTAGTGAAGGTCAGAGAACATCTTCAAAAAGTCTTCTTTAAGACAATCCCAAAATTTTTGGAAGAAAAATGCCGGGAAGCCATCCGCCCGTGGAGCCGAATCACTTTTTAAAGAGAAGAAACCGACTTAATCTCTTCCAAAGAAAAAGGATATTGCAGACAAGACAGTTCATGAGCCTGGCTGCCGTAAAGTTTGGACCAGTCCAGATGAAAGGAATGGATTTTGGGAGAACCTATAAGGTTTTTATAAAAGTGAAGAAAAGAAGCGTGAATTTCCGAATCAGACGACAATTCGACATCATTGTCAATAATGGAAGAGATATGATTACTGCACTGGCAATGCGCAGCAAAGTTGTAGAAGAAAGCGGTGTTACCATCACCCTCCTTGAGCCAACGGAACTTAGCCTTTTGGGCCCATTTGATGTGATCATTATAAAGAATACTCGCGAACTCTCTCTTACAAGAACTGCGTTCGGAGTGGAGGGAATTGGAGATAGGACCAAGTTCTTCTAGTCTATTTATGGATTCAATAGAAGAAAGGAAGACGTGTTTAAGGAAATTGGTGTTGGCAAATCTCTCTATACGCCAAACTTTGCAGCCGTATTTGATCTCTCTTTAGGTAAAGATATATTTGAAAGAGATATTTTGCAAATCTATTCAAAAACCCTAGATACCCTATTTTCGGCCTATTAAAGGTGAGGTGCAGCCGTCTCTTTGCTATACAACACAAAATGATTTCTTTATTATTATTTTCTTGGAGTTTCAAAGCGAGGATCTTGGTTTTGTTGCGAAATGAGGGATTTTTCTTATTTCTTTATTATCTTCGGTTGATTCTTCAATAAGGTGAGTGACATAAGTTTGTTTTCTTATTGTTCTAAGCATGTTGTATGTGATGATTTGTCTATTAAAAAACATGTTAGATGATGGTATGAAGATATAATGGATTTTGATGAGTAGATGAAGTAAAATTTGAATCTTTTCAGGAAACTATGCTTTGAAGATTAAAAACTTCATATATATGATTTGAGATTGTTAAGAACCTAATAGAAATCATGAGTAGGTTGTTTTCTTTCATATACTTTCTGGTTGGAACATAAATATTGAGTTGTATGATGATCATTGCAAAAGTGAACTAAAAAGCCTTGCTTACTGTGGTGTATACATATATGCTCTGTTTTGATATTATTGATGAAGAAGAACTTGATTGATAAATATTGTATGTGCGTATATTCATGAGTTAACAGGTATGAGTAGTGGGTATGTGTATAACAAGTTGTAGAAGTAGTTATTGGATCTAAAGATCAAGTTTTGAAGTATTAAAAAGGGGTTGAGTTTCGGGGCTGATGCTTTCATCCGAATTTGAGTTTTTGTGATTTTTATGAAGTTTTCGACTGAGATTTGATTAGTTTTGATACTGAGTTTGATTAGAACATTATACTACTTTTAATTGATGAGATTTCAAAGCTTTAACTGATCTATATATATACACAGATACACATAATAATACACCTCGCTGTTTTGATGAATTGCCTAAAGTGAATTTTAAGTTTTTATGAAGATTTGATTGGATCTTGAGTGTTTAGTACTGAGGGTGATTTGAACCATGGTACCACTCTTATTGATGATTTTGATGACTTAAACTGATGCTTAAACCCTTATATGAACACTTACATATACGTATTGACTGTTTTGAAAAAGTTTTGTGAAAAATCACTCTTTTGAGATCTTAATGTGATTTTTATTATTTCATAAACTCATATATGTTGTACAAGTTAGATTTGATCATCTCAGGAAGTTAAATTTTGATTTTACAAAGTATATTCGAAGTATCAGTCGAAATGTGCACAAAAGATCTTAACCTGGCTGTACAGCAGGTCACGGTCGACAGCACGGTCGATCGTCATACGCCTATCTTGAGAATCTCGAATTAACAGTCGACTGCTCTGTTTGAGCGGTCGACCGTCAAATTTTTCTTGGCTATTTTGGTTGAATTTTCTTTGTTTCTTTTAACGGTTATTTTCTTGATATTATGGATTATTGCTTTACTATTTTAGATGATATTTTTACTACAGATTACAGTATTTTACAGAGAGTTATATTTTATTTACAATAAAATTTTAATTGTATTCTTATGACCTTATTAAGTGAGTTATATGTGCTTTCAAAAGAATTGATGTTTTGGTGATATTCTACGACTTAAAAATATGATTTTCTGTTAATGGGTTTAATATTTTATGAGTACATTATATAGATTTGGATTTTGTTGATTTAAGAAGATAGTCTTCATATAATCGTTTTGATGATGGATTTATGAGTTTAATTGAAAGTTTTGGTATTGATGGTTGAGTTATGAGTCTTTAGAGATTGAGTGGGGCCATAACTACCGGCGGTTGAAATTTCGGTTGTTGTTCAATTGAGTTAAGCTCGGTTGGGTACACCAACTCTAAGAGATTCGCAATCTATTAAATAATTAATTAACTTAACAAGATAAGGACATACACTAGTTGGTAATATGATGAAATGAGAGCAAACGTGAGTTATGGACTCCAGGATGATCCAAGGAGTGAGATATTCCCCATTATTCTGGGACGATGGACATAATGGCCACAGAGTGATCCGCGGAGTGGGATTGATCTCCAGTATTCCGAGGACGAGAACGACGCTCATGGGATGTTTGTGCAATGAGGGTTCCCGGATGACCTGCGGAGTGTGGCAATTTGTAGTTTTCCGAGACGATGGACGTAAGGGCCATAGAATGATCTGCCGAGTGGGATTGGCCTCCAGTAGTCCAAGGGCGAGAACCGATACTTGTAGAATGTTTAAATCTCGTAGTAGTCATCGTAGTAGGCAGGGGATTTAACCCTATCAAGTGGATAACAATAATGGCTTGCCCCGGACCTATGTAGAGTGGGATGCATAGAATCCGACAAGTATGCATTAGAGAGTCAGCATATAGCATTGGTGTTTTCTTGATTTGGTTTTGTGCATGTTGTTTCCTATTTTCTACACTTGACACTTAGTCTAGTTTCACTTGATGTTTTTCATGTTTTATTTATTTATTAACTCCTTCTTTTCATTTATGATTACTGTTGGTATATGTTGTTTATGACTTTATCCGTTATGTTTTATTTATGTTGCATTTATTTTTATGCCACTCACACCATTATGGCTGACCCCTGTAGTTTTGGGGGTTAGGGTTGTCTCTAGCTTCATATTTTACAGGTAGGCACTTATAGCTTGGGATTTGGATGCTTGAGGTTGAATGATGTTATGGCTTCTGTAAATTGTAAAAGAATGTGTTGTAAAAGAAAGAATTTGTAATTCAAGGTGTTTATTTTCCGCTGTACTTTGTAAAGAATTAATGTAGTAAAAGTTGAAAAATTTTAGCTGTGTTGTGGCTATGTTTACTATTACAATTGAGGTTGATGTTGGAAATTGTGACACGTATATATCAGATATCATATTGAAAATTCGGGACGCTACGGAGATTGGTATCAGAGCTTGCTTCAGTAGTAATAATAAACTTGGTATAAAAATGAACCTCGGTGTGGACATTAGAGTGTGAGTATCTAGGTGTGGACATAAGAGTGTGATTATCACATAGAGTTAGAACATGATATTTTGGTTTGGGGTATGGTTGAGGCTTTGCCATGAGTTATTAATGTGAAAATGAATTGTGTTGTAATGCTCTAATTTTTCCCTCATTTTTACAGTATTCAGTAATGGCAGCACCCAGGATCAGGAATGGTGGTAATGGTGATGGGGTTGGAAGTTCCCATGGGGCTGGACTTGATCTTGAGACTGAGATTACCAGGGTGTATCAGACCTTGAATGCATTCATGGAAGCTAATATGGCTCAGAATCAGAATAAGAATCAGGGGGCTGGACCAGTATTTATTAATGCTGATCCTATCAAGCAGGTTAAGTCCTTCAAGCAGATGAAGTCGCCTGTGTGTGAGGGGCAGTCTAATCCAAATGAGGCTGATGATTGGATTAGATAGATGGAGATGGGCTTCGAAGTCTTGGAAACCCCAGCAGCCAATAAGGTGAAATTGGCTACTATGCAGTTAGAGAAGGATGCTGGCATCTGGTGGCAATCGGTGAAGAGGACTTTTGGAGATCAGCAAGTGACTTGGGAAGATTTTATGGATGAATTCAAAGATCATTTCTTTCCTCTGGATATTCAGGAGAAGAAGGCAACCGAATTCTTGAATCTACAACAAGGCAATATGACAGTGCGTTAATATAAGACTAAGTTCGCTCAGCTGTCAAGGTATGCACCGGAGCTAATTATTGATGAAGCGAAGAAGGCCAAGAAATTCGAGCAGGGCTTGAGGCCGAATTTGAGGTCGAGGATGATTCCTTTGGGCATAAGGAGGTTTGATAAGCTGGTCAGGAGAGCAGCGATGACAGAAGAGGATATGGACCAGTTCCAGAAGAAGCAAGAGACCTGGAACAGGAGCAAGAGGCCAGCAGCTAGTCCGAGTGAGAAGAAGTTTCCGGTGAAGTAGGGCAAGTTCAGTAGGCCAGAGCAGAGGGCACCTGCAACTCAGGAGGTGGCTTGTTACTACTGTAAGGAGGGAGGTCACTTCAAGTCAGCATGCCCTAAACTGGTGAAGCAGACTTGTTTTCAGTGTGGGCAAGTGGGGCATACTAAGCTTTTCTGTCCACACTTGAAGAAGGGTGGTGCAGACAGAGGGAAATTTCAGAGGCAAGAGCGAGTGTTTGCATTAATCGAGGAGGATGCGGGTAACTCAAAGGATGTGATCCAGGGTATGCAAGAATTTTGAATTTTTATTTATTCAATGTATTAAGTAAAACTTTGTTTGAGAATAAATTAGAGATTTGAGTATCATTCTTTATGTAACAGGATTTATTTTGGTTAATAGAATAAAAGCAAAAGTTTTATTTGATACTGGTTCTTCACATACATTTGTGTTGCCCAATTTTGCAGAAGTCTTAGGTGTGGAACCTTAGTTGTTTCCAGGCAGAGTCTTATCGGTGGCAACACCGTCAGAAGAAGAATTGATTGCTGATCGATATTACGAGGGCTGTGAGGGTCTCGTAGTGACTTTTCAGGGGAAGATGAAGGACCCAAAAGTGGCTGTAGTGGTATCTAAGTTGATGATTCCGGATGAAGTCAGAGGCATTCCATTTGTAAGGGATTTTCCTACAATGTTCTTAGAAGATTTACCAGGATTGCCGCCGCAGCGAGATGTGGAGTTTTGCATTAATGTTCAACCGGGGAGTGCTCTGATTTCTAAGGCTCCGTACAGGATGGCACTTGTAGAGCAGGAAGAAGTTAAGAAGCAGATTGAGGAACTGCTAAGTAAGGGTTTCATCAGGCAGAGTTCTTCACCGTGGGGTGCGCCAGTGTTGTTGGTCAAGAAGAATGATGGTTTAATAAGGATGTGCATTGACTATCGGAAGTTGAATAGGGTGACTATTCAGAACAAGTATCCACTTCCACAGAATGATGATCTGTTCGATAAGCTTCGAGGAGCAGCTGTATTTTCGAAGATTGATTTGAAATCAGGGTATCATCAAGTTCGAGTTAAGGAGGAAGATGTGAGTAAAACAGCGTTCAGGATTCGTCATGGACTCTATGAGTTTTTGGTAATGCCATTCGGAGTGACAAATGAGCTAGAAGTATTTATGGATATGATGAATTAGATCTTGTGGCCATTTATTGATTTCTTCTTGGTGGTGATCATTGATGATATTTTGGTGTATTCGAAGTCGAAGGAAGAGCATTCTATGCACTTGGCAGAGGTGTTACAGAAGATACAGGAGCATAACTTGTATGCCAAGCTGTCGAAGTGTGAGTTTTGGAAGATTGTGGTAGCTTTCCTTGGTCATATCCTTTCTAAGGAGGGAGTGGCAACTGATCCTCAGAAGGTTGAAGCAGTGAAGGACTGGCCCAGGCCAACGTCGGTGAAGGAAGTTAGGAGTTTCTTAGATTTGGTTGGGTACTACAGTAGATTAATCCAGGGCTATGCACAGATTGCAGTTCATTTGACAGGGTTAACTCGGACGAATGTGGCATTCACATGGACTGATTAGTGTGAGGCGAGTTTCCTTAAGCTAAATGAGCGGTTAACGACTGCGCCTATCTTACCTTTGCCTCAAGCTGGGAAGAAATATGATATCTTCAGTGATGCATCTCTCAGAGGTTTGGGGTGCGTCTTGATGCAGGAAGGCAAGGTCATTGTCTGTGGTTCGAGGCAGTTGCGTCTACATGAAAAGAATTATCCAATGCATGATTTGGAGTTAGCAGCTATTATCTTTGCCTTGAAGCAGTGGAGGAATTATGTGTATGGTGAGAAGGTCAATATGTATACCAACCACAAGAGCTTGAAGTACATTTATCAGCAGAATGATCTAAATCTTCGGCAGAGAAGGTGGTTGGAAGTGTTGGTAGACATTCGTCTTGAGATCAAGTATCATCCGGGCAAGGCGAATGCGGTGACCGATGGGATTAGTCGGAAGAGCAGTTTGGCAAGCTTGATCACTACTCAGAGTGAGTTGGCAGCAGAGATTGATCAGGCAGGTATTGAGGTGGTACTGCAGACTTTGGGAGCGTCTTTGGCTCAGTTGAGGCTGCAACCTTCTTTGAGAGAGCAAATTGTGGAAGGCCAGAAATCAAATGCAAAGATTCAGAAGATGTTGCAGCAGGTTTCCGATGGCAGGTTGTCAGAGTTTCGTGTCCAAGATGGAGTTCTATGGATAGGTGAAAGGTTGTGTGTCCCGGAGAATGCAGATTTGAGGGAGAGTATCTTTCAGGAGGCACATAGTACTTTGTTGTCAGTACATCCTGGAGGCACAAAGATGTACAGGGATATCAAACAGCACTTTTGGTGGTCCGGTATGAAGAGGGATGTGGCAGATTTTGTGGCAAGGTGCCTGACTTGTCAGCAGATCAAAGCAGAAAATCAGAGACCTGGAGGTTTGTTGCAGCGTTTGCCCATTCCAGAATGGAAGTGGGAGAATATCGGCATGGATTTCATCACAGGATTGCCGAGGAGTCTAAAGGGCAATGACTCGATTTGGGTTATTGTTGACCGTTTGAACAAGTCAGCTCACTTTCTGTTTATGAAGATTACTTGGTCGTTGGAGAAATTGGCCGAGCTGTACATTGATGAGATTGTGAGACTTCATGGAGTTCCTGTGTCGATTGTATTCGACAGGGATGCAAGGTTCACTTTGAGGTTTTGGTAGAGTCTGCAAGCAGCTTTGGGTACTACAACTGATTTCAGTACTGCTTTTCATCCTCAGACTGATGGTCAGACCGAAAGGGTGAATCGAGTATTGGAGGATATGCTGAGGGCTTGTGTTATAGATTTTGGTGGTAGTTGGGAGAGGTACTTGGCATTGGTTGAGTTTGCTTAAAACAACAATTACCATGCAAGTATCGGGATGGGTCTGTATGAAGCTCTATATGGGAGGAAGTGCAGGACACCTGTTTGTTGGTATGAGGTTTGCGAGAGACAGATGTTCGGGCCCGAGATTGTGCAGAAAACATCGAAAACGATTGAGTTAATTAGGTTGGTCGAGGCTCAGAGTCGGCAGAAGAGTTATGCAGACACTCGAAGAAGGGACTTGGAGTTTGAGGTTGGGGATGCAGTTTTCCTCAAGGTATCTGCGACTAAAGGAGTGATCAGGTTTGGTAAGGGAGGCAAGTTGGTGCCAAGGTATATTGGGCCATACAGGATTTTGGGGCGGATGGGTAAGACGGCATATAGATTGGAGCTTCCGGAGGAGTTGGCACAGGTGCATGATGTGTTCCATGTGTCGTTGTTGAGGAAGTATGTGCCGGATCAAAGTCATCAGTTGGTAGAAGTGGCTGAAGGTCTACAGGTGAACTTGAGTTACAAGGAGCAGCCTGTAGAGATTGTTAATCGTAGGAAGAAGGTTTTGAGGAATAAGGTGATACCTATGGTCAAGGTGTTGTGGAGGAACCAGTAGTTCGAGGAGGTTACTTGGGAATCGGAGGATCGCACGCAGAAGGATTTTCCTGAGCTTTTTGCATGATTGTATTCTTTTGTATGATTCTACTCTTTGAGTTGAGTTGTATTTCTTTTGTTAGATTACATTCTCTTGTGTAATTGTATTTCTTAAACAATATTCCCATTTATGAGATTTCAATTCCTTTTGCTTATTTTGTTTAGACCCTATTAGTAGTAGTTCTGAGGACAGAACTATTCTAAGGAGGGAGTGATGTAATACCCCATATTTTTAAATAATACTTTTAAGATTAATAAATGAATTAAAATGATTTTTGATTATTTAATAAATATTTTTCTGAAATTTACCTTTTTACACGTGCAAATATTTTCTTGGGAAGTTCAAAATCAAAAATTATTTTGGGGAAACCCATTATTTATTATTAGATATTATTTGTGAATTTTTTGGATTTTTCTGATAATTATTTGACCTATTTGCAAATATTACAAAAAGATGGACTTTTGTGCAAAATTATCACTTGGAGTGAAAACTCCAGATTTTCAGATTTTTGGGCTGGGCATGATGCATAGACAACACATAGGTAAATATTTTACCTTTGGTTTTAATAAATTTGGTTAATTTTGCAAGTTTGATAAAAAAGGATCTTTTTGCAAAATTGCCACTTAGAGGGCAAAAAGTACAATTTTATTTTCTGGGTTTTTAAAACAGTGCTGGGAAATATTAGGGTAGTTGTTTTTGTTTTTAAATCTCAATTAAGTTGGTTTTATCTAATTTTCAAGTATAATAATTTATATATGTAAAGATATATTTAAAAGAGATATTTTGCAAATCTATTCAAAAACCCTAGATACCCTATTTCCGGCTTATTAAAGGTGAGGTGTAGCCGTCTCTTTGCTGCACAACACAAAAGGATTTCTTTATTATTATTTTTTTGGAGTTTCAAAGCGAGGATCTTGGTTTTGTTGCGAAAGGAGAGATTTTTCTTATTTCTTTATTATCTTCAGTTGATTCTTCAATAAGGTGAGTGACATAAGTTTGTTTTCCTATTGTTCTAAGCATGTTGTATGTGATGATTTGTCTATTAAAAAATATGTTAGATGATGGATGAAGATATAATGGATTTTGATGAGTAGATAAAGTAAAATTTGAATCTTTTCACGAAACTATGCTTTGATGATTAAAAACTTCATATAGATGATTTGAGATTGTTAAGAATCTAATAGAAATCATGAGTAGGTTGTTTTCTTTCATATGCTTGCTGGTTGGAGCATATATATTGAGTTGTATGATGATCATTGCAAAAGTGAACTAAAAAGCCTTGCTTACTGTGGTGTATACATATATGCTCTGTTTTGATATTATTGATGAAGAAGAACTTGATTGATAAATGTTGTATGTGCGTATATTCATGAGTTAACAGGTATGAGTAGTGGGGTATGTGTATAACAAGTTGTAGAAGTAGTTATTGGATCTAAAGATCAAGTTTTTAAGTATTAAAAAGGGGGTTGAGTTTCACGGCTGATGCTTTCAGTCGAATTTGAGTTTTGGTGATTTTTATGAAGTTTTCGACTGAGATTTGATTAGTTTTGATACTGAGTTTGATTAGAACATTATACTACTTTTAATTGATGAGATTTCAAAGCTTTAACTGATCTATATATATACACAATATATATACACAGATACACATAATAATACACCTCGCTGTTTTGATGAATTGCCTAAAGTGAATTTTAAGTTTTTATGAAGATTTGATTGGATCTTGAGTGTTTAGTACTGAGGGTGATTTGAACCATGGTACCACTCTTATTGATGATTTTGATGACTTAAACTGATGCTTAAACCCTTATATGAACACTTACATATACGTATTGACTGTTTTGAAAAAGTTTTGTGAAAAATCACTCTTTTGAGATCTTAATGTGATTTTTATTATTTCATAAACTCATATATGTTGTACAAGTTAGATTTGATCATCTCAGGAAGTTAAATTTTGATTTTACAAAGTATATTCGAAGTATCAGTCGAAATGTGCACAAAAGATCTTAACCTGGCTGTACAGCAGGTCACGGTCGACAGCACGGTCGATCGTCATACGCCTATCTTGAGAATCTCGAATTAACAGTCGACTGCTCTGTTTGAGCGGTCGACCGTCAAATTTTTCTTGGCTATTTTGGTTGAATTTTCTTTGTTTCTTTTAACGGTTATTTTCTTGATATTATGGATTATTGCTTTACTATTTTAGATGATATTTTTACTACAGATTACAGTATTTTACAGAGAGTTATATTTTATTTACAATAAAATTTTAATTGTATTCTTATGACCTTATTAAGTGAGTTATATGTGCTTTCAAAAGAATTGATGTTTTGGTGATATTCTACGACTTAAAAATATGATTTTCTGTTAATGGGTTTAATATTTTATGAGTACATTATATAGATTTGGATTTTGTTGATTTAAGAAGATAGTCTTCATATAATCGTTTTGATGATGGATTTATGAGTTTAATTGAAAGTTTTGGTATTGATGGTTGAGTTATGAGTCTTTAGAGATTGAGTGGGGCCATAACTACCGGCGGTTGAAATTTCGGTTGTTGTTCAATTGAGTTAAGCTCGGTTGGGTACACCAACTCTAAGAGATTCGCAATCTATTAAATAATTAATTAACTTAACAAGATAAGGACATACACTAGTTGGTAATATGATGAAATGAGAGCAAACGTGAGTTATGGACTCCAGGATGATCCAAGGAGTGAGATATTCCCCATTATTCTGGGACGATGGACATAATGGCCACAGAGTGATCCGCGGAGTGGGATTGATCTCCAGTATTCCGAGGACGAGAACGACGCTCATGGGATGTTTGTGCAATGAGGGTTCCCGGATGACCTGCGGAGTGTGGCAATTTGTAGTTTTCCGAGACGATGGACGTAAGGGCCATAGAATGATCTGCCGAGTGGGATTGGCCTCCAGTAGTCCAAGGGCGAGAACCGATACTTGTAGAATGTTTAAATCTCGTAGTAGTCATCGTAGTAGGCAGGGGATTTAACCCTATCAAGTGGATAACAATAATGGCTTGCCCCGGACCTATGTAGAGTGGGATGCATAGAATCCGACAAGTATGCATTAGAGAGTCAGCATATAGCATTGGTGTTTTCTTGATTTGGTTTTGTGCATGTTGTTTCCTATTTTCTACACTTGACACTTAGTCTAGTTTCACTTGATGTTTTTCATGTTTTATTTATTTATTAACTCCTTCTTTTCATTTATGATTACTGTTGGTATATGTTGTTTATGACTTTATCCGTTATGTTTTATTTATGTTGCATTTATTTTTATGCCACTCACACCATTATGGCTGACCCCTGTAGTTTTGGGGGTTAGGGTTGTCTCTAGCTTCATATTTTACAGGTAGGCACTTATAGCTTGGGATTTGGATGCTTGAGGTTGAATGATGTTATGGCTTCTGTAAATTGTAAAAGAATGTGTTGTAAAAGAAAGAATTTGTAATTCAAGGTGTTTATTTTCCGCTGTACTTTGTAAAGAATTAATGTAGTAAAAGTTGAAAAATTTTAGCTGTGTTGTGGCTATGTTTACTATTACAATTGAGGTTGATGTTGGAAATTGTGACACGTATATATCAGATATCATATTGAAAATTCGGGACGCTACGGAGATTGGTATCAGAGCTTGCTTCAGTAGTAATAATAAACTTGGTATAAAAATGAACCTCGGTGTGGACATTAGAGTGTGAGTATCTAGGTGTGGACATAAGAGTGTGATTATCACATAGAGTTAGAACATGATATTTTGGTTTGGGGTATGGTTGAGGCTTTGCCATGAGTTATTAATGTGAAAATGAATTGTGTTGTAATGCTCTAATTTTTCCCTCATTTTTACAGTATTCAGTAATGGCAGCACCCAGGATCAGGAATGGTGGTAATGGTGATGGGGTTGGAAGTTCCCATGGGGCTGGACTTGATCTTGAGACTGAGATTACCAGGGTGTATCAGACCTTGAATGCATTCATGGAAGCTAATATGGCTCAGAATCAGAATAAGAATCAGGGGGCTGGACCAGTATTTATTAATGCTGATCCTATCAAGCAGGTTAAGTCCTTCAAGCAGATGAAGTCGCCTGTGTGTGAGGGGCAGTCTAATCCAAATGAGGCTGATGATTGGATTAGATAGATGGAGATGGGCTTCGAAGTCTTGGAAACCCCAGCAGCCAATAAGGTGAAATTGGCTACTATGCAGTTAGAGAAGGATGCTGGCATCTGGTGGCAATCGGTGAAGAGGACTTTTGGAGATCAGCAAGTGACTTGGGAAGATTTTATGGATGAATTCAAAGATCATTTCTTTCCTCTGGATATTCAGGAGAAGAAGGCAACCGAATTCTTGAATCTACAACAAGGCAATATGACAGTGCGTTAATATAAGACTAAGTTCGCTCAGCTGTCAAGGTATGCACCGGAGCTAATTATTGATGAAGCGAAGAAGGCCAAGAAATTCGAGCAGGGCTTGAGGCCGATTTTGAGGTCGAGGATGATTCCTTTGGGCATAAGGAGGTTTGATAAGCTGGTCAGGAGAGCAGCGATGACAGAAGAGGATATGGACCAGTTCCAGAAGAAGCAAGAGACCTGGAACAGGAGCAAGAGGCCAGCAGCTAGTCCGAGTGAGAAGAAGTTTCCGGTGAAGTAGGGCAAGTTCAGTAGGCCAGAGCAGAGGGCACCTGCAACTCAGGAGGTGGCTTGTTACTACTGTAAGGAGGGAGGTCACTTCAAGTCAGCATGCCCTAAACTGGTGAAGCAGACTTGTTTTCAGTGTGGGCAAGTGGGGCATACTAAGCTTTTCTGTCCACACTTGAAGAAGGGTGGTGCAGACAGAGGGAAATTTCAGAGGCAAGAGCGAGTGTTTGCATTAATCGAGGAGGATGCGGGTAACTCAAAGGATGTGATCCAGGGTATGCAAGAATTTTGAATTTTTATTTATTCAATGTATTAAGTAAAACTTTGTTTGAGAATAAATTAGAGATTTGAGTATCATTCTTTATGTAACAGGATTTATTTTGGTTAATAGAATAAAAGCAAAAGTTTTATTTGATACTGGTTCTTCACATACATTTGTGTTGCCCAATTTTGCAGAAGTCTTAGGTGTGGAACCTTAGTTGTTTCCAGGCAGAGTCTTATCGGTGGCAACACCGTCAGAAGAAGAATTGATTGCTGATCGATATTACGAGGGCTGTGAGGGTCTCGTAGTGACTTTTCAGGGGAAGATGAAGGACCCAAAAGTGGCTGTAGTGGTATCTAAGTTGATGATTCCGGATGAAGTCAGAGGCATTCCATTTGTAAGGGATTTTCCTACAATGTTCTTAGAAGATTTACCAGGATTGCCGCCGCAGCGAGATGTGGAGTTTTGCATTAATGTTCAACCGGGGAGTGCTCTGATTTCTAAGGCTCCGTACAGGATGGCACTTGTAGAGCAGGAAGAAGTTAAGAAGCAGATTGAGGAACTGCTAAGTAAGGGTTTCATCAGGCAGAGTTCTTCACCGTGGGGTGCGCCAGTGTTGTTGGTCAAGAAGAATGATGGTTTAATAAGGATGTGCATTGACTATCGGAAGTTGAATAGGGTGACTATTCAGAACAAGTATCCACTTCCACAGAATGATGATCTGTTCGATAAGCTTCGAGGAGCAGCTGTATTTTCGAAGATTGATTTGAAATCAGGGTATCATCAAGTTCGAGTTAAGGAGGAAGATGTGAGTAAAACAGCGTTCAGGATTCGTCATGGACTCTATGAGTTTTTGGTAATGCCATTCGGAGTGACAAATGAGCTAGAAGTATTTATGGATATGATGAATTAGATCTTGTGGCCATTTATTGATTTCTTCTTGGTGGTGATCATTGATGATATTTTGGTGTATTCGAAGTCGAAGGAAGAGCATTCTATGCACTTGGCAGAGGTGTTACAGAAGATACAGGAGCATAACTTGTATGCCAAGCTGTCGAAGTGTGAGTTTTGGAAGATTGTGGTAGCTTTCCTTGGTCATATCCTTTCTAAGGAGGGAGTGGCAACTGATCCTCAGAAGGTTGAAGCAGTGAAGGACTGGCCCAGGCCAACGTCGGTGAAGGAAGTTAGGAGTTTCTTAGATTTGGTTGGGTACTACAGTAGATTAATCCAGGGCTATGCACAGATTGCAGTTCATTTGACAGGGTTAACTCGGACGAATGTGGCATTCACATGGACTGATTAGTGTGAGGCGAGTTTCCTTAAGCTAAATGAGCGGTTAACGACTGCGCCTATCTTACCTTTGCCTCAAGCTGGGAAGAAATATGATATCTTCAGTGATGCATCTCTCAGAGGTTTGGGGTGCGTCTTGATGCAGGAAGGCAAGGTCATTGTCTGTGGTTCGAGGCAGTTGCGTCTACATGAAAAGAATTATCCAATGCATGATTTGGAGTTAGCAGCTATTATCTTTGCCTTGAAGCAGTGGAGGAATTATGTGTATGGTGAGAAGGTCAATATGTATACCAACCACAAGAGCTTGAAGTACATTTATCAGCAGAATGATCTAAATCTTCGGCAGAGAAGGTGGTTGGAAGTGTTGGTAGACATTCGTCTTGTGATCAAGTATCATCCGGGCAAGGCGAATGCGGTGACCGATGGGATTAGTCGGAAGAGCAGTTTGGCAAGCTTGATCACTACTCAGAGTGAGTTGGCAGCAGAGATTGATCAGGCAGGTATTGAGGTGGTACTGCAGACTTTGGGAGCGTCTTTGGCTCAGTTGAGGCTGCAACCTTCTTTGAGAGAGCAAATTGTGGAAGGCCAGAAATCAAATGCAAAGATTCAGAAGATGTTGCAGCAGGTTTCCGATGGCAGGTTGTCAGAGTTTCGTGTCCAAGATGGAGTTCTATGTATAGGTGAAAGGTTGTGTGTCCCGGAGAATGCAGATTTGAGGGAGAGTATCTTTCAGGAGGCACATAGTACTTTGTTGTCAGTACATCCTGGAGGCACAAAGATGTACAGGGATATCAAACAGCACTTTTGGTGGTCCGGTATGAAGAGGGATGTGGCAGATTTTGTGGCAAGGTGCCTGACTTGTCAGCAGATCAAAGCAGAAAATCAGAGACCTGGAGGTTTGTTGCAGCGTTTGCCCATTCCAGAATGGAAGTGGGAGAATATCGGCATGGATTTCATCACAGGATTGCCGAGGAGTCTAAAGGGCAATGACTCGATTTGGGTTATTGTTGACCGTTTGAACAAGTCAGCTCACTTTCTGTTTATGAAGATTACTTGGTCGTTGGAGAAATTGGCCGAGCTGTACATTGATGAGATTGTGAGACTTCATGGAGTTCCTGTGTCGATTGTATTCGACAGGGATGCAAGGTTCACTTTGAGGTTTTGGTAGAGTCTGCAAGCAGCTTTGGGTACTACAACTGATTTCAGTACTGCTTTTCATCCTCAGACTGATGGTCAGACCGAAAGGGTGAATCGAGTATTGGAGGATATGCTGAGGGCTTGTGTTATAGATTTTGGTGGTAGTTGGGAGAGGTACTTGGCATTGGTTGAGTTTGCTTAAAACAACAATTACCATGCAAGTATCGGGATGGGTCTGTATGAAGCTCTATATGGGAGGAAGTGCAGGACACCTGTTTGTTGGTATGAGGTTTGCGAGAGACAGATGTTCGGGCCCGAGATTGTGCAGAAAACATCGAAAACGATTGAGTTAATTAGGTTGGTCGAGGCTCAGAGTCGGCAGAAGAGTTATGCAGACACTCGAAGAAGGGACTTGGAGTTTGAGGTTGGGGATGCAGTTTTCCTCAAGGTATCTGCGACTAAAGGAGTGATCAGGTTTGGTAAGGGAGGCAAGTTGGTGCCAAGGTATATTGGGCCATACAGGATTTTGGGGCGGATGGGTAAGACGGCATATAGATTGGAGCTTCCGGAGGAGTTGGCACAGGTGCATGATGTGTTCCATGTGTCGTTGTTGAGGAAGTATGTGCCGGATCAAAGTCATCAGTTGGTAGAAGTGGCTGAAGGTCTACAGGTGAACTTGAGTTACAAGGAGCAGCCTGTAGAGATTGTTAATCGTAGGGAGAAGGTTTTGAGGAATAAGGTGATACCTATGGTCAAGGTGTCGTGGAGGAACCAGTAGTTCGAGGAGGTTACTTGGGAACCGGAGGATCGCACGCAGAAGGATTTTCCTGAGCTTTTTGCATGATTGTATTCTTTTGTATGATTCTACTCTTTGAGTTGAGTTGTATTTCTTTTGTTAGATTACATTCTCTTGTGTAATTGTATTTCTTAAACAATATTCCCATTTATGAGATTTCAATTCCTTTTGCTTATTTTGTTTAGACCCTATTAGTAGTAGTTCTGAGGACAGAACTATTCTAAGGAGGGAGTGATGTAATACCCCATATTTTTAAATAATACTTTTAAGATTAATAAATGAATTAAAATGATTTTTGATTATTTAATAAATATTTTTCTGAAATTTACCTTTTTACACGTGCAAATATTTTCTTGGGAAGTTCAAAATCAAAAATTATTTTGGGGAAACCCATTATTTATTATTAGATATTATTTGTGAATTTTTTGGATTTTTCTGATAATTATTTGACCTATTTGCAAATATTACAAAAAGATGGACTTTTGTGCAAAATTATCACTTGGAGTGAAAACTCCAGATTTTCAGATTTTTGGGCTGGGCATGATGCATAGACAACACATAGGTAAAGATTTTACCTTTGGTTTTAATAAATTTGGTTAATTTTGCAAGTTTGATAAAAAAGGGTCTTTTTGCAAAATTGCCACTTAGAGGGCAAAAAGTACAATTTTATTTTCTGGGTTTTTAAAACAGTGCCGGGAAATATTAGGGTAGTTGTTTTTGTTTTTAAATCTCAATTAAGTTGGTTTTATCTAATTTTCAAGTATAATAATTTATATATGTAAAGATATATTTAAAAGAGATATTTTGCAAATCTATTCAAAAACCCTAGATACCCTATTTCCGGCTTATTAAAGGTGAGGTGTAGCCGTCTCTTTGCTGCACAACACAAAAGGATTTCTTTATTATTATTTTTTTGGAGTTTCAAAGCGAGGATCTTGGTTTTGTTGCGAAAGGAGGGATTTTTCTTATTTCTTTATTATCTTCAGTTGATTCTTCAATAAGGTGAGTGACATAAGTTTGTTTTCCTATTGTTCTAAGCATGTTGTATGTGATGATTTGTCTATTAAAAAATATGTTAGATGATGGTATGAAGATATAATGGATTTTGATGAGTAGATAAAGTAAAATTTGAATCTTTTCACGAAATTATGCTTTGATGATTAAAAACTTCATATAGATGATTTGAGATTGTTAAGAATCTAATAGAAATCATGAGTAGGTTGTTTTCTTTCATATGCTTGCTGGTTGGAGCATATATATTGAGTTGTATGATGATCATTGCAAAAGTGAACTAAAAAGCCTTGCTTACTGTGGTGTATACATATATGCTCTGTTTTGATATTATTGATGAAGAAGAACTTGATTGATAAATATTGTATGTGCGTATATTCATGAGTTAACAGGTATGAGTAGTGGGTATGTGTATAACAAGTTGTAGAAGTAGTTATTGGATCTAAAGATCAAGTTTTGAAGTATTAAAAAGGGGTTGAGTTTCGGGGCTGATGCTTTCATCCGAATTTGAGTTTTTGTGATTTTTATGAAGTTTTCGACTGAGATTTGATTAGTTTTGATACTGAGTTTGATTAGAACATTATACTACTTTTAATTGATGAGATTTCAAAGCTTTAACTGATCTATATATATACACAGATACACATAATAATACACCTCATTGTTTTGATGAATTGCCTAAAGTGAATTTTGAGTTTTTATGAAGATTTGATTGGATCTTGAGTGTTTAGTACTGAGGGTGATTTGAACCATGGTACCACTCTTATTGATGATTTTGATGACTTAAATTGATGCTTAAACCCTTATATGAACACTTGCATATACGAATTGACTGTTTTGAAGAAATTTTGTGAAAAATCACTCTTTTGAGATCTTACTGTGATTTTTATTGTTTTATAAACTCATATATGTTGTACAAGTTATATTTGATCATCTCAGAAAGTTAAATTTTGATTTTTTTACAAAGTTTATTCGAAGTATCAGGCGAAACGTGCACAAAAGATCCTAACCTGGTTGTACAGCAGGTCACGGTCGACCGTCATACCCCTATCTTGAGAATCTCGAATTGACAGTTGACTGGTCTGTTTGAGCGGTCGACCGTCAATTGTTTTCTTGGCTGTTTTGGTTGAGTTTTCTTCGTTTCTTTAAACGGTTATTTTCTCGATATGATGGATTATTGCTCTACTGTTTTAGATGATGTTTTTACTATAGATTACAGTATTTTTCAGAGAGTTATATTTTATTTATATATTTTTTAATTGTATTCTTATGACCTTATTAAGTAAGTTATATGTGTTTTCAAAAGAATTGATGTTTTGGTGATATTCTACGACTTGAAAATATGATTTTCTGTTATTTGACGGGTTTAATATTTTATTTGAATTCTGAAATTTTATGAGTACATTATATAGATTTGGATTTTGTTGATTTAAGAAGTTTTCTTCATATAATCATTTTGATGATGGATTTGTGAGTTTTATTGAAAGTTTTGGTATTGATGGTTGAGTTATGAGTCTTTAGAGATTGAGTGGGGCTCTAACTACCGGCGGTTGAGATTTTGGTTGTTGTTCAGTTGAGTTAAGCCAGGTAGGGTACACCAACTCTAAGAGATTCGCAATCTATTAAATAATTAATTAACTTTACAAGATAAAGACATAAACTGGTTGGTGATATGATGAAATGAGAGAAAACATGAGTTATGGACTCCAGGATGATCGAAGGAGTGAGATATTCCCCAGTATTTCGGGACAATGGACGTAAGGGCCACAGAGTGATCCTCGGAGTAGGATTGATCTCCAGTATTCCGAGGACGAGAGCGACGCTCATGAGATGTTTGTGTAATGAGGGTTCCAGAATGACATGCGGAGTGTGGCAATCTCTAGTTTTCTGGGACGATGGACGTAAGGGCCACAGAATGATCTGCGGAGTGGGATTGGCCTCCAGTATTCCAAGGACTAGAACCGATACTTGTAGAATGTCGAAATCTCGTAGTAGTCATCGTAGTAGGATTAGTTGCATATCGGGGAATTTAACCTTATCAAGTGGAGAACGATAAGGGCTTGCACCAGACCTATGTAGAGTGGGATACATAGAATCCGACAAGTATGCATTAGAGAGTGAGCATATAGCATTGGTGTTTTCTTGACTTGGTTTTATGCATGCTGTTTCCTATTTTTCTACACTTGACACTTAGTCTTGTTTCACTTGATATTTTCATGTTTTATTTATTTATTAACTCCTTCTTTTCATTTATTATTACTGTTGGTATATGTTGTTTATGACTTTATCTGTTATGTTTTATTTATGTTGTATTTATTTTTGTGTCACTCACACTGTTATGGCTGACCCCTGTAGTTTTGGGGGTTAGGATTATCTCTAGCCTCATGTTTTACAGGTTTGTACCTATAACTTGGAATTTGGATGCTTGAGATAGAATGATGTTATGGCTTATGTAAGCTGTAAAAGAATGTCTTGTAAAAGAAAGAATTTGTAATTCAAGGTTTTGTTTTCCGCTGTGCTTTGTAAAAAAATTAATGTAATAAAAGTTGAAAAATTTTATCTGTGTTGTGGTTATGTTTACTATTACAATTGAGGTTGATGCTGAGAATTGTGCCACGTATTTCTGAGATATCATATTGAAAATTCAGGGCGCTACATATGTCACATATCTGATTCTGCTTAAAAAAACAAGGACAAGAAACTACAGTTCTCTGTAATACTGGACTCATCAAATATTACACCTAAAAGTACAATTCTCTTGAGACTTTAACAGAGCAAAACATAATTAGAAAAAGCAAAAAATAATGTTAAAAAAGAAGTTGGTAGTTACATCAGTTGCATGCGATCTATAACTGAGTTAACAAAATTGCATGCACCATAAACAAGCGTACATATCGTAGTGGAACACTAGAAAAATGTGCATTTCTTCTATCCTTCGTGGCCTTTCAAAAGTCAACTATTGATCGCAGAAAGTTGAGATCGAATGATCGTTCCAAGGGAGCTCTCTCTGGGGCAGAGACACAAGTTACTGCCAAATTCTGGGCTGCATCAACTTGGGTGGAAGCTATCATTGCAGATTCAGGATCCAACATTCGTTCAAAGGAAGCCCTCTCTGCTGCATATGAAGAATCGAGCACAAAATTCTGTGTTGCATCAACTTGGGTGGAAGTTGTCCTTGCAGGTTCAAGATTTGAATCCAACACCAGCTGCGTTATATTAAACAACAGACTAAATTAATAAGCAATTTGAAACATAAGCTGGGATATTTGCAGTACGTATAACTCCTAACAAAGTAATTTCAATCATACAAATTGGCAATAGACTTTACCTTTGTTTTTTAATAGCAATGAAGTTCTCCTCACGTTCCAGTCCAGCATCATCTAGTTAATATTGGCAATTGCATAGGCATAATGAAGAACTAAATCACTAGGATGGAAAGAAGTGAGCAAAAGCAAGTTACCTTGTTGCTAGTTTCTGAAACGGGGCCTTTGTGATAATCAGCTTCAAGGGATTAACCTTATTTATAACATGCTGCAAAACAATAGAATACGCATATGACAATCATTTAAGTTAATAACTACTAATCAGTAATTATTGTTCAATGATTTTAGAATCCAATTGCGTTAAGATTGATTTACAATTATATATTTTTTTTCAAAAGAAAGAAAAAAAAAAGAGAAAACAAAACTGAAAGATACATAGTATTTTGTACTTGTGGTTGTTGAGGCCCTCTGACATCTTTGGTACCTTTCTTCTTTGATTTCTCAAACTTTGAGAGAGAGCCAGATGCAACCTTGGTTTTCTTGATCTAGATATTCACTGCAGGTTGAGATTACGGATTATAACCAAGAAATTCAATTAGAAGCCCAATCTTGGCTGTGCAAACCCTTTCCTTGTCAATTATAACCCCCTCTGCTCTCTCTTTATTTTTTCTTTTTTGAGAATAAGCTGATCAACAGTCACCGATTTCATTGTTAACGAAACAACATTCTCACAAGAGTATTGACCAATACAAACAAAATCCGGCTGGAAGTAAAACCTGCTACATCAACAACTAAGATCCAACAGCAACAAAAGCCAAATATAACATCTACAACTAAGATATAAAAGCCTAACTGAAAAGCTACTAATACCAATTGCAAAATACTTCATCAAGACCATCCTCATCCTAGAAGGAAGAATAATCACCACAGCTGCACGTATATTCCACTGATCCTGATCTGAACTACTCTGTGTCATTCATGCGAAGTCTCTTCCTAGAATTTGTTTGACCAGCCCAAGCATCAATGAGAGCAAAAATTGTATGCACCATGATAGGAAATCTACAATTATGATTGCGAAAACAAGATTCATTCTGGTCCAGCCATAGGGTCCACATGGTGGTAGCTACGTTAATATCCCATGCTATTCTAAACTCCCACTTTATCTCTCTCGCTTTCCAAGGGCCCCATACATTTGTGGTTGTGATAAGGCACTCCATTAATACAAACCCCAGACAACTACGCAATAAATGTGTGTTGTGTCCTCATATCCTAGGTTGCATTTAGATCAACTACCGTACACAGGTATATTACGACTCATAAAATTTTCTTTGGGAATGATTGTGTTCTTCCCCACCAATAGTAAGATTGTCCTTACTTTTGTTGGTGCGTGTCTTCCAAATCGTATTCGCCTCCATGCTTCTCAGTCCTTCGTCGTTCAACCATCTGCACTGTCACGTCCCGCTTTCCAAAAAGAGATACAGAATACGGATATGTGACTAAGCCCATCGAATAATTTTCATCATCCATAAGTTGTCAGGATCTTTACAACATTTCACAAGAATAATCAGAGTCGGAAGCAAGAAAAGTCAACCAAGCATGCATATATAAATCAAAATACCAACAAGAATACTTGAAACCAAAATATTATAATCTCAAATAATCCAGATCTGAATAAGTCAAATATCCTGGGTCAAATTGCCCAAATACAAATAATCCAAGTAATCAAGATACATTATTCAAAACAGGAAATAATAATAATAGCAGGAAATCATGATAGCAAAACTCCAGCATCTAGTATCTCATCTCGCCAATTCCATCGGGCAGCTGATCACCAAAATCTACAATTTAATAATTGCAGGAACAGGAAAAGGAAAACAAACTCCCGTTAATGCAAGTTACAGGTTGCTTGTAGTGCAGGATACAAGTACATGGAAAAGGGTAAACTAATAACATGAAATATGCATGATAACAAAATATAACAACTAGCATGACAAGATGAACAAGTGTAAGTGGCATGTATCAAGTGTCAAGTAAACAAGTATCATGTAAACAAGCAACAAGTATCAAGTGTCGAGTATCAAGTACAAGTAGCAAGTATCAAGTATCAAGGGAACAAGTATTATGTAAACAAATAACAAGTATCAAGTATCATGTGAACATGTAGCAAGTGTCATGTATTAAGTCTTGTAGTTATTACTATCTAGGTAGCACTTCATGCAGCCCACACTACATGGTTGCTACAACAATCAACTTCGCTTAGGCCTATTGGTGGGTTTCTATAGGGCCGTGTACTTAGGTGTCAAGTCAAGTAACAAGTAACAGGTAAACAGGCATGAATCACATAGTGAAATCGTGGCAACAGAAATAGGCATAAATCATGTAGTCATGAAATATGGCAACAGGTAATAATAACAGGCATGAATTATGTAATCGTGAGTTCATGACAGAATATAATAATAACAGGCATGAATCATGTAATCATGAGTTCATGTCAGAATATAATAATAACAGGCATGAATCATGTAATCGTGAGTTCATGGAAGAATATAATAATAACAGGCATGAATCATGCGAGCATGAAACATGGCAACTATTAATGGGATCACGGGCCCCCTTCTGAGTACACATACCTATATTGTCCACTACTAAGGTTTTTCTCTTAACCCCGGCTTGTTACTTATTATTATTATTAAACAGGTATGTATATGTAAAAACATGGCAAGAATAAAATGGAATGATCAAGTAACAAGTTCAAGTTGCAAGATAAACATGTATGGGTGCAAGATAACACATAAAAGGATAAAATAACTAAATTTCTAGTTCAAGACAGTAAGACCATACTGCAGTAAAACTTAGATTCCTGTTAAAAATGCAAACTTGAATCCGTCAAAAGGTCTAGAAAATAGACTCCCGGCCGAATCCAACAAATATATATAAGTCATATAGTATTTCACAAAATCATAACTCAAAACTGATTTGAATCCAGAAAATATGTTCAGCCAGAAATCAGAAGATTGTATTCAAAAACAGGAAAACAATACAGAAACTCATTAAATAAATCCACGAAAAATCTGGGGTATTCCCCTATAACTATAGTAACAGAAAATCAAGTTTCACAATTTTTCAATAAAAATAAAGTGATCAAGTAAAATCAGAAAACATCAAGACATGACAGTTTTGCAAATCTGAAATCGCAAACACTACAGCACGAAAACAGCAATATCTCACTAACCATAAACCGAAATCCAAATCCACCAAAAGGATAATAAAATAGATACAGTAGGATAACTTTCATATTCAGAAATATTTTAGAAACAGCAAGTGGAAATAGGTCGAAAATCAAGTTCTTTACAGAACAGTAGTAAAATTCTGCATGTAAAATCTTTATTTGCAAGCATGAAATGGTTCGTAAAATTTTTCAAATAAATCCACCAAAATTCTGGGTAAACCCCAATCAAGTCAAGAAGTACTGAACAAAATTTCAGATCAGAATAATAATTTTAACACCAGAATAAAAAAAATTACTCTTCAGAACTCATAGAAAACGAAATCTGGGAATCTTTCGACACTACTGTTGTAAAATCGACATAACTCACAAACCATAAATCGAAACTGAGATCCGTCAAAGGGGTTGGAAAATACATAAAATTTTCTATAGTTCATGTTCACAAAATATTTTCAAATACTGACCATAATAGGGTCTAAAATACTGATCAACATCAGGGAAACAGAAAAATACAGATTTGTTCTTCATACTCGAATCAACATAGATCATACAAAATTCATCCAAATCAATCCAAACATGAAATATGGGGTACTAGATATCCAAACAACATGGTATAGGGTATTTTACAAGTCCAACACAAGTATAACACGAATAACATATCAAACACAGATATCTCAAGATAGTATGAACATATACATCAAAAGTGGTCAATCCTAGGTTAATTCATATCATGTATGTCATGAGGCAACTATTGGTCAATCATCACTATAGAGACAATATCAATAAGGGAATTCACACACAAATTGTCTCTAGAACCCAACTACACTACAAGCAGTATTTAGTACTTGTATTTGCAAAGGAATTTAATACATGTTACTTGCCTTAACTGACAACGAAAACGAAACCAAGCAAGAATAACGAGAATGGATTCCTGAGAAACAAACTCAACGAACACACGAACTCCAAAAGCGAGAAAAGCCCACGAACACACAACCAACGGCAACGATCACAAACCCACGAACACAACTATGCTCCAAACACCCACGAATGAATGAAACTCACACGAACTACGAACACGAATATCCGAGATCAACACGCACACACCGGACCCAAGACGATGACTGTAATACCCTGAATTTTTATTAAATGTAAAATTTTAGATTTTACATGTTGTGCACGTGCCAATTTGTGTACAAAAATTTTTTTCTTATGAAATGATTTTATATATAACATGAGCAAATAATTAATTTCTTTCCTTCTTTTTTTTTTCTTTTAAGCCCATTTTTAAGAAGCCTAAATTTGTTTTTCTAAAACAAAGCCCAACATAGTAAATTAATTATTTTATTTTAAAAGCCCACTATTTTTGAAGCCCATGAATTTATTACTCTTTTAAGCAACTTGTCATGCAGACACATTTTTGTAGACAATTAGTTAATTTATAATGTACAACTTTAATTAGGGGGACACTAGTTGGGACACGTGATTGCACGTGTGTGTGCATTGCACACCATTTCTTGGCCAGAAATGCTTAGGAGAGAAGTGGGGGTGTGGGTTAGTGGAGAGGTAGTTTTTAGTTCATGGGTGGTTGCTACAACTGCACATTGTATCTTAGCCATTGATCTACAACCATCTAATGCAATCCTAGCCCTCCATTCTGCCCTAAAACTAGTATAAATACCCCTCCCTTATGTACAAACAACACTAAGATTTTTTTAAAGAGAGAAAGAAGTATATAGGAGAGTAAAAGATTGAGAGAGAGTAAAAAGATTGAGAGCATTAGTTGTATGTGTTCCATCTTGGAGGCCGGCCCATCATCAAGCACAAGGAAAAGGCTCGGGTTGCACCAAGGAGCAAGGAAGAGGAGCATCTTGCAACACAATCTAGGAGGAGAATGCTACTTTCTTGCATTCTAGGAGACTCTAGGAGCTTTTCATTCCGTTTTCTTTAATAGGTGGGTGTTTCTCATGCTTCTAAATATAGATGTCATGCTAGGAATGATTTGATAAATGGTTATAGTGAAATCAAGAAATTGTAGTCTCATGTTTGATAAATTAGAGATTGAATGATAATTTAGAGAATGATTGTGAAGATTATTGCTAATTGATAAATGTGTGAAATTGAAATGCTAGAATCTATCTTATTGTCATGCTTTATGTTTATGAATCATACTATGTGAAGAAAGTTGTGCTTATGAGACACAAATTGATTGAATGCATAATATGGAATTAATTGTTTGAATTGAAACAATTTTATTGTATAAAGATGAAAACTGTGTTCTAAAATATTATTTTAGGGAAACCTTGATTTTAAATAATATGAGAATTGTGATCTTATTTTCAATGCCAAAAATATATCCATTGCAACTTGGTTCAATCGACAGTCGACTGGATTAGAGTCGACAGTCGACTGTCAAGTAATAGGTATCGGACTTTTGTTACGGAACAGTCGACCGACAATTGTAACAGTCTACTGCCCTAGTTATTTGTTTTGATTTTTTACTTGAAAAATTGCTAGTTATTTGCTAGATACTTTACTTGAAAAATTGAAATCAGATCACATGATGAGTAATGAAGAGCATTATGAATATGAATACATGAATACTATGAACATGAAATGCGAATTATGATTAATCATGAGAAAGAGACTTTATGAGTATGAAAACTCGATGTTGTAATTATGAGTTATAATTAAGAACTAGGGTGTAGCTAAGCCTCATACCGGCAATGGAAAAAATGTTGAAATGATATTTGAAATGAAAGGACCAAGATTTGGGTCATGTGAAATGAATGAATAAGACCGGTATAGTGGGAGTGCTAACCCTAAGGGATTGATTTTGTTCATGATACAATTAAACTAAGGATTAGATACATAGTGAAGATGTAACGAAAGTAAGAGAAAAACATTGAGTATGAGGGCCATTGGATTGGCGCCGTGAGAGTATTAACAGGATGTCCCATGATGCGTCATGATAGGGCCTGGATACTGCTCCAGAGTACCGTCCCGGTGGCGACGCTCGTGGGGTGTTTGGTAACTGCGGGTGGTGTCATGTCTATGGTAGGAACTGAATTACCACAGGATGCCTGCATAATGAGTCATGTGTCAGTGCGTTGGGATTTCCTCCAGGATGCCTAGACATGAGTTCGTAGGTCGTAGAACATCTAGGATACTTGCCGTAGTTACAGTAGTAGATTAAGTCATAGCAAGGGATTGAACCCTACAAGATGAAGAACGGTTAAGGGCTTACCCTCAGACCTATGTAGTATGGGCTGGATAGACTCTAAACAAGTGCGCATTAGTATCATATAAACAGAAATAATTGCATTAAGGATTAAGTGCACATTCACAACACGACATCAATAGGATAGTCCATTTAGATTTGTTTGTGAACAAGTTTGTGGTTTGTTAAGTATTGAGAATCGTTATACTGTTTCTGGCATAGAAAGGATGACCGCGTATAATATTTTGTCATTGAATAAACTGACGTGCCCACAGTTTTACATGTAGGGTAAAGATGCTTGACAAATTAAAGTATACATGCTGCTCAAAGATTGATTTAAATGTTGTTTCATGTAATTACTGTAAATTTGCTTCTGCTGTAATAATGTTACGGTATAATGTAACTCTGATGTGAGAAATATTTTAATTTCCTTATAAAATTGTACGAAAGAAGTGTAAAGATCCTGTGGAACTTCGAATTCAGTTGTATTTAGGAATTCGAGGTATTACAGAGTGGTATCAGAGCCACGCTTCTAAGTAGTACAAATTTATAAGGAACGATACCCTAGAAGTGGACATTAAAGTGTGTGTTGAGTCTAGAGATTTAAATGTAAGTCACTTCCATTTGTGTTGCTCTATGATTTATGCTTCTTCTCCTCTTTCTCTAAGATGGTAGACCACTTTGACCCAGCTGGATATGACAATTGGCACATTGTTAAGGAGGATTACTACCCCGGGCAAGCTGATTCAGACAAAGAGGATCCTAAAGAAGTTGAAGAGGAATGGCCTGAGTCCCAAGAGATCACTCAACCTCCGGATTCATCTAATGACTCCTCTGACGAGGAAGAACCAGTTCCGAGTAGTCTCATTGTGTACCTTCAAAGGTAGGTAGAGACTCAACGGGAGAGAGTCGGGCTACTGGAGACTCAGTTGGCAAAGCACAAGGATGATATTGCAATTCTTAGTCATCATGTTTGGGAACTCGAGAAGAGGAGAAACATGTACGATGTACTGCAGGAGGAAGTCGAGGAACTACGGGGCGAGCTTCAAGAAGTCAAGAGGAACTGTAGGAGTTACACTGTTGTATCTTCTTATTACGTTCATTTGATGTCAGAAATGTTTTAAATTCGAATGTATAAAGTTTGAAATTCAATGAAATTAAAAGTTTACTTAAAAGTTTATGTTTTATACTTCGAATTTAATGGATTTTTGCATCAGAATATGGCTGGAAGACAAGCTCGAAACGGTGAAGGTCTGGACTTGGAAACGGAGCTAGCGAGAGTCTATCAGACACTCAATGCCGTTGCCATGAATCAGAATCAAGGAAGGGTGCTTGCAAATCCAGTACCCGAAGCAATCAAACTCGTGAAATCATTCAAGCGGATGAAACCACCGGTGTTTGAGGGGAAGTCGAACCCTGACACGGCTGATAATTGGATCCGCCAGGTAGAGACTATCTTCAAAGTCTTAGAGACTCCGGAGGGCAGCAAGGTGAAGCTGGCTGCACTGCAATTCGAGAAGGATGCGGTTGTGTGGTGGCAGTCGATGAAGCGGACGATGGGAGATGTTGCTCTTGGCTGGAAGGAATTCTGCAGTCATTATTTTCCATCGGACATCTAGGAGAAGAAGGCCATGGAGTTTCTGGCACTGCACCAGGGCAGCACGTCGTTAGGAAGTATGAGACAAGATTCACTCAGCTATCAATATATGCACTCGAACTGGTGATGGACGAGGCAAAGAAGGCTAAAATATTCGAGCATGGGTTGAGGCCAAGTTTGAGATCCAGGATGATATCCCTCGATATCAGGAGGTTTGACAAGCTGGTCAAACAAGCAGCAGCCACGGAGGCAGACATGGAACAGTTCCACGCTGTTCAGAATCGGAGGAACAACTGGAATGTAGGGAAGAGGCTCGCAGTTGCTGGCAATGTCAGAGTACAACCACCGGCTAAAAGGTTCAAGTCTAGGGGTGCGAACACTGTTCAGGTGGCAGGAAGACCCGGGAATACTTGGGTGAGACCTTCTGTGACTTGTTTCAACTGTGGAGAGACAGACCACTACAAGTCTCATTGCCCCAAGCTGCAGGATGTCGTCCGCAATGGACCAACTCAGTAGGCCGGGAAGAAGCCGTACCAGCAGGGGCGAGTATTTGCCTTGACTGAAGCTAACGCTGATGAGGTGGATCACGTCATCACTGTTATGAGTGAGGGTGTTTAGGAGTATTTTTCTGTCATCTCTTTTCCCACTTAATTAGTAAACTGTTATGTGACGAGTGTGTGTTATGTAACAGGAGAACTTTATTTGAATGGAAAGAAAGCTGTTATTTTGTTCGATACTGGGTCCTCTCATACTTTTGTATCACCTAAATTTGCTAAAGTTCTGGGAGTCGAACCAAAAATCTTTCCAGGCAAGATTTTATCAGTAGCTACTCCGTCAGGGGAGACTTTAACTACTGATCGGTAATATGTGGACTGCGAGATTGTTATTAGGGATAGAATTTTTGGGATTGATCTGATCGAGCTGAATGTCTTGGGAGTCGATGTTATCATTGGCATTGATTGGATGTCGGTGTACAGTGCAAGCATCGAGTGCAAGACCAAAGAAGTAACAGTGCAGGCTCCAGGCAGACCTGAAGTCACTTTCCAAGGGAAGAGGAGATGTTCTGGTCTGGTGGCAGCTATCTGCAAGAGGGATGTTCCTGTAGAGGTGCAGCAAATTCCGATGGTTCAGGATTATCCGACTGTGTTCTTGGAAGATTTACCTGGGTTACCCCGCATCGTGATGTAGAGTTCAGCATTACTATTCAGCCAGGAGTGCACCTATTTCCAAGACACCATACAGGATGGCGCCTGTGGAGCAGGATGAGATCAAACAGCAGATTGAGGAACTATTGGAAAAAGCCTTTATTCAACCGCGTGCGTCACCTTGGGGAGCGCCGGTGCTTTTGGTAAAGAAGAAGGATCGATCGATGAGAATGTGCATCGATTACCGAGAGCTGAATAAGGTCACTATTCAGAATAAGTATCCTATTCTATGAATTAATGACATGTTCAATCATCTACAAGGAGTGGCTGTTTTCTCCAAAATAGATCTACAATCAGGATATCATCAAGTTCGAATGAAAGCTGAAGATGTACATAAGATTGCCTTCAGAACTCGACACGGGCATTACGAATTCTTAGTTATGCCGTTTGGAGTGACGAATGCGCCTGCAATCTTCATGGACATGATGAACAGAGTTCTGAGGCCGTTCATTGATTCTTTCATCGTGGTGTTTATCGACGATATTCTTGTGTACTCCAAGTCGGAGGAGGAGCACACGAAGCATCTGGCAGCAGTTTTGAGGAAGCTTTAGGAGCAGGAGTTGTATGCCAAGTTATCCAAGTGTGATTTCTGGAAATCTGAAGTGGTATTCCTAGGTCACATCCTTTCTAAGGAGGGAGTGGCAACTGATCCTCAGAACATAGAGGCAGTAAGAGATTGGGCAAGGCCTACTACAGTGAAGGAAATAAGAAGTTTTCTTGGATTGACGGGATACTACAGGAGATTCATTCAGGGTTATGCTCAGTTAGCCGTACCGCTCACTAGTTTGACCAAGAAGAATATGAACTTCAAGTGGACCGAGCAGTGCGAGGCAAGCTTTCAGGAGTTGAAAAAGAAGCTAACTACCGCACCTATTTTGGCATTTCCTAGAGCAGGTATTGTGTATGATGTTTACAGTGATGCTTCACATCGTGAGCTTGGTTGTGTCTTAATGCAAGAAGGGAAGGTGATTGCTTATGGGTCTAGGCAACTAAGACTGCATGAGAAGAATTATCCGACTCACAATCTAGAGTTGGCTGCGATTATCTTTACCTTAAAGCAATGGAGGCACTATGTGTATGGTGAGAAGCTGAATATGTACACAGACCACAAGAGCTTGAAATACATCTATCAGCAGAAAGATCTGAATCTGAGGCAGCGGAGATGGTTGGAAGTGCTTGAGGACATGCGTCCTGAGATCAAGTATCATCCTGGGAAGGCTAATGTTATTGCGGATGCACTTAGTCGTAAGAGTAGTTTGGCCAGTTTGATTACGACTCAGAGGCATCTTGTAGAGGAATTGGATCGAGTTGGTATTGAAGTTGTTCTGCAAGGCTTAGGATCATCTTTAGCGCAGTTGAGGCTTCAACCAACGTTGAATGAAAGGATTATCGCAAGTCAGAAGGAAGATGCAGAGATTCTGAAGGTGAAGGAGCTGGTGGTTGCAGGCAGGTTGCCCAGATTTCAAATCAGGGATGAAGTGGTGTGGTTTGGAGAGAGTCTATGTTCCGAATCAGTCAGACTTGAAAGAAATTATTCTTCAGGAGGCACATGCTATTCTTTTGTCTGTACATCCTGGGAGTACTAAGATGTACAAGGATATTAAACAACATTTCTGGTGGTCGGGTTTGAAGTAGAGTGTGGCTGAATTTGTGTCGAGGTGTGAGATTTGTCACCAAGTCAAAGCCGAGAATCAGAAACCCGGAGGTCTATTGCAACTGTTACCTATTCCGGAATGGAAGTAGGATAACATCAGTATGGATTTCATCACGGGTTTGCCTAAGAGTCCAAAGGGCAATGATGCGATTTGGGTTATAGTCGATCGGCTAACCAAGTCCGCTCACTTCTTGGCGATGAAACTCATTTCGTCGATGGACAGATTGGCGGAGCTATATGTTGGTCAGATCGTCATGCTTTATGGTGTTCCGTTAACCATTGTGTCTGATCGAGATGTGCGGTTTACTTTGCATTTCTAGAGGAGTCTTCAGTCGACTTTGGGTACTAAGACAGATTTCAGCACTGCCTTTCATCCTCAGACTGATGGGCAAACCGAGAGAGTCAACCGTATTCCTGATGATATGCTTCGATGCTGTGTACTAGACTTTGGAGGCAGTTGGAAAAGGCATTTAGCTCTGGTGAGCTCGCCTTCAACAACAGTTTTCAGACTAGCATTGGGATGGCACCGTACGAAGCGTTGTATGGCAGGAAGTGCAGAATGCCCGTTTGTTGGTTCGAAGTTGGGGAGCATCAGATGTTTGGGCCTAAGATTGTGCAGCAGACCTCTGAAAAGCTTGATCTGATCAGGAAGAGGTTGGTGGATGCTCAGAGTAGGCAGAAGAGCTATGCAGACAACCGGAGGAGGGACCTTGAGTTTGAGGTTGGTGACTTTGTCTTTCTGAAAGTTTCACCTAGCAAAGGCGTGATTCGCTTTGGCAAGAGTGGGAATTTAGCCTCGAGGTTCATAGACCCCTACGAGATATTAAAACGGATTGGGAAAACTACTTACCGGTTTAAGTTGCCAGAAGAGTTGTCTCAGGTGCACAATGTCTTCCATGTGTCTATGCTGAGAGGGTACATTCCATATCCGAGTCATTATTTGCCCGAAGTGCCCGAGGGTTTGCAGTTGGATCTGAGTTACATTGAGCTTCCGGTTGAGATTGTTGATTGTCGGGAAAAAGTCTTGAGGAATAAGATGATACCGATGGTCAAGGTAGTCTGGATAAACTAGTTGGTTGAAGGGGCTACTTGGGAATCTGAGGAGAGGATGATGAAGGATCATCCTGAGCTCTTTGTTTGATTTGTATTTTCTTTTCTTCCTTTCTTTCTTTTTTTTTTGTTTTCTCACTCTTTTATTGTAGTTCCGGGGACGGAACTATTCTAAGGAGGGAGTGTTATAATACCCTGAATTTTTATTAAATGTAAAATTTTAGATTTTACATGTTGTGCACGTGCCAATTTGTGCACAAATATTTTTTTCTTACGAAATGATTTTATATATAACATGAGAAAATAATTAATTTCTTTCCTTCTTTTTTTTTTCTTTTAAGCCCATTTTTAAGAAGCCTAAATCTGTTTTTCTAAAACAAAGCCCAACCTAGTAAATTAATTATTTTATTTTAAAAGCCCACTATTTTTGAAGCCCATGAATTTATTACTCTTTTAAACAACTTGTCATGCAGACACATTTTTGTAGACAATTAGTTAATTTATAATGTACAACTTTAATTAGGGGGACACTAGTTGGGACACGTGTTTGCATGTGTGTGTGCATTGCACACCATTTCTTGGCCGGCAATGCTTAGGAGAGAAGTGGGGGTGTGGGTTAGTGGAGAGGTGGTTTTTAGTTCATGGGTGGTTGCTACAACTCCCCATTGTATCTTAGCCATTGATCTACAACCATCTAATGCAATCCTATCCCTCCATTCCGCCCTAAAACTAGTAAAATACCCCTCCCTTATGTGCAAACAACACTAAGATTTTTTTAAAGAGAGAAAGAAGTATATAGGAGAGTAAAAGATTAAGAGAGAGTAAAAAGATTGAGAGCATTAGTTGTGTGTGTTCCATCTTGGAGGCCGGCCCATCATCAAGCACAAGGAAGAGGCTCGGGTTGCACCAAGGAGCAAGGAAGAGGAGCATCTTGCAACACAATCTAGGAGGAGAATGCTACTTTCTTGCAGACTCTAGGAGCTTTTCATTTCGTTTCTCCAATAGGTGGGTGTTTCTCATGCTTCTAAATGTAGATGTCATGCTAGGAATGATTTGATAAATGGTTATAGAGAAATCAAGAAATTCTAGTCTCATATTTGATAAATTAGAGATGGAATGATAATTTAGAAAATGATTGTGAAGATTATTGCTAATTGATAAATGTGTGAAATTGAAATGCTAGAATCTATCTTATTATCATGCTTTATGTTTATAAATCATGCTATGTGAAGAAAGTTGTGCTTATGAGACACAAATTGATTGAATGCATAATATGGAATTAATTGTTTGAAATGAAACAATTTTATTGTAGAAAGATGAAAACTGTGTTCTAAATATTATTTTGGGGAAACCTTGATTTTAAATAATATGAGAATTGTGATCTTATTTTCAATGCCAAAAATATATCCATTGCAACCTGGTGCAATCGACAGTCGACCGGATTAGAGTCGACAGTCGACTGTCAAGGACTAGATTTCGGACTTTTGTTACGGACCAGTCGACTGACTATTGTAACAGTCGACTTCCCTAGTTATTTGTTTTGAGTTTTTAAAACCTTTACAGAACAGTCGACCGATTATGGTATAACAGTGACTGTCCTGATCATTTTATTTTCGAGTTTTTAATCTTTGCGGAACAGTCGAACGATCATAGTGTAATAGTCGACTGCCCTAATCATCTTATTTTCGAGATTTTAAATCATCGCGGAACAGCCGACTGGCCATGTTTTAACAGTCAACTGCCCTGAAGTTTCAAATAATATCTGTATTTTGTGAGATAATTTCTATGACCTGTGGCCTAGTATAAATGAGAATCTGAGACTGCTTTTGCAAGAAGGAACTTATTTTAATTATTAACTTAAATTGTTTTCTTTTTAATAAAGAAAATTGAATGGATTGTTTTAAGAAATTTACATTGAGATTTTGGTAATAAAAAATTCGAAAAGTGTGAATTGTGAAACTAAGTGAAATTGTGATATGTGAAACTAGTATGGATTAAAATAAAGATTAGGAGAATTATGTGGAAATATGAACTAGTGAATGTGACATGTTAGAAGAATTGCATTTTTTTAATTATTTACGCATGATACTTTACTTGAAAAATTGAAATTAGATGACATGATGAGTAATGAAGAGCATTATGAATATGAATACATGATTACTGTGAACATGAAATGCGAATTATGATTAATCATGAGAAAGAGACTTTATGAGTATGAAAACTCGATGTTGTAATTATGACTTTATGCGTTGGGATTTCCTCCAGGACGCCTAGACATGAGTTCGTAGGTCGTAGAACATCTAGGATACTTTCCATAGTTACAGTAGTAGATTAAGTCATAGCGAGGGATTGAACCCTACAAGATGAAGAATGGTTAAGAGCTTGCCCTCAGACCTATGTAGTATGGGCTGTATAGACTCTGAACAAGTGCGCATTAGTGTCATATAAACAGAAATAATTGCATTAAGGACTAAGTGCACATTCACAACACAACATCAATAGGATAGTCCCTTGAGCTTTGTTTGTGAACAAGTTTGTGGTTTGTTAAGTATTGAGAATTGTTATACTATTTTCGGCATAGAGAGGATGGCCATGTATAATATTTCGTCAGTGAATGAACTAACGCGCCCACAGTTTTACATGCACGGTAAAGATGCTTGACAAATTAAAGTATACATGCTGCTCAAAGATTGTTTTAAATGTTGTTTCATGTAATTACTGTAAAATTGCTTCCGCTATAATAATATAAAGGTATAATGTAACTCTGATGTAAGAAATATTTCAATTTCCTTGTAAAATTGTACGAAAGAAGTCTAAAGATCCTGTAGAACTTCGAATTTAGTTGTATTTTAGAATTCGGGGTGTTACAATGACAGCCCAGTTGTGTATCGCGTCGAGAGAACGGCGAGGCAAATGGCAGCAAGGGCAGAGACAGTGTCGGCAAGGGAAGTGCAACAGAGTCGCTGCTATTGCTGTGGCTGTCGAAGGGAGGCCAGCACAGCGGGGGCAGCGCTACACTGGCAGACGGGAAGAGAAGGACAGGGGGGAGGTCGAGAGGGTGGTTGCGGGTGCACACATGAGGGTCTGCTGCTGGCATCGAGGCGCTGCTGGGGACGCCTGTGGGATGAGGGCAGGGTAGAGAGATCGGGAGTGGGTGCAGGCCGGGGAAGGAGGGGATTGGGGTACACAGAGAGAGGTAGAGCAGCTGAGGGAACAAAAAAAATGCATGGGTTTATAAATATAAGTTTTTAGGGTTAGGGTTGAGGTAGGCGGCTGGCAAAGAATAAGGGTGCTCGGGTTTGGGTGTGCTATCGGGTTGGGTTTGGTAGGGAATGGGTAAATGGGTATTTTAGAAGTAAACAGGGAAAAATGGGTTTGGGTATAATAGTTAATGGGTTTTAGGATGCAAGTGGATTAGGCATTAAAATATATAGAATGTAGGGTTTTAAAATAGCATTTTGTTACAAAAATGAATAAATAAAATACCCAATAAAAATATGCAATTAGGGTTTTATAGAAATAATAATAATAATAATAAAAACAATAACAATAACCAAAATAATAATAATAGTATTAAAAATAACAGTAATAGTAATAATAATGGAAATCAAAGTAATAGTAACAATAGATTTCTATTATAATATAAGAATAATTTGAAAATAACAATAAATACAATCAATGAAAAGAACAAATTTGAACAGGAGATACGAAATAATTTTAAAATAAAATGAATTGAAGAAAACAAAATTTTTATAAAGAACTCAAACCCAGATAATACACAAAAAAAGAAAATACACGAAAAATACAGAAAACGAAAACAGGGGTTACAGGTACATAGATTTTATCGAAAAGGTCTTATTCGATTCTAAGCACCAATTCCACTCACCTTCCTCCCCATTTCCACAATGTCCAAGTTCAGATATTAAGGTCTTCATAGCCTGTAGTTGCTCTTGACCTTCGCGAGATAGTTGATTCCCAAATTCTCGACTCAGCTGTTCTCATTTCCTTACATCTGCTACTAGGGCATTCTCGTTTTACGCCACATTTGCTAATTTCAGGAAGAGTGTTGGAGGGTATTATTCTCACACCACTTATCCTTCCAAAACCAAGTGTCTCTTCTATTCACGATACCACATCTAGTGTTAACGTGGAACATTTCTCCCTTTTTTCTAACATTCTTTCATGCTTGTCAACTGTTTGATCATGAAAACTTTTGCTTATATGTTATGATTTTAAATGGATTAGATATAAATCCTCTGTTAACGTATTACATTCTCTCAATCTTCTCAATCTTGTTATTCAGTTTTCTTGTAATGAAATAACTGAACTTGCATCTTCGATGTGCATTTCCTGTGTACTAATAAAGGTGGGCTAATTACTCACTGTTGTTGCTAATTTTGGTGTGGGAGTAGTCGGATTATGAGTTCTTTTATTAAGAAAGCATTGATCTATAGTGTTTGTAACGCCCAAAAACCGAGGACAACCATTTCAACTACATAATACTTATTAAATATCATGCAGATAAAATTCATCAATAGAAAGTAGCTCAAACGGCTAACAAAAGTATAATTCATTACAAAATAAAATTACAGAAATTCTTTAAGAATCCATATTATGCATGGAGACATTGCTTTTGCTAATTCGAATTAAGAAATGAGTGATCTCTTAAAATGTCACGCCCCGCTTCCCAAAATACGGGAATACGAGTCAGTGACGGAGGCCCAGCGAATGATTTTAACATCATCCATAAGCTGTACTAGTCTTAACTCAACAACATGAAAGGAAATAATCACAACCACGCATAAAAACATAATCACATAAACAGATACTAGAATAAACATGCAGTAGTCCAACATAATAACCAACAACTGGAAATAAGAAACAATTACGGGTCAACAAAGCCCGGGATACAAAGTTCAACAAAAGTAACAATGCGATATAAAATAACATGGAAGAAATAATTTATTTCAAAGCAGCTCCTGCTCCAGTCCTAGAAGAACTGCTCACCAGTGCCTTCTGACAACTCTCCTTGTGCACCTGTGGTTGGATCAAGCAGAGTGAGAAAAATGTCCATTGGAGCAAGTACGGACAACAAGTAGTGAAAAGCAAAAAGTAAAGGAACATGGTACATCAAGGAATATAAGCAAGAACAAGGTCCAAAAGCAATAACAATGTCAATAAACAATTATCAAGTGTACAAGTGTCAACTTAGGTTTATTAGCATTTTATTATCCTATCAAGTAAACGTACTACTGTGTCCCATACCACAGGTTCGGTGCATGCAAAACAGTGTTCGTTTTAGATATAGTGGTGGGATCTACAGATCGTGTACTCGGTGTAACAAGATAACATGATAATAAGATAACGTGATAACATGATAACAAGGTCACAAGTATTTCTCCACCTTCCATGTCAATAGTTCATGTAAAGAAGAAGTGCCCTACCACTACAAGGAATTTGACATATAGTGACAGCAAAAATCCGTGGGTAAAAGGCGAAAAATCGTAGGTATAGCCCGTAAAACCTATACCAACGGACATATTTTTCCGTCGTTTTTAATTAGCTATACCCACGGCAAAATGCCGTCACTATAGCCTATAGCGACGGTTTTTTCACCCGTTGGACAAAACCTCGGTATTATACCCACGGTTTCGGATCCGTTGGTATAGGTTTTAAAGACACATTTTGCTTTCCTATACCCACGGTTGAAGCTCCATTGCTATAGGTTTTAGCGATGGTTTTCGCATCCAATTATTTGAATATATACCCATCGCTCTATACACAATTTTTTCTTTAATTACGCTTATGATAATTGAATATTTTCTTTTATAATATTAATTCAGTTATAAACCAAATACACAATGAAATAAATACATGTGTTTATGAAACAAAATTAAATAAAATTAAACTTCAATCATATTAAAAATTAATGAAGTATTACAAGCATGTCAAATTCAAATTACAAAATAGTTAAAATATCAACCTAAAAGTACCATACTGACACATAATAAGCATATAAAGTCTTATAACAATCTCATCCACTTAATTTCGAGGTTTGCCCCATCAACAGTAAATTAGCTTCCATTTCCAATAAATAGTGTAAATCTACAACTTGCCAATAAATATCTCCGATCGACAATGCTGACTGGAATATCATCTCAGCAAGTTCCTGTACCATCAAAAATTTAAAGGAATAGTTATTAGGCACATTCAGCGAAGGATAATAAAGAAAACTTGTTCGGCACAGGGCAAATCTCAAAACTATTTTACCATCAATTTACGAAAAAGAAAACCATGTAACATACCAGGAAATAAATCACTAAAGAAAGTAAGTATAAACTCTTAAAAATAAACGTACTTCTAATGCATTAAAGTTGGTTTTAGCAGCGTGGTGGAAAACCGTTTCAGCATAACCTCCTGAGCTTCCAGAAACCCCATAAAGATGCCCTTCTTCATTAACATTAGTTAACCTACAATAAATAAAATACAATCAAGTTTTTCATTGATGTCTACATCACCAATATAGGATGATAGTTTACCGTCTTGCTCAAACACATTTCCACTATAAATTGAATCTCCATATATTAAAAAAGCAAATTTACTTCCTGTAGAAGTTAAAATGAAGGGGGGGGGGGGGGGTTACAAAGTACCCTCTATTACAGGCATAGGGGCACATGTAAGTGAAAAAAAGCTATGGAAAAAATGAACAAAATGAACATGGATCAAAGTTACCAATACATGTCCAGATAACCTGCTGCCCTCATCAGGGAATGAACGGGAAAACTAGAGTTACAGCCACAAGAATCAAGTGCACGTATAAAGCAGCCCACTTCTCACCTCTCCACCTCACTGCCCTTAAATCCAGCAACATCACGCTCTGCTGCCCTTGCTCTCAAAGTAGCTCAGGTCAGCTTTCTCCCTGCTCATAACAGAAGAGAAGATTTGTTTCAGTCCAGCAGTAAAAGAAAACGAAATGGTAGTATTACGGGAACAAAAATATATCTACAGAGAAAATAGTTACCGCAACAAAACAATGTGAACCATTTCATGATTGCTGGTAACTTGAACTAATCCATCCATCAAAACATTAACATTTCCAAAGTTCAAACCCCTAAAAACTATGAAAAGAGACAAGATGGATAAGCTATCATCAAAATCCCGGGGATCACAGATAACCTCATTGCTTGAAACTTCATAACAGGTTACAAATCTTAATCAATAACTTACTTTTATCTACCAATTAATTGTATCTGGGCTGCCATGAACAAAGAAATAACGATGACAGGCGCACCAAATATGAATGAAACCATTTTCAAGCTAGGAATAATACACAGAAAATCAACTAAGTAAAATATTTACTGAGAGCACTGAGATTACCAAGTAACAAAACCACACCATTAAAACACAACTGCAAACTAGAATCTAGACACGAGATCAGTACCCCACATAATCCCTACGGAGCCTACCTTATGAAAGCAGGATTCAACAGTAAATTGGTGCCAGAGACCCTTTTTACACATTATGACTGAACCAAGCTGGCATTGATCTCCAACAGAAACACTTGATTAAAGCCAGAACTTATATATTTTGATCATCTAACAAGCTGGCAATACAGACACACACAAGAGAAGAAAAAAAACATATTTATTCAGTGATTTTCTAACAATACCAACCTGTTTGACTCCAAGACATTCAGGTTCTGAATATTGAAAGGAGTCATCAGTAAGAACCTGAAGTTAGAAATTAAAGAACAGTAATTTAAGTAAAAATTTACAATGAATTTTAAGTTCTCACATTGTATACTTGTCTACATAGCTGAAACTCGAATTTGCCAGCCAAGGATCACCTGTACTTCCAGTATCTCTTTTGAGTACTCGAATTTTAATGACACTGGTGTTGAGTACAAGAAACTGGGCAACGACTTACAGGAAGAAGCATTTCTTCAATTGCAGAAAGATATGCCTAACAGAGCTTGGAATCCACTTTGCAATGTTTAAACGCATCGGTAAAGACCTGTATATGGCCCAGTAAAGTAGTTTTAGTAACTTCTATCGATGATACTGTGTTCGTTATAAAAAATAGGAGAAACATGTTATCTACTAAAACAACATATCGGAGTACAAAACTAATAATCATCAAGTCAATTAGTACTAATAAGATAGGCTAGTGGTGACTCAATAGGGCATGAGTTACTAATTTTAATGTAGACCGAATATTAAATACATATATATATAGCTTGCAGAAACGAACAACCAATTTTCAACTGATCGAAACAGTAGACATTGATGATCTCTTCAGATTACCTACACATCTATTTCACATTTTGCAGAATACTAAAGAAAATTTCAATAAAAAAAACTTGTGCACAGAATTGTCAGTTATGGTATCAAGTTCAATCCATTGTCATTAGAAGAACAAGTTCAAGCCATTCTCATTCTTATGGATACATTAATTGTCATTAATGGATATACCATCTCTTAAATTTGTATCCCATTGGTATACATAATATGAGCAGCAGGATGTAATAGCAATATGTTTTGGGGTCTGATGGATTTAATTAACATCGAAGTTTTTCAGTCAAAGGATTTCAAACAAAATCAGTCAAAAAGAGATGTATATGACAACAACACCACCATTTTCCTAAAAAAAAAATTCTGTTCTATTGAAGCTTTAACAATTGGTTTAGCTGATGTCCTTAATTGCCACATCACTAGAACCTTCCTCTATTTCTAGTTCCTTGAAGAAAAAATATGCAACTATGGTGGTTGCTAAGTGATGACCTCACATAGCAGCTAATTTTCCATGCACCTCAGTTTCTTATATATTGTGTTAATAATCTAGCTGTAAAGCATAATTAACAATAATTAGTAATGCTAACCTCTCATCTAATTCTCCTTTACTAATGGTACTGACTTGGTGCTTGTGGTTTCACCAACCAAATCAGGGGAATATATGGGGATAGGACAAAGGATTTCAAAAATGTTGAGATGAAAATAGAGTAGATTCTCATCCATAGTGTTGTTCATGGTGTTAAGACCTTTTTTAGATCTATAAAAAACCCCATTGAGTTTTTCATCTTCTTAAGAATCATATTAGTGTATCTGCTTACCCGAAGTTTTGGGGTCATACATACTTCATCTATCCCAGGTTTCTCTCCGGTTTGGATATCTTTCAGTGGCCTAAAGAGGGCCACACTGAGATGGACAACAGCTGGAAATCACCAGACACACTATTCCACCCTAAATTGACTACCACTCCTTTTTCAAACTCACGTACTGCATCATTCATTCACATTCACTACTCTGAACTACATTTATCATTAATTTTGAATAGCTTATTCAGTTTCATCTTATAAAGTAAGTTGCACATATTTCTTAGCACTAGCACAAGAAATCACCCAGTCACATAGCTACATTGTATTAAAAATAAATATAAACTTCCACTTTCCCTCACATAGATTCACACACATTAAATACGAGATTTAAAATAATTATCACACAACAGCATACTAGAATCAAAGATTCAAACAACTACACACAAACGTCTTTGCATAATTGATTATACCGCATCCACTTCACATCGAGGACTATCACGTACTTATCCCGTAAAACATTTAGAACAATTTTCATACAATAAAAATACCGCAATTTAAGCTCCAAGTAACTAAAATAAACATCTTATAAATGCTGATGCCATTTTCTCAACATGGTCGTCATTTTCATCTACTAAAATGTTTATTTAAACAAAAATTCAATGTTAATATCGCACATAACTATGTACATACATGCATATATAATCAAAATTAAAGCAATTAAACCAAGGTTTAGAAGTTGGTTACTCGCTTTATGCTGCATGACGCCTTAAAGTTCCCACGTTTTTCTCATGGGCATTTCATCGAACAAATTTCTGGTTAAAATCAAGAATACGAACCTTAGAATGAAACCTGAGAGAAACGAAGACAGCGGGGGAGGGACGATGATGGCGAAGTGGCGGCAAGACGACGACAGGTGGCGGGTCGATGATTTGAGATCGAAAGAGAGAGATAGTGAGATCAAGGTACGTTTTGAGATGTGGTTGGGGGCGGCACGGCAGCCGGGAGGGGGGCACGGCGGCGGGAGGAGGGGGATTTGGAGATAGGGTTTGTGAGAGAGGGGATTAAAATCTTCTAATCTTCTAATCTTCACCATACAATGTTTTACCCGTCAGTAAAACTTATATTTACGGATTAAAAGCTCTAAAGCTATAGGATACCTATACCCACAGTTTACTACATGTCTGTAGGTATATGATGTCTATACCCACGGTTTTAATAACCGTCACTACAGGTGTCCGTTGGTATATGTCAAATTTCTTGTAGTGTACTGAGTACAGTTTCTGAGATTATCCACTACTAAGTCAACCCTTATTACCCTGGCTTGTTTAATATTTTATTAAATCATTCATAATCATGCAATGTGTATAAGAGTGTCATGGAGATGATAAGGATGCAACAAAATGTTGCGGTGCATGATAATATATATGTAATTGTGAATCTGAAAAGAGTAGACACAGTAGTACTAAAACAACAATAACTCACAAAATACAATTCAGAATTCAATTCCGTCAAAAAGGATGTGAACTAGACATGTTGGGCTATAATTCATATTCAGTAAGCTTCAATTGATTCTGAGTATAACTAGGTCGATTACCCTAATCTTTACAGCTTAAGGGTTCTGACAGCAGCTTATCGTCAAAACTTTATGTATGAAATCAAGGTGTGAAATCAATATAAAAATCTATAAAAATTAGGAATGGATCCTAAGCATGTCTACTAAGTTTTTGGAGAGTTTAATGTCATTACATAACTATTATCATGGTGTTTCAACTGAAAGTTGTGTCGATGTTTTCCTAATTTGCAATTCTGGAAATACAGACCAGCCGTAACTAAAACTGTAATATCTCAAAGCTCACAGATCGGAATCTAGATCTGTAAGATTTCCTAGAAACTAGATTCATTAGTCTACAATTCCTTTTTATATAATTTTGTTTGATTCTTATTTTAACAGGGTCGAAACCTCAGTGCAAAACAGAACAGGATCGAAATGATTAATCTACATGTTCTTGAATTATGGAATGCACTAACATTAATGTACAGCAATTAGGATGGATTTTTACGGTGTGCCAAGCGAAGTTATCATGTCATGATTCAAGTTTCAAAACATATTCAATCACTATATTTTTCTATATACAAGTTTCTAATCAATTTATTCATGTCGTATGTGCATGCAAGCTTGGGTTTGCATTAATGGATATTGGCACAAAGTTAATAATACTTTGGGTTATCTTGTGTAAGCCCTCGATATCCCCAACGAAACGTACACAATGCAATATTACGATAACCAAAAGAGAACTACTTGCGGAGATCAATAATCTTGAACTAGAAAAATTAAACGAGTTCAAGTGGACTTGCCTTTGGATGACGATTAGATTTGAAATGCACGAAGAATAATAGGATCAGAATCCCGGTGACAAGATGATGAGCAAACGATCATGATCAGGCACGGATCTTGATAACGATCAAGATCAGATGATCGGACGAATGAGATTGAAGATCAAGATCAAGATCAAGGGGACGATGATGATCATGTTCGGATGGCCAGATTCTAGGAGCTTGATGATGATGATGATTATGATGATCAATGCAGATCAGATGGCTGGAGATCAAAGGATCAAGAAGATAATGATCTGACGGTGATGATCAAAGGAGGATCGGACGGCTGTGCTTGATCAAGACTGATGGTGATCGGTTGCTGACTAAGGTGGCACTTAGGCGACGGGAGGCTGGCTGGCTCTACTGGATGGTGATGTTGAAGGCAGGGGGCTGGTCGAGCGGCAGAGGAAGGCAGCGAGAGGGGGAGCACAATGGTGTTAGCTGATCATAACAGAGGAGGGCTCGGGGCCGAGGTCGAAGGCGAGGAGGCTCCGACAGTGGGGACTCGTTGGGATGCAAGCGCGCTCAAGCAGAAGAGGAAGGTGACGAGGGTGGGCTGCGACAGTGATGGTGGCGACTGGAGGAACTGAAGGTGGCTGTGGTTGCGCGCTCAGGGGAGAGGCAGGGTGCACACGGCAATAGCAGAGGGACAAGGGTCGAGCTCGAAGGGGATGATGTTGGGTTTGATGGTGGAGCTCCGGTGCAGCTTCGAGGAAGTCGAAGCTGAGGGTGAGGACAGGGCGGAGCGATGGAGGGAGGCATGCGGTTAACGACTGGAGATGGCGAGAGCTTGAAGGAGTGACGACTGTAATGATGATGCTTGGGTGGGAGCGTTCACGAGGACATAGGCAGGGCTCGAGTGGGAGTTGCGGGGGGGCTGAGGAGGTCGATGGAGGAGGTGGACGGGCGACGAGGTGCTCGAGGTGCATCGAGCGAAGAAGGAAAATGAACAGGGGTTCTCTATTTTTGGAGAGAGAACAGAGGGAGAGAGAACGGGATTATATAAAATAATAATACAATATAGATATAATAATAGGTAGTTTTGAGATAGTAGGGGTGTGGGAATACGGAAATGTGAAGAGTGGGGGAATGGAGAAATTTTTATACGAATAGTTGAATATGGGTAGGGTAGGATAATGGGTTAACGGGTTAGGTAGATCAATGTGGGTTTGGGTTGGGTTCAGGTTATATATACTAATAAATAATGCATACAAATGAATATAAAATTGGACTTTAGATGATGGGCTTCATATTACTAAATAATAATGCAAGATTATATTAAAATCAATGGGCTTTACAATAATAATAATAATAATAATAATAATAATAATAATAATAATAATAATAATAATAAAATAATAAAATAATATTGGTAATAATCTATATAATAAAACACAAAGAAAGCTATCAAGTGGCTCTCCTTCAATCCCCCCAAAATTAAAGGCTCAGATCTAACCTCACAAAACACATTTTCCCTCCCAAAATTGTCCCCTCAAAACTCAAATTCAAATCTTCCCACCCAAAACAAACCCTTTATTTATTTAATTATTTCTCTCTCTCTCTCTCTCTCTCTCTCTCTCTCTCTCTCTCTCTCTCTCTCTCTCTCTTATTCAAAAAATTAAGAAAATAAAATTTTCAAAAATTTTAAAAAAATAAAAAACTAAAAAATTAAAAAATAATTCAAAAAATCAAAAAATTAAAAAACTTTTAAGAAATTATAAAAAATTACAAAAAAAAATTATAAACATTTTTTAAAATAATTTTAAAAAAAAATTAATTAAAAAAAAATTATGTAAAAAAAATTAGAAAATTTTAAAAAAATAAAAATTTTAAAAATTTTAAAATTTAAAATTTAAAATTCAAATATTTGATAATTTAAAAATTTTGAAATTTTGAAAATTTAAAAATTTGAAAATCTCAAAGCAAATCCAAATCCAATGTCGAACCCCAATCAAGAAGTCGTCGTCGATATCTGATCCGCTGCTGATTCCATATCGGTGACTCCACCAACTCGAGCATGGATATCAAGCGACTCCGTATCGGTGACTTCCCTCCACCGAATCGAGAGCCTCTATATGTAAGTTCAAGCTAATGATAAAAAAGGCGATGGTTGAGCTTAAAGGTAGATATACTGCTTCCTCATATAATATGTTTGCTACTTCAATTAATTTGCTGGACCTCCAAAATTATTTTATATAATCAAACTAGGTGCACCTTTCCGAAGACGTGCTGTAGGCACGTGTCAACGGGCAAACCTAGTTATAATACATGGTAGGATATAATTTGAGTTCAACACTTTCATGATAATAATTCAGTAGTAATAATAATAATAATAATAATAATGAAAATAATAATAATAATAATAATAATAATGACATGTATCAGAATAGGATTGGAGATTAACAAGTTCATTAAAATCCAAACAGTAATAATATAACATATAAATAGTCGATCAATTATAAATAAAAAATACATCGTTACTCAAAGTAAATATAATTTTCAATTATAAAACACTTAGTAAAAGTCCGAAACCAATTTAGCGCAAAATAAACTTATAAATAATCAAAATATGGAGAATATTCAGGAAATACTTATTTACGGGAACGAGGGTTACATAAAACTTCAATAAAATAATTTAAAACAATTTCAGAAATACGATTTATCAGCTTTAAAAGCTTTGCATAAAAATTTACACCCAAGAGACTTAAACATCCAGATCTTTTATTCTCTTTAAGCACCTGATCTTGATGCACAAATCTGAAAAAGTTTATTAACAATAAAATCAGCTGACGCCCAGAAGTAATTGAATAAATATAACAAGTTGCTGGCAATCCATAAAATACCGCATTAATAATTACACATGTTAATGCACAAACATATGTTGGATCCTGTATGCAAGGTAAATAACACTAGGGGGGAGGGGTATAGTGTTATATAAAAAATAAAAAATAATTTAAACTTGATGCAACTATTCAGTCGACTGAAATGAAACACCATTCAAACGAAACGTCAGATAAAAGAAAGATAATCAACTGAAGAACAGCGAGTCTGTTAGGTCGACTTAAAGGAGAAACCAGTCGACGATCCGACACAAATTTCAGTAATGTGCAGTGAAATTAAAATTGCAAGTTAGAGAATTCAAACCACAGAGAATGAACAATGCAAACAAGGTGATATATCCTGATTCGGTCCTCCCGACCTACATCCAGTCCCCAAGCAACCCACTTGAGATTTTTCACTATTCTTGAAAAAGTATAAGAATACTCTACGACCTTTGGCAACAACTATGCCAAACTCGTAGACCTCTCTCACCACTAGAGAAAGCAAGACCCCAGTCTACAACCTAGAGTGACACTGACTCTACACCAAGAGTATTTCTCTCCAACCGAGAGGACCACTCTCACAACCCGAGGGTGAACAACAAAAATTGAAGATTACAACACCTAAAGCCTTGATTTTTTAGTGTGTTTTTTGTATAGAGGCTATAGGTCAACTTCTAATTGCAGTCTTGAACTTAATCTTAGTGATGCAAGACTGAAATTAGAGAACCAAATCTAGAGAATGAGAGTACTTGAAGCTTGAGTTCTTTTTCACAAAATAAGCAAAGACTTGGTAAAAATAAAATGGTTAACCATTTCCAAGTTCATCTTGAACTTTATTTATAGAGTGAGAACTCCAAGAGTGTTGGAAAACGGTTCATCAACTGCCAATAAAAGGCAGGAAAGTTTTGGTTTAAAAATCAAATTTTAAACTTCAGAAAACTATCAAAACTGCTCGAACAGTCGACTAGGTTGCCAAAGGAGTCGACTGGTCAGAGCTTGAGTATGTTCATTCTGTTTCGTACTAGAATAGTCGACTGCTTACCGAAGTAAGTCGACTGGTACTTTGACAGCTGAACTTATACAAGCTTGATTTTGACATTTTGATTTTAATAAACTTTATTTTAATTTCTAGGGGATGTGCGAGTTTGTGTATCAAAGCTTTTACAAAGTTTCTAAGACAAATCAAATATTACAAAAAATTACAAGACACTTGTTCTGATCAATTGTTCTTTAGCTGATCACTTGAGAATCTTTGAAGCTTTGAAAAAAACTTTGTCTTGTATCTTGATCTTGAGTCTTGAAATCTTTCTTGTCTTTGTGGCTTGATCTTGAGCTTTGAAAGCTTCCTTGTATTGTAGCCTTGAAAGTGTTAAGTACACACTGCAAGATATATGTATGATAAAACAAATGTGTATTGTGTTGTAGTCATCAAAATCAAGAATCTACATTCTCCCCCCCCTTTTGATGATGACAACACAATAACTAAACAATATAGAATGTAAATTTAAACAACATGCTTCTCACACACATAGATATACAAGCTCTCCATGAATAAAATAAAACATGCACACAATGCACACAATGATAAGATACAACATGCACAAAAATTGAACATGTACAACACTAAGCATGTATATCATCAAAGCATGCAAAATTTCTCCCCCTTTGGCATCAAAAAAAATAAAGAAGGATAACCAAACTCATACAAAAACATAAAGAGGCAACCCATAGAGGTTATATATAAACAACCAAAGAGAGTACATAAAGTTTAAAGATAACATCATACAACCATAGAAGAAAAAAAAATAATGAAAAAATACAAAGTCAAATTTAAAAATTACATCAGTCTTCGTCTTCATCGTCACTGTTTAAGGCAAGGAGAGGTTGAGGAAACTGCCTAACAAACACCTGGGTGTAGTTAGCAATACTAGCCTCAAGAGAGTCCTGTCGACCCAAAATAAGATCCTGACGATCCATGAGATAGTTGACAGAGGTATAGAGACTTTCAGGATGGGAAAACCAGCCCTAGGACGAGTACTAGAAGATGAACTAGATGCCGAAGAACGATGATGAATGGAAGTGGCTAAAGGTACAGGTGGAGTATTACGAGGAGATTAATAAGGGGGTGTATGAAGTAATTCCATACGAGCAAGACTTGCACGATCAAACGATTCAAAACGAGTTACAACACTAGACTCTGAATCGAGATCTACCTTAAAATGGTTAAAGACACGAGTGAGAAGTGCACCATAGGGTAGAAAAGAAGAGTGAGCTTTATGGAGACGACTAAAGATCACTTGACTCCAATTTATTTGAATGTTCCCAAAAATAGCATACACCGCCGCTTGTAATTCGTATGAAAATTGATCGTAACTTCTCGTTTTAGGGATAATATTGTACGAAAAAATTCGTGCAACTAGTTTGGCAAGCGGGGTAATACTCTTATTGTTCAATGGAGGACCACGGTTGGGAAGAAAGATTTTGGACAAAATAGAGGGATCATCAAGTTCAATTTCTCTTATATCGAACCCTTCATATTCAGAATTTCCCCAAATTTCTAAACATTCAATTTCATTCTCACCTTTTTCACAGAAGTAGTAAAAAATATCTCACTACCATCATCAGTATTAGAAACTTTCATATTTATATAAAACAAATAAATCAGTTGCGAGTAGAAGTAGGGTTGATTGACTAAAGATAGGAGATCAAATAACCCACATTGTTGAAATAAAGGAGTAATGGGATATCTATCCAAGTCAGGAAAATTAATAAATCTACCCGGAAAGATAACAATTTGATATATAATAAAGTACAGTTCAACAAGAGAAGGGTGCCTCAAATATTGAAGATAGTTAGGATTAGTTTGTTCAACCTCAACATTTGAAGACCTAGATCTCTTAGACTTTGGCATTATGAGAATAGAAGAACCTAAAACAACTAAAGATAGGAGAGAAAATAGAGTACCTAACAACAAAAAGATACAAAGAACACCAAAACAGTGAGCTCCAAAGCTTCAAGAACTGAAATCTTGTGAAGAGGCGAACAAAGTAGCAAATTGATCTGTGAAATTCAAACAACAATCACCGAGCAAACAAAACCCAAGATCTCTAATAGTACTGTAGCAGCCGACCGGTCTGGAGCTTGAAGAAGAGTAAAAAGTTAAAAAGGGGAAAGTGAAAGGAGCTAGGTTTTTACAAGGAATGGAGGGTTGAGATTACAAGAAAGGTTGAATAGATGGTGTAGATCTCAGTAAGAGGGTAAGATTAGAGATCGGGTCGGATCACAGAAAAGTAAACGAAGACTCAATAATTGACGATTCAGATTAAAAAATCAAAATACAGTCGTGACAGTCATCTGGCTTTGAGAGCAGTCGACTTAGTTGAGAGCAAAATAAAACCAAACAAGAAATAGTTTGATATAGTTATCTTCAGTTGACTGTTTAAATCAAGACAGTCGACTGGGAATTGAGACAAAATCAAGAAAGAAACACAAACACATAAACACTGTGTAAGTCGACCGAAAAAAATATATATAAGTCGACTTAGACACCAATTTTTTTTAGAAAATATCATGAAATGAGCAAATTCTTAATTCTCTTCTAAATTTTATAAAAATATATTCTTTCAATGGTTTGGTAAAGATATCTGCTATTTGTTTATCAGTTGAAATAAAATCCAATAGAATATCTCCTTTTAAAACATGATCACGTAGAAAATGATGTCGAATATCAATATGTTTTGTACGTGAATGTTGAATCAGATTTTTAGACAAATTAATGGCACTGGTATGTCACACATTATAGAAGGTTTTGAAAAAGAAATACCATAATCTAATAGAGTTGGTTTTATCCATAAAATTTGAGCACAAGCCAAACTTGCAGTAATATATTCAGCCTCTGTGGTAGATAGAGATACCGAATTTTGCTTTTTACTGTACCAAGATACTACGGAATGTCCCAAAAAGTGACAAGTACCACTAGTATTTTTGCGGTCAGTTTTACTTCCAGCAAAATCAGCATCACTATATGACAATAACTGAAAATTATTAGTGCGAGGATAAAATAAACCATATTCAGATGTGTCTTTAATATATCTTAAAATTCGTTTCACTGCTTTTAAGTGAGATTCTTTTGAATCAGACTGATATCTAGCACACAAATATACACTAAAGATAATATCCGGTCTACTAGCAGTTATATATAAGAGTGAGCCAATTATACCTCGATAGAGCTTTTTGATCGACACTCTTACCTAATTCATCTTTGTTAAGTGTAGTAGTAGTAGCCATAGGTGTGGTCTTACTACTAGTGTCATCCATGCCAAACCATTTGAGTAATTCCTTAGCATATTTTTCCTTGATGAATAAATATGCCATTTTGAGACTGTTTTATTTGAAGTCCAAGAAAATAATTGAGTTCACCAATGTGACTCATCTCTAATTCATTTTGCATGGTAGTAGCAAACTCTTGACATAGATTACTGTTAGTTGATCCAAAGATTATCTCATTTACGTAAATTTTTATGATTAATATGTCTGATTTTATTTTCCTAATAAACAATGTAGTGTCTACTTTACCAATTTCAAACCTTGTTTCTAAAAGAAAAGTTTTTAGACGATCATACCAAGCATGCGGTCCTTGTTTAAGACCATATAAAGCCTTTTTCAATTTAAAAACATGGTTAGGGAATTGTTCATGTTCGAAACTGGGTGTTTGCTTAACATAAACATCCTCCTTAATGAAACCGTTTAAGAAAGCACTTTTAACATCTATTTGGAAAAGTGTGAAATTCATAAAATATGCAAAACATAAAAAAATTCTAATTGATTCTAGTCTAGCAATAGGAGCATATGTTTCATCAAAATCAATTCCTTATTCTTGGTTATATCCTTGGGCGACTAATCTAGCTTTGTTCCTAACAACTTGTCCTGATTCATCTAACTTATTTTTAAATACCCGTTTGGTAGCAATAATAGTATGATCAGGGGGTTGTGGAACTAAATCCCATACATCATTTCTTACAAATTGGTTAAGTTCATCTTGCATAGCATTCAACCAAAATTCATTCTCACATGCTTCTTGAATATTTTTCGGTTCAAAATCCGATAAGAAAGCAGTATGATAAATCATATTAAAGTGTGATCTTGTTTGAATGTCGTGTGAGATGTCACCAATAATTAAGTCATGAGGATGATCTTGAACTTCAATAAATGACTTTGGTAAAGTTAGAGTTATCTCTACATGATCAGTCATCTTAATAAACTCATCAGTTGACTGATTCAACACATCAGTCGACTTATCTAGAGTAGTTTGCTCAAGTGATTTAACAATGTTATCTAGTGGTGAAGATTCAATTTCAACATCTTGAATAACACTAAATGAAGGTAAAGATTCATCAAATGAAACATGCATAGATTCTTCAATAGTCAAAGATGACTTATTGAAAATTCTATAAGCCTTACTCCTATTTGAGTATCCAATGAAGACACCTTCATTAAATCTAGTATCAAATTTATCTAAGTTATCTTTTGTATTTGATAGGAAACACTTACAACCAAAAACTTTATAATAAGAAACTTTAGGAATTCGTTCATAAAATAACTCAAAACAAATCTTCTTAAGCTTTGGCCTAATTAATATCCTATTTAAAACATAACATGTTGTAGAAACAGCTTCAGCCCAGAAGTAGGCAAATTACTTTCAACAAGCATGGTACGTGCACATTCTTGCAATATCCTATTCTTTCTTTCAACCACTCCATTTTGTGGTGAAGCTCTAGGAAATGAAAAAGTATGTGTTATACCATTCTTATTGCAATATTCTGAAAAAATTTCATTCTCAAATTCTCCACCATGATCGCTTCTAATAGTGACTATGGTTAAAGATTTTTGATTTTGAATACATTTGCAGAAATTTACAAATTCTTCAAAAGCTTCATTTTTATGTCTTAAAAAGTAACCATGTAAATCTTGAAAAATCATCTACTAAAATAAATACATATCTACTTTTATTTAAGGAAGCAACTCTAGTAGGACCAATAAATCCATATGGATCAATTCGAGAGGCCTACTAGTAGAAATTATTTCATTTGTTTTAAAAGTGAATTTTACTTGTTTCCTTAGTTGACATGCATCACACATTTTATCTTTCTTAAAAGATAATTTTGGCAATCCTTTAACTAGGTTATTCTTAGAAAGTTTAGCAATATTTTTCATATTTACATATCCAAATCTTTTATGCCAAAGCCAAGAATCGTTGTTCGAAGCAACTAAACTCGTTTGTTTTAAAACTCATTTGTTTTAAAACAAAGTTCATATATGTTATTCTTTCTAATACCTTGAAAAATTACATTTTTCAAAGTCGAATCATAAATCAAGCATGCACCTTTTTCAAACACTATCTTATAACCCTTATCACATAATTGACTAAAACTTAATAAGTTATGCTTTAAACCACTAACTAAGAATACATCTTCAATAATAGGAGTAGTATTCTTACCGACCATGCCTATTCCGATGACTTTTCCTTTGTTATTGCTGTCACCAAAAGTAACGGTTCCTCCATCTATATCTTGAATTGAAGAGAGCAAGTTTGCATGACCATTCATGTGTTTAGAACATCCACTGTTAAGTATCCATCATTCCCTTTTAGGTACCTACAAAATATTATTTGTGAATATGGTACCATTTTTATTTGGTCCAAAAGAGATTAGTGCTTGGGAAACCAAACCCAAAGTGAGTTTGATTTACCACCATATGCAGCTTTAAAATTAACAAAATTACAAACATTATTTACAAAAGAATTTATATAAGAAACCCTTTCATTAAGACTGAGATTGACTGGAACCCAAATACTTTTACACTGTCCAGTCGACTTCTTTTTACCCATTGGTCGACTGTTTTGTGAAGGCAGTCGAATGGGAGGTGAAATTAGTCGACTTATATGAGGCTGTTTTCTTTTTGAATAAGACTTCACCCTATTGGACATGCGACTGAATTGAGGGGCCAGTCGACTGGTCTTTTCGGAAAAATTTCTAGTTTCATGATTAAAAAGGATTTTTGGTTTTTTCAGAAACTCATACAACTTATTCTTTACACTAGAAGCAGAATAAATCTTATTATTAATAGTGCTATTAGAAGAATGATATTTTTCAAGATTTTTTTTGAAAACCAAGTCCAAATCTTTTATTAGATTGAACTTGATTCTGAATAACTTCATTTAAATTCTCTTTTCCCTTATTGAACTTAGATACATTCTTAGATCTCTTTTTATAATTCCTTTTTAAAGATATAAGATCTATATCCAAATTGGAAATACGAAAAGTTAAAGACTTGACTTCCACCTGTAAATCAAGATTTTCTTGAGAAAGAGTTTGATTAATTTTCTCTAGATTTTTACCTTTTATTTTCTCCTTTTTTAATTCTTGAAAATTTTCATTAAAAGCTTCTAATAAATCATTAGAATCTATATTACTACTTACATTGCTTTGATTTGCCATGAAACACGTGTTTGCAACTTCATTAGATTCCTCATTGTCTTCTTCTGAAGATGAATCACTATCATCCCATGTTGCTTGGTAGGTCCTCTTGTTCTTCATGTACTTGTTCTTCGTAAATTTTTCCTTCTTGAAGTTAGAGACTTTGCCTTTAGATTTTGCATTCTCCAATGGACAGTCCTTCTTCATGTAACCTATCTTATTGCATTTGAAAAAAATAGGAGGTTCATTAGTATCCTTTAATTTAGAATTAAATTTACCATTGCGAAGGAATTTATTAAATTTCCTTGTGAACATAGCCATTTCTTCTTCATCATCTTCATCATCTTCTGATTCAGTCATGGCCTTAAAAGCAAGAGTTTTTTTTTTAGCTTGTTGCTGTTCTAAGTCCTTGCGATCCTCCAATTGTACTTCATAAGCCATTAGATTTCCTACAAGATTCTCAAGCGAGAGTTGTGTTAAATTATTGGCTTCTTCAATTGTTGTAGTCTTCTTTTCCCATTCGGGGGTAAGAGCATGAAGAACCTTTCTCACCATCTCTGCTTGCGTATTGGTTTTTCCGAGAGCCACAAGGGAGTTTGTGATGTCGGTGAATCTTGTTATCATATTCGATACATTTTCATTCTCCTTCATTCGGAACATCTCGAACCTGTGAACAAGAACAGAAATTTTAGATTCCTTGACCTTATTTATGCCTTCATGTGTTACCTCAAGAGTATACCATATTTGGAATGTCGTTGTTGCGTTTGACACACGGTTGAATTCTTCTTTGGTAAGAGCACAAAAGAGAGCATTCATCACCTTTGCATTGTTCTTGGTATTGTTCTTCATATCGTCATTCCATTGAGCATAGGGAAGAGTAGGCACGGTATACTCTGTCTCGGTAATGTTCCAAATCTCATAGTTGATGGATTGTAAGTAAATCTTGATTCTACATTTCTAGTAGTTTTAGTTTGTTCCATCAAAGAGAGGCGACCTTTGTGCGGATTGACCCTCATAGTATTGACTTGCATTTGAAGTAGATGTCATTGCACTTAACCAGACTCTGATACTAAGTGTTGGATCCTGTATGGAAGGTAAATAACACTAGAAGGGGGGGTGGGTGGGGTGAGGTGAATAGTGTTATATAAAAAAATAAATAATAATTTAAACTTGACCCAACTGTTAAGTCGACTTAAAAGAAACACCAGCCGATCAAAACGTCGGATAAAAGAAAGATAATCAACTGAAGAACATCGAGTCTGTTAAGTCGACTTAAAGGAGAAACCAGTCGACTGATCAGGCACAATTTTCAGTATTGTGCAGCGGAATTAAAATTGCAAGTCAGAGAATTCAAACCACAGAGAATCAACAATACAAACACGGCGATGTATCATGGTTTGGTCCTCCCGACCTACATCCATTCCCTAAGCAACGCACTTGAGATTTTCCACTATTCTTGAAAAAGTACAAGAATACTGTACGACCTTTGGCAACAACTATGTTGAACCCGTAGACCTCTCTCACCACTAGAAAGAGCAAGACCCCACTTTACAACTTAGAGTGACACTGACTATACACCAAGAGTCATTCTCTCCAACCGAGAGGACCACTCTCACAACCCGAGTGTGAACAACAAAAATTAAAGATTACAACACCTAAAGCCTTGATTTTTTAGTGTGCTTTTTGTATAGAGGCTATAGGTCAACTTCTAATCGCAGTCTTGAACGTAATCTTAGTTATGCACGACTGAAATTAGAGAACAAATTCTAGAGAATGAGAGTACTTGAAAGCTTAAGTTTTTTTTCACAAAATAAGCAAGGACTTGGTAAAAATAAAATGGTTAACCTTTTCCAAGTTCATCTTGAACTCTATTTATAGAGTGAGGACTCCAAGAACATTAATTGGAAAACGGTTCATCAACTACCAATAAACGACAGGAAAGTTTTGAGTTTGAAAATCAAATTTTGAACTTCAGAAAACTATCAAAACTGCTCGAACAGTCGACTGGGTTGCCAAAGGAGTCGACTGGTTAGAGCTTGAGTATGTTCATTCTATTTTGTACTAGAACACTCGACTGCTTACCAAAGTAAGTCGACTGGTACTTTGACAGCTGAACTTATACAAGCTTGATTTTGACATTTTGATTTTAATAAACTTTATTTTAATTTCTAGGGGAGGTGCGAGTGTGTGTATCAAGGCTTTTACAAAGTTTCTAAGACAAATCAAATATTACAAAAAATTACAAGACACTTGTTCTGATCAATTGTTCTTTAGCTAATCACTTGAGAATCTTTGAAGCTCTGAAAAAAACTTTGTCTTGTATCTTGATCTTGAGTCTTGAAATCTTTCTTGTCTTTGTGGCTTGATCTTGAGCTTTGAAAGCTTCCTTGTATTGTAGCCTGGAAAGTGTTAAGTACACACTGCAAGATATATGTATGATAAAACAAATGTGTATTGTGTTGTAGTCATCAAAATCAAGAATCTACATTCTCTCCCCTTTTGATGATGACAACACAATAACTAAACAATATAGAATGTAAATTTAAACAACATGCTTCTCACACATAGATATACAATTTGAAATCAGTTATATAAGATATAGTTATATAAGATAGACAAAAAATGTTTCTTTTAAGATTCAGTTGGAGATTGTCATAGTAATTACAGAGATATAGTTAGCAACTAATACATATTTTGGGGATTTGACTGATAGCTCTAATATGCTGGAAATTTTCCTTCTTCTGATGCAGCAAGTAAGCCATAATTGTGGATCCGGCTGGGTTGATAGGCTAGAAGATGGCTCATAATCTTTTCATAGGCCTGTTGTTGCTATTAAATTATCGTACTATCCTTGGAAGCTTTGAGATGCGCGTTGAGATCATACGTGGCTCTAATTTTTACCCATATCACTTACCTTCATGAGTTGCAATAGCCCATATAGTACCCTACTTGTGCATTTTGGTACATAACATTAGAGGACCGAATGCAAGTTCTGTATTCTGTCTCGCTAAACTTTTTTCAATTATAAAATCTGTTATGCAAGATACCTGTTTTCTTACAGAAACATAATCTTAGGTGGCCATTCGTGGAAAAAATTGAGCTTTTTGTTATAGTTCTTGAGAATGGCATATACACTGACTGACTGACAATAGCTGACTCGAGTCATGAGTTTTTTAAGTTTAGAAGTAGAGAGCCCTGTGTTGGAGATTGCCAAGGAACCGAGGATTGCTGTTTTCCTTTGAAGATTCTCTCATACAGTAGAAAACACTATCATCAAGGAATGTACAACAGCATCAGAGGAGGTAATTTGCTTTTCTATTAGGCATAAATTAGCCCACTAAAAGTAACACAGACATTTCTAGGCAGAATCAAGATTTAAACATAATGAAGTGATGAAGGCAATGAGAGCAATTTTGATCATCTCCTCGTTAATTAATATGTATTAATTTAAACGCTGTTACATTATTGCATATATCAACGTCACAAATAATCTACTTTCGGCATCTGTGACAATGTATTCCAGCTATCTAATAGTGTTTACAAGAAAGAAAAAAACCGGTTTCATCATATAAACATGAACAATTTAGAGCTATAACAAAAAAATTGTATTGCTATTGTCCCTAAAGCGCATTTCAAAATTCTTCTGCTGGTGGCAAGTTGAGATCAAAATCAAAGGGAGCTTTCTTCTGCTCAGAGGATGCTTCGACACAAGCCTTGTCAGGTTCAGTCTGGGAATTCGACACCTGCATTACATTTAAAAGGAAAAACGACGTAAGCAATTGGAAAGCAACTTGTAAGAGAAGCTGGATATGATTCAGAATGCATATGTTCTAAGGATTAATCATGTGTTAATAGTTTACTCCATGAAAGAAAATGTTTTTAGATCTTACCATCGCTATCTTGGAAGTAGTGGCGTTGTGCTCATCATCCATTGCCACATCAACAGACTTCCGCTTGTTTCCTTCATTATCCTATTTAAGTCCCAGAAAAAGAAATGAAATATTACATATAGTTAACAAACCAAAACAAAAGATGGGAGCAAATGTGAAAAGGAAAGTTACCTTGTTGTAGGTTTCAGAGGGTGAAACTTTTTTTATGATCAACTTCAGAATAACAGAGAGTTAGAATAACAGAGAGTTACAGAGTATATCGGCATTAAAATACAATACATAGACTTAGAATAACAGAGAGTTACAGAGTATATCGGCATTGATTTAGAATAACAGAGAGATCAAATAAAATGAAATTTGTCAGGAATTACCTTAGCCTTCTTCTTGTGGTTCTTGTTGTTCTTGTTGTTCTTCTTCTTCCTTGCAGATGCGACGGGTTGTTGAAATTGTGGTTCGAATTCGAGAAGATCAAGAAGAAGACTAATTTTGGCCCTGCATGCTCTTTCTTTCTTGATTTCTTCCTGGGTTTTCCAGATCCCTAGCAAAGATATCTGACGAGACCTCTTTCGTCGAACCATCATCTTTGATGAGGTCTTCATCTTCATGATCGGAGTTAGAAATAAAGAAGTGGGTTGCGAGGAATCACCAAGATCAGGGCGAGGGTTGAGGCTGTGATGATGATTCATGATCTGTTTTGCAACAGACTCTGCAATTAACAAATCCCTCGTGCCTTCTTAATCACCAAGAAACTCAGAATCGAAGAGTGGAGAAGTTCTTGAAATAAAGAGAATGTGAAAACCCTAAATATATGCCTCTCTTATATATAGTTTTTTGGTAAGTTAAAAACCCTAGTTAAATCATAATTCCATTTCAGATTTGAGTAATTACTTTGCAGCCAAGTTTAGTATCTAAATAGATTTCTATATGGAAAGATACGTATTTAATAATTGGTTTAAGATCCTAATTGGCATCTGACTGATAGTTACATTTCTTTACAGTAAATTATTGCCCATCTGTATAATGGTCATATTTCCGATTTTTTTTAAATGCCATTTTTTGAAACTATTTACAAAAAGATGACAGTTGCTAAACTATTTGCGTTCATGGACTCAACAACTAAACTCGTCGTTCCTAACTGCAGGTTTAGTTGTTTCACGCTCGGCGTTGGGACACGGCGAGTCTAGTTCTAATTTTATTACACTTGTTGTTCTCAACGACGAGTTTAGTTTTAAAAAAATAAAAAATTTAACGCTGAATTCCAAACACAAGTAATTTGTAGAAAATACAAGATCTTTTACTTCAATCCGTACAAATTTATAAGGAATTAAAAACTTTTATTTATAATATGTTCTTTACAACAGCACAGCGGAATTAAATGAATACAATACAATCTACAATAATGAAAAATTCTTCAATCTTGTAACAACTTATCGTAGTGACTTCAAGTCCATGCCAAGTCTAGTCCTGCAACTAGGAAACTGTGGGCACATCAATTGCATACAACTGACACAATGCTATGATACATCGATTCTTCTACTTTAGCAAACACAAACTTGAATGCACAACAAAGTGTGAAAAGTGACTATCCTAAACATGTCAGTGTATGATATGACCTTAATGCCTAATGAAGACATTACTCTACGATGACAATAATGAATACGTGTTCGAATTCTATGTATCCCATACTACATAGGTCCGATGACAAGCCCTAATCCTACTCCTCATTATAGAGTTCAATCCCTCGTTATGAAATCCTACTACTGTGACTAATGTAAGGTGTAGATATCCTGTGAGGATTAAGAACCGCCCCGATAATTCTTGGGAATCGCTCTCCCATCACGAGTCGTAACCCCGATAATTCTGGAGACAAAACTCACACCGCAAGCCATAACCCCGATAATTCTTGAGAGTCGTTCTCCCACCTTGAGTGATTTTCGGACGTCACGCCTCATACCCTGATAATTTTGGAGACGAAACCCACACCGCAAATCAAATAAGGCCCTCATACTCATGTTTGCTCATACTTCATCACATCTCCCCCTAGTGTCTGTCCTTAGGTGTAATTATAATTATTAAGACCTAGAGCTAGCTTACCCACGAGACTTAAATCAAACATTGAGAATGTTAGCCCACACTGGCTACTTCTGAAAGAGAAAGTTAACTCATACTAGCTACTTCTCAAATTTCATATATCATAACTTGTCGGTATTCTGGATCTGGCTCAGTCTCTAGAATCCACACATTCCAAAATATTCATAACATTTCCAGGTTATCCATAACCTCTTATAAAAATTTCCATTCATTAAACATCTTTCAACTTCTTTTATTCATTATCTTTGCTAACAAACTTCTTATAGCAACATTCCATAACACTTGATGAGTTAAAACCCTTATAAACATCATATGTTTAGCATTCCAACTTCATCCTCTAATTATCTGTTAATTCCTCATAAGGACCATCTTACCAACATTCCAATTTTATACGTTGTAAAAGTTTTAGGACAACTAGATTAAAAACATCAACCTAATTGTATTGAAAAAATTATATAAATTCCAATACTACTCCAAAAATAGATTTATTAGTTTCATAGGAATCATAAATGAGTATACTACAACTTTGTAGTTAATATCATCTAAAATCATCCTCAATTACTTCGTCCAAATTCATTTAAAAAACAGTACGTTCAAAATCTGAAAACTGCAGCTCATGCTACTTGTAAAAATCATAGGATATTATATACTTAATGAAACTTTGTGTTCTTTTTATCGAATTAATGGTATACAAGTCTACTATAACTTTGTAGTTATAAGTTTTCCCAAACTATTATGTCTATAACCCTAAATTCTTCGAAAACTATAGTCGGGTCGAAATATTAAACAAACTGCCACAGTTCCAACTTGTAAAATTCATAATAAATTCAGTTCTTCATGAAAAATTGATTTCCTAGACTCCAAAGAAAGTTTAATGAGTCTACTTCAAGTCCTTTGTTTTGACTTTTGTCAAAATACTTCATCTAAGATGTTGAAATGGTCAAAACCCGAAATGCATACAAATTTCCAGCAACTAGCCAACTTCCAATGTGTCCTAAGTTTGAATTTTATTAAAATAGTAAACGACATCCAAATATTATGAAATTTTAAGGAAATGTTCTTGACATATACGAGATGCTCCTATAAAAAATTTAGCTCTACATTCCATATATTTTAATAGTTATAATTTTTTGAAGTGCAACTAGAACTCAAAACAGAATCTTATGAAAATGCCCCCAAATCAAATAAATCATAATTTCACACATTCAATTAACAACAAATAATCTAAACATGGATATTCAATCTATATAAGTTAGCATGCATCTAACAATTCACACATATCAATCATTCTAATAATAAAAGATATTAGAAAGTTGAAGAAACACACATCTCAATTGTAGAATTTCTAGTAGTAGAATCCCTCAAAACTTCCTCCAAAGCTCCCCAAATGATGGCCGGCCTTCCTCCAAGCTCCAACCCGCAAGCTCTTCTCACTTTTTTTCTCTTTTGTTTTTGTTTTGAGTTGTGTTATTCGTGACAAAAGTATGGACTATTTACAGAAAAATTGTGTGGTCAAAATAGCTCCCCACTTTTCCAAAATGACTCTCACTTCCCACTAACTCACACCACTCTCCTTCATTCTCAACCATGGTAAGAAACACGTGCACGTGTAGTCAATGTGTGATCACACTCTTCATACAAATTTAATATTAATTTTTATTAGGTTAGATGTGTGTGTTACATATGGCAAGTGTACCAAACTAACTATATTTTAAATGTACACATTAGTACACACAAAATTAATCATGGGCTTTAAATTAATTTTAGTGGGCCACAAAATGGATTTAGGCCTAATGAATTTTATTTAAAAATAAATTACACAATTTTGAATAGAAAAATGAGAAGAAAAATATTCATGACTCAAGAAAATTTTAGGAACCAACATGTGCACTGCAAACACATGCGTTACACATATCAATACAAAATTAATTTGAGAGAACGAAAAACAGTCAAAATATAAAATATGTACAACATGTAAATTAATAATGTTATAGATATTTCACGTAATGATAAAACATACGTAATCGACACTTGTATTGAAAACACGTGCAATACACGTAAAAAAGGATTAAAATTAATATTTGAGTTGGCTCAAAATAGGATAAAAATGAATTTTGAGAAGACGAAAAATGTATAAATAGTTGAAATAAAAAATACGTATGATGTTTATATTAAAATATGTTACGGACATTACCCGTAACACTACAAAATATATGTGCATAACACCCGTGGGCAAAATTATCATAACTCAATTTTGCGGGGTGTTATAGTCTCCCTCCCCTTAGAATAGTTCTGTCCTCAGAACTTACTTGGGTAAGAGTTGTATCTTGTACACACAAAAAAAAAAAACTTTATTGTATATAGAAAATCCACTAATACCACGAAAAAATTTAGTATAAAAATATATAATGTGGATGACAAAGTAAACTTATATAAGGAAACTATGAGTATCAAAGTTAATAAGAAAGAAAGGAGAAAAATCAGAAAAAATAGTAGAAAAGAAATGTGACCAGGAAAGATAGTATAGTTTGAAAGAAGTTTTCATACAAAAAATAATATTTCATAAAGTATTAGATATTATAGTAAAGAAAAATGTAATTTAAATCATCAATTGTGAAAGAAATGGGAAAATAAAATAATTAGCAAGAAGTAAGGAAATCATAGAAAAAATGCTTTACAAACAAGTATAGTAAACAAAAGAAAGTAGTAGGAAGTAGTACGAAAGAGGTAAAACAAAAATAGAAGTATAGAAATAAGTAAGAAGGAAGAGAAATCCAAGTGCACAGAATAAAAGCGTTTAAATAGTGTAGAAAAATTATAATGCAGTAGTTTTTTTAAAAAATTGACTAAGAACGCAAATAATCATTAAGTAGCTCAAAAATTTATTGAGATTAAAAAGATTCATTTTTTTATATAAAGAAATAAACAGTAAAAACAAAATAAGGGAAAGTACAAAAATACAAAGCAAACCGATAAATAATTGGAAGAGCATAATAATTGAAAAATAGTTAGCACTAGCTAATAAAATTATAAAAATTTTAAGAAAATATAAATTAACTAAAAGAAAACGGGAAGAAATGAATGATTAAAATTGTAAACTAAGAATAAATAAAAGAAAGTAGCAAATGAAGAGAATACTGTTTTATAAAAAATCTGAAAAATATATGAGTGTTAAATTTTAGCTAAAGTACAAACAATATAAGATAGATATAATTATGCATATCAAATTAATATCACGACAAAAATAATTCGTAAGGTAAATATAATAACTATATTTATGATTCAAAATTAAATGCATAGAATGGTGATTAGTATTTATTAAATACTATAAATTGTCAAGTATTGCAAGAAAGCCAACATACAAAATTATACACGTACATAGGCGTAAAAATATATGATGAAACTAACAAAACTATAATACGAATGTTATAAGTAATTGGAGAAACAAAATAAAATAGTAAAAGTAGCAATATATAATTGAAATAATATATAATATTAATTGGGATAGAAATAAAATGTAGATAGTAAACAAAAATGTAAATAATAAAAATCATATTATACGACTCGCAAAAATATCGAAGATAGGTTAGCAATAAAATATAAAATGGAATTGTATAAAAATACAAAGTAATAAAATAATTAATAGTAACCAGTAATATAAATTGAAAAATAAATAAAATAATAGTAACACGCATATGATAGATGTAGAATCAAATATAAATAGTAAGGAAATTAATTAAATGTGTATATAAGTATATCTGTATTGTGAATAATAAAGTTGAAGTAGTATAAGCTAAGTTGTAAAATATTATAAAATGGTATAAACTAGTACAAAAATAGAATAGTGGTAAGTAATATTGTAACATCCTGAATTTTTAAAATAGTTAAATATAAAATGTTCATTTGTATTCACGTGTTTCGCACGGGCAAAATTGTTGTAAGTTTTTAGCTTAATAATTATTTTTAATGTCATGAACAAATATTGTCTTTCTCTTTTAAAAAGCCTATTGTTATTTATTATTAATCTCTAGGCCTAATAGTCTAATTCTAGCCCATCTAAAATTAATTAATTAATTAATTAAAGAGCTCATGGATTTTAGCCCACTTATTTAACCCACTAGTTAATTCTATTAGTAATTAATACAACTTGTAGTGTGGACTTGTTCATGTAACAAATAAATGAACAATTAATAATTGTACAACTTAGACTAGTGTGCATGTGTTGGCACGTGCATTGCACATGCACGTGCAAGGGGGTTGGCCATAGACTTGAGTGGAGAGAGTGGAATAGTGGTGAGGTGGTTACTTTATTATGGGTAGTTCTTCTAACTCCCAAATGTATCCTAGCCCTTCATCTAAATTCATCTGATCCCTTCATTCACTCTTAAAATGTGTATAAATACCCCTCCCTAGTCTTTCTTCATTACTTGCATTAGAAATTTTCAAAGAAAAAGAGAAAGAAAAGAAGCAAGTGTGAGGAAAAGATTGAGTGAGAAAAAAATTTTGTGTGAGAAAAAGAAAGAGTGTGTTCCCTTCCATTGGAGGCCGGCAAAAGCAAGAAGAGGAGGAGAAGGCTCGGTGGCACCACCAAGGAGGAGAAGCTCGAGCTTTTGTGGCACAAACTAAGAGGAGAAAGGAGACAGTTGTGCTTTCAAGGAGTTCTTTAGGAGTTTTTCTTTGTTTCTTCAATAAAGTGGGTGATTTCTCTAACTTCTAATATAGATGCCATGCTAGGATTTTAATTTGCGAACATATTAGAAACAAATAGAAAAGTTGTCATATACTTGCTTGAAGAGACTAGTAAGAAAGAGAGAAGCTATAGTTTATCTACATGAAAAAGTTAGTAAAATGAATTGAAATGTGTTAATTAAGAGTTGTCATGATGCTTTATTACTTTATTTTCATGCTAGAGTACATATAAATTTTATAAATAATGCTTGTACCAAATTGTGCTTGTGAATGGATTGTAGAATGTAAATCAATACCCATGATTTTTGAAATAAATTGATTAGCATGAAAAAGTTACAATAATTTTTGAATTTTAATTGCAGTTTGTGAGTAAGTTTATATTCATTTGATTATCAAATATGTTATCTCTTGAATCATAAGAAACGAGTGAGTTTTATAAAAGATAAAAGTATCTTGAGGGCTTTAACTATGTTAAAAAATAAAGAAAAATTATACAAACATATTGTGAATAAATGGGGAACAAGTAGATAAAAAGATTCATCTAGAAAAGGAATTTTTTTCAATGTCGAAAAATGTATTAATGTTCCACTTTCAAAGGAAATAAGAGAAATAGTCTACTATGTGGTTAAAAATGAGCATTTTGAAATCTAAGGAAATATAATATACTGTTTTTCAAAGAAATACATTCTGGAAAAAGATTTAGATTTTTATAAGTACAAATTGCACTACAACACTAATCGTCTTTATCGGCATTTTTTTCCACATTCACTGGCATTTTTAAACGCCGCCGTAGATACCACCGGCATTTTATAAAACGCCAGTGCAAGTGTCGTTGAGTCGTGTGTCTCTGTATCTTCGGGACATTCACCGGTGTTTTTTACGAACGCCGGTAAAGGTTAAATCTACACTGGTGGTTGAAAATCGCCACCGAAGGGGTGTCTTCGTTTGGGGTCCCGTTTTTAGCCACCACCTACACCGGCGTTTTAAAAAACGTCGGTGTAGGCTTATCTATTTTGCTGAAAGCTACCCCAGCGCTTGTAAAAACGCCGGGGTAGATATATATATATTTTTTTTAAAATTAATTATTAAAAAAAAAAGAGCTTCAGCACTAAAATATGAATGAGGCAAAACCAATTGCAAAACTAAAAGTGACCCAAATTAAGTTGATCATTGCACAGATTCTGAAAATCTTCAATCCCTAAAATATGAATGAAGCATAATAGTATAATATCATCAAATTGTAATCTCATAATGAAACATAATGATGTGATCTCATCACATTCATTACCAAAATATGTAGTTCAAAATATTGAGTTACAAAAAGTGAAAAAGAATATTTTCACTGTCAAATTCAGGCAAACAAGATACTAACTGAGATGAAACTTATACTTTTATAATAATCATGAGATAACTATCAATTGAAACCACAACATAAGTTCAAACAGGATTATTTCATCACTAGTCACTCCTCTGTAAATCATAGTATACAACTTCAGTTACATAATCCATCTTATCATCACTTAAAACCAATGAGAAAGAACAATCTCATTTTCAAACCCAAGCAACAAGCATGTATGAACATTATCTTAGAAACTGATACTCATCTAGACATCAAGATATAATTGTATATAAAGTTTAGATAAAAAAATTTCCATCACTAGTCACTCCTCAAAAAATCAGAGTGTGCAACTTCTGATACATGATCCATCTCATCTCCAAATTCAGACAAAAAAGCAACTCGTGAAGCTGCACTAACCTGAAGCATGAGTTTCAAATCATACAATCCAGTAACATACAATCCAATAACATACAAAATCCAATAACCTGAAGTAGTTTGCCTTCACTGCAAGAAAGATGAAGCTGGTTTATTAGATGAGGAAAATCATACAATCCAGTAAAACAATCCAATAACATACATTGAGTATGCCCAAAAGTTTGAGATAGAAACGTAACTCATGAGAAAGAGAGTGGCTCATGTTCACCGTCTATTCTCTCTATTTGTCAAGTATAAGAAAGCCCGTGCAATGCACATGCTAACAACGGAGTCTCATATAATTACAACTTCCAACCTGTGTAGCATTGAATAAGAATATAATAGCTTCATGTTCCTCAAAACATTATGTGAAATAAGGTAAGGTCCCTTTTCCCACCGAATAAGTTACTTGCAATCCTACAAAGCAATTGACCTTTCTCACAGTGTGAATCAATGTTTTTTGATAACTACATACGGAAATAATGTAAACCATAATGAACCACATACGGAAACTCCTCTCAGATCCAATAACCACAAACTTCTAAGTTCAAAAATTGGTTTCAACTTACAACAAAGATCAATTTTGTGTCTTATTCACCATACAATCTTTTCCTAAGGGAAAAAAATTATTGTCTTAGTAGCTTGAAGGATGCTATAAGTATGCCATGGAGAGTGCATAAAAACTTGACTCCTTGCCTATATGCATCATTTGCACTTGTCAAGTATGTTCCATCTCTTTCCTATAATATGAAAGCCCAAACAGTTCCGAATGTACTTTGTTAACATCAAATTTTGATTCATAGCCTATTTCAATCTATCCAACCAGGACAAAACAAACTTAACCAAACTTGTGACAACCAACACCTCGATTTGCATGTTCACTGTAGGTCTCCAGACATAGGGTGTTCCTTCATCATAGAAGCACAACAATTCCACACAAATAGGATCACAGAAGCACAACAAAGCACAACAAAGCACAACAAATAGGATCACAATAAATTAAAAAAGATATATAGTTTCAAATCCATCAAAGATACTAAAATGAACATAAACCACCACAAAGGAAAGAAAGCTATTCCCCAGTTAAAGCATCAAATTGATGAATTTAGTTAAAGCATCTCCATCTATAGCTTACCTATTAAAAACCAAACAATCCCTATTTATGCTTAATAATATACTTATACAAAAACAAACAACACTCAAAAGATTCGACAGAATTCATGAATTGAAGCAATACAACAAAGATCATGATGCAATAAGCTGAAGAAGATCATGTCAGCCATCAAAACTTCATGCACTCATCAAAACATCACAATTCCAACTAGGGCATCCATCTCCCAAATGAATTTCCCCCAGAAAGAGTTAATTTAAAGTTGCCCCTTATGAAAAGCAACCTAAACCTAGCTCATAACACCACATTCTCCTCCTTCAAATTCAGCCGGAGGCCGGTGGCCACCATGCAGTCCACTGACGCTTCCGCCCTGAACACCACCACGGTGGCGCACCAGACGTAGCTGACCTCAGCCAGGTCGACTTCTTCTTTCTCTTTTTCTGAACCCAATAAAAATCTAACCAAATCCTTGAAGATTGAGGGGTTACCTTGCGTTTGAGGAGGGCACAACGACGGCGATGGAGGGCACAGGGACGGGGATGAGTGCGGGGACGACGACAGACGGCGGGGACGACGACGGTGGGCACAGCGATGACCGCCAAGCAGAGGCGGGAGAGCGCTGGAGAGAGAGAGGGAAAAACTGGGGAAAAAAGAATTGGGGATCGATTACTGAAATGCTATAGGGTTTCATGGGGTAAATTTATTCCATACGTCTACACCGGCGTTTTAACTGAAAGCATCGGTGTAGGATATACCAACACCAGCATTTTCCAAAAAAAACACCGGTATATGTTCTGCATACCTCAGCGCTGTAATAAAACGCCGGTGTAGGTGTCTAAAATTTTGGGACATCTTCCTGCTCCAATCCTACCCCGGCGCTACTAATAAAATGCCGGGGTAGTTTTGCCGGTGTAGCCCAAAAATGTTGTATTGTTGATTGAAAAAAATCGAGTTTATTAAAGAAAGAACTAGATACAATACAGTTTATACAAAAAGTATTTAACCATACCTTATATCGGTTAGTCACTCAAGACCTACTCGTCTTTGGGTGCATTTTGGGTATGTTACTGTAGCACAACGGGGGTACTGGTCTTGGGTTCAAGTCTGGCAAGAGGCTCTGTTTTATTGAAATTTCGATTTTAAATCAAATTCCGAAACCATACTTTAAGTACAAACTAAGTTCTCTTCATATCGGTTAGTCACTCTGGCTTTTCTGGTCGTTGGGTGCACTTTGGGTCGGTTACTGTTCAGGCAGGGGGCGTTGGTCTAGGTTCGAGTCCGGACCTAGCCTTTTATTTTTAGTTTTTGATTTTTTTTAAACTTATTTTGTTTTTTTTAGTTTTTAAGAGTATAAAAAATTGAGAAAAATACTAGAATTTTTCTAAAATTACCTAAACATCATAAAAATTATTTCTACTGTAATACCCTGCAAAATAGCATATAGCTATTTTTGCATAGTGATCTGTGCACAATTGATTATTGCACACGATTATGTATTTTTCTAATAAACATCAATTTTTAATTGAGAAATTGCAGATATACGAGCTATTCTGAACCCGATAAGACAAAATCGGGGTATATTCTCGATTAAACTGTGGATTTGTCCCGATTATTTTGGCAAGACAATTTTTGGGAGAAAATAATAATTTCTATATATTTTTTTATTTTTACTATATTGATTATTTAAAACCAAGTTAGTGCTCGAATTGTTTTGGTGCATGATTATTGGATTGAATAACCGTGCCTATTTATGCACCAGGGTTAGGGTTAGAGTATGGTGACCTAAGGTTCCTTGACCTAACCTAGGGTTAGGAACCTTAGCATCATGTAATCATGGCTTGGATCTTGATGAAGATCCAATGGTGGAAACAATTCACCATATGTGATTGACTTTTGAAGATGAGAAACTTCCAAGAAATTTCTAAGAAGCTTCCAAAAAAACTTTTAGGAAATTTGTGTTGTCTTCATCTCATCCATGCATTCCCACTCAACCCTAGCTCCTTCCATCCTCACCCTCCATCCTTCATCAAGTGGTTGGCCCCATCCTCCAAAAACCCTAGCTCCCATTTTCTATAAAACCCCTATTTTCACTCATTGTCACGCCCCGCTTCCCAAAATACAGGAACACGGGCACATGACTGAGGTCCAGTGAATAATGTGAAAATACCATTCATAAGCTGAACAGGTACTCAACAACAAAATAACAAAATAAACTACGCAGGCATGTAAAATCACAATATGATAATGAAAGTTCATGACATAGTCCATAACATAACCAACAACTGGAAAATACAATAGTTACGTGTCAAACAAGCCCAGAATACAATAAAGAGTAGCATTAATAAAATATGAACTAAAGCAACATGAAAAATAAACAAAGCTAAAACACTTGATCAGAACACCTTCCGGTAACTTTCCATCTAGGCCTGCAAGTGCATTATTACAAAAAGAAAAAAAAGGAAAAAAACAAGAAGACGCCTATTAATACAAGTCATGGGCCGCAAGTGGTACAAGCTAAGAGGACATGTACAAAACTATACAAAGGAAAAACAGGAAAAGAGCAAGGAATTGAGAGTCATGAAATAGGAGAAATGCAATATGTAAACATGATTATGAACAAGGCATTATGGAACAAGTGGCATGTAAACAAGTAATCAAGTAAACAAATATCAAGTCAACATGTAACATGTAATTGGATCATGCAAGTGCACGTGTTAATCTTATGTCTTATTAATTCTATCTAGGTAGCACTTCATGCATCCATCTTTTTACTACATGGTTGCTACTTACAATCAGTTGCGTTTAGACTTAGTTGTGGATTCTATAGGTCACGTACTCGGAAAAAACATATCAATTGTATCTTGTATCGAGATACGTGCAAACATACAACGTGAAACATATCGAGTCAAACATAGTGTAAACATGTAACGTTAAACATATAAACATATAATTTTGCAAACTTGCAACTTGAATCTTGCAACTTGCATCGGAAAACCACGAGCTCCCGTCCGAGTATGCTCTTCAATATTGCCCACTACTAGATCTTTACCCTTATACCCCGGCTTGTTACTTTTATTAATTTTAGCCAACAAGAACAAGATGTCATATTTAATTACTATCACGGGTAAAACAATCATGCACATAATCATGTATAATCCTAAGGGTATATATGTGTGTCTTAATTTGTGTTCATGTAATGCATGTGGTAACAAGGTATTCACGATCATGTACGAATACGGGATCAAGGGCTATGTATAGCAACGGTTTCCAATTTGACTTATGAATGCGAATTAGAGTCAAAAAAATATACTTGCGGTATTTATGCAAAGAAGTTTGTACTAGAACAAATAAATTTGTACAAGAGATACTTGCATGATTTGACGACGATTGGTATTGAATACCAGAATAACGGGATCAGCATTCCGGACAGCGACGCACGTGCAAGATATGTGGCAGTAACTCCAAAACTGCAATCAAATAATCCAACAGCAACAAAGCAATCCAATCCCTTCTCCAAAACAAAAAACACACAAATCTCAATCCACTCCACAACACCAAACTCCAATAAACCAGTTCTTCTCCAAAATAGAAAAATACATAAACAAACACCCACTTCACAAAACAGCAAGTCTACTTCTCCACAACAGCAAACATCAATACAACCAATCCAATAAGATCCCTCTTCCAACAAACACCAAACTCCAACAACAAACCTACCCAAACAGTAACCCAACACAATCCCCCAAATACTGATCTTCTTCTTCACCTTTTTCTTTTCTTCATCTTCCAAATCACCACACACACAGAGAGAGAGAGAGAGAGTGATGGCGGGAAAGAGAGAGCTACGATGGAATGAGAGTGAGAGGGTGGAGCGACGACGCAAGGAGGCTGCGCCGTAGGGAGAAGGGCGGTGCTGGCACTGAGGTGGTGGCACGACATCGAGGAGGGAAGCTCAACGGCGAGGATGGAGGAGCTCGACGAGGATGGTGGGAGGCAAGGGATGGGTTCTCGGAGCCTCGACGGCGAGTAGGAGGCAAGGCAGTGGTGACCAGGGGCAGGGCGGCGCTGCAACTAGGAGAGAAGGAGGATCTTGTGGAAGTTCAGTCGAGGGGGCGAAGTGAGAGGGCTGCTGATGGTGACACGGCGGTGAGGGGGTGAGCGAGGGAGCAACGAGGCAGTGTGCCTCGACTGCGGGGCTACCGCACAGGGGGAGGAAGACGGGGGAAAGAGAGTCGGGCGGCTGATGGCTTAGGGAGAGGAGCAAGGGAGGAGGAGCTCCGGCAAGTGGCACTACATAAGGGATTGGCAGCCGTCTACGGTGGTGTGACGAAGGAGACAGGGAGGGGCGATGTGCGGAGGTGAGGAGGAAGACGATGGAGTTGGGTGGTTTCTGTTTTTTTTTTGGGTTTGAACAGAGAAGGGGAGAGAGTAGGGGGGAGTTATAATATGATTTAAATGTATAACAATAAAAAAAGGAGTTAGTGGGAGGAGGGGTTTACGGGAATCAATAGGCTGATTATTATGGATATTAACTTTGGGGGTTACGGGAGAGATTTTGGAGATTTGAATGTGGAGTAGAATTGATCTGGTCAACATACATTAAGGAGAAATTGGGTTAATGGGTTTGGGTTTAAAACAATTGGGCTTTATATTTGGGCTTCAAATTAAATAATTAAATAATGCAAAATAGGTCAAGATCAATTGGGCTTTAACAAAAATAATAATAATAAAGATCATGAAAATAAAAGTAATAGCAACATCACTAATTTTAACGATAGCAATAATAATATTACTAATAATAAGAACAATCAATATTAATAAAAATAATAACAATGACAGTACTAAAAATAACAATAATGATAGCAATAATAATACTAATGATAACAATAATATTAATACTCATAATAATAATAATGATAATAATAATAATAATAATAATGAAAATAATAAAATAATAATAACAAGGTTATATAAAGTAATTGGGTTTAACAAATTATTAAAGAAATTCCGAATATTTTTAATTTGGCTAAAATGAAAATAGTCGAAAATAAAAAAAAGGAAAGTAAAATTAAAATTCACCCTCATTTGAAATAAACATAATTCCCGATTAGGAAAGATTTTAATAGAAAATTCAAAATGAATTTCACACAACTAAATTTATAAATAATTCGAAATACAAAAAATTATTCAAAAATTATATATTTACGGGAACGGGGGTTGCACTCACTCTCTCATTCTTTCATTCCTTCACTTTGTTCTTGTTTCAAAAAAAAGGAGAGAAGGAGAAAGGTGAAATCTTTTGGGATTGTAGTGGGAAGAAGTTGTAATAGAAAAGGAGTATAGTAGGAGTTGGCCAAAGCTAGTACAAGATCAAGTGAGCAAGGGTGTAAGCTTGAAGAGAAAGGAGCAAGCAAGCTACAAGGAGTTCTTGCAACTTAAAGATGTGGGTGATACTCTAACTCTAAAAAATTTAGTTTTTTGTGTGTATGTGAATTCTGGCATATGGTAGTAGCTAAAAGAAATTTTATTACCATATATGGGAAGTTAGCATGCTAAGAAAAAATAATTTTATGTGGTAGAATATCTCCTTTCATGAAATTGTTAAGTGCATGTATAAGTATGTGAGTGAGAATTTCTAAATCTCAAATGGTTGGGAATTTTGGACTCAAAATTTTAGGACTTGTTGAGCTATTTATATAGGGCTTCCATGATTTTTTTCATAATATTTGGAGTCCGTTTGATAACCCAAGCACCAGCCCAACTTTCGGACAGAGAGCAGCCAAAGGAGCTGTTGTTGTGTGAAATTTGCGGTGTCTTTCTGATTTTGTAACTCAAAATTGGCTGGGTGTTTTGAGCTGAAACATTTTGTGGATACTCTTGTATGTGTCTATGACCATATTCTTAAATTTCATAAGTTTCTGAGGTCGTTTGATGCCTCAAAAAATTTGTAAGCTACGACTAGTCTGGATGTTAGAACTGAACCTGTGTTTTTAGAATAAAGTTCACATGGCCATAAATACTTGTGTGTGAATGATATTGATATGAAACTTTGCAAGCAGCTTATGGTATGAGTCTATTTGATAAATAGTGTGGAGTAGTAAAGACCCTGTTGAAAGAGCATCTGAAACTTTATGCAATGTTTGAGGAGTCATAACTCTTGTGTAGGATGAATCTAAGTGAAATTTTTGGAAACCATGAAATGGTATATGTGTGGGTTAATAATCTAAAATTTCATGAGCTTTGATCTTAAGGTTGAATTGATATTGAATTTCAAAGTAGACCAGGTTCAGCTGTGTACAAATTGACCGATCTGTGAAGATGTGTAAATCTGGATTCATGTGTTAAGAATTTGGAGAATTGATCAACTAGAGATTTGTAGTAGAGAGTCATAGCTTTCCAAAACATCCAGAATACTGTAATTCTAGTTTGTAGGCTGAAAGTTACAATTTTCCCAAGACTGGGGCAGATCCAGTCCTAGTTGAGGCAGTGTTTGCTAAAAGAATTTCTTTTTTCCTAAGTGTGCACCTTATAAAGATTGGTGTTTTTGAGGACCTTACTGATTGAATCTGAGAATGTGTTCAACTAGGAAGTTGTAGCAGACACTCCCACCTTTCCATAGGATCCGGAATTGAGTAAGTTCGATTAGTGAGAAAAAATTTTGATGTTGGGAAAGTGCAGCAAGTGCATTAAGGAATATACAACTGAGAGTATATGAGGTTATTATAGTGTCAAAATGATTGAATTTGAGGAAATGGTTAACTAGAGAGTTGTAACTCAGGATCTGATTGGGTAATATCAAGCGATTCTGAGTTGTATGTTGGAAGTTATGGATTTTCCAAGATTAACAAACTATTGTCTTGATTGACTTCAAGTTTGTATTAACTCAGGGAACAGAGTTCTATAAGGAATTTATGAAGGTTATCATTAGGGGATTACATTAGAGTCTCCTACCCTTTTAGAAAATCTGATTTTGTTGGATTTCGATGAGCGTAGCTTGATTCACAGCTACTGCTAATGCTTGAACTACTTTTATTGGACAATTGATGAGGAATCCTCTGCATGCCGGTGTGTGGTGATAATGAGCTATTGAGTTTTTTTTAAAGATGTTTTTAGCACTTCATTTGAGACTTAGACAAGTTCATGTGCTTAGTACTCATGGTGGACATGAGTGAGTTGGAGGATAGCCATGGTCGATTTGTGTTTAGTGTCTCGATGCCTGAGTCTGTCAATTTTCAGGAATTGGTGGTTATGTGTGTGCTTACCTTCATTCAAAGTATATTGCATCCTTTGGGCGCCGTTGGACTACTCGCCGAGGGTCATAGGCCGGGATTATTGGTCGATGACCTGTGAAGGTATTGGGAATCGGTGAGTGCGATTCTCGTGATTAATTGTTATTTTGACAGACCAGTCGGGCTCGACACTGTTTGATCGGCACCATGTATGATTGAGTGCTATTGTGTTTTCAGTAAACTGCAATGAATAGGTTTTCCTTATTTTCACTTGAAGACCGAATTGGTGTTAAGGGTGATTCCCTATAATCCGAATCATTCTGAGAGTTACCACTAAGTGATGATAACCAGGGATTTTCTCTTTCTGTCATTAGCGATAGGTGCTGCTGTGCGTATCTTGCGCTGTTGATTCCTGAAGTACCATGGTAAGAACAGAAAGTCGATTTCCTGGCGGATTGGGGGTTTTAGACCTTTGAGGCCATCATGTTCTGTGTTGGTGGACACGAACGGTTCATAATGGATCTTCTGCTCAATGGATATGCTGCTGTATATCTGTAAGTTCGTCACGGCTTTTGATGATGGTCTGATGCAACAATTATTGGTGACAACGGGGTAGTTCTCCAAATTATTTCTTTTATATATCTCCTCAATCATGTTTTACTATCATGAACAGGAAGTGTACAATAATAGAATGCATTGCATGGCGAGGATTTGAATCCATAAAACTGGAGAATCGAACATGTAGTATCTGATGCATGTATGTCCAGAGTCTTGCTGACATTAGATTAAGTGCATCTGTTCTGTACTCTGTATTTTGCATTAGACTTCGGGTCGTGGCATACACAAACACTAGAAAGTTAGGATGCACGTTTCTTTTCCATTCTAGATGATTCATGGATGTGCTAGTTAGAGATCCTTGTTTTCTTATAAGCATTGCATCAGTAAAATTGCTGACATACCCACTTAATTTTCGATAGAGAGGGAAGGAGAGCCAAACAAGTAGGGCATCCAAGTAGGGTGGCAATGTACATGCCTACCATTCGAGCGGATCCCGGAATATCAGAGTAGTATAGCAGAAGATTCGAGCCACAAGGTGCATCTCAGGGAAGCAGCAGGACCGCTTAGCGGGTTCGTCGGTGATCAGTTGATCATCATTCTGGAAGACAGCTGATAGCTCCACGAGAGGAGTTGGATTATTTGTAACAAGTTGTAATGGGTTTATGTAATTTGTATTCCTTGTTCAAGGACAAATTAATATTTGTAACTAATGATGTAATAACTCTGATGGCAATAAAAGTTTATAAATTTCTGTGTTATTTACTGTGTTGAGATGCATTTGAAGGCAAAGATTCTGGTTGTGTTACAGATTTTCGGTAACGGGGATCCAAGGCATTACAGTTGGTATCAGAGCTGACTTTAAATTGCAGTCTTACACAGTGGTTAATTAAAACTTGGAGTGCCAGTTAGAGGCAGGTTTATATTCAGATAGTTTGTGTAATCGATATATCTGTGATACCTCTCTAACCAGAACTAAAATTATTTATATTTTGCAGAATGGTGTTCGAAGATATCTTCATCAGTGACGTGTCAGTAGCAAAAGGTGAACCAATGCCCACAAATGGACCGATGTCAGTGGAAGAAGAAATAATGGAAGTTCCACAACAAGCCGAGAATGAATGGGACTCACCCCCACCATCATCAAGGCCAACCGTGGAGCAACAGATAAAAACTGACATATACTGAGAATGAAAACACTGAAGGAAAGTAAGGACAAAGAGGTTCGCCAGGCCGAGAAACAGATTGCACACCTGATGGAAGAGCAAAAGCAACTTCAATCCTATATGACACGCTTACAGGACCATTGGAGGGAACTCCAGGAAGACACCAAGCCAAAAACTGCTGAGAAGATCATCAAGCCAAAGAAAACTGGGAAAGGAACCAAATGTTCTAAAGGAAAACACTCCAAGAAGGCAATTACAACCAAGAAGTGTTACAACTGTAGGAACCAGAAGCTGAAGAAGACCAACGCCAGCGCAGGAGCCTGTTTTCTTTGTGGTAAGTAGGGACATTTTCAGTCACAATGCCAAAGAATGAGGTAACATGTTTCAACTGAGCAAAGCTGGGGCATATCAAGCCAAATTGCCTACAATTACAAGGAGGATGCTCATCAAGCAAGAAACAAAACGTCAGTAATAAGGATTAAGGTTATGTGGACCAAGTATGTTTTGAAAGGTTTTGGAAGTTAAAAAAGGATATAATCCACCTTATATTATGAATGTTCAACTCAGTTATGAATGATATTATATTTTGGAAAACTTTTCAATGTGCTACTTCCTCGATGAATGACTTTTCTTCTAATTAAGCTTAGTTTGGCAGATAGGATGATCATAAATCATATGGTAGCACTTTCTAACTTATGATTATGATCTTCCCTATATCTGAACCAGTCTCAATGTATTTTATTTTTACTAACAAGCTTGATGCAGTCGTGTTCAGTGGCGACTAGTTTGTAACCAAACATCAATAGAGGCAAACCTGCAACTGGATACCGGAAGCCAAATCTGCAACAGAATGTCTAGAAGGCAAACTTGCAACTGGATACCGGAAGGCAAATCTACAATTGGAGGTCCAAAAGGCAAACCTACAACTAGATATCGGAAGGCAAAGATGCAGCAGAATCTTCAGAAGACAAAACTGCAACCGGATATCGATTCATAGCCTGATGTACAGGTAACAAGAGCTTCTAGAAGATCAGAACAGAAATATGTGACTTCGTCCTTTCTAAGGAGGGAATGGCCACCGACCAGCAGAAGTCATAATCAAAGAGTAAGTCAGCATCACTTGTGGAAAAAGGCAAGCAAGGTAATGCAGCTATCTTCTACTCCAGAGCAGGAGCGAAAGAATGGCAGCATCAAATTCATGATGAATCCACGCAAAAGACTAAGGAGCAACAACTAGACATGGTAGAAGACCAGTTAACGGGAATATCACTCGAGGAACTGGAGATGGTTCAGGGAAACCTCTAATGAACCACTGATATTTGTGTTCTGTTTTTTTTTCTCCACTAGTGATGTTCTGAGGATAGAACGATTCTAAGGAAGGAGTAATGTTGTAACCCTCATTCCCGTAAATACATATTTTTTGAATATTTTCTGCATTTCAATTATTGATAAATTTATTTTGTGTTAAATTCGTTTTGGGATTTTCTATTAAAATATTTTCCAATCGAAAATTATATTATTTCTAATAGTAGTGTATTTTGATCTTATTTTCTATATCTTATTGAGCGGCTATTTGTGTTTGAGCTCAATTTAAATGTATTATTGATATTTGGATTATTTTACTAAATTTATACTTTATTATATAAACTCATTATTATTATTATTATTATTATTATTATTATTATTATTATTATTATTATTATTATTATTATTATTATTATTATTATTTTGTTTTAAGCCCGAACATTCTCAATTTTATATGCATTTCACTGTTTGCTTTAATATATATATGTGTATTTAAATACCCTATTGTTCTTTCTTGATTATTTTCTTTTTGATTGAATTTGTTCATGAAATTCTTTGTTCTTTTTGATCGGGCCATTCTTGTTGATTCTATTATCTTTTATTTAATTGTGGGTATTTTTATTTGAACCCTATTGATTTTGTATCTCTTAATTGAACCCTAAAACCCAATTTCATTTGTTCTTAACCCAAATTCGCTATTATTGGACCCTAATTTACCAACCCAATACCCTAATTACACCAAATAAATACAACCCTATTGCAAACCCTAAAAATTGTACATTATTGGAACCCTAGCTGCTTATTCTCTCTCCTTTCTCCCCCCATTCTCTCTCTCCCGTTCTTTTTCCCGCCCAACAGTAGAACCCATAATGTTCAACTCCTTATCCGACCAGTTTTCCCCCTTCGGGCTACCCCCAACACTGACCCTGACCTCCGAGCACCGCCCCTCATCGCCGCCTTCCTGTTGACGCCGCCAGCACACCACGAAACCTCGACCTCCCTTCCCTTTTCCGATCAACGACGATAGCCAACTCAGATCCAGTCGCCCCCCTTTGCTGCTCTGTTCCTCTCTCGTCGACGCCTTTGCGCCAACCACCTCCCGCCGTCGATGCCCTCGTCCAGTGCCAACTGTCACCCTCTCTCTCTTGATGCCATGGTTGCTGTCTTCTTCTCTGTGGTACTGTTGTATAGTTGATGTTATTGCTGTTTCTTTGTGCACATAAAGCACACGTGTTTCCGTGCTTTTGTTAGTTCATGGGTTTGTTCCTTCGGGATTCTTATTCTGTTATTCTTGGTATTCAAATTAATCGTCTAACAGGTAAGTCACCGTCCTCTTGAATTTTTAATTGTATCAAATTTAAGTTTTGTTGAAACTCTTACAAGCAGATACCTTGTCTATCGTATTATAATTTGTTCATCTCTTCGTTGGGTCTATTGAGGGTTTACACGAGCTAACCCCAATATTCTTGATAACGTGCCACTTTTGACTCTAAAGTTTGGATCTTTCATGAATGCATATAGAATTGATAATAGGGTTGCACATATAGTCACGACACAAATAAATTATTGTAGAGACAACTGCTAGATTATTTGATCGTTTGATGGTTGATTGAATGATAGATTTGTATATGTGGGTGTTAATCATGTTTTGATACTCATCATGCCGATTATACAATTTATTGACTAAAGATTCGATACCCATCATGTTTAATTAATTTTATTTAATGATAACTACCCTAGAACCTATATATCGCTTGCTGACCTGTATATTGACTACTGTTTTTGAACCAATAAATGATCTTAAAATAAATTACTTTCTTAATAAGAGTTGTAGCCTATTCTTTCTAGTTTCCAGAGCATCTTGAATTTTAGAATTCCGAGTTTTGTAGAAAAAGTTATGCCCATTTTACTACAGCTGTATTTTTATTTCCAGAATTATATAGTAGTATTGCATGAACTAATGTATGTATGTTGCATTGGATGGTCCCAATGAGTTATTGTCACCCTTCTAATTGTCCTATTTCATGTTACCATCCTATTGTTTCCCTATTGATACTATTGTTCATCTCATGTCTTATAATTGCATATTGTATTGTTGCATTAATAAAATAATTAATAAGCCGGGGTTTAAGGGATTGCCTGGAGTAGTTGATGATATAGTGACTGTACTCGGAGGAGGGGCCCGTGTTTCCCTATTTATCGGTCTATCGGTCTATTGGTCTACTAGTAATATTGGTCATCGGTTAATTGTAGATTAGTGACTACAGTATCTCGATTGATTCGGTCACCGGACATTATTAAATATCGTTGCTGAGTACATGATCTATAGCATCTTCCACTTAAATCTAAACAAAATTTATTGTATGCATCGAATCTGTAGTATGGGATGCAGTCGTACATGTATTAGTTAGGATTAAAATAATTAATAGACTTAAGGATCACACCACATCGACACTACATATTGTTCCTCACTGTTCCAATGATATCGAATCTTGGCTAAGTGTTATTGATATTGTTCATTGAATATTGTTACCGAATATTGCATTATTATTTATAGCCATTGTATCGATTACCGTGATATTGATTATTGATTATCGTGCCATTTTATTGATTCCTATTGATCCATTGACTTCATTGTTATACTGTTATTTCATTGTTCCCTGCTTTCTCTACTTGCTGTCCATGACTTGCTCAAAGGATAATTTTTCTCCTCTTTTTAGATGAAGTGTTTACAGGTGTTGATGGAGAATTACCTGCTGAAATTGGAGAACAAAGATTCTGAGGAGTTAATGCTTTTTAGTTGCTCTTTATTTTTTTGAACTACTGTATTGAGAATTATTACTATTGTGTTTGTGATTTGTTATTGTATTGGGCTTATGTCCCAAATATTGTTATTTGTTTCCAACCGCTGAATTATTATTGTATTTGGATATTTTATATTGCCAAGTATTATTGTTCATGAGATTATTATTATTGCCTGTGCATTTGTTCTGTATTGATTATATTGTTGAGTTAATCGGATAAACAACTTATGGGTGACGTTAGTCATTCACTGGGCCAATGTCATGCACTCGTATTCCGTATTTTTGGAAAGCGGGGCGTGACAAGATTTTTAATGGTATTAGAGCCCTGGTTTGGATAATATATCAATTTAACGTGATTGACGTAAGAAAGTTTGGCTTTGATTGATATATTAATCAGATCTGGGTCTTAACCGGTTTGACTCAACAGTATATGCAATACAGGAATCACATGAACAGTTGATAACCAACAATCTGAAAACTAATCTCTTTTGATTCCTCTTTCATCCCTTCACATTCAGTTCCTTCATTCCTTGTTGTCTTTTGTCTCTTCCGTTCATTGATTCCTTACTTAGTATGATTTCATTCTTTACGTACCCATGATCTTTTGATTTCGGTGTCATCTGTTCTTTTTCTTCCTGCTTGGTCCGTCGATCGGCATCACTTGGTCTATAACGACATGTCTACAGCTTTGAGTTTCATCATCAGAGTAGCGCAGCGGAAGCGTGGTTGGCTCATAACCCACAGGTCCCAGGATTCTCTTGTTGTTTCTCTTTCTTGCATTGTTTACTCCCTTATTCATCCATTTGCATTTTTCATCTTTCATTGAATCTTTATTTTCATCATTCTTGATCACTTCATTCTTATCCGTGTTCTTTTTTATTCTGGTGTTGCCACCATTTTGCCTCTTTTCCCTTTATTCCCAGTTTTGTTATTTTATCAATTTGTTTTTGCTTTGTCCTATGTACCGCCTAAGCAAATTTTGAGGACGAAATTTAGTTGTAAGGTGGGTAGGATTGTAACCCTCATTTCGGTAAATACATATTTTCTGAATATTTTCTGTATTTCGATTATTGATAAATTTATTTTGTGTTAAATTCGTTTTGGGATTTTCTATTAAAATATTTTCCAATCGAAAATTATATTATTTCGAATAGTGGTGTATTTTGATCTTATTTTCTATATCTTATTGATCGGCTATTTTTTTTTTAGCTCAATTTAAATGTATGATTGATATTTGGGTTATTTTAATAAATTTATATTTTATTATATAATCTCATTATTATTATTATTATTATTATTATTATTTTGTTTTAAGCCCGAACATGCTCAATTTTATTTGCATTTCACTATTTGATTTAATGTATGTATGTGTATTTAAATACCCTATTGTTCTTTCTTGATTATTTTCTTTTTGATTGAATTTGTTCATGAAATTCTTCGTTCTTCTTGATCGGGTCATTCTTGTTGATTCTATTATCTTTTATTTAATTGTGGGTATTTTTATTTGAACCCTATTGATTTTGATCTATCTCTTAAATGAACCCCAAACCCAAATTCATTTGTTCTTAACCCAAATCCGCTATTATTGGACCTTAATTCACCAACCCAACACCCTAATTGTACCTTATAAATACAACCCTAATGCAAACCCTAAAAATTGCACATTATTGGAACCCTAGCTGCTTATTCTCTCTCCTTTCTCCTCTCTCCCCCTGGTATCTCTCTCCCGTTCGTTTTCCCATCCAACAGTAGAACTCATACTGTTCAGCTCCTTCTCTAACCAGTTTTCCCCCCTCCGGCGACCCCGACGCTCATCCTGACCTCCAAGCGCTGCCCCTCGTCGCCGCCTTCCTGTTGACGCTGCCAGCACACCATGAAACCCCGACCTCCCTTCCCTTTTCTGATCGACGACGACAGCTAGCCCAGATCCTGTCGCCCCCTTTTACTACTCTATTCCTCTCTCGTCGACTCCTTCGCACCGACCACCTCTCGCCGTCGATGCCCTCGTCCAGCGCCGACCGTCGCCCTCTCTCTCATGATGCCATGGTTGCTGTCTTCTTCTTTGTGGTGCTGTTGTACAATTGTTGTTATTGTTGTTTCTTTGTGCACATAGAGTGCACATGTTTCCGTGCTTTTGTTAGTTCGTGGGTTCGTTGCTTCGGGATTCTTATTCCATTATTCTTGGTTTTCAAATTAACCGTCTAACAGGCAAGTCACCGTCCTCTTGAATTTTTAATTGTATCAAATTCAAGTTTTGTTGAAACTCTTGTAAGTAGATCTCTTGTTTATCGTATTATACTTTGTTCATCCCTTCGTTGGGTCTATTGAGGATTTACACGAGCTAACCCCAATATTCTTGACATCGTACCACTTTTGACTCTAAAGTTTGGATCTTTCATGAATGCATATAGAATTGATAATAGGGTTGCACATATAGTCACGACACAAATAAATTATTGTAGAGACAATTGCTAGGTTGTATGTTGCTTGATCGTTTGATGGTTGATTGAATGATAGATTTGTATATGTGGGTGTTAATTATGTTTTGATACTCATCATGCCGATTATACAATTTATTGACTAAAGAATCGATACCCATCATGTTTAATTAATTTTATTTCATGAAAACTACCCTAGAACCTATATATCGCTTGCTGACCTGTATATTGACTATTGTTTTTGAACCAATAAATGATCTTAAAATAAATTACTTTCTTAATAAGAGTTGTAGCCTATTATTTCTAGTTTCCAGAGCATCTTGAATTTTTGAATTCCGAATTTTGTAGAAAAAGTTATGCCCGTTTTATTACAGCTGTGTTTTTATTTCCAGAATTATATAGTAGTATTGCATGAACTAATGTATGTATGTTGCATTGGATGTTCCCAATGAGTTATTGTCACCCTTCTAATTGTCCTATTTCATGTTACCATCCTATTGTTTCTCTATTGATACTATTGTTCATCTCATGTCTTATAATTGCATATTGTATTGTTGCATTAATAAAATAATTAATAAGCCGAGGTTTAAGGGATTGACTGGAGTAGTTGATGATATGGTGACTGTACTAGGAGGAGGGGCCCGTGTTTTCCTATTTATCGGTCTATCGGTCTATTGGTCTATCGGTCTATTGGTAACATTGGTCATCGGTTAATTGTAGATTAGTGACTACAGTATCTCGATTGATTCGGTCATCGGGCATTATTAAATATCGTTGCCGAGTACATGATCTATAACATCTTCCACTTAAGTCTAAACAAAATTTATTGTATGCATAGAATCTGTAGTATGGGATGTCGTAGTACATGCATTAGTTAGGATTAAAATAATTAATAGACTTAAGGATCACACCACATCGACACTGCATATTGTTCCTCATTGTTCCATTGATATCGAATCTTGGCTAAATGTTATTGATATTGTTCATTGAATATTGTTACCGAATATTGCATCATTGTTTATAGCCATTGTATCGATTACTGTGATATTGATTATTGATTATCGTGCTATGTTATTGATTCCTATTGATCTATTGACTTTATTGTTATACCGTTATCCCATTGTTCCTTGCTTTCTCTACTTACTGTCCATGACTTGCTCTCAGGACAATTTTTCTCCTCTTTTTAGCCGAAGTGTTTACAGGTGTTGATGGAGAATTTCCTGATGGAATTGGAGAACAAAGATTCTGAGGATTTAATGCTTTTTAGTTGCTCATTATTTTATTGAACTATTGTATTGAGAATTATTACTATTGTGTACGGGATTTATTATTGTATTGGACATATGTCCCGAATATTGTTATGTGTTTCTAGACGTTGGATTATTATTGTATTTAGATATTTTATATTACTTCATTCCAAGTATTATTGTTCATAAGATTATTATTATTGCTTACGCATTTGTTCTGTATTGATTGTATTGTTGAGTTAATTGGATAAACAACTTATGGGTGACGTTAGTCATTCACTGGGCCAATGTCATGCACTTTTATTCCGTATTTTTGGAAAGCGGGACGTGAAAAATGTAATACCTCGCAAAATAGCATTTGCATAGTGATCCGTGCACAATTGAGTATTACACACGATTATGTATTTTTCTAATGATCATCAGTTTTTAATTGAGAAATTACATATATACGAGCTGTTCTGAACCCGATAAGATAGACTCGGGATATCTTCTTAATTAAAATGTGGATTTTTCCCGATTGTTTTGGCAAGACAATTTTCGGAAGAAAATAATAATTTCTATGTATTTTTTATTTTTACTGTATTGGTTATTTAAAACAAAGTTAGTGCTCGAATTGTTTTGGTGCATGATTATTGGATTGAAAAACCGTGCCTATTTATGCACTAGGGTTAGGGTTAGGGTATGGTGACTTAGGGTTAGGAACCCTAGCATCATGTGATCATGGCTTGGATCTTGATGAAGATCCAATGGTGGAAATAATTCACCCTGTGTGATTGACTTTTGAAAATGAGAAACTTCCAAGAAATTTCCAAGAAGCTTCCAAGAAACTTCTAGGAAATTTGTTTTGTCTTCGTCTCATCCATCCATTCCCACTCAACCCTAGCTCTTCCCATCCTCACCCTCCATCCTCCATCAAGTGGCCGGCCCCATCCTCCAAAAACCCTAGCTCCCATTTTCTATAAAACCCCCATTTTCACTCACTCTCTCATTCTTTCATTCCTTCACTTTGTTCTTCTTTAAAAAAAAAAGAGAAGGAGAAAGGTGAAATCTTTTGGGATTGTAGTGGGAAGAAGTTGTAATAGAAAAGGAGTATAGTAGGAGTTGGCCAAAATACCACAAGATCAAGTGAGCAAGGGTGCAAGCTTGAAGAGAAAGGAGCAAGCAAGCTACAGGGAGTTCTTGCAACTTAAATATGCGGGTGATACTCTAACTCTAAAAAATTTAGTTTTTTGTGTGTGTGTGAATCTTGGCATATGGTAGTAGCTAAAAGTAATTTTGTTACCATATATGGGAAGTTAGCATGCTGAGAAAAAATAATTTATGTTTGAGGAGCAACTTTTGCTATGTTTTATGCTATGTTTGAGGAGTCATAAATCTTGTGTAGGATGAATCTAGCTGCAACTTTTGCACACAATGAAATGGTATATGTGTGGGTTAAGAATCTAAAATTTCATGAGCTTTGGACTTAAGGTTGAATTGTTATTGAATTTCAAAGTAGACCAGGTTCAGCTGTGTACAAATTGACTGATCCTGTGAAGATGTGTAAAGTTATGATTTTCCCAAGACTGGGGCAGATCCATTCCTAGTCGAGGCAGTGTTTCCTAAAAGAATCACTTTTTCCTTGAGTGCGCACCTTATAGAGATTGGTGTTTTTGAGGACCTTACTGATTGAATCTGAGAATGTGTTCAACTAGAAAGTTGTATTAGACACTCCCACCTTTCTATAGAATTCGGAATCGAGTAATTCTGATGAGTGAGAAAAGTTTTATGCTGTTGGGAAAGTGCGTGCATTATGAAATATACAACTGAGAGTATATGAGGTTATTATAGTGTCAAGATGATTGAATTTGAGGAAATGGTTAACTAGAGAGTTGTAACCTAGGATCTTAGCTTTCCAGATTAGGTAATATCAAGAGATTCCGAGTTGTATGTTGCAAGTTATGGATGTTCCAAGATCAGCAACCTACTGTCTTGATTGACTTCAGGTTTGTATTAACTCACGGGACAGAGTTCTATAAGAAATTTGAGAAGGTTATCACTAGGGGATTACATTAGAGTCTCCTACCCTTCTAGAAAACCTGATTTTGTTGGATTCCGATAAGCGTAGCTTGAGTCACAGCTACTGCTATGGCTTGAACTACTTATATTGGACAATTGATGAGGAATCCTCTGCGTGCCGCTGTGTGGGGATCATTAGCTATTGTGTTTTTATAAAGATGTTTTTAGCACTTCATTTGGGACTTAGACAAGTTCCTGTGCTTATTACTCATGGTGGACATGAGTGAGTTGGGGGATAGCCATGGTTGATTTGTGTTTGGTGTCTCAATGTCTGGGTCTATCAATGGTCAGGAATTGATGGTTATGTGCATGCTTACCTTCATTCAAAGTATATTGCATTCTTTGGGCATCGTTGGACTACTCGCTGAGTGTCACAGGTTGGGATTATTGCTCGATGACCTGTGAAGGTATTGGGAATCAGTGAGTGCGATTCCCGTGATTAATTGTTATTTTCACAGCGGGGTAGCTCCCCAAATTATTGGTGACAACAGGATAGCTCCCCAAATTATTTCTTTTATATACCTCCTTAATCATGTTTTACTATCAGGATCAGGAAGTGTACAATAATAGAATGCATTGCATGGCGAGGATTCGAATCCCTAAAACTGGAGAAACGGCTTGATCTGGGGCACATGTAGTATGGGATGCATGTGTGTCCGGAGTCTTGCTGACATTAGATTAAGTGCATTTGTTCTGTACTCTTTATTTTGCGTTAGACTTTAGGTCGTGGCATATACGGACACTAGAAAGTTAGGATGCACTTTTCTTTTCCATTCAAGATGATTCATGGGTGTGCTAGTTGGAGATCGTTGTTTTCTTATCTGCATTGCATCAGTAGAATTGCTGACGTACCCACTTAATTAGGTACTGGATACCGGGTAGAGGGCAGGAGAGCCAAACTAGCAGGCATCTAAGTGGTGTGGCAATATACATGCCTACCACTCGAGCGAATCCCAGAATATCCGAGTAATATAGCAGAAGATTCGAGCCACAAGTCGCATCTCAGGGAAGCAGCAGGACCGCTCAGCGGGTTCGTCAGTGATCAGTCGATCATCATTCTGGAAGATAGTTGATTGCTTCACGAGAGGAGTTGGACTATTTGTAACAAGTTGTAATGGGTTTATGTAATTTGTACTCCTTGTTCAAGGACAAACTAATATTTGTAACTAATGATGTAATAACTCTGATGGCAATAAAAGTTTATAAATTTTTGTGTTATTTACAGTGTTCAGATGCATTTGAAGGCAAAGATTATGGTTGTCACGGATGTCTGGTAACGGGGATCCGGGGCGTTACATCTACCATATTTGATATAATATAATAAGAATTTGAAGTAATTTTGAGAAGAGAAACTTGATTAAATGATTTTAATTAATTAAAGAAAGGAAATATTTTGAATGTAAAGAATTTTTGTGTAGAGACTAAAGAAGGAGATTTTTGACATGGAAAATTTGAGTAGGATAATAAATGGATTTTGTTGTTTAATATATGCAAATGTGTATGGAAAATGAAACAAAAAGATTATGATGAAATGTGGAAATTTTGTGAGTATAAACACTCATTTTGATGAACAAGAAAAAAGATTGAAACTAGAGTTTTAGCTAAATCCTTACATCGGCATGAATAAAATTTTGAAAGAGAAATGTGATAATAAAAGACCAAGATTGGGTTGTGGTTAACAATTGATGTTTAAGACCGATGTAGAGGTAACGCTAATTCTAGAGTATCAATTTTTACTCATGATTCAATTTTCTAAGGATTAGACACATAGTGAAGATGTGATGAAAGTAAGAGAAAAATACAAGTATAAAGGCCTCGGATCTACGGTGTGAGAGTGTTCACAGGCTGTCAACATGATGCGTTATGTCATGACATGAATACATATCCGAAATTATTGGGATCGTGGCGATGCTTGTGGGGTGCTTGGTGACTACGTAGTTTCATTGTCCCATGACAGAGGCAAATTGTCTATAGGCTATCTACATAATGCGTCATGTCATGACATGGGATTCCCCTCCAGGCTGTCTGAACATGAGCTCGTAACTCATAGAACATCTAGGATACTTACCGTAGTTACCGTAGTAGTTTAACTCATAACGAGGGATCCAACCCTACAAGATGAAGAACGGTTAAGGGCTTGCCCTCAGATTTATGTAGAATGGGATGCATAAGTTCGAACAAGTGTGCATTAGTGTCATGAAATAATAAATAACTGCATTAAGACTAAATGCACATTCACACACGACATCAATAAGATAGTCCCCCTTAGCTTTGTTTGTGAACAAGTGTGTGCTTTCTAAGTAAGAGAAATTGATGTATTATATCCTAGTGTCAGTTGTATGCAACTGACGTGCCCACAGTTTCTATGCAGGATAAAAAGAATGAAAGGACTAAAGAGGGAATGCTTCTTAAAGAAATGTTCAAATTATTATTTATTTCATGTATCATGTGGTAATTATAATTCTGCTGCGTTGATGTAAAACATTTTTGTATAAAAAGTTTTAAATTTCTTGTAAAATTGTACGAAGTGAAGTGTAAAGATCCCGTGGGACTTCGAATTTAGGCTTATTTGGAATTCAGGGTGTTACAGAGTGGTATCAGAACCACGCTTCCAAGTAGTACAAATGTATAAGGAACGACACCCTAGAGTGGACATTAGAGTGTGGGTTGGGTATAGAGATTTAAATGTAAGCTACTTACATTTGTGTTGCTCTATGATTGATGCTGCTTCTTCTCCCTCCCTCAAGATGGCGAACCACCACGACCCAGCAGGCGATGATGATTGGCACATAATTGAAGAGGACTACTACCCCGGACAAAGAGATTCCGACGAAGAAGATCCCGAGAAATATGAAGGAGAATGGCCTGATTCCCGAGAGATCACTCCGCCTCCAGACTCATCAGACATGTAACACCCCGTTCTTAAGCGGGTATATATATATATATACCCGCTTAAGAACGGGGTGTTACATGTCTGATGAGTCTGGAGGCGGAGTGATCTCTCGGGAATCAGGCCATTCTCCTTCATATATATATATATATATATATATATATATATATATATATATATATATATATATATATATATATATATATAATAATAATAATAATAATAATAATAATAATAAAATGAGATGTGAGTGGTTGGTTGTTGGCCCATAGAAGGATCCTATGGGCTTAGAATCAAAGGAATTGATGATGGAGCCTATAGGATGGCCTATGGAGCTATGCATGCTTTAAATGGATGATGGAAAAAATGAGAATAGTGCATGCATGCCATGGTGTGATGACATGGCTTGCTTGGGTTGATAAATCCCATATCGGAAATGAATAGGTGTGTATGTGAGCATATATTAGGAAATCCATATGATAAAGGATTACCTATAAGGTATACCCACCTTTTGATGGTGCCTGTGGTGGGCGTGGCTAGAGTTTTGTGTCCGTTATTTCGCGTGCGCGCACACATAGTCGTGTGCGTAGCTGAACCAGGCTCGGGGTGTTACAAGACATTTCATCCGACGAGGAAGAGCCAGTTCCGAGAGGTCTCATCAAATCTCTTCAGAGGTAAGTGGAGACTCAGAAGGAGAGAGCAGACCAATTGCAGGCCTAGTGTGCAAAATTCAAGGAGAATATTGCAACCCTCAGTCATCGTATGTGGGAACTCAAGAAGAGAAATGCCATTTTAAATGCCATATTTCCGATTAAATTATTGCCCACCTGTATAACGGTCATATTTCCGATTTTTTTTAAATGCTATTTTTGAAACTATTTACAAAAATATGACAGTTGTCAAACTATTTGTGCTTGTGGCAAGTTTAGTTGTTTCACGCTCACCGTTGGGACACGACAAGTCTAGTTCTAATTTTATTAGATACTCACGGTTCCCAACGGCAAGTTTAGTTTAAAAAATTTCAAAATAACTCGCTGTTTCCAACAGCGATGATCTTTGACCTAGACTTGCTGTTGGGAACGGCGATTGTGAAGTTTTTCACATTTTTCAAAGAGTGAAAACCTTCTGTTGGACTTAGTAAAATTTCCAAAAGAACTCCATAGAATAATATTTTGTACTTGTGGTTGTTTAGGCCCTCTGACATCTTTGGTACCCTTCTTCTGCTTTGATTTCTCAAACTTTGAGAGACTTAGATGCAATAACCTTATTTTCTTGATCTTGACATTCACTGCAGGTAGAGATTCGGGATTATAACCGAGAAGTTCAAGTAAAAGCCCAAATTTTGACTCTACAAACCATTTCCATGTCGATTTCTTGACGAGCTTCTCTAATTCCTTTCTGGGTTATTTGTCGAGACCTCATCTTTCTTGATGCAGTTTTTGAGTCGGAAGAATCATAACCATAATCTTCTTCGTCATCGTGGGTGGACTGGTTCCAATGGCTGATGCAGTGGTTCGCCACGGCTTAAGGACACCAGAGCCTTTGCAATTATCAAATCGTCCTCGTCAGTGATTCCTTCTCTATCAATGTAATCAACCATCATCTTGCTATTGCAAATCGATCGAACATTAACAGATAGAGAGAGAAGAAGAGAGAAGCAAATAGTAATGATGAAACCCTGATTGATTGATTGATTGATTGAATGATGTTTGGCACAAATAAATATATTACCTTCTAAAATCCTAATTAAACTAGGCTACGTATTAGACTACTTAGCGCTGAAGTTTAAGGGTTTTTTTTTGCTTAAATACTAAGCAGGTACAGTACATGTATAAGATATGCCTTGATTTGTTTTTTGACCAATGAATATTAGTGTGATCCTAAAGAAACCTAACATCTAACCAATTCTTTACACTAGTTTGATGCACGTGCGATGCACGTGGAGGAGGAAGGAAAAGGACAAAAAAAAGTATGATGCACGTGCGATGCACGTAGAGGAGGAAGGAAAAGGACAAAAAAAAAACTAACCAACACATGCGCTGCACGTGTTTGCACACATACAAAAAAAAATAAAAAATTGTTTATTTGTTTACCTACCCCATCTCTCCCATTATAATAGTTATAGATAATTAACTTTTCTTCCTCTAAAGGCCTGTTTGGTTGGAGGAGAAGGGAGGGGAGGGGAGGGGAGGGTTTTTTTTTAAACAATTCTGGTTTGGTTCATTTTTTAGGAGAGGAAGGGAGGGGAATGGAGGGGTGCAAAATCTTTCCTAAAAGGGAGTGTTTGGTTGGAGGGGAATGGAGGGGAGGGGAGGGGAGGGATTTTTAAAAACTTTTTATGTTTGATTCATTTTTTAGGAGGGGAAGGGAGGAAAATTGGGGGGGGGGGGGGGCAACATCCCTTCTGAGCCAATTTTGGCTCCCCTCCAAAAGTGGGGAATTTGGAGGGGAGAGAAATTATGTCTAATTTTTTAATGTGAATGGACTAAATTGCCCTCCTTCATTTTATTTCTTGTTCTTCTTGATTCATTAGAATATATGGGATCGTCATCTGGTCATGGTAGCTACAACTACTCCTTCAAGATTCTCCCGCAAAAAGAAATACTCACAGATAATTCAAAGAATGGTGATTTGTGATTTTGTGCCTGGAGCTATTTTAACTGTACTTATTTATGCAGAGCAGATTAGTTGAGAGTGGAATAGGATTTTATCCGTGCACTGCCTGCCTTCGATTGATACCCTCTACAATAAGTCTTTAAAATCCTTCCAGATTACTAATTACAACTGATACAAGAACTTGTACACTAGTAATTTAAAACCCTCAAATCTCTTTCCATAAGTTCATATTTTGAAAGAAGCCACTTGTCCTTATCGAACATTTTGATGAAATACCATAACTTATTCTAGATGACTGTAGGTGTTAAACAAAATCCAATCTTCCATAAATATGTATAATATATCAAACTACCTATCTAAGTAATCCCTTGTATTCTGTCGGTAAACATATGTAAGATATCAAACATATGTATAGCAAGTTGATAAGTACTTAAAAAAAGTTTTAATTGGAAAAATCCATTCAATGACATTCGCAGTGATGAATCATCAGTTCAAAGTATTTTTCTTTAATCTGTAGAAGTAGAACATTCATATATGAGCTTGAAGATAACACACTAACATAGTGGATACACAAAATCCTATTCCACTCTGGAGTCGGAAAGAGCAGCGTCCTCCTCACTTTCATCTCTTCTTAAATCGACAACCACCATGATCACCAACCTGCTACCACAATGGGGGAATGCAATTGTGAAGGGTATAAAAGTAATTTTATTATAAAATCCATTCCCTCTCCTTGTGAACCAAACAAGAAAATAATTATTTTTCCTCCCCTCCCATCCTTTGAACCAAACAGAGCCTTCATTAAATCCCTCCCCACCCTTTCCCTCCCCTCTCCTCCCCTCTCCTCCCCTCCATTAAAATCCCTCCCCTCCCCTTTCCTCCTTTGAACCAAACAGAGCCTTAGCACGTGCTAACTCAAATCTAACTATCTTAGCACGTGCACTCCATGTACCTATATATTGATGTTAATTTGGATTGAAGACGGTAAGAGGGTTGTGTCGAGAATTTCCCACGATGAGAATGCGAATCAAACTTTAGTGAGTGCCGCATTCAAAAAAAAATCCATTGCAACCCCTCTGCTCTGCATTTTTTTTCTTTTTTGAGAATAAGCTGACAAACAGTCACCTATTTCATTAATGAAATGCTAATGAAACAAAAGTCTCACAAGAGTATTGACCAATACAACCAAAATCCAGTTGGAAGTAAAACCTACTACATCAACTAAGATCCAACAGTGACAAACACCAAATACAACATCTACTACTAAGATACAAAATCCTGACAGAAAAGCTACTAATACCAATTGAAGAAGCCTCCATCAACACCATCCTCTTGCTAGAAGGAAGAATAATCACCGCAGTTGCACATATATTCCACTGATCCTGATCTGAACTACTCAGTGTCATTCATGCGAAGTCTCTTCCTAAAATTTGTTTGACCAGCCCAAGCATCAATGAGAGCAAAAATTGTATGCACCACGTCACTCCCTGCTTTCCAAAAGGAATACGGAATACGGTACGTGACTAAGCCTAGTAGATAATTTTCACCATCTATAAGTTGTACGGATCTGCTTGACTCATCACAACAATAAATATAACAGTATACTCAACCAGGCATGCAAAAATAGTTATAACTCAATAGTATTTATTGCAACAATAATAAATATCCCAACAAATACGAGATCTGAAACAAAACAATAATCCTGGGACTACAACCCCAAATACAAGTCTCAATACAATTCATGAATATAAAATAGTTTATCAAAACAATTTAAGCAAATTTTCCAGTGCGCAGCTCAAAATTTTTGCTCACCAACTCCAGTAGGTAATTGATCAGCAAAACCTGCTCATATAGCAATTACAAGGAAAATAGGAAAATAAGAAAACATAATGCCCATTAGATGCAAGTTCTGGGCCGCAAGCAGTACAAGTAGGAAAATGAAAAGGGAAATACTGAACTAAACAGGAAATACTAATATGGAGAAGGCAACAAAGATAATAGTCTAAAGATGGCAGTAAACAGCGGAATAACAGTAAGAGTATAACAGTAACAGTAAGTGGTCAACAGTAACAGTAACAGTAAGTAGTCAACAGTAACAATAACAGAATGTGACAGTGAAAACAGTTGTTTTTTTGTCTAATATACTATCTAGGTAGCACTTCATGCGTCCCAGATTTTACCACATGGTTGCTACATTAAACAGTTTCGTTTTAAGATTTTTTAGTAGAACTTCTATAAGGAAGTATATTCAGATAAACAGTAACAGTAACATCAGCATCAAACAGTATCATGGATCATGCCATCATGCATCTAGAGATAAACGGTAGGTACCATAGTAAACAGTGGGGAAAACAAATTCTCTGAATATGCATTTCTATATTGTCCACTACTAGATCTTTTCCCTTAAACCCGGCTTGATTAATTTTCATTATTAACAAATGTGAACGAATACAAACAGGGCTAAAGACATGGCAGGAAAAAAGGATAAGTCTAAGGTGAATAAAAAACACAAACGATTGATAAAAACAACTCATAACAGTCAAAACAATGACACTTTCAGTTCTGGATAGCAAGACACTACTGTACCAAATTCGAGATTCCCGTTGCTACATAATAGAAAATCTAGAACCGTCAGAAAATCCAGAAACTAGACTCTTTTTTGATTCCAGCACATATATATAAGTCATACATCAGCCACAGAAACAGGGTTGAAAACAGCGTTTAATACAGGAGTTATGTTCAGCCAGAAAATGCAAAATCTTTTTTTATAAGCTGGAAAAGGGTTTTAAAACATCATAATTAAATCTAAAAAAAAATTGAAAGATTCCCTAACATATCTAGTCTCAAAATATAAAATATCATGAAATTATATTACAGATAGAATAGTCAACAAAATTAGGAAAACAGAATAATGCGACAAAATCTCAATTCTGAAAGTTAAGACATAGCAGTACCAAAACAGAGATAATTCATAAAATATAATTCAAAATCCAGATCCTTCAAAAGGATGATAAAATAGACAAATCAAGCTACAGTTCATATTTACAAAGTTGTCATAAGAAACGAATAGAATCGGGTTGAAAACATAGTTCGTTACTGAACAACATACAGTTTGGAAATATATCAATGTGTTTCACAAGTATGAAATGAGATATAAAATTCATTAATTAATTCCACAAAAATTAGGGATTGATCCCAGTCATGTCCAAACATACTCAGCAAAATATAGAGTTCAAATTCTACTTTTAATATCAGTTTTAAAATAATATTTCATACAGAAATCACATAGTTCAGAATCTGGAATATACGATATGACTGCAGTAAAACAGCAACAACTCATGCATCAAAAACCGGAATTCAGGACCGTCAAAAGTTTTGGAAACTAGAAAACGAAGGCTGCAAATCATGTTAAAAAACTTATATATTTTACTGATGTTAACTGTGTCGAAATTACTGTACAAAAAATAGGACAACAGTAAACAAAAGTTCTTTTAATCATTTTATAAAACAATTTAATTACAAACGGTCCAATATAAGATGTCATACAAAGCATGGGGTATATGGGTTACTCAAATCAGCATGGTATGTGAATCAATGGTCTAAAATAAGATCCTACATCATACAAAGCATCCACATACAATTACCACAACATATGATATGTCACAACAAGCATACAGTCACGATGTCATCTAATCTAAATGGTTTCATGCAACGGGTGTCAACTATTGTAACTACTCATGATCAAAAGATGATGTCAACGGTTAAACTAACAAGATAGGATCATTATGAAAGTACAAAAATTTTCATACTAGACTGCTCACAGTATTTAATTTGTATGACAAAAAAAAAACACATAAAAGCTACTTGCCTGTTATGAAGACGACGGAAACGATGCAATAGAATAACGGGAACGGATCCCGACACACGAACACGAACACACGAACGAGAGCAAGATCCAACCGATGAAAGTATGGCAGATCACGTGCACACCACACACAAGGAGACAACAGCAAACAACAGCAAGAGCAGCGATAGCAGCACCTGGACGACGACGGCGCAGCGCCTAGCAGTGATAGCGACGGTGGCTAGGGGCGACAGCACACTGTCGACCACAAAGGCAGTGGAAGATCGGAGCGGCGTTGCGCTACTCGAATGGGATAGGGGTCTGCACGAGGAAGAGAGGAAGGGAGAAGGTTGATGCGGTGGGTGGTCTCAGCCGGTGTTGGAGAACAGGATGACGACAGCTGAGAGGGGACGGGAGAGAGAGAGATCGGGAGTAGGGATAGGCAGATGACGGCTAGAAGAGAGAGGGAGAGAGAGTATTAGGGTTTGGTAATTAGGGTTAGGGTACAATTAGGGAGATTATATAGGGTCAGTATGGGTTTGGGTCAACTGGATAGTATCCAATGGAAAGAAAAAGAGTCAAATAAGAGACAAGTAGGCCATGAAATAGGTTTAAACAATAGACGAAATCAACAACAATTTGTAGGTCAAATAAATAAGAATAAGAAGTTGAATCAATGCAAAAATGAATCACAAGAGAGAGAAGAACAACACACAATACAAAAAATGAAAATAAATTCAAACAAAAATAAAATAATCAAGAATTTTATTTAATAGAATCAAAAATACAATAATGAGAAATAGGGGTTACACACCATGATAGGAAATCTACAATTATGATTGCAAAACAAGATTCATTCTGATCCAGCCATAAGGTCCACATGGTGGCAGCTACGGAAATATCCCACGCTATTCTAAACTCCCTTTTAATCACTCTCGCTTTCCAAGGGTCCCATACATTTGTGGTTGTGATAGGGCACTCCATTAATACAAACCCCAGACAACTACATAATAAAATGTGTGTTGTGTCCTCATCTCCTAGGTTGCATCTAGAACAACGACCGTACACAAGTATATTATGACTCATAATATTTTCTTTGGAAATGATTGAGTTCTTCGCCGCCAACAGTAAGAATTTCCTTACTTTTGTTGGTGCGTGTGTCTTCCAAATCATATTCGTTTCCATGCTTCTCAGTCCTTCGTCGTTCAACCATCTGTACATAGATTTTATCGAAAAGGTCTCATTCGATTCTAAGCACCACTTCCACTCACCTTCCTCCCCCTTTCCACTATGTCCAAGTTCAGATATTAAGGTCTTCATAGCCTGTAGTTGCTCTTGACCTTCGTGAGATAGTTGATTCCCAAATTCTCGTCTCAGCTGTTCTCGTTTCCTTACATCTGCCACTAGGGCATTCTCATTTTATGCCACATTTGCTAATTCTAGAAAGAGTATTGGAGGGTATTATTCTCATACAACTTATCCTTCCAAAACCTATTTTTTCTTCTATTCACGAAACTATATCTAGTGTTGACGCGGAACATTTCTCCCTATTTTCTAACATTCTTTCATGCTTGTCAACTGTTCGATCATGAAAACTTTTGCTTATATGTTTTGATTTTAAATGGATCAGATATAAATCCTCTGTTAACGTATTACATTCTCTCAATCTTCTCAATTTTTTTATTCGATTTTCTTGTAATGAAATAACTGAACTTGCATCTTCGATGTGCATTTCCTGTGTACTAATAGAGGCAAGCTAATTACTTACTCTTGTTGCTAATTTTGGTGTGGGAGCAGTCGGATTATGAGTTCTTCTATTGAGAAAGCATTGATCTAGACCTTCTGTAACGCCCCCAAACTGAGGTCAACCATTTCAACTACATAATACTTATCAAATCTCATGCCGAGAAAATTCATCAATAGAAAGTAGCTCAAATGGTTAACAAAAGTATTTAATTCAATGCAAAAAAAATAACTGAAATTTTTTAAGAAATGAGTCTCCTTAAAACTTCAATAAAATAATTTAAAACAATTTCAGCAATACTATTTATCAGCTTTAAAAGCTCTCTATGAAAATTTACTCCCAAAAAATATAAACTTGCAGATTCTTTATTCTCTTCAAGCACCTAATCTTGATGCACAAATCTGAAAAAAAATTATTAACAATAAAATGAGCTGACGCCCATAAGTAATTGAATAAATATAACAAGTAGCCAGTAATTCATAAAATACAGCATTAACAATTACACATGTTAATGCATAAACATATAGTAATGCAAATATCAGGAAAAGATGCTTAGAATGAAAAGGAGTTTAAGTTCACCCCCCTCTCATGCAGTCAACACTTACTAGTCTGGTTGACAAGGGAACAACACTACGGTCCGTGGTAAGGACAATTTATTGCGCAATTTTTAACGCACTCATAGAGTAGACACATGAGAGACCAGAAGAGGTTACTTAAAATGCCGACTCATATACCGGTATATAAATGTAGTTGGCTAGCACATGAGTAACACAACTACAAATATGATAATTACTTAAAATATCCATTTCAATATTCGCAACACCATAAGGCCACCCATGTACACATATCCTTACTCAAACAACGTATTGATTACCTGTGACTTGGGGGGGTTAGAAATCAGTTATATAAGATAGACAAAAAAATGAAACTTTTAAGATTTAGTTGGAGGATATAGTTAGCAACTAATACATGTTTTGGGGATTTGACTGAGGGCTCTAATAGGCTGGAAATCCCGCTTCTTCATATGTTGCAAGTACGCTATAATTGTGGATTCGGTTGGGCTGAGAAGATGGCTCATATTCTTTTAGTAGGCATGTTGTTGCTCTTAAATTACTGTACTATCCTTGGAAGCTTTAAGATCCTATGGCTTTAATTTTTACCCAGATCACTTACCTTCTTGAGTTGCTATGGCCCATACCTACTTGTGCATTTTGGTACGCCACATTAGAGTATAGAATGCAAGTTCTGTATTTTGTCTCGCTAAACTTTTTTAATTTTAAAATCTGTTATGCAAGATATCAGTTTGCTTACAGAAACATAAGCTTAGGTAGCCATTTGTGGAAGAAATTGAGCTTTTTGTTATAGTTCTTGAGAATGGCATAGTTGACTCGAGTCATGAGTTTTTTAAGCTTAGAAGTAGAGAGCCCTGTGTTGGAGATTGCCGAGGAACCGAGGATTGCTGGTTTCCTTTGCAGATTCTCTCATACAGTGGAAAACATTATCATCAAGGAATGAACAACAGCATCAGAGGAGGTTATTTGCTTTTCTATTAGGCATAAATTAGTCCACTAAAAGTAACACAGGCATTTCTAGGCAGAATCAAGATTTAAATATAATTAAGTGATGAAGGCAATGACAGCAATTTTGATCATCTCCTCGTTAATTAAGATGTATTAATTTAACCGCTGTTACATCATTGCATATATTAACGTCACAAATAATCTACTTTCAGCATCTGTGACAATGTATTCCAACTATCTAATAGTGCTTACATGAAAGAAAAAAACCGGTTCCATCATATAAACATGAACAATTTAGAGCTATAACAAAAAAATTGTATTGCCATTATCCCTAAAGCGCATTTCAAAATTCTTCTGCTGGTGGCAAGTTGAGATCAAAATCAAAGGGAGCTTTCTTCTGGTCAGAGAATGCTTCGACACAAGTCTTGTCAGGTTCAGCCTGGGAATTCGACACCTGCATAACATTTAAAAGGAAAAACGACGTAAGCAATTGGAAAGCAACTTGTAAGGGAAGCTGGATATGATTCAGAATGCATATGTTCTAACGATTAATCCTGTGCTAATAGTACAGTACATGAAAGAAAATGTTTTTAGATCTTACCATCACTATCTTGGAAGTAGTGACCTTGTGCTCATCATCCACTGCCACATCAACATATTTTTGCTTGTTTCCTTCATTATCCTTTTTAAGTCCCAGAAAATGAAATATTACATATAGTTAACAAACCAAAACAAAAGATGGGAGCAAATGTGAAAAGGAAAGTTACCTTGTTGTAGGTCTCAGACGGTGAAACTTTTGTGATCATCAACTTGAGAGGGTTGGTTCCCTTGTGCATAACATACTGCAGTAAAATACAACGCATAGACTTAGAATAACAGAGAGTTACAGAGGGTGTTGGCATAAATTTAGAACAACACAGAGATCAAATCAAATAAAACTTGTCAAGACTTTATTACCTTAGGTTCCTGAAGCTTTCTTGAATCTTTGCTAGCCGTCTTCTTGACTACTTTGTTGTTCTTGTTGTTCTTGTTCCTCTTTTTCATCTTTGCAGATGCCACAGGTTGTTGAGAATGTGGTTCGAATTCGAGAAGATCAAGAAGAAGACTAATTTTGGCCCTGCATGCTCTTTCTTTCTTGATTTCTTCCTGGGTTTTCCGGATCCCTAGCAAAGATATCTGACGAGACCTCTTTCGTCGAACCATCATCCTGGACGAGTTCTTCATCTTCATGATCGGAGTTAGAAACAAAGAAGTGGGTTGCGAGGAATCACCAAGAACAGGGCTGGGGTTGAGGCTATGAGGATGTTTCATGATCTGATTTGCAAGAGACTCTGCAATTAACAAATCCTTCATTGCTTCTTAATCACCAGGAAACTCAGAATCGAAGAGTAGAGAAGTTCTTGAAATAAAGAGAATGTGAAAACCCTAAATATATGCCACTCTTATTTATAGTTCTTGGTACGTTAAAAACGCTAGTTATATCATATTTCACTTTCGCGATTTGACTAATTACTTTGCAGCCAAGTGTAGTATCTAAAGACATCTATATGGAAAGATATGCATTTAATAATTGGTTTAAGATCCTAATTGGCATCCGACTGATAGTTAAATTTTCTTTGCAAGTAAATTATTGGCCATCTGTATAACCGTCCAATTTCGCTGCCCTGTTTTTTCTATAATTAGTAGCCATTAATTTAGGGCTTCTAATTATAATTTTTTTATGCACAAAATACGTGTCTATATTAACAAGTGAATTACAAATTTGTGGCATCCTAAATTATAAAAAAAATCGGGGGCTGAGACGGCTGCCTCACCTGCCTCAAGGTGGTAGCCGACCCGGTTAGCAGCTAAGCAAATCTTTGATTAATTACCACGTGCTGTGCACGCATTTTGCTTACTTATTGCAAGTTTGCAACGAATCTTGATGTACTTTGGGAATTTTTCCAAAAAATCTTTTTTTTTAAAGTATATCCCTCCATATCTCTTTCTGCATGCTATTTCCATATCTCTCTCTGTTTTTTTGGCCGCATAGGTTAAGGTCCAATTGTTTTGCAAATTTTTCTAATTTTTAAGTTGGATAAATTAAAACCCGACCAGTATTTACTTCTAACTCGTAACCCACAGCAAAACTACTCAAAACCCTTTTCTATCACTCCACTGTTTTCGACGCTTTGTTTTCGACGCTGCCTCTTCATAGGAACGTATCTGAGTTTCAGGGGTCCTAATAAAATTCTCAAATGAGACCAATTATAAGTTGACAAAATAAAATTGATAATTATTTAAATTCAAGCAAACTTAGAGCATTGGAGAACAAACCAATTAAATGAAAACAAATTTATATATATGCTTCAAAAAAAAAATTTGATAACGTACGCTTTTAATATGAAATGGCTCGTGACAAAAAGAAACTCAAACTTTTCCTTCTGCCTGTGGTGAGGGTAATAAATTCTAACAACAAAAACGAAATATGTCATCTCAAAGAGGTACATATGATTTATTAGAGAATACGATCAGAATAAAATGATAATGAATATATGTATATGAGAATACTAGTTGGTAGCTTAAAATGTAGAATAATTATATACACTTGAAGATTTGATTAGAAATTTATCATAAACAGGTAAATATGATATATCATAGAACATTGAAAAAATATCATAGATTGACATACATGGGCTAAGTGAAAAATAATATTAAATTAATAAAATTGTAAAATGGCAAGTATGGCTATGTGAAAAATGATTATTTTTAAAAATAAAAATGATTGAAAAATTAATTTGCTCATGCAAGTTTCAAACCTACAACCTTCGCATTATTAGCACAACACTCTAACCAACTAAGCTAATAAGCCAACTATTAATACAATGTAATTATATCAGAAAATATTACAGTTTACTTTTTAACATTGTAAATACTTTAAAATATGGGGCCTTATAAAATTAGCGGCCCAAAGCAATTGTTTGTACAGCTTTGGCCCAGATCCGCCCCTGCCTCTTCATCTTCCCCGGCTTATTTCTCTACTTTTCATTCTCTCAAGTTTTTTCCAAGAATATTTATTTTTATATAAATATATCTTTATCTAGGGATGGCAACCGGGCTGGGCTGACCCGTACCCGCTCGCTACAACCCGGCCTGTTGAGTAACGGTTCAGGTCCGGATCGAACCCGCGGGCCTAAACGGATTGACCCGGGTCGTCGAAACCGAACTTCAAACCCGCTCAACCCGGCCCGCTCAACCTGTTGAACAGTGCCCCCCCGGGTTCGACCCGCGGGTTTCTAACCGTTTGACCCGTACGGGCCAAACGTTCGACCGGCGGGTCCAACGGTTCAATTCAGCAGCCAACGAATGTTCCAGCCGTTTTTTTTTTTTGGTTTTTTTTTGTTTTTTTTTGTTTATTATTATTATTATTTTCCCCCTATAAATACCCCCTTAAACCACTCAAAAAATTTCACACCTTATTCTCTTACTCTCTCTACTACTACAACTCAATTCAATCTCAATTCTTTGAATTCTTTTCAACAAAGAAGCTACCAATATAGAAGCGACAAATTCTAATCGTATCGAATTCAACTTTCAACTACATCTATTTCAAGTCTTTAACTCCTCCAAGGCTCCAACAAAGAAGTTCACTTTCCATCTATAAACAAGTCCAGACTTCTACTTGTACTTCTACTTTTATTTTCACTCTCATTCTATATACGAGTATCAGCGAAGTACGGTATCAAAATTTCACAACCCTCTTATTGTCTTTATATTTTTTTCTAGTTAATTTTTTTGTATCATATTAGTTTGTTGGTTTTTTATCTTCTCTCTCACAACCCTCCTATTTTTTTCTAGATTTATTTTTAAAACTTATCTTGCCTAGATTGATTTTAATTTTTTCACATACACTACTACATCAATATGTCTAGATCACGAGGTAGTGGCTATAGCCGAAGTGGACAAGATTCCACCGGCACTTTTCGTAGGACTCCTATTGTCCCACAAAATGAGCCCGACGAAGAGTACCCTATGACCGGACACATTGATACACATGATGTGTTCCCAGAAGACATAGACATAGAAGAGGACCCAAAAACACAACCAATGAAAACAACACAACTAGGTAGTAGTAGGAAAACTAGAGGGGAAACAAGTGATTGACACAAATTTTATGACTATATTCCGGATGAAGAAAATTCGGGTGTAGGTATATAAATTTGTAAAGCATGTTCGAAGCCATACAAATGGAAGAAAGGTGAGGGGACGGGTACAATAAAATGACACATCCAAAATGTACACAAAGAACTTCTTGTAGACCTACCCGGCCAACAAAAAATCCACTGTAGGATCGGTGTAGTTGATAGCCACTCTTTTGATCCCGAACATGTTCGTCGGGAAATGGCATGACTAGTAATTAAGGAAGAGTTACCATTTTTTTATTCCGAGAGTATGGACTTAGAAACTTTTAATCAAACCGCATTAAACCCACATTTTAAAAGAATCCTATGAATACTTTGAAGTCAGATTGTTTTAAAATGTACACCAAAATGAGAAAAGCTTTGATTGCTATTTTATGGAGTTTAACTTGTACAGTTTCTTTAACTTCCAATTGTTGGAACGGTTGCAACAATATTCCAATGATGAGAATAATTTGTCATTGAATCGACAGTAATTGGATTCTCCAAAAAAGGATTATATCACCTGTCACGTTGTTCTATCCCTATAGTGGTAATGAAATTGCAAATTGTATTTTAGAAATTTGTGATCTTTTTCATATTCGTGATAAAAATTATGTGTATTAGTTTTGATAATGTATCTAACAATAATGCATCAATTAGTATATTACAAACCGCATTTCATGTGACGATATTTTTCATATTAGATGTGCATGTCATATTTTAAATTTATGTGTTCAAGATGCATTAAAAATAGCAGACTCATATATAGTACACATTAGAAATTGTGTACATTTTATTGCATTAAGTGGCCCCATATTTCAAGAATGGAAAGCATAGTGTAAGCTTTAAAATGTACATTTTAGAAAATTTACAAAGGATGTTAAATACCGATGGAACTCTACTTATGATTTGCTACATGTTGTTACTGAATATAAAGCATGTATAAATGATTTTTGTATGGCAAAAATATGCCAAATTTTCAAATGACTCCCGAAGGTTGATTTTATGCCGAATCTTTGTTAAAATTTTTAGAAACTTTTTAAACCGCAACTTTAAAATTTTCAAAATCTTATGAATCTAATTCTAGTAGCATTTTTATTTCAATAGTTACTATGATGCAAACTTTTAAAGAAATGATCGATGATGTTTATATTGGTCATATTGTTAAACCTGCATATACCAAATTTTTGAAGTATTTTAATCCTCCTCTTATGTTGTATTGTATTGCTACTGTGATGAATCCTCGTATCAAATTAGAAGATACGAAGAGTTTGATTGAAATATTTTTTACTTTACTTGGAGATGAATCTCCAATTGATTGCAACATATTTTTAGCTAGCTTTGAATCGACATTAAATAACTTGTATGATTTTTATGATAAAAGTTTTGCATCTAGTAGTACAACTAGTTTAGTTAGTTTTTTTTTTGCTACTTCTAGAGGTGTAATACCCCGTAAAATTGGAAATAAAAATTTTTCTCATCGTGTGTTACACATGTGTATTTTGTACCATTACGAGTAATATCTGTAATGTGTTTCACTACGTATTTTGAATTCCGACTATTTATGCATTTTTCATATTCTCAAAATTCGTTTTATCCTATTTGAGCCAACTTAAATATTAGATTTCAATCTTTGTGTTTTTACGTGCATTGCATGTATTATCGATAAACGTATCGGTCTATCGCTACGTGTAATATATTCTATTCATTTTATGACGTGTTCGAATTCGCTTTATAAATGGAAATTCATTTTTTCTCCTATTTTGATTAAAATATTTTTTATATGTGCGGTGTACGTATTTTTCTGTGTACGTATTTATTACACTACGGTATATGTATAATGAAATATATTTTCGTACGTTACATTTCGATTATTTATAAAAATTTCTCTGTTGATAAAATTGATTTCATATTTGAATGTTTGTTTTACGTGCGACGCACGTGTTTGCAGTACACGTGTCGGTTGTGTTCTCTTTCAAAATAAAATTTATGGAGTGTGTGTGTGTTTATTTTATTTGTGCATGAAAACTCAAATTTTATTAAACTAGTTTTTTACATATTAAATATTATAACATAAACTTTTAATTAAATAAAAATAAAATAAAATAGGAAAAAGGTTTGGTGTGCACAAGCACGTGCAATGTGCACACCAAGAGTGGCCGGTTGGAAATTTTTTTGGCTAACTTGGTGAGTGGGAGAAAGAGGAGTGGGTAGTGGGGTTACGTAGTGGAGGTGGTTTTAATAACTATCACATAATCCCTATAGTTAGAGCCTAATTGTACTATATTTCATCTAAATCAAAATCTAATCAAAAAGGGGAAAAAAAGAAAGGAAAAAAAAGTTAAGAACAGAGAGAACTCCGGTTTTTTGTTGTGGCTGAAGCTTTCGGTGGGGACCTTAGGGTTGCTTTTGGGATCAAATTTCGGAGTGCTTTCGTGAAGGAATTTCTACTAGTACTCTTCTATAAGGTGGGTGTTTCTTAAGTATTTTCTAAATTTTGTAGAATGAAGCATGCTAGTTCGACATTTGAGTAGTTGTAGAATTGTGATGAATGTAGATTGCATAATGTTGTTTTAATTATGTCATGATTTGTTGAAATGATGTTGTGGTTAAAATGAATGGCTAGAATTCATGTTAATTAGGAAGGAAAAAAGGGAATAATATCTAATAAATTGTTGGAATGAAAAGATTCAAACTAATGCATGTTAGAATGTTCATATAGTACTCAAAATAATGCAACATGATTGAAAAAGTTTTAAGATGCTATTATAGTAGAGAAATATGAAAATAGTCTCACAAATGTGTATTTTATTGGTATAAAGAATTTTTATAATGATGTTTTGAAGAGGGACAATATTTTACTTGAAATTTGATGATATGAGTCTATTAATACAATTTCAGTGAGAAGCTTTTATTATATTATCGAAAATAAGAGTTTTATAAGTTTAAACATATGCTATTATATAGTATTTTGGAAAGAAAATATTCTGTTAAGAATTTGATTTAAATGATACAAATAATTGAGAAGTCAAAATTTGTAAAGAAGATTTATAAACAGACAAGAAGTATAAAGAGATTTTAACTCCTGATCATAACATAGAATGGGTTTGGGAGTATTGGCTTTCGGTGTGAGATTAGAGCGCTGTGAACAGTGCTTGGCTTCATGGGTTCAAGTCTTGAAGAGGCTCTGTTTTTATTTCGAAATCCGATTTTCCCCAAAAACGCAGAAGCTTGCATATAAGGCCTTCAAATTTCGTTCCCTTCAGTAGCCCCTATTGGGCATACCGGTCTTCGTGTGCAGTTTGGGGGGGTTACTTTAGCATGGCGGGGGTTGTGGGTTCGAACCCTGGCCTAACCCTTTTATAACACATTTTTGATTTTTTTGACATATTTTGAGTTTTCATGAGCATAAAAATTTGGGAAAAAAATTATTATTCCTCTAAATTATTATCTAGACTTTACAAAAATATTTTCACAATATTTTGATATATTTTGTGAGAATTGAAAGTGGAATTCACATTAAATAATGTGTTGAAAAACTTGAAATTTTAATTAAAAATGTGACTCTTGTATGATTAAAGAAAGATAAAAATTTAAAATGCAATTAGATTTCTCTTGATGAGATTTTATAGTATTTGATTAAGAATATTTGAATTGCATACAAGGTTATGAATGATTAAATTGATAATGGAAGTTGAAGAGAATTACTTCATGTTTTAAGATTATAAAGAAATTAATGAATATGAGAAAGAGATTGTGAATAAAGAAATGAAATATCTTGATGAGGTTAGGTGTAACATTTGTGGTCTCAGTTGAGACGGTTGTTATTCTAGGGTGAGCGAGGCCCAGATTACCGACAGTCAAAATTATGAAATTGTAAGAAGTAACCAGTATTGGGTTGACTGTCTCAGTATTGTGTTTAAGACCGATGGGTAAGCTAAACTCTAGTTCTTAATGATCATAACTTAAACTAAACGACAAGATACTAGATGGTGATATGACGAAATGAGTGCAAACGTGAGTTATGGACTCCAGAATGATCCTTGGAGAGAGATGGTCCCCAGTATTCCGGGACGATGGACTTAAGAGCCACAGAATGATCCACAAAGTGAGAACGATCTCCAGTATTCTGGGACGAGAGCGACGCTCATGGGATACATGTGCAATGAGGGCTCCAGAATGACCTGTGGAATGAGACGATCCCCAGTATTCCGGGATGATGGACGTAAGGGCCACAGAATGATCCACGGAGAGGGACTGGTCTCCAGTATTCCAAGGGCGAGAACCAATACTTGCAACGTGTCTAAAACTTGTAGTAGTCATCGTAGTAGGTTGCATGGCGATAGATCTAACCCTATAATGTGGAGTACGTAGGTGCTTGCCCTCGGACCTATGCAGTATGGGATGCATAGAATCCGAACAAGTATGCCCTAGTGTCATCCTAGCGTAAACATCTGCATTAGGCATTAAGTCATTGCATACACTGACATGATTAGGATAGTCACTTTTTACACTTTGTTTGCATTCAAGTTTGTGTTTGTTAAAGTATTAAAGAATCGTTATATTACGGCATAGTGAGGATCGCCGTTTATAATATTTCGTCGGTTGTAAGCAACTGACGTGCCCACAGTTTCATATGCAGGACTTGGAAATTGCAAGAAGATAAAAACATGAATTTGATGCTGATGATTACTTAAATGATAAAGTTGTTACGATTGTATATTTATCATTGTTGTACTTCATTTACTTTTCGCTGCGTTATGATGTAGAAAGAATATGTTGTAATAAAAGTTTTAAAATTCCTTGTAAAATTATACGAAGTGAAGTGTAGATCCTGTTGAGCTATGAATTACCGTATTTTGGTATTCGGGACGTTACAAGAGGTATGGGCAAGAGTAAATTAGATGATACCACATTTAATTTACTTGCACAAATTCAATCAAGAAAACCAATGACTAATCAACCAAATGAATTACATTGATATAATTAACAAGATTCTGAAAGTTTTACATCTACACTTGATATTTTACCATGGTGGAAAGACCATGAACATACTTATAGTATTCTTAAATATATGGCTAAAGATCTATTTACTCCTCTTGTCTCCACAGTTGTTTCAGAAAGTGTATTTTCTACAAGTGGCAGGGTTCTAACTGATTACAAGAATCGCTTGAAGCCCCAATCATTGGAGATGCTCGTCTACACGAAAGACTAGATGAAGGCTGAAGATAGGACTCAAGGATAAGGGTTCGACACGTCTATAAGTAGAAGCAACTCGCCGGAGGAACAACAATAACAACAACAACAATAGCAACCAACATGAAGAATTGAAGACCAACAAATTGAAGAAAATTGTAAATGTATAAAAAATTGTATAAAATCTTTGTTTCTTATAACAAAGTTGGATAATTGAAGAAAATTAAAATTGTATAAAGAAATTTTTTTATTGTATAGAACAAATTTGTAGAAAATCTTTGTTTCTTATAAAAAAATTGGGAAACTTGTATAAGTTGAATCATATTAATAATATATACATTCTTTTGGCAATTTCACTCTTTGATTCTTCTTATTATTATTAATTTTTTTTTTAAAGTTAAAAAACGAAAAAAAGTTTAAATAGACAGGCCAACCTGCGACCCAACTCGACCCGACCCGGGTTGGACCCGAATGGGTTTGCGGGTTGGGTGGGTCGAGATTTTGCTAATCCAACCCAGTCCGACCCGGCCCGGTTAACACTCAGACCCGACCTGAACCAGCCCTACTTGAGTTTCAACCCGGACGGGTTTGACTCAACCCGGCTCGGTCTACCCGTTTTCACCCCTATCTTTATCTATCTCTTGTCCAAAAATAATTCTGGCTATATCTTTTTGTTGTCACATCACCTAAAATATTCTCACTATATCCATTTTTCTATTAATTAGAATTTTGTACACTTTAGTCTTTTAACCCTATCCACGTTCACTTTTAACCTGTAGCTCGAATCTAAAACTACTAAACACCATGTTCTGCTCAATTCTACTTATTTACTATTCAACACCAAGAAACATTTTATTTTTATTTTCTGTTGGCTAATATGTTAAATAGGAGATACTTCTCGAGCTAATTGGAGAAATGACCCACTTTATTAGAATATTTGACGAAATGAGCTAGTTTGAAAACTATTTAGCAAAATGACCTAGTTACTAATTAAATTTCTATAGTATACTTCCTATAATACTTTCTATAGGATGTGTGACCTTTTATTAAATTCTAAAAGTTTTTGGGTTTTAAGATAATTTCTACTTTTTAGATTAAATCTTTAGTTTCTTATTTTATGGGTTATAAATTGAGGTTTTAATCTAGGAAAATTGTAGAAATTAAGATTTACTTACTCTGAACAAGGCTCTGATACCAACTTGGGTGGGAAGCGTGAAATCTCCTGAAAAATAGAAATAAAGAGAGTATCAAAAAACATTAAAACTTTAAAGGATAAAAAAAAACCAAAAATAGAAATAAAGAGAGTATCAAAAAACTTTAAAACTTTAAAGGATCAAAAATTTTCAAATATGATAGTTTTCTGTAAAATAATATTTTTCGAAATAATGTTTATTATCTATCTCAAAAAAGTAATCAAACATGTCTTCAAGATCTCCCATAGATTTTGATTCTGTCTCAGATATTTACTATTACTATCATACGGGGGTTCTTCGAGTTCTTCCGTATGTCTATTTTCTTCTTCAATATGTTTATTTTCTTTTAGAAATTGTCTATATGCTGTTGTGGGGCTCCAGATTTAACTGCTAAATACACCATTTTTATAAAATAATAAAGATCTTTCATAAAAAGTTAGATCATCAATTATTTCGACATTTATATTACTAGTCTCTCCAGGATTTATTTGATTTATTGTTATAATTATTACTCGTTGTACACTAAAGAAGAATAATTTGAATTCATAATAATCATTCATGTTTGTTACTCTATGAGGATAATAAACATCAAAAATTAGAATTCTATCACTTCCTTGATAATTAATCATTAATTCAAAATTTTCTGAGGCAATACTGAAACTATTATTATCCATTAGTTCTATTTAGCTACAATAATCATAAAATCAGAAGTAGAGAGAGATTTCTAAGGATACCCAAAAAATCAAAACAAAACGGCCCATGATGCTTCCGACTAAGTTAAACCTCTTTGAGCTGCTTTATACAAGTTACTACCAATAGATAAAATACCTCTGGTATGCACCCCGATTTCAGTGCTCCTTTTACGTTCCTCCCATCACGGGATTACTATACTCTCAAGAGAGCTTCATCTGAGAGATATGTCTGAAACAACTAATAGCACTTCGATATAGGCAACCACAACCTAGCTCGTTTCATGCTACTAGGTGTACAGTCTAACTGTAGAAGGTTACAAATGGGTATTTTTGCAAGATCTTTCAGGCAGAGCCTTCCAAAACTCTCCCTAATTAATAAAAATTAGTTTTTCATACCTTATTTTGTATAAGATCTTCTAGCAGAACTCGTAGAAAGATAATTTTTATTCCACTCCATCTCCTTACAAATTTTTCTTACAAACTTATATGGAATTTCTTTCTTCCTAAATCTTATCCCTTCTACCTTACTCAGCCTACCCTTTTATAGACCAAGGGATCAGCTTACAACAAGTATACATACATCATTGCATACATCATATGCCAAATAATTGTTGCTTACATCAGTCTTTAATAATTGCCTTGTGGACTACTCTAGAAAAAGAGATTCCTCCTGGCTGACATCTTCACATGCTCCACATTTGTGTTAATATTCTGTCTTTATCAAGCTATAGTAGTATTTAGCTTTCTCTTCTGTCATTGTCATTGCTCCTGTAGATAGTATCTGGTATCAGCTGTCAAACAGCTCATGCTTATCTTTTAGCTGTTTTATTTTTGCTATACTATACATTATTATTTTTTCTGGATCTGGGTTGTCATAGATCCATATCTTGTTGTCTCTTAGTTTTATGTCTTTTAACTCACAATACATGTTCCTGAAGCCCATTGCCCTTCTTTCTGGGATTGATTTCTCAAATTCCTCAGTTTTATATGGTACAATATTTGATGCTCCACAGATCACTTGGGTGGTCATCCTTATTTTTATAACGTGTTCTGCTGAAAGCTCTTCATTGTCTTCAAGATATTCAGGGATAGCTGAATACATTCTGACATATATTTTTGAGGCCTTTGTGAGGCCAAAATAACTCTTGGCTACTTTGTCAATTTCTCTTGGTAAGTGGATCAGTTCTTCACATTCTCTGGATGGATAGATGCAATGAATAAGTTCTCTTTCGAACAATTCCCTGGTTGTTCTTGGATTAGCTTCTGGTAGGATGATGGCCTTATTCATATGTTGTTGTGATATAATTTTGATGAACTGGTTCACCTCGGTTACTTGGCATAGTTTTTGAATATATTGTGAAAATAATATTTTCTTTGATACTTTGATAGGAGCTTTCTCAGTAAGAAGTGTCTCCTTGTATGTAGTCTTATTTGAGGATGTAAGTGTATCTTCTTTTAAGGGATGAGTAGGTTCGCCTATCTCACTCATTTTCTCGCTAGTATTGTCCATCATGTTTTATGTGGTTACATACTGACTTACAGGTTGGTAGAACAGACTTTGGAGTCTGCATATTTATAGTTGTAATTGATTAAAGGCTCCTTTTATTTGTTCCATGGTTCCCTTGAGGCAAATAACATCCTGTTCTATTTGCTGGACTCTAGTTTCCATTCTGCAACAAATGAAATAGTTAATTTCTTGACAAATGAAATAGTTAATTTCTTGATAAAAAATCCGCTAAAATGTTATCCTTTCCTTTTATGTTTTCTATTGAGAAATCGTAATGTGCTAACTCCATTTTTCATCTTATCAATCTTTTGTTTGCTATAGTTGGGTCTATTATTTTGTTAATCCAATTCTTTGCTTGCGTATTGTCTGTCCTTACTGTGAATTTCGTATGTATTATAAATAATTCAAACTTTTTTATAGCTTTTAAAATTGCTAGTAGTTCTTTTTCGTTTATGTGTTAATTTTGTTGGGTTTGTGTGAAAGATTCACTAGTATATCTAGCTAGTCTTTCTTCTTCTTCTCCTATTTCAATGAATTTTAATACTGCTCCCCAATTGTTTTTACATGCATCTATTTCTATTATCCATGAACATTCTTTAACAGGTAATCTAGGCGTATTTAATTCTGAAGTCTATTATTTTAATATTTTAAGTTTTTCTACATCCTCTGGGATCCATTCCCATTTCTTAAACTTTTTTATTTTTGTTGTAACCAATTTGTTTTTGCTGATAAATTTGGTATGTAACATCTCGTTTGATTTAGTAACCCGATTATAGATTGTACTTCTCTTTCTTCTTTTAGGTCATTAGAAAATGTCTTTATTTTTTCTGCTATATATGGCTGTAGCTCTATTCCTTCATGTGATAATTTGTTCCTAAGAATTTTATCTAAGTTTTGAAAAATTCCATTTTCGTTTTTGATAGTATAATACCTGCATTTTTTACTATTTCTATGAATTTTAGTAGATGCTTTTTATGTTGTTCCTCGTTTTCGGATCATATTAGAATATCATCTACATATACTAATATGAAATTATTATATTTTTTAAATATCTTATCTATATATTCTTGAAATATTCCTGGTCTATTTTTATATTCGAATGGTAATACATTCCATTCATAGAATCCTTGAGGTGTGCTAAATGATGTTAACTGTTTTGAATTTTCTGTTAGTTTTACATGATAAAATCCTGATTTACAATCATATTTTGAATATATTTTTCTTGTTCTTACTGTGTTGAGTAGTATTTGCATATTTGGTAGTGGATATCCAAATCTCTTAGTATTTTTAGTTAGTTCCTTATAATTTACTGCCATTCGAGATTTACCTCTTTTTTCTTCTGAATGTTTTTTTATTATGAATTCTAGTGATGAATGTGGACTTTGTGATTTTCTTATGTAATTATTTTCCATTAATTCTTTTATATTTATTTTGAATTCTTCTAGATCTGTTGAAGTGTGCCTTATAGGTTTAATTTTTATTATTTTGTTCTTATCTATTAACTCTATATGTGTTGTGGGTTTACTTAAGTCTCATTTTGCTAAGGAGTCTTCTCCGCACAGATCTTTTAATTGTTTTTGTAAAATTTTTTTTGTAGTTATTTCTTGGACTTGTTGTATTCTAGTTTTGTTTGGTAAATATTGATATTCACCACGCTGGGTTGAAGAAACTTTGATGTGCGGTAGGTCGGTTCTAGAATAAGGTTGGGTTATTCTAATTGCTATTCTCTAGAATAAGTCTAAATCTAGCTATTCTTTATTTTCTGCTATTTCTTTTTGTTCTGTACGTTCATATTTTGGGGTTTCTTTTTCTTTGTCTCTTCCTAATTTATTATTTTTTTGTGTTTTGCCATTTCCATGGAAATTGATAAGGTCTTTTGTTAGGTGGTGGTCTTAAGATTTCGTACATGTCAGTTTGAATTCTGTATGTTTTGCTATAATCTTTTCTTTATCTTGATCCATTTTTATTTCTTCATTCGTTATATCTAGGTTTTTTAAGGCTTCCTTAACTTCCACTGTATTGGGATTTTCCATTAAATCTTCTATTTCTAAAATATTTATATTAAGTTTTGTTATAGCTTCTAACTCCTTCATATCTTCTTCAGTTATGTCTAATTCTTCCTCTGTGTCATCAGTTATATATCTACCTAGTTCTTTTAAGTTCTTATTTATGATTTTTAAATCTTTTCTTATAACTTCTACAAACTCAGGACCGTTGCAATCTTCTTCCAATTCTTGTATGTTTATCATATAAATTTTTGGTCCAATGTTTGGACCTAATCCTACTGCTTTGTTGGCCATACTTAGCCTAATATTTTGTATGCTAGTAGGTGTTGGTAATACCAACTTGCTTCTTCGTTTCTGTAATCTAATACTTTGTACGCTATCTCTTTTTGTATTTCCTTAGGTTGTTTATTAGTTATTTTACTTGTTAGTAACAAGTATTCTGATATTTCTCTATCAGTAATATGTTTTCTTTCTGTTAATCTTCTATCAATGTATCTAATTTTAAATTTTGAAAGATTTTTTAATTTTAGTTTCTTTATTTTTGTGAAATATCCAGCTTTTATAAGGATAAGAGAGATTATAGTTTATAATTTCTAAAGTTGGGTTATATAGAAAATTTTGTTTTTTAGGTTATTGTATCAATAGGGTTAGTTGGATATAATATTTTATGAAAGCGGATCAGTTGGCTAAATGTTTTTGGAAATGGGTCGTTTAGCTAAATAATTATTGAAAGTGGGTTAGTTATTAGAGTTAGCTCATACTTCTCACCGTCGATTTCTCTTCTACTCATATGTGAAAGTAGAAAGGTTGAATAGAAAATTGTAACTATTGTATATATATACATATATTTTAAAAGAGGGTAGTGGCCATCATATATTATTATTAGCAAATTCCAATTGTACAGGAGATGTGTACAAGAGTCAGCCAATACACATATATTTAGCAACTTAATAAAGAACCAACTACACACACCAGTACGTTTCGGTTTCCAGAATGAAAATTTTCTTAATTGTCATCATTCAGTGGATTGAATTCAACCATCTCCTGACGATGTTTTCGGTTTATGGGCCTTCCACGGTAGAGCTCAGTAATGATTTTTGGGCTAAATTCAACTCTTTTATTGAAAGCATCAACAGCCTTTGGTTGTTCTGTGGCGATTTTAATGTCACTAGATTTATTCATGAGCGCAAAAGTAACTACACGCACTTCGATGACTCCACCAACTTTATTAACTCTATTCGGTCGTTAGATCTCATCGATCTACACATTGATTGAAGACGGCTCACTTGGTCTAACCGTCGACTAGATCTGTCCATGACGAAACTTGATAGATTTCTTGTCTTCAATGATTGGATTGATACTTTCCATAATTCTTTTGTTCAAGCCCTCTCCAATCCAGCTTCCAACCACAGTCCATTGATGTTACTATCTAACTTTAATTTCTCCAAACCATTCAAATTCGTTTTGAGAAATTCTGGCTTGAGGATCAAATTTTTGTTAATATGATTACTCACCATCTTCCTTCAGTGGTTGGGTCTCATGGTCTTGCACGGCTTCTCCTCAATCTCCATTCTGTTAAGAACAGTTGTAAAGTTTGGAGTAAAGCTAGATTGGCTAACACGAACATCCTACGTTCTTTCCTCATTGTCATTCATCTTATTGATCAGAAAGAGGAGCAGGGTTCCATTTCTATGTCTGAAATATTATATAGACATGACTGTACGGTTGAATACGCTTCCTTATTACACTATGATCGTATTAAATGGGCTCAAAGGGCCAGGATTAAGTGGTTGAAAGGAGATTGTAACACCTCCTTCTTTCACCAATTTGCATCTCATAGGTAAAAGGGTCAATCGCATCTCGTCCATTCGGGATGATGATGTCAAACTTCATTCGATCTCTCAATTCGACGCTACTTTTCTAAAATTCTACAAAAATCTCATGGGATCATCCTCAGTTAGCCCCTTCCGCCTTGGTTGTATCTCCTTCTATGGGTTGGAGAACTTCCATCTCTCTTGCCTCGAGAATCCATTTTCTCTTGAGGAGATTAAAGAGGCAGCCTTTTCTATGCGCAACGACTTGGCTCTAGGCCTTGATGGCTTTCCATTTTTTTTTCATAAGTTTTGGGACTTCCTTAAAGATGATAGTCTCGATATGTTCTCCAATCTCTTTGATGGCTCCTTCTCTTTTGACCGTATTAACTATGTAACAACCCGAATTCCAAAACAAACTGAATCCGGACTTCCACAGGATCTTTACACTTCTCTTCACACAATTTTACAAGGAATTAAAAACTTTTGTTACATCAGAGTTTACATTTACATTACATATTTACAACAGAAGCAATTTACAACAAATTACATGAATAGAAATGTACAACACTTGAATCATTCTTTAAGCAGCATGCAAACTTTAGTCTTGTTAATCACTTTACCCTGCATAGAAATTGTGGTTATGTCAGTTGCTTACAACCGACGAAATATTATCCATGGCTATCCTCTTTATGCCGAACAGTATAACGATTTTCAAATACTTAAACAAACCACAAACTTGATCACAAACAAATCTACAAGGGACTATCCTATTGATGTTGTGTTGTGCGGTGCACTTAGTCCTTAATACAGTTACGTTTGTTACATGACACTAATGCGCACTTGTTTAGATTCTATGCATCCCATACAACATAGGTTTGAGGGAAAGCCCTTAACCGTTCTTCATCTTGTAGGGTTCAATCCCTCGTCATGACTTAAACTACTACTGTAACTACGATAAGTATCCTATATGTTCTATGAATTACGAGCTCATGTCCAGACAGCCTAGAGGGGAATCCCACGTCATGTCACGACGCATCGTGAAGAACCTATGGACAATTCAGCCTCCGTCATGGGACATGACACCACCCGCAGTCACCAAATACCCCACAAGCGTCGCCTGCAGTACGGACTCCTGGAGACATGTCCACGTCATGACACAACGCATCATGTAGACAGCCTAAGAATATTCTCATACCGTAGCTCCAAGGCCCTCATACTCGTGTTTTTCTTTTATTTCGTCACATCTTCACTATGTGTCTAGTCCTTAGTTATTTGAATCATGAACAAAATCAATTCGCCAAAGTTAGCCCTTCCACTATACCGGTCTTAACCATTTATATAACATGACCCAAATCTTGGTCTTTTTATTTCAAATCTCATTTCAACAATCTCTTTTTCAATGCCGGTATGAGGCTCAACTATACTTTAGTTCTCAATTTCGATGCATAATCACAAAAATTGAGTTTTCATACTCATATAGTCTTTTTTATAGTTCAAATAAATTTCCATCTTTTTTCTATATTTCAGCTTCATACATAAGTTCAATTTCAATTTATAACATTCTCATTCAAACAAATAAGTCTCAATAATTCCATTTAATTTCTGTACTATTATTTCCTTTTCTCCAAAATCAAGATCATATTTCATTTATCTTTCAAATGCGTACATTACCCAAATAAAGAACACAATCCATAAACAAATACATTACAAGTTCTTTTTATACAAGATTCTCTTTTATAATTTGGTATAACTCCTCATGGATAAAAATCCCTTTTTTATACTTATGCAAATATCAATTATATAGGGTTCTACTCAATTTTTACTTCTCACACTTTTTAATTTAAGTCAAAATAGTGTGCAAATATTTTTCATGAAGTCCATATATTTTTACAATAATTATAATATTTTTTTTCTGAATTTTAAAAATCAAAAATCACAAAAAAAACATTAAAACCGAAAAAAGGGTTTTAAAATGCCGAGTTCAGGAATCGAACCAGCGACCAAAGCCAAGCCCAACGCGACAGTGCAGTGCACTGTGGCGCACGCGCTAACCAAAAAGGACAGGGCGCAACCACGTCACGGAAAGGGTTTAAATCCCTATGAAACCGTTTTTCTGAATTTGGATTTTCCCAAAAAAAAAAAAAGCCTTGTTCAGTTTTGAACCCGAGACCCAAGATAGGACCCACGCTACAGTAAGCGCACCCAAACGCACCCACTAACCAAATAGTCCAAGTGGCTAATCCGATATGAGTTGGGTTTTTTAGGGGTTTGATTCGAGTTTCGGTTCATTCGAATTTTTATAAAAAAAAACTATTTTCAAATTCGTTTCTTCTCCACTTTCATTCAAAATTTCCAGAATAAAACTTTTATGCATTTCTAATATATCAGTAACTTAAAACTTAATTTTTGACATAATAGGTGTAATTTTTCTCTTTGAATACAATTTTGTCTACAATTTCGAAAATGTATATACAAATGTTGTTTCTTTTATAAGTTTGCGTTCAAACTTCTCATGGATCTCTTTTATTATTTTTATTACTATTAACCAAACATTTCAGTAACAATCATCCCTTTTTCATATTATTAACAAGTGAATTAGCAAAAATCCCCTTTATGCATGGTTATCATTTTGACCAACTAAACATTCACTCATGTCTCCTTAGTTAGCACAATCAATCAATTAAAGCATGGTATCATGGTCAATTCTAAACTAACAATCACAATTTGCAACTAATTTACATTCTTTTCACATACTATCAACCATTGCAATTTTGTCTCATTTTCACAACATGTGGCTAAATTAACTAAAGTTTCTTCTCAATTTTATCAACCATACCCTAGCATGATATCTAATTAGAAGTTTAAGGAAATCACCCACCTTTAATGGAGAGAAAACCAAACAAAACTCCTAGGGATCTCCTACAACGAATAAGTGAAGCCTTCTCCTCCTAGATCGAGCCACCAAAAGCCGCCTCCTCCTTGTGCTAGATAGAACCCGAGCGTCCCCTTCTTGTTCCTTGGTGTATTCCGGCCTCCCTTCCTTGAGTTGAAGAAACACACACTAGCACTTAATCTTTTAATCTCACAAACTACTCAATCTTTTGTCTCACTAAATTGCCTCTCTTTCTTTCTTTCTATTCTTTTCTTTTCAAAATTTTAAGTGTGACAATGAAGAGTGTAGGGAGGGGTATTTATACATATTTTGAGGGTGAATAGAGGGCTAGGATGAGATCAAATGGTTAGGGATCAAGGGTATAGATGAACTAGGGAGTTATAGAAACTACCCATGATGAAGCAACCAACTCTCCACTACTCCTATCACTCCCACTCTCCCAATCCCATCCGGCCTAGGTACAAAAGTGTGCAATGCACACTCTAGTGCATGCACGTGCCAACTAGTACCCCTCCTTTATAAGTTGTTCATGTGAATAAAATTTATTGTTCACTAAACTTGTCTACACTACAAGTTAGATTAATAAAAAGAGAAATTAATTTATATGGACTCACTAATGGGTCAATTAACCATGAGCTCTCCTAATAAAATTAATTAATTAAATAAGAATGGGCTAAAAGAGACAAATAGGCCTAGAATTTAATTATAATTTTAAAATAGTCTTTATGGAAAATTAAGAGAACAAGAAATATTTTTATAAAAGAAATTATATATATGAAATTATACGTGCAAAACACGTAAAATCACAAACTCTACATAAATAGATTTTAGGGTGTTACTCCCTCCTTAGAATAGTTTCGTCCCCAAAACTACACTTAAAGAGTGAGAAAAACAGGAATACAACAAAGAGATAAGAAAAGGAAAGAAAAGAAGATACAAATCACACAAAGAGCTCAGGATGATCTTTCATCATCCTCTCCTCAGATTCCCAAGTAGCCTCTTCAACCAACTGGTTTCTCCAGACTACTTTTGTAATACCCTGATTTTTCAATTAATGAGAAATTATTTATTTTGCACGTGTTGTGCACGTGCAATATTTTGTTGGATTATTTTATCATGATGTGTATGTTTGAATATAATTTTCTCAAATTATTTTAGTACAAAAAGCCTTCTTTAAAAGCCTTATTTGATTTAACTAAAAAGCCTTTTCTTAAAAAGCCCAAAAGCATTTTTATTTTTTATAAATTATTTTGGCCCAAAAAGAAAGCCCATGAATTAAGTTATTTTTAATTAAACTTGTCATGTAGAAGACTTTTTTAAACAAAATTATTTTTATACAATTTTAGAATGTACAAATTTTGGCCTAGTTGCATGCACGTGCACTATACGTACACGTGCATTGCACATTTCTTTGCTTGGCCGGGTAGCATTCTTTGGAGGGAAAGTTGAATTTTTGGTGTGGAGAACATGGGGGTAGTTTCAAGGAGGTGGGTAGTTTTCCTAACTCCTACTTGAATCTAAGCCCTTCATTTTGCAACCACCAAGATGATCTTAGCCCTCCATTCCCCTCATTTTTTAGTATAAATACCCCCCTTCTCATGGCTAATTTTTCATATGCAAAGTGTAATTTCTAAAGCTATAGTAATATATTGTGAGTTACAAAAGATAAGAGAGTGTGTGGTTCTTTGGATGCTTGGAGCTTTCGGCCAAGAGGAGAAGCATTCGGCTAGGGTAGCTTTCGGCCAAGGAGGAGAAGCTTTCGGCTAGGGCTTGGGAGCTTGGAAGTGGTGCACTTTTGGCTAGGAGGAGGTGTTCTCATCTACTAGGACTTATTGCTTTTGTGTTCTCTCCATTAAGGTGGGTAAAACAATTCATGTTTCTAATATAGGGTTCATGCTAGTATATTGATAACACTATACATGGAAAATACTAATAAGAGACCACTCTAATTAAAAAGTTAGTATGTGAATGGCTTAGAATGATGTGGTAAATTGTGTATGTGAAATGCTTGCATTTATACCATATGAAGCACTTTCTATGATTATTTAGTTTAATTGAATAATGATGCAATGTGATTAGCATGATGTGTGAAAATCTTTATTAATTACTTGCAAATTGTGTGGTTGAAACATGACACTTGATAAAGATAATAACACTATGGAATTGAATAGAAAAGTATATTGAATGCTTGAATTCATGTGTAGAAGTGGCATAGATGAACCAAAGAATTGCTTGTTGTCATCAAATTAGAAATGTACCAAACTTAGTAATTGTTGAGTCTCACCTATTCATGTGCTATATGAATTCTTTTGCTAGTATGAGTATGGGGAAATCCAAGGTTGTATTGTGTTGTGAATGTAGATTAATAACCAGTAAATTATCATGGAAAATTTTGGGATAAAAGAGAGATTAGAAGAACAATCGATTATTTTCAATGTCGAAAATAAAGGATTTGCTAGTTTTAATAAACAAATAATTAATTTGGGTGGAGAAAATGTGTTTTTAGTACAAAAATTTATTTTACACTTACTGTTTTGAAGATGGAATAAAGAAGATTAAATCTGGAGTTTTTCAGTGGTTTGTATGAAGGCAATATGAATCAAATTGTTTTGAACATCGAGTTGATTTCTAAAAACAGTGTGAATATAAGTCTAATGGGTTTTAACCCATACTGTGACAACCTGAGCCAGTGGCTCAGGCGGTCGGTGGCTCTGTTCGGTTTCCCTGAGCGGTGTGGTTCGAAACCCGGCCTCACCATCTTTTTAATGGACTGTGTATAAATATATATATGAACAGCGAATGACAGTACTTATACTTAACGCGCCCTCTTCTAATCGCTAGCACCGATTGGCCTATCGGCGGGTGCTCTGGCCTTCTTCTCTACCGTGCTGGGTTCGAATCCTTCCCCTAGCACTTAGGGAAAAACAATTTTTTTGGGAGTTTTTGATGTCCAAAAAATGTGAGAAAAATATGGGAATTTTCATAAAAATACAAGGAATTTTATGGGATTGGTTTGGATATTATTTGAAGAAAATATGAAGTAGTTTGTGAACAAATGGTATATTAAAGCTATGGTTCTAAGACATACTTATGGAAATTTTCAAATTCATAAAGATATATTGAAATGAATTTATTAGAAAGTATTTGACACAAAAGAGTTTGTGGTGTGACATGTTATTATAAATTTTTCCTTGAAGATATTGTGTAAAATATGAAGTATGAGTGTATGATTATAAGTGCATGAGTCCATTGTATGATGATGGAATTTAGAAACTTTGTTGATGAAATTGTTGGACTTGAATATGAATTTTGAGTTATAAGTATTCACTATGGGCTTGTGAACAAAGAGTAATCATGAATAAGAAAGAATATGAAATTATGACATGAAAGTGGTTATGACTTAAAGATTGTGAAATGAAATTTGAAATAGAGTAGCTAAGTCTCCCCGGCATTGAGAAAGATGAATTGAATTGAAATTAGACCAAGGTTGGTCATGTTGAAATAAATGAATAAGTCCGGTTGATGGAGAGGCTAACTCTAGTGATTATTTTGTTCATGATTTTTAAATAAAACTAAGGACTAGTACATAGTGGAGATGTGATGAAAGTAGAAGAAAAACACGAGTATGAGGGCCAACGGATAGCGGTGTGAGAGCGATTCACAGGTTGCCTGCTTGATGCGTCAAGACAGTGCGTGGGCGCTACTCCGGAATTATCGTCCCGGTGGCGACGCTCGTGGGATGTTCGAGTGGCTATGGGTGGTGCCATTGTTCCATGGCGGAGGCTGAATTGTCCATAGGTTGCCTGCTCGATGCGTCGTGTCAGTGCGTGGGATTCCCCTCCAGGTTGCCTGGACATGGGCTCATAGATCATAGGACATCTAAGACACTACCGGAGTTACAGTAGTAGTTTAAGACATAGCCGGGGATTGAACCCTATAAAGATGAAGAACGAATAAGGGCTTGCCCTCGGACCTATGTAGTATGGGATGCATAGAATCCGAACAAGTGCGCATTAGTGTCATGTAACATAATAAACTGCATTAAGGACTAAGTGCACAATCACAACACGACATCAATAGGGTAGTCCCTTTAGTTTGGAATGTGACAAGTTTGTGTTTGCTAAATATGAAATGTTAAGTTATACTATTTCCGGCAAGCGAGGACGGCCGTGTATAATGATCGTCGGTTGAATAAACTGACGTACCCACAGTCTAACATGCAGGTAAATGTCATGCTAAAGATTAAAGAGGATTTGGATGCTTACAGATTTTATCAAGCTGTTGTACTGTATTTAATTGTTGTATTTTACTTCCGCTGTGCAAAAGAAAGATGTAATTATGATGTATACTCTGATGTATGATAAAAAGTTTTAATTTTCCTGTAAAAGTGTACTAAGAAAGTGAAAAGATCCTGTAGAACATCTCGAATTCAGTGTATTTGGGATTCGGGGCGTTACAGAGTGGTATCAGAGCCACGCTTTCTACACTTTCACACTTGTACAAATTTATAGGGAACGACACCCTAGAAGTGGACATTAGAGTGTGTGTTTGAATCTGGAGATTTAAATGTAAGTGACTTATATTTGTGTTGCTCTAAGATTTATGCCTTCTCCTCTCTATTTCTAAGATGGCTGATCACTTCGACCCTGCTGGAGGCGACGACTGGCACATCATTGAGGAAGAGTACCATCCTGGACAGGCAGATTCCGAGGACGAGTACTACCCTGGACAAGCTGATTCTGATGATGAGGAGTACCCTGAATCCCGAGAGATCACCCCACCTCCGGATTCATCTGATGATTCTTCTTCCGACGAAGAGGAAGTACCAGTTCCCAGTGGTCTTGTGACTTCTCTTCAGAGGCAAGTGGAAACCCTGAAGGAGAGAGTTGGATTGTTGGAGGCTCAGCTGGAGAAGTGGAAGGCTGACTATTCTGTTCTTAGCCATCGGATTTGGGAACTTGAGAAGAAAAAGAACCTAACTGATGTGCTGAAGGATGAGGTTGATGAACTGCGGGAAGAACTTCGAGCAGCGAAGAGGACCCGTAGGAGTTAGAGTGTTGTAGCTTCTGTTTCTTTCATTCTGATGTTTAGAGATGTTTTTAAATTCGAATGTATAAACTTTTGGAATTCAATGAAATGGAAATATTGACTTGAAAGTTCATGTCTTATACTTCGAATTCAATGGACCTTTTACATTAGAATATGGAATTAAAGCTGTCGTATTGTTTGATACTGGATCCTCTCATACTTTTGTGTCTCCAAAGTTTGCTAAAGTGTTGGGAGTGGAACCGAAGATTTTCCCAGGCAAGATCTTATCAGTAGCTACTCCATCAGGGGAAACTTTAACCACTGATCGGTATTATGCTGATTGCGAGATTGTGATTGGGGATAGAATCTTTGGCATTGATCTGATCGAACTGACTATCTTGGGAGTCGATGTTATCATTGGCATTGATTGGATGTCGGTGTACAGTGCAAGCATCGAGTGTAAGGCCAAGACGGTGACAGTGAAGGCTCCAGGTGGACCTGAAGTCATGTTCCAAGGGAAGCAGAAATGTTCTAAGCTGGTGGCTACTATCCGCAAGGAAGAGACTCCTGTGGAAGTGCAAGGGATTCCTGTGGTTCGGGACTATCCGACTGTGTTCTTGGAAGATTTTCCTGGGTTACCTCCGCATCGTGATGTAGAGTTCAGCATCACTGTTCAACCGGGAAGTGCACCCATTTCTAAGGCACCTTATAGGATGGCTCCAGTGGAACAGGATGAGGTGAAACGGCAGATTGAGGAACTGTTGGGAAAAGGCTTTATTCAACCTAGTGCGTCACCTTGGGGAGCACCAGTGCTTTTGGTAAAGAAGAAGGATGGATCGATGAGAATGTGCATCGATTACCGAGAGCTGAATAAGGTCACTGTTTAGAATAAGTATCCGATTCCTCGAATTGATGACTTGTTCGATCGTCTACAAGGAGCAGCTGTATTCTCCAAAATAGATCTTCGATCAGGCTACCACCAAGTTCGAGTGAAAGCTGAAGATGTGCATAAGACTGCATTTAGAACTCGGCATGGGCATTACGAATTCTTAGTTATGCCATTCGGAGTGACGAATGCACCTGCAATCTTCATGGACTTGATGAACAGAGTTCTGAGGCCGTTTATTGATTCTTTCGTCGTGGTGTTTATCGACGATATTCTCGTGTACTCCAAGTCTGAGGAGGAGCACACTGAGCATCTGGCAGCAGTGTTGCAGAAGTTAGAAGAGCAGCAGTTGTATGCCAAGTTATCCAAGTGTGATTTCTGGAAATCTGAAGTGGCATTCCTAGGTCACATCCTTTCTAAGGAGGGAGTGGCAACTGATCCTCAGAAGATAGAGGCAGTGAGAGACTGGGCGAGGCCTACTACAGTGAAGGAAGTCAGAAGTTTCCTTGGGATGACTGGGTATTATCGGAGATTCATTCAAGGTTATGCTCAGATAGCTGTACCGCTTACAGGGCTGACCAAGAAGAATGTGAGCTTCAAGTGGACCGAGCAATGTGAGGCGAGTTTTCAGGAGTTGAAAGATAGGCTGACTACTGCACCTATTTTGGCTTTGCCTAGAGCTGGTGTCGAGTACGATGTTTATAGCGATGCTTCACATCGGGGGCTTGGTTGTGTCTTAATGCAAGAAGGAAGAGTAATCGCTTATGGGTCTAGGCAACTACGACCACATGAGAAAAATTATCCGACTCATGATCTGGAGTTGGCTGCGATTATCTTTGCTTTGAAGCAATGGAGGCACTACGTGTACGGTGAGAAGTTGAATATGTACACGGACCACAAGAGCTTGAAGTATATATATCAGCAGAGGGATCTCAATCTGAGACAGCGGAGATGGTTGGAAGTGCTCGAGGATATGCGACCTGAGATCAAGTATCATCCCGGAAAGGCTAATGTTGTTGCTGATGCACTTAGCCGCAAGAGCAGTTTGGCCTGTTTGATTACAACTCAGAGGCATCTGATTGAGGAGCTGGACCGAGCTGGTATTGAGGTTGTCTTGCAAGGATTGGGAGCATCTTTGGCTCAGTTGAGGCTTCAGCCTACTTTGAATGCAAGGATCATTGCAAGTCAGGAAGTTGATGCTGATATTCTGGAGATGAAGGAGCAGGTTGGTGCTGGCAGGTTGCCCGATTTTCAAACCAGGGATGGAGTGCTGTGGTTCGGAGACAGGCTGTGCGTTCCAAATCAGGCGGACCTGAAAGAGAGTATTCTTCAGGAGGCGCATGCTACTCTTCTGTCTGTACATCCTGGGAGTACTAAGATGTACAAGGACATCAAGCAGCATTTCTGGTGGTCAGGTTTGAAGCGGGATGTGGCTGAATTTGTCGCGAAGTGTGAGGTTTGTCAGCAAGTTAAAGCCGAAAATCAGAGACCCGGAGGTCTATTACAGCCGTTACCTATTCCGGAATGGAAGTGGGATAACATCAGTATGGATTTCATTACGGGATTGCCTAAGAGTCCTAAAGGCAATGATGCTATTTGGGTTATAGTCGATCGACTTACCAAGTCCGCTCACTTTTTGGCGATGAAACTCACTGCTTCGATGGACAAGTTGGCTGAGATGTATGTTGGTGAGATTGTCCGACTTCATGGCGTTCCTTCGACCATTGTGTCTGATCGAGATGCGCGGTTTACTTCGCATTTCTGGAGGAGTCTTCAGGCAGCTTTGGGTACCAAGACGGATTTCAGCACTGCTTTTCATCCGCAAACCGATGGGCAGACCGAGAGAGTCAATCGTATTCTTGAGGATATGCTGCGGTGTTGTATACTAGACTTTGGAGGCAGTTGGGAAAGGCATTTACCCTTGGTGGAGTTTGCCTACAACAACAGTTTTCAGGCCAGTATTGGGATGGCGCCGTACGAAGCTTTGTATGGCAGGAAGTGCAGGACTCCTGTTTGTTGGTATGAAGTAGGGGAGCGTCAGTTGTTTGGTCCTGAGCTTGTACAACTGACTTCTGAGAAGATTGATCTGATCAGGAAAAGGTTGGTGGAAGCTCAGAGCAGGCAGAAAAGCTATGCAGACAACCGGAGAAGGGACCTTGAGTTTGAGGTTGGTGACTTCGTCTTCCTGAAGGTATCACCCAGTAAAGGTGTGGTTCGTTTTGGCAAAGGCGGGAAGTTAGCCCCGAGGTTTATAGGCCCGTATAAGATATTGAAAAGGATCGGGAAAACTGCTTACCGGCTTGAATTACCGGAAGAGTTGTCTCAGGTGCACAATGTCTTTCATGTGTCTATGCTGAGAGGTTATATTCCGGACCCGAGTCATCATTTGCCTGAAGTGCCGGAAGGTTTGCAGTTAGACCTGAATTACATCGAGTCTCCTGTTGAGATTGTTGACCGTAGGGAGAAAGTCTTGAGGAATAAGACGATACCGATGGTCAAGGTAGTCTGGAGAAACCACTTGGTTGAAGAGGCTACTTGGGAATCTGAGGAGAGGATGTTGAAGGACTATCCTGAGCTTTTTGCTTGATTGTATTTTTGTATCTTTGTTTCTTGTTGAGTGTGTTGTATTTTGTTTTCCTCGCTCTTGATTGTAGTTCCGGGGACGGAACTATTCTAAGGAGGGAGTGCTGTAATACCCTGATTTTTCAATTAATGAGAAATTATTTATTTTGCACGTGTTGTGCACGTGCAATATTTTGTTGGATTATTTTATCATGATGTGTATGTTTGAATATAATTTTCTCAAATTATTTTAGTACAAAAAGCCTTCTTTAAAAGCCTTATTTGATTTAACTAAAAAGCCTTTTCTTAAAAAGCCCAAAAGCATTTTTATTTTTTATAAATTATTTTGGCCCAAAAAGAAAGCCCATGAATTAAGTTATTTTTAATTAAACTTGTCATGTAGAAGACTTTTTTAAACAAAATTATTTTTATACAATTTTAGAATGTACAAATTTTGGCCTAGTTGCATGCACGTGCACTATACGTACACGTGCATTGCACATTTCTTTGCTTGGCCGGGTAGCATTCTTTGGAGGGAAAGTTGAATTTTTGGTGTGGAGAACATGGGGGTAGTTTCAAGGAGGTGGGTAGTTTTCCTAACTCCTACTTGAATCTAAGCCCTTCATTTTGCAACCACCAAGATGATCTTAACCCTCCATTCCCCTCATTTTTTAGTATAAATACCCCCCTTCTCATGGCTAATTTTTCATATGCAAAGTGTAATTTCTAAAGCTATAGTAATATATTGTGAGTTACAAAAGATAAGAGAGTGTGTGGTTCTTTGGATGCTTGGAGCTTTCGGCCAAGAGGAGAAGCATTCGGCTAGGGTAGCTTTCGGCCAAGGAGGAGAAGCTTTCGGCTAGGGCTTGGGAGCTTGGAAGTGGTGCACTTTTGGCTAGGAGGAGGTGTTCTCATCTACTAGGACTTATTGCTTTTGTGTTCTCTCCATTAAGGTGGGTAAAACAATTCATGTTTCTAATATAGGGTTCATGCTAGTATATTGATAACACTATACATGGAAAATACTAATAAGAGACCACTCTAATTAAAAAGTTAGTATGTGAATGGCTTAGAATGATGTGGTAAATTGTGTATGTGAAATGCTTGCATTTATACCATATGAAGCACTTTCTATGATTATTTAGTTTAATTGAATAATGATGCAATGTGATTAGCATGATGTGTGAAAATCTTTATTAATTACTTGCAAATTGTGTGGTTGAAACATGACACTTGATAAAGATAATAACACTATGGAATTGAATAGAAAAGTATATTGAATGCTTGAATTCATGTGTAGAAGTGGCATAGATGAACCAAAGAATTGCTTGTTGTCATCAAATTAGAAATGTACCAAACTTAGTAATTGTTGAGTCTCACCTATTCATGTGCTATATGAATTCTTTTGCTAGTATGAGTATGGGGAAATCCAAGGTTGTATTGTGTTGTGAATGTAGATTAATAACCAGTAAATTATCATGGAAAATTTTGGGATAAAAGAGAGATTAGAAGAACAATCGATTATTTTCAATGTCGAAAATAAAGGATTTGCTAGTTTTAATAAACAAATAATTAATTTGGGTGGAGAAAATGTGTTTTTAGTACAAAAATTTATTTTACACTTACTGTTTTGAAGATGGAATAAAGAAGATTAAATCTGGAGTTTTTCAGTGGTTTGTATGAAGGCAATATGAATCAAATTGTTTTGAACATCGAGTTGATTTCTAAAAACAGTGTGAATATGAGTCTAATGGGTTTTAACCCATACTGTGACAACCTGAGCCAGTGGCTCAGGCGGTCGGTGGCTCTGTTCGGTTTACCTGAGCGGTGTGGTTCGAAACCCGGCCTCACCATCTTTTTAATGGACTGTGTATAAATATATATATGAACAGCGAATGACAGTACTTATACTTAACGCGCCCTCTTCTAATCGCTAGCACCGATTGGCCTATCGGCGGGTGCTCTGGCCTTCTTCTCTACCGTGCTGGGTTCGAATCCTTCCCCTAGCACTTAGGGAAAAACAATTTTTTTGGGAGTTTTTGATGTCCAAAAAATGTGAGAAAAATATGGGAATTTTCATAAAAATACAAGGAATTTTATGGGATTGGTTTGGATATTATTTGAAGAAAATATGAAGTAGTTTGTGAACAAATGGTATATTAAAGCTATGGTTCTAAGACATACTTATGGAAATTTTCAAATTCATAAAGATATATTGAAATGAATTTATTAGAAAGTATTTGACACAAAAGAGTTTGTGGTGTGACATGTTATTATAAATTTTTCCTTGAAGATATTGTGTAAAATATGAAGTATGAGTGTATGATTATAAGTGCATGAGTCCATTGTATGATGATGGAATTTAGAAACTTTGTTGATGAAATTGTTGGACTTGAATATGAATTTTGAGTTATAAGTATTCACTATGGGCTTGTGAACAAAGAGTAATCATGAATAAGAAAGAATATGAAATTATGACATGAAAGTGGTTATGACTTAAAGATTGTGAAATGAAATTTGAAATAGAGTAGCTAAGTCTCCCCGGCATTGAGAAAGATGAATTGAATTGAAATTAGACCAAGGTTGGTCATGTTGAAATAAATGAATAAGTCCGGTTGATGGAGAGGCTAACTCTAGTGATTATTTTGTTCATGATTTTTAAATAAAACTAAGGACTAGTACATAGTGGAGATGTGATGAAAGTAGAAGAAAAACACGAGTATGAGGGCCAACGGATAGCGGTGTGAGAGCGATTCACAGGTTGCCTGCTTGATGCGTCAAGACAGTGCGTGGGCGCTACTCCGGAATTATCGTCCCGGTGGCGACGCTCGTGGGATGTTCGAGTGGCTATGGGTGGTGCCATTGTTCCATGGCGGAGGCTGAATTGTCCATAGGTTGCCTGCTCGATGCGTCGTGTCAGTGCGTGGGATTCCCCTCCAGGTTGCCTGGACATGGGCTCATAGATCATAGGACATCTAAGACACTACCGGAGTTACAGTAGTAGTTTAAGACATAGCGGGGGATTGAACCCTATAAAGATGAAGAACGAATAAGGGCTTGCCCTCGGACCTATGTAGTATGGGATGCATAGAATCCGAACAAGTGCGCATTAGTGTCATGTAACATAATAAACTGCATTAAGGACTAAGTGCACAATCACAACACGACATCAATAGGGTAGTCCCTTTAGTTTGGAATGTGACAAGTTTGTGTTTGCTAAATATGAAATGTTAAGTTATACTATTTCCGGCAAGCGAGGACGGCCGTGTATAATGATCGTCGGTTGAATAAACTGACGTACCCACAGTCTAACATGCAGGTAAATGTCATGCTAAAGATTAAAGAGGATTTGGATGCTTACAGATTTTATCAAGCTGTTGTACTGTATTTAATTGTTGTATTTTACTTCCGCTGTGCAAAAGAAAGATGTAATTATGATGTATACTCTGATGTATGATGAAAAGTTTTAATTTCCCTGTAAAAGTGTACTAAGAAAGTGAAAAGATCCTGTAGAACATCTCGAATTCAGTGTATTTGGGATTCGGGGCGTTACAACTTTGACCATCGGTATCGTCTTGTTCCTCAAGACTTTCTCCGGACGATCGACAATCTCAACCGGAAGCTCAATGTAAGTCAGATCCAACTACAAACCCTCTGGTACTTCGGGCAAATGGTGACTCAGATCTAGAATGTACTCTCTCAGTATAGACACATGGAAGACATTGTGCACCTGAGACAACTCTTCTGGCAACCCCAACCGGTAAGCAGTTTTTTCAATCCACTTCAATATCTTGTACGTGCCTATGAACCTCGGGGCTAACTTCCCACCTCTGCTGAAGCAAATCACGCCCTTGCTAGTTGAAACCTTTAGAAAGACAAAGTCATTAACCTCAAACTTAAGGTCCCTCCTCCGGTTGTCTGCATAGCTCTTCTGCCTACTTTGAGAATCCACCAACCTCTTCCTGATCAGATCGATCTTTTCAGAGGTCTACTGCACAATCTCAGGCCCAAGCATCTGCCGCTCCCCAACTTCGAACCAACAGACAGGTGTTTTGCATTTCCTGCCATACAGAGCTTCGTACAATGCCATCCCAATACTAGTCTGAAAACTGTTGTTGTAGGCAAACTCCACCAGAGCTAGATGTCTTTCCCAACTGCCTCCAATGTCTAGTACATAACACTGAAGCATATCCTCAAGAATACTGTTGACTCTCTCGGTTTGCCCATCGGTCTGCAGATGAAAAGCAGTGCTGAAATCCGTCTTGGTACCCAGAGCTGTCTGAAGACTCCTCCAAAAATGCGAAGTAAACCGCGCATCTCGATCAGACACAATGGTTAACGGAACACCATGAAGCTTGACGATCTCCCTAATATACAGCTCGGCTAATTTGTCCATCAACGAAGTGAGTTTCATCGCCAAGAAGAGAGTGGACTTGGTTAGTCGATCGACTATGACCTAAATCGCATCAATGCCCTTTGAACTCTTGGGCAAACCCGTGATGAAATCCATACTGATGTTATCCCACTTCCATTCCGGAATAGGTAACGGTTGCAATAGACCTCTGGGTTTCTGATTCTCGGCTTTGACCTGCTGATAGATCTCACACTTCGCCACAAACTCGGTCACATCCCGCTTCAGATCTGACCACCAGAAATGTTGCTTAATATCCCTATAAATCTTGGTACTTCCAGGATGTACAGACAAAAGAGTAGCATGTGCCTCCTGAAGAATGCTCTCCCGCAATTTTGCTTGATTTGGAACACACAGCCTCTCTCCAAACCACAACACTTCATCCCTGATCTGAAACTCGGACAACCTGCCAACACCAACCTGCTCCTTCATCTTCTGAATCTCTGCATCTTCCTTCTGACTTGCGATAATCCTTTCATTCAGCATTGGTTGAAGCCTCAACTGAGCTAAAGATGATCCCAAGCCTTATAGAACAACTTCAATACCAGCCCGATCCAACTCCTCTGCAAGCTGCCTCTGAGTTGTAATCAAACTAGCCAGACTGCTCTTGCGGCTAAGTGCATCAGCAACAAGATTAGCCTTCCCAGGATGGTACTTAATCTCAGGAAGAATGTCCTCAAGTACATCCAACCATCTCCATTGCCTCAGATTCAGATCCTTCTGCTGATAGAGGTACATCAAGCTTTTGTGGTCCGTGTACATGTTCAGTTTCTTACCATACACGTAATATTCCCATTGCTTCAAGGCGAAGATAATCGTAGCCAACTCCAGATCATGAGTCGGATAATTCTTTTCATGCGGTCTTAGTTGCCTAGACCCATAAGCGACCACTTTACCTTCTTGCATTAAAACACAACCGAGCCCACGATGTGAAGCATCGCTGTAGACATCATAGTTAACACCTGCTCTAGGCAAAGCTAAAATGGGAGCAATAGTCAGCCTCTCTTTCAACTCCTAAAAGCTTGCCTTGCACTGCTCAGTCCACTTAAAGTTCACATTCTTCTTGGTCAGACCAGTGAGTGACACGGCTATCTGAGCATAGCCCTGAATGAACCTCCTATAGTTGTAACACCCCGAATTCCAAAATACAACTGAATTCGAGTTCCACAGGATCTTTACACTTCTTTTGTACAATTTACAAGGAAATAAAAACTTTTCTTTTATGAGAGTTACATTTACACTTGTACAATATCACAGCGAAAGCCATATTACAATGAATTACATGAAACAATATTTAAATCAATCCTGCGCAGCATGTATACTTCAATTGTCGAGCATCTTTACCCTGCATATAAAACTGTGGGCACGTCAGTTTATTCAACTGACAAAATATTATACACGGCCATCCTCTCTATGCCGAAAATAGTATAACTATTCTCATTTCTTAACAATCACAAACTTGTCACAAACAAAGCTAAAAGGGACTATCTTATTGATGTCATGTTGTGAATGTGCACTTAGTCCTTAATGCAATTATTTGTATTATATGATACTAATGCGCACTTGTTCAGAGTCTATGCAGCCCATACTACATAGTTCCGAGGGCAAGCCCTTAACCGTTCTTCATCTTGTAGGGTTCAATCCCTCACCATGACTTAATCTACTACTGTAACTACGGTAAGTATTCTAGATGTTTTCTGACCTACAAACTCATGTCTAGGCGCCCTGGAGGGAATCCCAACGCACTGACACATAACTCATCATGCAAGCATTCTGTGGTAATTTAGCTCCTACCATAGACATGACACCACCCGCAGTCGTCAAACACCCCATGAGCGTCGCCACCGGAATGGTACTCTGGAGCAATATCCACGCCCTATCATGACTCATCATGGGACATCCTATGAATACTCTCACGCCGCCAATCCAATGGCCCTCATACTCAATATTTTTCTCTTACTTTCATCACATCTTCACTATGTAACTAATCCTTAATTTAATAGAATCATGAACAAAATCAATCTCTTAGAATGTAGCACTTCCACTATACCGGCCTTATTCATTTAATTTCACATGACCCAATCCTTGGTCCTCTCATTTCAAAATACCATTTCACAATTCTTTCATTGCCGGTATAAAGCTTGGCCAAACTCTAATTCTCAATTTCAACTCATAATTACAATGTCACATTTCATAAGCATAGTGTTCATGTATTCATATCTTTCATAACTCATCACAATCAATAATTCAATGCATAGATACTTGAAAACTGAAATTCTTCGAACATGTCACACTCACTAGTTTATACACTCACATAATTCTATTTCAATCCATTCCAATTCCACAGTTCACATTTTCAATTGGTTTCACAATTCACACCTTTCAAATTTCTCATTACCAAAATCTCATTTTAAACTTCCGAAACAATCCATTCGAATTTCTTAAAGAAACAATTTAAGTTAATAATCAAAATGAGTTTTTTTTTGTAAAAACAATCTCACTTGTACAAAGCCTCAGGTCATAAAGGTTTTCTCCCAAAATACAAATATTATTTGAAACTTCAGGGTAGTCGACTGATAACCCTGACTAGTCGGCTGTTCTGCGAGGTTCTAAGGCTCGAGAATAAAATAGTCAGAGAAGTCGACTGTCTCATATGGCCAGTCGACTGTTCTACGGTGATTTTTAAATTCAAAATAAAACGATCAGGGCAGTCGACTGTTACAATAGTTGGTCGACTGTGCCATTAGTTTTCAATTTCTCGAAGAAAAAAAAATGTTTTCAGTTCCTTTTTCTTTCCTTTTTGAAACATAACTTTCCAGATTAAAACTACATTCAATTCCACCGTAACCAATATTTTTAAAGGTGTTTTTCACTCTTTTAAAACATGTAATTAGCCATAGTTTGCATATATGAATACTACTAGGTATGCCCATGGCACGTGCCTACAACACGTATTCAGAATTGCATATAAATTTAATTGGAGTTATTTAGTTGGGTGAACTGCATATAAAAAATCATTCAATATACCTATTTCTTCCTCTTTAACAATTATTGGTTAAAAAAATGCACCCACCTTTCTAATACAATCATCCACTCTTTACAGTCCTCCTTTGAAATTATATTGATTCCTAATAGTTTTCTAATACGGCGCCTTTAAATTGTTTCAATTAAGTTGTTTAGTAAATATTTTGACAGTGTTATTTAAAATTTTACAGGTAGGATTGTAGTAAAAATTTTGACAGAATCTCTCCTGAAATATTATTCCTTTTAGAGCATTAACATCATAGACAGTCAAATTGAATCCTCCCCAGCCCAATCCAAGCCACACCACACAGGCATCATATATATAAGGCTTGGGAAAAAAAACTTCATATGACTAAAGATATAAAATAAAAGACCAAGATATAGTTTGGAATCATAAAAGATTTTAGGAAATTTTGTAAAAATTTTGACAGAACCTCCTCTAAAATATTAGCCATTTTACCGCAATTCCTTACGGAATTCTGCTCACAATAAAAAATTTAACATCACAGTCAAGAAATATAAATTCTCCCCAGGCCAATCCAAACAACATCATACAGACATCATATATATAAAGCTCTGGGAAGAAAAAATCTTCATATGACTGAGATACAAAATAAAAACCAACATATCGTTTCAAAACATAATAGATTTTAGAAAATTTAGTAAAAATTTTGACAGAACCTCCTCTAAAATATTAGCCCTTTTATATAAATTCTCTCCAGGCCAATCCAAACAACATCACACAGACATCATATATATAGGGCTCTGGGACGAAAAAATCTTCATATGACTAAGATACAAAATAAAAACCAACATATCGTTTCAAAACATAATAGATTTTAGAAAATTCAGTAAAAATTTTGACAGAACATCCCCTAAAATATTAGCCCCTTTACAGCAATTCCTTACGGAATTCTGCTAACAATTAAAAATATGACATCACAGGTAATAAATATCAATCCTCCCCAGGCGAAACCAAGAAACATCATACAGGAATCATATATATAAGGCTCTGGGGGGGAAAATCAAAATATAATGCAAGATACAAAATAAAAACCAAAAATTTGTTTGAAAATGTAATGGATTTTTTAGAAAACCTTCGAAAAACCTTTAAAAAACCAAACACAGAACCCAATACTCCACAAAATTGCAGGTACGGGTATAAACATAACTATATTATATCATCATTATATACAGTTACTTACATCATCTCCGAAAATGCTAAATATTGCAACTATTACAACTATTACATCCTCCACCATAATAAACACCAACCAACCGAATTAAAAAAAAATACAGGGTTGTAGGAGAACACAATGGTTGAAGTCTTCAAAAATGGGGCCAAACAATGAGCCTAAAAAAACAGTAAGAGTTTTGAATCAAATAGTAAGAGTTTACAATAAAGAATTAAAACAATAAAAGTCTGAAAACAATAGTAATAGTTTTGAAACAATTACCTTTCAAACAAAACAATGCCTTCAACCAAACATGTTCTTCATCACCCTACAAAAAGTTAAACTGTCAATATGTACATAACGGTTCTGAGTAAGGACGACAATCTGGAAAAAAAGAAGAATTAAATTAGCAGCAATTAACGGTTAACATAGGGTGTAGTTGTAGTAAATATAAATTTACCTTATTGCAACCCCAATTGATCAATATAGTTGCATTTATAAATTTGAGGTCCATGTCAGCTGCATCCCAGTTCTATTAAAGTTCAATAGTAAAACAACAATGAAAAAATGTTTTGATAAGGTAAGTCTATCATATATAATTGGTTTTTTTATTTTGTCATCCTGTTTCATTAAAGAAAAAGTGCCTAAGTTAATAGACGACCCTTTTTTTTTCTTCTTCTTATATATGGTGTCAATTGTCATTACTGATAAGTTAATTGATTTGAAGTGTTTGTTGGCTCATTATTGATTTAATATTTGCCATCAAATAATAGAAAGGGTGATGCTTGTTTTATAGCAAGTCCAATTGTTTGTTTTTGCTAGAATAATTATTTGTTATTGCAACTCCAATTTCTATATAGTTGAAAATTTAGCATCGTCTTCAATAGATATATGAGTGACAACCTATTGTTTGTTATAGCTAGTAGCTAGCTAATATAGAAATTATATTGTATTCAATATATATATGCTTGTGCTTAAGATAACCATAGTTATATTTAAATTTTTTAGCTAGAAAAACTGTAGTTATATTTAATATCCATCTCTATGAGAAAATACTTTTATATGTTGCTTACTCCCTGGCTTGAACCCTCGACCTCCTCTTTGATCACATGGGGTGCCTCTTCGAACTTCATAAATTCCTTTTTTTCCTCTTTCTACCATTGTTTGTTGGTTCTCCATGTCCTTGGTCCAATTCCTAAACACCTGATGTGCCTTGTTTGTGGTGTGCTTGTGGCTCTATCTGAGTAGGACTGTAGGGGGTATCACCAGTGTTTAGTATAAGAATGTTAACATGTTTTGAAACTTGTTAATGGCTCAGTAAGAAGTGTGGCCAATAATTGTCGTGAACCATTAATGTTGAATAACATGATACAATTTTCCATGCTACGCAAGACATCACTTGTGGGCACAAGCTGCATTTCTTTTATCTTCTATAATGACTGCTTAGTTGAATTGACTCTTACTTGAAGATCTATGGTTGTGTGTGTGTGTGTTTCTGAATTTGATCTTAATATGAGCTTTCACAGGGTTGTTTTATGTAGTATGATCTCTTTTAATTTGGAATTCTCTCTGGTTGTTTGTTACAGGTTCGTGGTGTAATGGAAAAATATCCTCCATATCAACAACAACAATAGATATGCCGATGATATGATTAGGAAGCAGAAAACATCATCTGATTCAAAGAAGAGGCAGAATTGAGAAGGAATAGATGCAAACTCATTAGCTGATTACCCCAGAAAATCCCCGAGGAGATCTCATAGAAGGATGTAGATTATTGACCCCATTTAACAGTCATTTTGTTTCAGCTTTTATCTTGACCACTGATTAGTTGGCAGATTGAAAGTAACAGTTGTAATATATATCAAATAGAAGTATATCTGATGTTTAGTTCTCCGATTTCAGATTGATGTACCAGATTATAACTACTATTGTATATACTTTTCTTTTGTTTAATAGTTGGCAGATTGAAAGATACTAATTGTCATTCATATTTCAAGAATTTGTTTAATAACTACTATTGTATATACTTTTCTTTTAAGATCATTGTTATACATCATCTCCCAAAATACTAACTATTAAGATCATTGTTGCCATGCATACTTAATAAAAATATCTGTAGTTATCCTTACAAATGCAAAGGAAATTTAGACACTGTATAGTTGAGAGGATGTGCTGAAAGTATGGTAGTGGTAGCATTTCTTAATTTAGATGCATTTCTTAATTGTGGTTGGTGAAATTTAATAATTTGTGGATCATCCATAACACTATTTAGAGAAAATGTTGCTATCTTAAGTCTTCTAAAAAGTTTATGGAGATCACCTAACTGAATAAAAAGTTTTATTCAAGTAAGGTTCATTAGTTAGAGTATGAAATTTTTTTATTGAAAGATAATCAAAGTCATAAATTTGTAACTTGTATTTTAATCAAAAGTACATGTATTTTCTGAAATAACTATAAAAGAACTTCAGGATAAACAATGTTTGTTGTTGAGCTCAAACAATCTTCTGGTAGGAGTAAAAAAATATGATCAAAACTTGTACACCTAGAGAGTGCAACATAGAGTTGTCCGTGACTGAAAACTGGTGAGCATAAATCTATCCCCACAATGTCAACAGATTGGCCTTGTGCTTTATTTTTTGTTACAGCATACGCTAATCGAACTGGAAATTGGCGTCTTGTCATTGCAAAAGGTAGATCCGAAGATGAAGGTTTAGGGGTTAGAGGTATTCTTGGAATGAAGACCAAATTTCCTGCTTTATCGCCAGTTAAAATCATAGCCTCAATTATACGCGTCGACTGAGCACACTGAACTACAATTAACCGAGTGCCATTACACATACCATCCTTTGGTGCAACATTCCTCAGCAATATGATTGGACACCCCACTTTCAGCTCGAGTTTAAATGGTGGTAGCCCGGGAGGATCTAAAGAGTTCAAAAACTCGTTAGGGTATCGATTGGTGATGTTTCGATCAACTCCATCCTCCTCAGACATTTTATCGGCAGCAAGAAATGTAAATTTTGGCCCCGAATGAAGATTTAATGAAGCAGCATTAATGAAATTGACATCATCATTTCTCGCTGATAGAATTGTCCGCTCTGTGAGATATTTGGGAGTGATAGTGCCGATAACGTTTAGTTGCAGATAAACAGTAGATAAAAGTTCATCCAATGTGTGACACCTCCGAATTGTTGAAAGAAGGTGTACGGTCTCATCGGGTTTGGAGCCAATCTATATAATAAAGAAGACTTATTTGTCAGTAAGATTCAAAAGGAGAGATTTGCTTAGTTATTACAAAAAACATGTAAGAATACAACCTCATTTTGAAAATTGGCAAATGAAACATTTCTGATATCGGATGAATCTAGACGCATGTTCACGTTCAAAGTTAAGACTTGTACGACATTCCAAAGTAAAGATTTTCTTAGCGATGCACCAACAATTTGTTCTCGAACTCCCTTAGGTACTACTGGTAGAATTTGTCGAAAATCCCCACCGAGCACCACAGTGATACCACCAAATGAATTTTTACTATCATGGATATCTTGAAGTGTACGGTCAACAGCTTCTACAGAAAACCTATGCTGCATAGGGACCTGATCCCAAATGATTAGCTTTGCTTCCCTAAAAAAATCTACCTGAGGTGATTGCTTAGTGAACCCACAAAAGGAATTATCCAACACATCAAGTGGGATGGAAAATGTTGAATGTGCAGTTCTACCTCCTACCAGTAACAATGATGCAATGCCAGAAGAAGCAACAGTTACAACAATGAAACCATCTCGACGGCATTTCGTTGCTATTGTATTGTATAAAAAGGTTTTTCCTGTACCTGCCCCTCCGTTCAAGAAGAATGTAGTTCCCTTGCCCCCCATAACTGATGTAATTATTGCAGAATATGCAGATAACTGTGCATCATTAAGTGAATTTATACTTGCTTGTATATTAGCTTGTAGGGCTTCAACTTGCAGTGCTCTATGTTCCCAAATAAACTTGTTGCCAACAACCGTACTCCAATTTTGCATAGGATGGGGCATGGGTCAGAAGTTATCTAAGCTCTTGCCTGATTCTTGAAGCATTTGGTTTAAAAGATATAGACCATAATCTAGGACTTGAGCTTGGGTAGGATTAGGAATGAAAAATAATATACGCAGTTTGTGTTCAAGATCATCACATATATGCATTGAGAATTGGTTCCATAAGGTAAGTGGTTCTAACGGAGAGCATTCCGTAAGAATGACACTAAATAACCTTCTAAGTTGGTAGCCGGTGCTCATAATTGCAGCTTCCTGGAGACATTGTACCCACTCACCATCATCTTCCAACAGTCCTCTGGCAACACATGCTAATTTGAAAGTAGCATACTCAACATTGTCGACTGTACATAAGCATTGAAATGATCGTGGTCCCTTCACAACTGTTAGCAGCAAACACAAATAAAGCGCTCACCCAAATTTGGACTTGCAAAGTACATTCTGTCGATTGTGTACCCCTTCTTTCTCGGCGTCCACATCTTCGAAGACTTATTCCAAACAAAATGTTGCGGAAACTATTGGTAGGTGAATGCGCGTGCAGCTAAATTGGATGAGCAACATGCAAAAAAATCGGTAAGAGTTGTCATTTCTAGTTCAGCTCTAGATACGGCGTCGTCAATCCTATCAGTTGAATTATAAACAACACGATGCATTCCAGGCAAATGCAGTGCCAAGCATACAACCGCTGGAACCTCTTCATGTAAAGAGTGTCCAAAACGCCATGCAGCTTCTGGAGGACCAATATACCGTGCATCAAGAAATTTCTTGATCTCATCTACTCCTCCCAATACAATTGTTGCGCGGTCGTTTCCTTTGAAAATATATTTGTGGATATATTTAACACATCTCATCCCAGCACAAACTTTAACATTAATATGACAATTAAACATTTTAGAAAGATAAGCATTATGGGGTACAACATCTCTATTATCAACCTGCTGCCCCCTCACAGTATAAAAATGTTTAGTATCACGACGACTGTAGATTGGATAGCCATCTTGATCCATAGTTGTTGCCTCAGAGAACTCTCTAGGATACCTCTTTTGACATTTTCCATTTTCCATACACGATGCTTGAGGATTTCTTCCACCACACCGGCCATGCACCATACAATTTTTGACAGTTTCAAAGAGTAGGGGATCCGCTATCGAATCTGAAAATTCAGCACAAACTACTTCATCTACTTATTGGCATGTATGAATTTTGTCTGGATTTGCAAGAAAGAAAAGAGCGTGCATATGAGGTAGCCCGCGTTTCTGAAACTCAATGGTAAAGACATGTGTAACCTTCTGACCAAATACTTTTGCTTTCTCTATCCCCTTCATCAAAGCATTTTTCTTCAACTCAAAAATGCGAGAAACTAAATCAGGGCTATCAGTGGCTTTTTGATGTGGCAATAGAGCTGCAGTTATTTCTGGCCATTTGGGATTTGCAGTCATGGTAAGGAAAATATCTGGGTGTTGGTAGTGGCACGTAATAGCCATTGAATCTTGAAAGATTTCAAACATATGTCTTGGACTACCAATGAATGAAGATGGCAAAATGATTCATTGTCCAACCTGATCAAGTCCTAACCCATCTGCAGCGATGTCGGTAAGACCTTGGTAAAGTTCAGCTCGAAGTTTTCCCTGATTAAGCTTATGATATGTCAGTCGATTCTGCTCAGTAGCTGCCCAAGCATCTACAATAAATTCTTGCAAAAGTTTTCCTGCTCTCAGAATAGTTGAATACTCTGTATTGCGTTGAAATAAACGATAACTATAGAATTGCATTTGAGTTAGTCTAGCATTCGAAGGTCTTCCATTGATGACATCCCACTGTTTCAGATCTGGTTCCTATCCCAACTCACCATAAGGAAATAGCAAGACATAATGCAAGGGCAAATATGCTGGATGGCACTCGTTTATTTGCATTAACTCGTTGTTTCCCCTCAAATGCAGTATGATATCGCTTATACCACTAATTTCAGTTCCATCACCAGGTATAATCACTGTAATCTCATCAGTAGTTGGAAGATTATACCTATGCCGGTCATTTGCTGAATTGTAGTGTAGAACCGCAGGTAAGCTGTGATTTGAAGAACTTGTCTGGTTTAAAATTGTATAAGCTTGACGGAACTTATATGCAAATTTATTGAACTCCAAACAATTCTGAATAATATTAAGAACATCAGCTCTCAAATGAGGATTTCGCGATGTACAAAAACCTAAAGCAGAAACTGGATCGTAAATGTAGAGTTGTGCATAAACAGCAGCTTAACCTAGCTGTGGTATTAATGACCCCATTCGGTGGCGCAGTTCTCCATGTATGGTGAATGAGGTAGGCCCCCGACCATGGATGACCCTTTTATCCATTCTGACACCCAAACTCGTAAAAGCATTTGCTGCATTGTATTCTCGAGTATAAGTCCGAAATGAAGTCGATTGTACACTATCACCATCATATAAATCTTGAAGTGGTGGGAGTGGAGTAATGAGCGAAGGTAGCTTCACTTTTCCTTGTGAACAACATTTTTCGAAATAATTATTTCTGATAGATGAGACCGATAAATTTTCATCATTCCAATGCAATGCTGAACAATAAGAGTAGGTTACATTCATCATGCCGAGAAAGTATCATTCGAAATTTATTAGTTACGATGGCCATGTAAGTTAACAGTTGTATATATTTTAACCTATGGATAATATACACGGGTTAAAGGTAAATAAAATTAAGCTATTCGATTTGGACGTAGCAGTTCGATATTGTCTCTTACGTTGGGCCAATTGACGCGTGGTGCACTCTTCAAGTCTCTCTACTTGTGAATCAATCATATGGCTGAACATGGAGAACAACTAACTAAAGACATTCTGAAAAAGTTATGATTAAAAAAGCAAACATTATTTACCTAACAGCGTCAGAAGTTTGAGAGGTTCTTTGCAGGCCAATATTCGGCAGTACTGAAGTAGTTTGTCCATCATACGTATGTTTCTGTGGTACATTGGAAGGAACAGTTGTTCGAGGTAAAGATGCATCAATTGCGTCTAATACTCGTGTAGAGCACATTTCAAGTTTCTCTCGTTCTCAACGTCTACGTTGAGCCAACGTAGCTTTCGATATAACATGAACATTATGAGCCTAAATTTGTGAAAATGAATCGTTATAAATGACTGTTTAAGAGGAGAACCACTTACTTATTTGAGAATGTATTAATTTTAATTATTACATCGATAATAAATAAAAGACGCAGTGTGAGGAAAGATAAAGAAAAAGCAATATAGATAAAGCAAGATAAGCATATACCGCACTGGACATTTCATTTATTTTTCCCTTTCTTTTGCCAGAATAACTTGTTTCCTTTCTCTACATTGGGTGGTTAAAAAGTAGGAATTAGTACAAAATAAATAATGAGAAAAAGATCAACCAAGTAATAAGGGGTGAAGCTTACCTTGCGAAGAGATATTAGATTAAGCTCGCGTTCATCTCGAATGGTAACCCTGACATTTTTTTGTCAAAGGAATTGCACCTGCAATAGAAAAATATCAATTTTGAATGTAAGTGGACAATTAATTAATGTGCTAAGAACACAATGAAAAGCTTCACTTACTGTTTTTTCCAAGTCAACATCAACCTGTAAGGTATTAAAGTAAACATTAAAATGTGAGGAACTTATTGTTATATCAAGTGTTGTAGATTTTTAAAAAAAAAAGGAAGATACTTACATGGCCATATATATTGATGTCATCCATTGCTGTTCTTTAATTGGAGCAATTGATCTGCATATAAAGGAGGGAAAATATATGATGATTAACTTTGACGTTCCAATTATTTTAACAAACCAATCAAGACATTGTAGAGTAATCTATTTTCTTCTATGATGTTCTGATTAACTTTGATTATAAATTATTTTTAAAAACGTATTAACTACTATGATCTATCTTCTAGAGAAGCCACCAAATATAGATCAAGAAACATGAACAGGATGTAGAATGACTAAGCACATTTTTTTTGGGAGAATCTGACTAAATCCCAAGACTCCATATCTAAAGAGCAGAAAATATCTTGAGTGCAACCCCTAACAATCTACTAAACCTACTATCACTGCTGACAGTGTTTTTGATGATTCTTTTTGCAATATATTTTCCAAATTCGTTGGTTTACTAAGTCTGTATATTTAACTTTAATCTATTAACTCTCGGCAAAAAGGAACTTGTTTTTCATTGCACCAGGGATTTGTTATTATACCATTTTCATTGATTTCTTCACCAACTACATGCTTGGTAGCTTGAATGTTTTTATTATTAATATTGCCTTGGAAATGAAATTATCTCATGAAACTATATAGTTATCAAAACTTTGAATTGATTATAATTCTTTTTGAGGAGTTGAGATATTCCCGGTTTACTCACCCCAAATCCGCGGTTATCTAACAATTCTAATCCCTGCTCCTATCTAATAAACAAACCTAGAATAAACGCTATGCATTCTAGGTTTGATTATGCCTATTACTTGCAAATATTTACAAATGAAATTACTTAAATTAGGTTTTTGATTATGCCGATTACTTGCATTTTATGTTTGATTATGCCTTGGGTTGATCTTCATATTGTTTACTGCAACCCACATGCAAATTACTTAAATTAGACAAAAATTGCCACCCATTCTGAACCCTACTCGCCACATCCACAACTCTACTTGACGAAGCGATAGGAGCTGAAGTCATTGAAAATTTGGAACCATCCTCAGAAACACGATAAGCTTATGGCTTTATCTGTTGCTTACTCCCTGGCTTGAACCCTCGACCTCCTCTTTCATCACATGGGGTGCCTCTTCGAACTTCATAAATTCCTTTTTTTCCTCTCTCTACCATTGTTAGAGTGTTACTGTACCGTGTTTGTTGGTTCTCCATGTGCCTTGTTTGTGCCTTGTTTGTGGTGTGCTTATGGCTCTATCTGAGTAGGACAGTAGGGGGTATCACTAGCGTTTGTGTACTGCATGCTGACTGTATTGTGTGGTGGGTGAGGGTGCATGTGTTTGTTTCAATTTGTCCTTGAAGAATTAGTGTTCCTTGATTTGACCTTATGATAATGGATTTTATGCCGTCTTAATTAATCTAGCACAATGAGAAACTCCATTAAATTGTACTGACTTCTTTGGAACAATCTACAGCATTGTGCACGTGACTACCACTCCTTACTGTCCTTTTAAAGCCTGACCCTAGGTATTCTAAGATGCCCAGAAAAGAAAGGGAGGCCTTTTGGATTAGATATGCCGATGATATGATTAGGAAGCAGAAAACATCATCTGATTCAAAGAAGAGGCCAAATCGAGAAGGAATAGATGCAAACTCATTAGCTGATTACCCCAGAAAATCCCCGAGGAGATCTCATGGAAGGATGTAGATTATTGACCCCACTTAACAGTCATTTTGTTTCAGCTTTTATCTTGACCACTGATTAGTTGGCAGATTGAAAGTAACAGTTTTAATATATATCAAATAGAAAGTAACAGTTCTCCAATTTCAGATTGCTGTACCAGATTATACTTTGGAAAGCTAAGGATGCTACAGATGTTTGTTATAGTTTATGCAAAGCATGCATTTGAATGTTCGTTTAACAGTGCTAAAATACCAAAGTAATGGTGAGGATCGAGAATTTTATTTAATTAACAATTCTTCTATGCAGTTTTGGTGAATATTTATGTATGTTCTACATAATGAACTTGGATCTTGTCACATGTTGGTTATATTGTATTATATTGGGTACTTCATTCAGAAGCAATTTTGCTGAATATGTAAGTATGTTTTAAAGTCAAATAAATGATGCTCCCTATTTATTTAAGTCGATCAAAATGTACTCCATTTGTGCTGGGTATGTTTGTTAATTAGTATAGAGATACGCATATACAACTGAGCCAGATCTTAATTCCGGTTAGGTTTGTGTGCACGCCAATGCCAATTAAGTATAAACTACTTGATCTCTAGTGCCAATAGGTGTAGTGATTATGCTCATTGCTAGCAAGTTGAAGGTTGGATAGTTTGAATCCTATTTGCACCAATCCCCCTGCTAATTCTGCACCAATTCCCATTAGGGGTTGTCTGACTTAAGAAAATAAAATTATAGAAACAAAGATAAATTTTGCTACTAAAAGTCATTGGCAAATGAATTTTAAATGACTTGATTTTACATATTTACACTAATTTAGATGTGAAAATTGAAGGAAAGCAAAAGAGAAGCAAGCCATGAAATTGTTTTGCATTATTTAGAGACACGAAAAAGTGAAAGCAAAAGTCACCTACAGTCCATATCAACCCTCTTCAGACAATTATTTAGAATCAACTCAGCTATACTGTAACTGTCTAACATACAGACATAAACAAATTGCATCATGAAATTATCCATCCATAACTTAATATTCCTATTATCGATTACGATCACCATCCACATCCACGACATCCCAATCCATACCACAACATAAAAAACACCCCAAATTTGTTTATCAATCTTTGTCACAAAAACCATAATCCATCACCTTCTCCCCATTATACACAACACAAAAAACATAATCCAACTGAAGAAAAAAGCCAACTTTCTTCAAAATTCCTTCTCGTCCTCCCTCCTAACCATTTTATTCCAATCCATCTCTTTCCAAATTAATTAAGAACCACATACAAAAACTATCAGAGGAGATCTTGCTTACTCCCTGTTATACACAACACTAAGCCCATTGCCTACACCTACAACACTACAAACTCTACAGTACAAACTCTTCGAAATCAATAATCTCACAGCAGTACAAACTCTTCCCTTTATCAATGCTCGCTATACTACTACTCCCTCCCCTAACAATCTCCGAACCAACAACACTAAGCCCATTGCCTACACCTACAGAATTATCCAGCATTTCCAATATCGAAATCAACAAAATTTCCCTTAATCCCTCCCAAACCACCCACATTGCCTTCCTTCAATACCCAAATATCACAATACAAACATATGTGCTTTTAATCTAAGAAATTCACAATACCCAAACATATGTGCTTTTAAAGAAACACCATAGTCTTGTCTCTCTCAATACCCAAATCTCTAAAAGATACCTAAATCTCTCAATACCCAAATCTCTCTCAATACCCAAATTAGTCAATCTCTCTCAATTCTTCTAATCGATGGTTGGATTTTGTATAACCAACAAAAACAGCACCAACAAAAACAACACAATCTCTCTCAATACCCCAAGCACAAAAACAGAACAATTTTGTTGGATTTTGTATACCTGAGATGGTGAAATCGACTGGATTTTGTAGGGGGTCGCTGATTCTGAAATCGATGGTGAAATCGACTGGAGGTGAGAGCAAAAGGGAGGAGGAGGGGGTTGGCGACTGGAGATGGTGAAATCGACTGGATTTTGTAGGGGGCGCTGATTCTGAAATCGATGGTGAAATCGACTCGAGGTGAGAGCGGAAGGGAGGAGGAGGGGGGTTGGCGACTGGAGGTGGGGGGCGCTGAAGAGGCAGCGGAGGTGGTGGGGGCGCTGAAGAGGCACCAGAGGTGGCCGGCAGAGAGTGAGGTGGTGGTCACTGATGGATGAGAGCGGAAGGGAGGAGGAGGGTGTTAGGATCGGGAGGTGGGGGGGGGCGCTGAAGACGGCCCGATGGTGGGGGGTGCTGAAAAGGCGACGGAGCGGAGGTGGGGGGTGCTGAGGAGGCGACGGAGCGGAGGTGGGGAAGAGAGAGGGAGACTGAGAGAGAGCGGGGAGATAGAGAGAGGGAGATAGTGAGAGAGCGTGTGGGAGGGAGAAAGAGAGAGAGAACAGGGAGAAAGAGAGAGAGAACGGGTTGTTTTTTGGGGAAAGAGAGAGTGTGTGTGTATGTGGGGGGGTTTTTGAATTTGTGGAGTTTGAAATTTGGGCGGTAAAATATATTTCGTGAGAGTAGATCTGGTCCATTGATTTTGGGATAGATTGAATGTGAGCCACTTGATAGCTTTCATTGTAATTTATTATATAGATTTCGACATTTGAAAACCAATACATAATTGTTCATAACCAAAGATGTTTTCTCACACATAATTCACCACAATGATGTTCGCTTACCCATTGATAACTAAGATGGTTTTAGAGCACAAAATCAACTTCATAAGTGAGTAAAAACCTCCATTTTTATTAATTAATCTACACATGATGCATTCATTTATTTATATGCAAAAGGACATTCTTTCAAATTTTCCACATGGTAAATATCACAATAGGGAAATTCATTACATCTATTAACAAACAATTCAATTAATTCAATTAACACACTATTCTAATTTAGCATTTTTAATCAATAAGCATGGCTCAATTCCTTACTAGTAAATTTCACATAATTGCAATTTAAACATAACTAACATGCATTCTTATGTTTATAACAATGAGAAACATACATTTTTACTCATAGGCAATAACTCTAGTAATCAATCAACACACGTTTGCTAATTAACAATTTTCTTCTAATTAGACAAGCATGTATTTCATTTCAACTAGTAGTTAATAATAATAATTCAATTATCATTCCCTAGCATGAATTCTACTATAGAAGTCATGAGAAACACCCACCTTTTGAAGAAAACCCAATTATGAAAAATCCTCTAAAGCCTCCTAGATTGTGAGCAAGTGCCTTCTCCTCCTAGATTGCAATGCACAAACTTCTCCTCCTTGCTCCTTGCCAAAAACCGAGAGCCTCCAAGATTGGGGGGGGGGGGGGGGGGGGGGGGGGTTAATAGCCGGCCTCCAAGGGGGAACACAACACACAACTCACACACTAATATGTATATATATCTCCTTTAATATTTGCTTGAATGCAGAATACAAGTAGGAAGGGGGGGGGGGGGGTATTTATACTAGTTTTAAAGTAGATTGGAGGGCTAGGATTGATTGGATAGTTGTAGAATGGAGGGCTAGGATAGGAGTAGAAGTTATAGCAACCACCCAGGGGGGGGGGGTTAATAGCCGGCCTCCAAGGGGGAACACAACACACAACTCACACACTAATATGTATATATATCTCCTTTAATATTTGCTTGAATGCAGAATACAAGTAGGAAAGGGGGGGGGGGGGGTATTTATACTAGTTTTAAAGTAGATTGGAGGGCTAGGATTGATTGGATAGTTGTAGAATGGAGGGCTAGGATAGGAGTAGAAGTTATAGCAACCACCCAGGGGGGGGGGGGGGTTAATAGCCGGCCTCCAAGGGGGAACACAACACACAACTCACACACTAATATGTATATATATCTCCTTTAATATTTGCTTGAATGCAGAATACAAGTAGGAAAGGGGGGGGGGTATTTATACTAGTTTTAAAGTAGATTGGAGGGCTAGGATTGATTGGATAGTTGTAGAATGGAGGGCTAGGATAGGAGTAGAAGTTATAGCAACCACCCACACACAAATAAACAACCCATGCACACACACACCCACTCTCCCATTCTCCATGCACCAACCGGCCCCAAATTACTGTGCATTGCACACTACGTGCATCGCACGTGCCACCTAGTACCCTTATTTAGAAGTTTGTACAATTTAATTAATCAAAATGTTCACCATTTGTCTCTACATGACAAGTGTGACCATTTAATTGATTTATTAAATTGGTGAGCTTCACAATTAGTGGGCTTAGGCTTGTGGGCCAAAACAACAAATTAATAATTAATTAAAGTGGGCTAAAACAATTAATTAGTGTTTTAGGCTTTAGAAATAGGCTTTTAGAAAAATGAAGGAAAATAATTTTTCATACTAAAATGAGATTTTATATAAAATAAATAGATAATATACACATGATGTTTGCACGTGTACAACACGTGAAAAATAATATTTTTATTAAAAATGAAATTTTAGGGTATTACAATAGTATCCAGTTAGCCCAAGAAAACTCCTGATTTCTTTCACTGTAGTAGGCCTTCCACAATCCTTCACCGCTTCTATCTTCTGCGGATCAGTTGCCACTTCCTCCTTAGAAAGGATGTGACCTAGGAATGCCACTTCAGATTTCTAGAAACCGCACTTGGACAACTTGGCATACAACTCATGCTCCTGATGCTTCTTCAAAACTGCTGCCAGATGCTCCATGTACTCCTCCTTCGACTTGGAGTACACAAGAATATCGTCGATAAACACCACGGCGAAAGAATCAATAAACGGCCTCAGAACTCTGTTCATTATATCCATAAAAATTGCAGGTGCATTCGTTACTCCAAACGGCATAAAAAAGAATTCGTAATGCCCATGTCGAGTTCTGAACACAGTCTTATGCACATCTTCAGTCTTCACTCGAACTTGATGATATCCTGATCGAAGATCTATATTGAAGAAGACAACTACTCCTTGTAGGCGACCGAATAGGTCGTCAATTCGGGGAATAGGATATTTGTTCTAAACATTGACCTTATTTAGCTCCCGATAACCGATGCACATCCTCATCGAACCATCCTTCTTTTTTACCAATTGCACCGGTGCTCCCTAGGGCGACGCACTCAGTTGAATAAAGCCTTTCTCCAACAGTTCCTCAATCTGTCGTTTGATCTCATCATGCTCCACAGGCGCCATCCTATATAGTGCCTTGGAAATGGGTGCACTCCCTGGGTGAATAGTAATGCTGAACTCCACATCACGATGCGGGGGTAACCCAGGAAAATCCTCCAAGAACACAGTCGGGCAATCCCGAACCACAGGAATTTGCTGCACCTCTACTGGAACATCCCTCTTGCTAATAGCTGCCACCAGCCCATAACATCTCTTCTTCCCTTGGAAAGTGACTTCAGGGCCACCTGGAGCCTTCACTGTTACTTTCTTGGTCTTGCACGTGATGCTTGCACTGTATACCGACATCCAATCAATGCCAATGATAACAGTGACTCCCAAGACATTGAGCTCCATCAGATCAATCCCAAAAATTCTATCCCCAATCTCGATCTCGCAGTCCGCATAGTACGGATCAGTGGTTAAAGTCTCCCTTGATAGATTAGCTACCGCCAAGACCTTGCCTGGAAAGACTTTCGATTTGACTCCCAAAACTTTAGCAAACTTAGGTGATACAAAAGTGTGAGAGGATCCAGTATCGAACAAAACAACAGCTTTCTTTCCATTAAAAATAAGTTCTCCTGTTACATAACACACACTCGTTACATAACAGTTCACTATAAAAGCGGGAAAAAGAGAAACAACATAAAACACTCCTAAACATCCTCCCTCGTATTAATGATGATGTGATCCACCTCATCAGCATCAGCTTCAGTCAAGGCAAATACTTGCCCCTGCTGGTACGACTTCTTCCCAACTTGCTGCATTGGTCCACTACGGGTGACATTCTGCGGCTTGGGGCATTGAGACTTGTAACGTCCCATCTCACCACAGTTAAAGCAAGTCACCACCAGAGGTCTCACCCAATTGTTTTTGGGTCTCCCAGCTATGTTGACAGCATTCGCTCCTGTTGGTTTGAACCTCTGAGCCGGCGACTGTCCCCTAAAATTGCAAGAAACTGTGGGCCTCTTCCCAACATTCCAGTTGGTTGTCCAATTCTGAACAGCATGGAACTTCTTCATATCTGCCTTAGTGGCTGCATCCCGTTTGACCAACTTGTCAAACCTCCTTATACCAAGGGGATCATCCTGGATCTCAGACTTGGCCTCAAACCATGCTCAAACTTTCGAGCCTTCTTCTCCTCGTCCATCACCAGTTTGGGTGCAAACCTCGAGAGCTGAGTGAACCTTGTCTCATACTCCCTAACCGACATGCCGCCCTGCTACAGCGTCAAAAATTCCATGTCCTTCTTCTCCTGGACGTCGGATGGAAAATAATGACTGCGGAACTCCTTCAAGAATTCCTCCCAGCCAAGAACAATATCTCCCATCATCCGCTTCATCGACTGCCACCACACAGCCGCATCCTTCTCGAACTACAGCATAGCCAACTTCACCTTGCTGCCCTCCGGAGTCTCCAAGACTTTGAAGATAGTCTCTACCTGTCGGATCCAGTTGTCAGCTGTGTCAGGGTCGGACTTCCCCTCAAATACGGATGGTTTCATCCGCTTGAATGATTCCACGAGTTTGATTGCTTTGGGTACTGGATTCACAGGCACTCTTCCTTGGTTCTGATTCATGGCAACGGCATTGAGTGTCTAATAGACTCTCGCTAGTTCCATTTCCAAGTCCAGACCTTCTCCGCTTCTAGCTCTTCTTTCGACCATGTTCTGATGCAAAAGATCCATTAAATTCAAAGTAGAAAACATGAATTTAAGTCAACTTTTCATTTCATTGAATTCCAAACTTTATACATTCGAATTTAAAACATTTCTGACATCAAATGAAAGCAGTAAGAAGACACAATATTCTAGTTCCTACGGTTCCTCTTGGCTTCTCGAAGCTCTTCCCGTAGTTCCGCCACTTCTTCCTTCATTACATCGTACATGTTTTTCCTCTTCTCGAGTTCCCAAACACGATGACTGAGAGTTGCAATGCTCTCCTTTCACTTTGTACACTGTGCCTGCAACAGCTTCGCTCTCTCTCTCTCTCTGAGTGTCTACCTGCCTCTGAAGAGACAAAATGAGACTACTCGGAAGTGGTTCTTCCTCGTCGGAGGAATCATCGAATGAATCCGGAGGTGGAGTGATCTCCCGGGACTCAAGACATTCCTCTTCAAATTCTTCAGGATCTTCTTCGTCTGAATCAGCTTGCCCAGGGTAGTAATCCTCCTTACCTATGTCCCAGTTGCCATCTCCAGCTGGGTCGAAGTGGTCTGCCATCTTAGAGAAAGGAGAAGAAGAAGCATAAATCTTAGAGCAACATAAATGTAAGCAACTTACATTTAAATCTTTAGAGTCAACATACGCTCTAATGTCCACTTCTAGGTTATCATTCCTTATAAATTTGTATTACTTGGAAGCGTGGCTCTGATACCACTCTGTAACACCCCGAATTCCAAAACAGACTGAATCCAGAGTTCCACAAGATCTTTACACTTCTCTTCGTACAATTTTACAGGAATTAAAAACTTTTGTTACATCAGAGTTTACATTTACATTACATATTTACAGCGGAAGAAATTTACAACAAATTACATGAATAGAAATGTACAACACTTGAATCATTCTTTCAGCAGCATACAAACTTTAGTCTTGTTAATCACTTTACCCTGCATAGAAACTGTGGGCATGTCAGTTTATTACAACCGACGAAATATTATCCATGGCTATCCTCTTTATGCTGAACAGTATAACGATTTTCAAATACTTAAACAAACCACAAACTTGATCACAAACAAATCTACAAGGAACTATCTTATTGATGTCGTGTTGTGCGGTACACCTAGTCCTTAATGTAGTTATGTTTGTTACAAGACACTAATGCGCACTTGTTTAGATTCTATGCATCCCATACAACATAGGTTTGAGGGAAAGCCCTTAACCGTTCTTCATCTTGTAGGGTTATATAATATGACCCAAATCTTGTAGGGAAAGCCCTCCACTATACCGGTCTTAGCCATTTATATAATATGACCCAAATCTTGGTCTTTTCATTTCAAATCTCATTTCAACAATCTCTTTTTCAATGCCGGTATGAGGCTTAGCTACACTCTAGTTCTCAATTTCGATGTATAATCACAAAAATTGAGTTTTCATACTCATATAGTCTTTTTCATAGTTCAAATAAATTTCCATCTCTTTTCTATAATTCAGCTTCATACATAAGTTCAATTTCAATTTATAACATTCTCATTCAAACAAATAAGTCTCAATAATTCCATTTAATTTCTGTACTATTATTTCCTTTTCTCCAAAATCAAGATCATATTTCATTTATCTTTCAAATGCGTACATTACCCAAATAAAGAACACAATCCATAAACGAATACATTACAAGTTTTTTTTTATACAAGATTCTCTTTTATAATTTGGTATAACTCCTCATGGATAAAAATCCCTTTTTTATACTTATGCAAATATCAATTATATAGGGTTCTACTCAATTTTTACATCTCACACTCTTTAATTTAAATCAAAATAGTGTGCAAATATTTTTCATGAAGTCCATAGATTTTTATAATAATTATAATATTTTTTCCCGAATTTTAAAAATAAAAAATCACAAAAAAAATATTAAAACCGAAAAAGGGGTTTTAAAATGCCGAGTTCAGGAATTGAACCAGCGACCAAAGCTAAGGCCAACGCTACAGTGTAGTGCACTGTGGCGCACGCGCTAACCAGAAAGGACAGGGCGCAACTACGTCATGGAGAGGGTTTAAATCCCTATGAAACCATTTTTCTGAATTCGGATTTTCCCAACAAAAAAAAAAAGCCTCTGTTCAGTTTCGAACCCGAGACCCAAGACCAGACCCACACTATAGTGAGCCCACCCAAAAGCACCTGCTAACCAAATAGTCCAAGTGGCTAATCCGATATGAGTTAGGTTTTTAGGGGTTTGCTTCGAGTTTCGGTTCATTCGAATTTTATAAAAATTACTATTTTCAAATTCGTTTCTTCTCCACTTTCATTCCAAATTTTCAGATTAAAACTTTTATGAATTTCTAATATATCAGTAACTTAAAACTTAATTTTTGACATAAAAAGTGTAATTTTTCTCTTTGAATACCTACAATTTCGAAAATGTACATACAAATGTTGTTTCTTTTATAAGTTTTCATTCAAACTTCTCATGGATCTCTTTTATTATTTTTATTACTATTAACCATACATTTCAGTAACAATCATCCCTTTTTCATATTATTAACAAGAGAATTAGCAAAAGTCCCCTTTATCATTTCGACCAACTAAACATTCACTCGTGTCTCCTCAGTTAGCACAATCAATCAATTAAAGCATGGTACCATGGTCAATTCTAAACTAACAATCACAATTTGCAACTAATTTACATTCTTTTCACATACAATCAACCATTGCAATTTTGTCTCATTTTCACAACATGTGGCTAAATTAACTAAAGTTTCTTCTCAATTTTATCAACCATACCCTAGCATGATATCTAATTCGATGTTTAAGAAAATCACCCATCTTTAATGGAGAGAAAACCAAACAAAACTCCTAGGGATCTCCTACAACGAACAAGTGAAGCCTTCTCCTCCTAGATCGAGCCACCAAAAACCACCTCCTCCTTGTGCTAGATAGAACCCGAGCCTCCCCTTCTTGTTCCTTGGTGTAGTCTGGCCTCCCCTCCTTGAGTTGAAGAAACACACACTAGAAATCAATTTTTTAATCTCACAAACTACTCAATCTTTTGTCTCACTAAATTGCCTCTCTTTCTTTCTTTCTATTCTTTTCTTTTCAAAATTTTAAGTGTGAGAATGAAGAGTGTAGGAAGGGGTATTTATACATATTTTGAGGGTGAATGGAGGGCTAGGATGAGATCAAATGGTTAGGGATCAAGGGTCTAGATGAACTAGGGAGTTATAGAAACTACCCATGATGAAGCAACCAACTCTCCACCACTCCCATCTCTCCCACTCTCCCAATCCCATCCGGCCTAGGTACAAAAGTGTGCAATGCACACTCTAGTGCATGCACGTGCTAACTAGTACCCCTCCTTTACAAGTTGTTCATGTGAATAAAATTTATTATTCATTAAACTTGTCTACACTACAAGTTAGATTAATAAAAAGAGAAATTAATTTAAATGGGCTCACTAATGGGCCAATTAACCATGGGCTCTCCTGATTAAATTAATTAATTAAATAAGAATGGGCTAAAAGAGACAAATCGGCCTAGAATTTAATTAGGCTTTTAAAATCGTCTTTTTGGAAAATAATGAGAACAATAAATATTTTTATAAAAGAAATTATACATATTAAATTATACGTGCACAACACGTAAAATCACAAACTCTACATAAATAGATTTTAGGGTGTTACAAACTATGCTCATATTGTTTTTATCCTGAACATCATTGGGGCCAACATTGTCTCAGGATTCATGTCTATTAGGCTTCTTAATGTCTCGTTTAAAATAATCATGAAAGTTCTAGTGAACAGGTTGAGTTTTGTTATTTCTCTTATTGTTGATTCGGCTGAGTTAGCCTCTGTTAAATAATAGTTTATTTTGGATAGCGTTGCTTGCGCTCAAGAGATTATCTTCGGTTGCCACAAATCCAAATTGGAAGGGATTTTACTGAAGATTGATTTTGAAAAGCTTATGATGGTTAGTTGGGGCTTCCTCTTTAATGTTCTTATCGATCATGGATTTGGTCCTAAATGGATAGCCTAGATTAAATCTAGCCTTTTCGCTAGGACTTCGTCGGTGATGATTAATGGAGTTGAAGGTAATAATTTTAAGTGTAAAGGGGGCCTCAGGCAAGGTGACCTAATTTTCTCACTTCTATTTGTTCTAGTATTTTTAGCCGAATGCTCCTTAAAGCTGATGATGCAAATATCATCCAGGGTTTGGGTGATTTTAATGGGTTCAAGGGGATACTTAATCTCCAATATACTGATGACACCATTCTTTTTGCTAAACCACATGTTTGTCTTTACATAACTTAAAATTCCTCCTCTATCTAGTTGAAAGTGTTTCAAGTTTTCCTATTAATTTCAACAAATCTTTGGTTATTTGGCTGGGTGGGTCCGCAACCAAACAAACCGAGATTGCCAAATTTTTAACTGTTATTCTGGTTCTTTTCTGGTTAACTATCTCGGAACTCCCCTCATATGGGGGATTCTTTACAAAGAGGATTGGGTGCCGATGATTGACTGCATCGAGTCCAGTGTAACCCCCGTTCCCGCAAATACATATTTCCTGAATATTTTCTGTATTTTTATTAGTTATAAATCTATTTTGCACTAAGCTCGTTGTGGATCTTTTACTAAGAGTTTTATAATCGACAAGTATATTCACTTTGAATAACGATATATTTTCTATTTTTAATTGATCAACTATTTATATTTTATATTATTCCTGTCTAGATTTTAATGAACTTGTTAATCTCAAATTCTATTTTAATGCAAATTATTATTATTATTATTATTATTATTATTATTATTATTATTATTATTATTATTATTATTATTATTATTATTATTATTATTGATATGGCTAAAAATGGGGTTAAATCGGGACCGTCCAGATCGAGCACGAATCTTGAAGCACAGGGGTAAAAAGGTAATTTTACATACAGATGGATCCAAAACGGGTATCGGGTCTCCTTTTCGCAGAACCAACCTCCCGCGAATGGATCCACTTTAACTGGGTACGGGTCCCGACCCGATATGAACCCAGCTCACCAAGAGGAGAATCAGGGCCCGTGATTTGACTAAATCAATTCAACAGACCTGATTAGCTCCCACCGGGAATCAGGGGCCAATTTCCCAAAACAGAATAGGAGGATTTCCCTCCTGGCTGTTACGCAGGAAATCCGGCCCCCTAACTGCTCCGCAAGCGACTATAAATACAACCCCTCTACCACCATAACCAGGTTAATCACTTTTTCACCACTTAAGCTCTTTCTTAATCTTTTTCTGATTACTGACAAGAGCGTCGGAGGGTGCGTCGCCGGAATCAACCCCGGTGTCTCGCACTTCCTTGCAGGTCGCGGCGGGAGCAAGAAGGCTGAGTCAACTGTTCAGGTTTTTCTCGGACTCACAAATTCTATCTGTTTACCCCCACACCGAAATCAGCGGTAACAGATTGGCATCGTCTGTGGGAACAACCACACGAACAGCATCAGCCCATTCTCCGTCGTCCCCTGCAGTCATGCCGCCGAAGAAGGTCAGATCCAGAGGGTCGAACCGTGTGGGCAACCTCGCCGACCCGGCGAATGAAGTCCCAGTCAATCCTATTCCTCAGTCCGACCTCCCTCCGCCGACCCAGCAGGTCCCACCTCCTCCTCCCAAGCAGCAGCCCAACAATGGTCCGTCCGGTCATAACGGTCGGAAGGAGAAGCAGCCCCTCAATCCGGGCCATGTCTCGGTCCATAATGGGTCCTCGGACTCGATGGCTTCTCATCATCCCGACCTCCGTATCACACTTCTGAACCGCCAGAAGGACGACGACCTCCGCACCCATCTTGACGAGAGGCGGGCCTGAGAGGGAGCCTCCCGCCAGCGTCAGGGTGAGCGGTCCCCACGTCGCCGAGACGGCAGAAGGTCTCCGGACCGCAGAGGCCGAGCGACGTCCCCCGAGCGCCGAAGGAGGAGGTCCCGTTCCCCCGGAGATCAGCGTCATCCGAGGGACCGAGATGTGCCTATCAGTCGGGCCGAATTCCTCCAATTTCAGGAGACCGTTCTACAGGCTCTCAACCTTCGGCAGAATGTCCAGAATGCTCAGAGGGCTCCGATGCCCCCGAGGGATCCCTGTCCTCGCCGCCGAACCCGAAGTCCTTCCCCGGCTCCCAGCCGCCAGCGACAGCAATACAGCCCTCGCCGTTCCCCGACTGACTTTTAGGTTATATAAGAGAGAGCAAAGAATCCACTACCTCGTCTGGCATACCGGCGCCAGAGTCTGCGCCCCCCCTCCTATGAAGAGGATCCGGCGGGTCATACGATTACTAGCGGAGGGACGATGCCCTCATCCGCCGTCTTCATGAGGTGGAAAGGCGTATCGGCCGCATGGACAGGGAGGAAGAGTCCCGAGCAGGAACCTTCCGTCCCAGCCGACCCCCCTTCTCACGGTCGATCATGGAGGCCCACATACCGAGGAGTTTCAAACCGCCACAGTTTGAAACATACTCAGGGGAATCCGACCCGGTCGATCACGTCGAAAGCTTCAAGACCCTGATGCTGATCCATCAAGCTTCCGACGCTGTGCTCTGCAGGACCTTCCCTGCCACCCTCAGGGGGTCGGCTCGGGAATGGTATTCCAGGCTCGCCCCTTCCTCCATCTTCTCGTTCGAGCAGTTTGAAACACTGTTCATTACTCACTTCGTGAGTAGCAGGCGAGCCGAGAAGACAAGTCTGTCCCTGCTGAACCTGCGGCAGGAAAGGGAAGAGAAGCTGCGGGACTATGTGAAGAGGTTCACCGCAGAGGTCAGGTCTATCGCCTCCTTGGACCAGTCCGTGGCCACCGTGGCGTTACAGTCAAACGTCCTTAACGCCAACCTTTGATCATCCCTAGCCAAGAAGCCCCACATGACTTCGCCGACCACCTCCTGAGGTGCGAGAAGTACATCCGAGCAGAGGAGGCCGAAGCCCTTCCGAGCTTCGGGGGGCCCTCCGCAGGGTCGAAGAGGAAGGCGACGGGGGAAGAGGGGTCCAAGAAAGCTCAGAAGGACATTGGCGGTCAGCGCCGCCCTCCCCCCAGGTTCGAGAAGTTCACTCCCCTCACCACTAATGTCTCTACTATCCTAATGGAGGTGGAGAAGGAGGGGGTCATCCCTTCGGCTCCGAGGATGCGCACCCCAACGAAGAGGAGGAACAAAGATAAGTGGTGTCGTTACCACCGAGACCACGGCCACGACACGAATGATTGCCGGGCTCTGAGAGATGAGATTGAAGCCCTCATTCGGAGGGGGCAGTTGGCCAAATTCGTGAAGGCTAACGATCGGACAGATCGCAACTCTCCTCCGCCTCGGGGGGCTAACAAGCGCCCCGAGCGGCGCGAGGAGACACCCGAGTTCGAGGAGGAACGGGTTCTGCACTTGATCCACGGAGGCCCCATGGGGGGCTCCTCTAATTCCTCCCGGAAAGCCTTCGTCCGAGAGGTCAACTCGGTCCACAGTGCCCCTCCCCCAAAAGGTCTCGGCGTCCCTGTATCTTTCTCCGATGCCGACCTCGAAGGGGTCCGAACCCCACACTGTGATGCCCTCGTCATCGACCTCCGCATGGCCAACTTCAAGGTGCAGAGGATTTTGGTGGACAACGGGAGTTCGGTCAATATCCTTTTCCTCTCGGCCTTCCGAGGCCTACAGCTGTCCCTAGACCGTCTCAAGCCGGCCGGTTACACTCTCCACGGGTTCACGGGGGTCCCGGTGACCGTCGAGGGGGTGATAACCCTAGACATTACTGTCGGAAGCACCCCTACTACCCGGACCGAGCCGATGGACTTCATGGTCGTCGACGTCCCGGCAGCATATAATGTCATCCTAGGCCGTCCCGGCCTAGCCGCCCTGGAGGCTGTCCCCTCGGCGTATCATTTGAAAATGAAGTTCCCCACTCGGTCGGGAGTAGGGGAAGTCAGGGGAAGCCAGGAAACAGCCCGGAAGTGCTACATGACTTCCACCGGGGGACCAGTGCTCTCGCTCGATACACTAGAAATCCCCGAGCCGAAGGCCCGCCAGACGTCCAAACCGGCGGACGAGTTAGAAGAAGTGCTTTTCTCGGATGAGGATCCGAGCCGGAAATTCCTCATCAGCAAATCCTTGCCGACCGCACTGTGTTCGGACCTGATTAAATGTATCCGGGACAACCGTGACCTGTTTGCATGGTCGGCCGCGGACATGCCCGGCATTTCCGAGGAGCTGCTCGTCCATCGCCTAAGCGTCGAACCGGGGTGCAAACGGTCCAGCAGAAGAGGCGAAAGTTTGCTCCCGAGCGACAGCAGGCCATCAAGGAGGAGGTTGATAAACTTCTAAAGGCCAAGTTCATACAGGAGGTAAATTACCCCGAGTGGCTGTCGAACGTTGTAATGGTCAAGAAGTCCAATGGCTCGTGGAGGATATGCATTGACTTCACCGACCTGAACAAGGCGTGTCCGAAGGATCCCTTCCCGCTCCCGAACATCGACACCCTTATCGACGCCACCTCGGGCCATGAGCTCCTCAGCTTCATGGATGCCTTCTCGGGGTACAATCAAATCCGAATGTTCCCTCCGAACATTCTGAAGACCTCCTTCGTCACCGACCAAGGCCTCTACTGCTACCGGGTAATGCCGTTCGGCCTGAAGAACGCGGGCGCCACCTACCAGCGCCTCGTCAACAAGGTCTTCCAGAGCCAGATCGGCCGAAACATGGAGGTGTACGTTGACGACATGCTCGTCAAGAGCATCCGCGGCACCGACATGTAGCCGACCTCCAGGAGGCTTTCGGCGTGTTGAGAAAGCACAGCATGCGGCTGAACCCGAACAAGTGTGCGTTCGGGGTCTCCTCGGGAAAATTCCTCGGCTTCATGGTAAGCCAACGAGGAATCGAAGCTAACCCCGCGAAGATTAAGGCCATATTAGACATGGTCCCGCCTCGGAACATCAAGGAGGTGCAGAAGCTCACCGGTCGGCTCGCCGCCATCGGTCGTTTCCTCTCGAAGTCGGGGGAAAAGTGCCTCCCCTTCTTCAAAGCACTCAGGGGGGCCAAAGGTTTTGAATGGGGCCAACCACAATAGGAATCATTCGACCAGCTGAAGGCCTATTTGGTGAACCCCCCCCTGCTCAGCAAATCGGTCCCGGGCGAGACTCTCTTCGTCTACTTGGCTGCTTCCGAGCAGACCCTAAGTGCTTTCTTAGTGAGAGAGGAGGACCGGGCCCAGAGGCCTATCTACTACGTGAGCAAGGTGCTTGGGGACGCCGAGCTCCGCTATCCGAGGATAGAGAAGATAGCCTACGCTCTGGTCATGGTAGCGAGAAAGCTTCGGCCGTACTTTCAATCCCACTCGGTCGTTGTCCTCACCGACCAACCCCTCAAGCAGATCCTCCACAAGCCTGAGACCTCGGGCCGGCTGATGAAGTGGTCCATCGAGCTGAGTCAGCATGACATCTCTTATCAGCCTCGGACGGCAATTAAGGCACAGGCTCTCGCCAACTTCATCGTAGAGTCCACTATCTCCGAGGTCGGCCACGTCCCGAATGGGCCCCCCATTTGGACAGTCTTCGTGGACGGATCCTCTTGTAATGAAGGAAGTGGCGTCGGAATCATTCTGAACGGCCCTGACGACTTCGTCCTCCAGTACGCGATCTGTATGAGCTTCAAAGCCTCAAACAACGAGGCGGAGTACGAGGCGCTCATCGCCGGGCTCGGACTCGCCCGAAGCGCTGGAGCTCGGCGCCTCCGAATCCACAGCGATTCCCAGCTCGTTGTGAACCAAGTCTTGGGCGAGTACGAGGCCCGAGATGGGCGAATGGAGAAGTACCTTGCCAAGGTTCGGGCCCTCATGAGCCGGTTCGAGGAAGCGCTCATCCAGCGTGTCCCCCGAGAAGAGAACTCACAGGCCGATGCCCTCTCCAAATTGGCCTCGTCCTCTCTGCAAGGTCTCGAACAGACCGTACTGATCGAAGTCCTCTCTAAGCCGAGCATCGAAGACGAGACACCTAGCTCGGTGGAGTCATTGCCGGTCATGCTGCAGGACAATTGGATGAAGCCACTGGTAGAATTCTTAAGGGACGGGGTTCTGCCCTCGGATCCCAAGGAAGCACGCTAAGTCAGAACTCGGGCCGAGCGCTATGTTTTGATCGAGGATGTCTTATACAAACGCTCTTTCTCACAGATAGACGGCCGACCGTACCTAAGGTGCCTCTCTCCGGATCAGGCCGAATACGCCCTACAGGAGCTCCACGAAGGAATCGGAGGGGCGCACTCGGGATTTAGATCCCTGGCCCGAAAAGCTTTGACTTATGGGTACTTCTGGCCGACACTCCTTCAAGACGCCGAGCGACACGTTCGGCAATGTAGCTCCTGCCAGAGACACTCCAGCATCCGACGCCTCCCTTAGGCCAACCTCGCATCCCTATCAAGTCCTATCCCCTTCGCAATGTGGGGGATGGATTTACTAGGGCCTTTCCTTCCGGCTCCGGGTCAGTTCAAGTTCTTGGTCGTAGCCATCGACTACTTCTCAAGGTGGGTCGAGGCCGAGCCCCTCGCCACTATAACCAAGAACAAGGTGGTTCAGTTCTTCTGGAAGAGCATCATCTGCAGGTTCGGCATCCCCCGTGTCCTCGTGATGGACAACGGGACTCAGTTCACTGGCACAGCATTTCGAGCTCTATGCGATGACCTCGTCATCCAGCAGGGCTTCGCGTCCGTCTCACACCCCCAGTCGAACAGACAGGCTGAGAATGCTAATAAGTAGATCCTCGCATGCATCAAGAAAAGGTTGGACAAGTGTTCGAAAGGCTTGTGGGTCGACCAACTCCCTAATGTGTTGTGGAACTACCGCACGAGCAAGCGGACGCCCACCGGAGAGTCCCCTTTCAATCTTACTTATGGGGCCGAGGCCGTGATACCTCTCGAGGTCGGAATACCTTTCCCTCGGATCACAGCCTATGACGAAGCACAGAATGCCAGGGACCTCAGAGGAAACCTGGACCTGATAGATGAACTGAGGGAAAGGGCATCGATTCGGCAGCAGAATTACCGAAGAAGGGTCGAGCTAGCGTACAACAAAAAGGTCCGACCCGTCGACCTTAAGCAAGGAGATTTGGTCTTGAGAAAGCTAGCCATATCCCTCCCCAGTCAGAAGAGCAAGCTAGCTCCGAACTGGGAAGGGCCGTACCGGATCACAAAAGTTGTTCGGCCTGGGGCATACCGTCTTGAAGACATGGAAGGCAGAGAGCTTCCGAGGACCTGGAATGCCGACCACCTCCTAAAATACCAAGAGAGCGCTCCGGCGCCTCTCTGAGTAATCCGAGGTGCCGAACCGTTCCTCTCCTCTAACTTGTAACCTGTTTCCATGAATTGTACTATGTAAAACGGTTCGCCGTTAATAATTAATAAAGAAAGCTCATTTCGGTCTTATGAATTTGTATGCTTCTCTCCATTCTTTTCATATGCTCTTTAAGTTGCGATTTCAACCAATGGTTCGGAGTCCACGTTCGGCTCGACCTCACCTCCTCGGCTCGTCTCCGGACGAACCAGGGGTAGATCGCCGTTCGGAATTGCTCCCACAACCGTTGAACTACACCGATGGTTCGGAGTCCAACACTCGGCTCGACTTTACCTCCTCGGCTCGTCTCCGGACGAACCAGTGGTAGATCGCCGTTCGGAATTGCTCCCACAACCGTTGAACTACACCGATGGTTCGGAGTCCAACACTCGGCTCGACTTTACCTCCTCGGCTCGTCCCCGGACGAAACTGGGGTAGATCGCCGTTCGGAATTGCTCCCACAACCGTTGAACTACACCGATGGTTCGGAGTCCAACACTCGGCTCGACTTTACCTCCTCGGCTCGTCCCCGGACGAAACAGGGGTAGATCGGCGTTCGGAATTGCTCCCACAGCCGTTGAACTATACCGATGGTTCGGAGTCCAACACTCGGCTCGACTTTACTTCCTCGGCTCGTCTCCGGACGAAACAGGGGTAGATCGCCGTTCGGAATTGCTCCCACAACCGTTGAACTACACCAATGGTCCGGAACCCAACACTTGGCTCCCAGTCCCCCCAAACTCACTTCGGGCACATAATCCGAACTCTCCTAACTATTAGCCGAAGCCCGAAGGCCCACGCCTTCGGTCGGCTACCGAGCAAGTGCCTTTCCGAGCTCGCAAACGGAGAAAACACACTTTTCCCTCAACTTTCGTGCATGATCTCGATCAGACGGCTCAGATCTTGCCACCTGCGCTAAACGACAAGATAACGTTTTCTTGGGAACTGAGCCGCCTCGAGATTCGTGCCTACGTTCGATGGCTCAGATCTTACCACCTGCTCTAAACGACAAAATAGCACTTTCTTGGGGGCAGAGCCGCCTAGGAATTCGTACCGTACCGTGTCAGAGTCGCTAAACGACAAAATACCGTACTCATGGGGACCCGTTCGGTTAAATTAACACGCTCGGTTCAAAGATCTCGGCACGACCAACACAGTTATAAGCAAAGACAAATATGCAGAGCAATGAAAGGGAATTTTATTAATGGTCGGCACATAATACAAAACATTCCATTACAAAGTGTTGGCAAACAAAACACACAACGCCCGACCTCCTACACTTGTCTCTCATATGGAAACATCCTCACTGGACTGTTCCGCCGACTGTTCGTCCTCCTCGACTGGCAGCTCCCCTGCGCCCCTCCGGAGCTTCGCCATCACAGCCTGCAAGTGCCGAATCTCCGAGAGAAAATCATCCCGCTCGGCTATAATCTTCGACTGGTTGCGCCGAATGCATCTAACCCGAAGAGCGTTGCTGAATGCGGTTTGCGAGTCTTCATCCCCTCCTACGGGGCTCAGCTCGACGATCCTATTCTCCAAGCGTTGGATCTCAGCTTCCCGAAGGTCGAGGACGGACGAAAGGTGGGCCCGCTCACTCTCAGCCCGGCGTAACTCCAGATCGGCGCTCCTAGGGCTTAGAACCACCATCCCAGAAGTGGCCTCGGATTCGGAGTCATCATTCGAACGCTCGGAATCCGAGTCATGGATCGTCACCACGAGCTGAAAAGAAGGGAAAACGAATAACACAATTTCAATACACTGCCGAAGTCTAACACTTGAAAATTTTCCAAAAAGATTCGCATTCAGACATAATAGTGTTACAGACGGCCGAACCGACCCCACAATTAGGTTTTTACAACAACCAACGAAAATGGGAAACGACATGATCAGGGCCTCTTCGGAAGGGGAATGCTTCGGTTTAGGGAAACACGAGGACGACGAGGCCTGCCCTCCGAGCTCGACCCTAAACCAATGAAGCGCGATCCCCCTTCACTGCTGGTCCTAACGGCGGCGCCGACCGAAGCCCCGCTCGACGAAATGGCCGTACTACTCTGGGCGTCGGCTGGACTCCGTCTGACCGAGGGCAAGCGTGTCACAAGCTCATAAAATGTAATCCCTCTCTCACTCTCTTCGCGGGTACACGATGTGCTCCGGACGTTGGCTCTCTCGGGCAGGGGCTTGAGCGACGCCACCTCCTCCTCCAGTTCGATGATTCTATCTCTCAAGGCGTCGTCCTTTGCCAACTTCTTCGGTCGAGGGACCCTCGACGAGCCCGAGGCGTTAGCACTATCGGTCGCAAGCTGTCGGTAATGGGTGACCTCGATCCCCCTATCTATCGTGATCCTTCTGAGCCTATCGACTTCGGCCGACAGCCTCTTGCGCTCGGTCGACGTCTTCTCCAGCTCGGAAGTCAGTTTCTCTTCCGCCGCCGAGCGTTCTTTCTCCGCTAACTCCAAGTATTGGACCTCAGCCAAAAGGTCATCATTCTTCTGCTCGACAGCAATGAGCTCTCTACGGAGCCTCTCGACTTCGCCTTCGGGACAAGGAGCTGAGGGGTACTTCCGCAGTTGCCACAGCTCGCGACAGTACCTCCGCAGAGCTGCCTTCGTCTCCTCCAGCCTGCCGAGCAGGATAAATCGATTCTGCCAGCTCTGAAAGAGCTCGCCCTTCGTTTTTGCCAGCTCCTTCCGAAGGTATACAACCTCCGTGATCGGACCGAATCTCACCTGAAAAGCAGAGATAAATCCGAGGCCCAACACTTGGAGAAATTTACGCCAAATCAGACACTAAATCCGAGACTCAACACTTGGATAAATTTCGGCCAAACAAAATATTTTTCATTCAAGTTCAAAGAGAAAGTTCTACAACAGCGGTGGCCAGTCCGCGGTTAGGCTTACAAAAAGAGACAAGATAGCAAAAGACAAAAAAGAAGAAAGACAACCGAGTCAGGGGTCGACCTTTTTGTCGTTCGGGTCCGTCGACCCCCCGGCCTTATCCTCGCCATCGCCCCCGCCTCCGCCTTCGCTCCTGCTCTCCTCCTCGGAGTCGTCCTCCTCCTCGTCCTCGGCCTCGGCCTCCCATGGGTCTCCGACGGGTTCCGTCTCCCCCTCAGGGTCGAGCAACCCCTCGGGGACACCCTCCTCCCCTTCCACGGGGTCGTAAAAGTTGTAGAAGGACGTGTCGAAGCCCGGGTTCTTGGCGGCTACATGTTGCAAGGCTCGACCATAGGCATCCACCATGTTTTGGAGCATGTGCTGCGCGGCCTCCTCCTGCACGACCTTCTTCACCTTCTTCACCTTCCTGAGGTGTTTGGCCTTGATCTTCTCGGACCTCTTCTGAGCCTTCTCCGCTTCCGACCGAGCCTTGGCCAGCTCCTCCTTCAGCTCGGCTGCCTCCTTCACCGACGCCTCGAGCTTGGCCGCCGTACCCTTCAGCTCGGCCGCCTCCTTCTCCGAGGCCTCAAGCTTGGCCGCCGTGTCCTTCGACAGCTGAATGGCATCGGCTAGATGCTTCTCCAACCCCCCCACTTCGGCAGCCCTCTTCGTCGAGAGGAGCTGCTCGGCATCAAGCTGCTGCGCGACCTTGACGCGCTCCGCCCTCTCCCGCTCCTTCTCCTGCTCCTTGCTCGCCAACTCCTCGACCAGGAAGTTGAAGTGGCAGAGAGTCTGGAAGAGAACAACACGTTAAAATCCGAATCCAAGAACTTAGAAAAATTCTAAGGAAGAAATTTGGATGAAGGAGAGTTCGGCCCACTTACCGACATAGTATTGCGAGCAATCTGCATTACGGCGTCCCCTGCCATCCCAGCCTTCAGGGTCGCTCGATCCTTCGGGGTCGGCAGGTGCCTCACCGCCTCCATGCAGATGTTCCCGTCCCCCAAGAAGCCGTCGACGTTCATCACCTGCCAGTCGGGGACGAAGATCTGCTTATGATGCTCGGTCAAGATCTTCTCCGCATCGGCAGTAAGGGGCGGAACTTGGAGGAACAACGCCTCCTTCGCACCGAACACATCGCTCGACGAGCCGGGAGTTTCTCCCTTCGAGATCGGTGTCGGCACATCCGAGGTCGGAGCGTCGAGGACCGGCGCATCCGAGGTCGGAGGGTCAAGGACCGGCGCATTCGAGGTCGGAGGGTCGAGGATCATAACATCCCCCTGCTCGAGGACCATGACCTTCGGCTGGTCGGCGAGCTTCGCCACCGAGGGCTTCTTCGAGGCTCGGCTGTCCTGAGCCCCTGCCGCCGGCCTCTTCTTCTTCTCCTGCTCCGACCTGCCCTTCGCCACCAGAGCCTTGTAATCAAGCTTCATCGTCTCTGCAAAAGCCGAATGAAAAAACTTAGAAAAATTTTCATGAACTTTAAACAAAGAGTATAAATACCAGAAGCATACGAGGGTCGATCGGACTGAGACCCCCACGGAACAGATGCTCCTCCGTAATATCTTTCCAGCTTAGCGCTGGCAGGGCGAGGAGCTTCTTCTGGACCTCCGCCTCCTCATCACTCAGCGGCGCCTCTCTCTTGGTCCGCTTGGGCAGACCCTCCTTTGCCTAAACCGTCGGTATCACCCACGGCGTCAGGGCTCGGACGAGGAAGTACTTCTCCTTCCAATGTTTGATCGAGTCCGGATTCTCGATCAACTTCACTCCCGTCCGAGGAGAAAGGAAAAACCTCTGCTCGTCCCGCCTCGGCTGGCAAGGTCGGAAGAGACTCCGAAAGAGGAACATAGTCGGCTTGGCGCCGACCTCTTGGCATCGGAGGACGAACGCCACGACGTGCCTCCATGTGTTCGGCATCAGTTGGGCAGGACTCAAACCGTACCAGACCAGGACTTCAACCACGAACGGGTGGAGGGGAAAGCGGAGTCCGGCAATAAGGGAGTCGACCGGAAAGACGCACACGTCCGACGAGGACTTTGTGTTGGCTCGGAATCCCGGCCCAGGGAGGAGCAGTACATACTCAAGCGGGATCCGGAAACCCTCTCGGATCAGACGAAGATCGGTCTCGGTAAGAGTCGAGATCCTATGGTCCACCTCGGACAGCTCCCTAGGCTCGTTCTCCTCCACCAGCTTAGCCGTACCTTGGGTGACTCTCTCCAATGTATCCTCGGCGCAGTCTCGCACGCCTCCCACGCTCGACAGGGCGATAGGCTGCCGACCGAACGCCCCCGCTCTCTTCGGTGTTTCCACTATCGTGACCACGCCTTTACCCTTTCAGGACTCCGCCACGACTTCCTCGGGTAGCTCGGCCACTTCCCCCTCTTTGTCCGGACGAACGACGTCCTGCTCACTCGGCTCAACAACTCCCTTCCCTTTATCCCCTCGGCCAACGGCTCGCTCCGAGGCGGGGGTCTCATCCGAAATCTTAACCATTTTTCCTAAAAGAGAAGGGAAAGAGACTGACCTTGAAGTGACTGGTGCGGTCGGAAAGTTCGCCGGAAACAAGGAACGCTACCGCGACAGCTAGCAACGCCACCAGAGAACTAAAAACTTCGAAGCAAAGTAAAAACTGAAGAGAGCGAGTAAAAGTGAAAAGTGAGACTTGGTCTAAGGGGGGGGTGAAGATTTATAGTAAAAATAGAACGTCCCTTGGACTTCCAAACGAAAGTTTGTGACTTTTGGGCTGCTCTCGAAACGTCGCGAAGGCCCATCACCACTGTCTCCATCACCAAGTCAACTAGCTCGGCTCCAGGGGATCTGAATCCGAGCCACAAGCAAACCGAACTTGTCTGCAACAGGGTCCGGTCGGAATCCGAGCAAGTGCCTTCCCGAGCTCGCAAATGGGGAAAACTCACTTTCTCCTCAAGAATCGCGCATGATCTCGATCAGACGGCCCAGATCTCGCTGGGAACACTAGACGACAAGATAGTGTTTTCTAGAGAAATGTGCCCGTCTTGAGATGCGCGCCACCATCCAACGGCTCGAATTGCACCACGCCGCTCGGACTCCTGAACCCTCGGACATCCCACCTGTGTCTAGAGGAACCATGAAAAATTTTGATTCAAAGTTTTAAGGCACCGCCCTCGGCGAGCACCCCCCAGGTCCCGCGTTCGGTCGATATTCGACTGACCCACGGGCCCCGGTCAAAAACAGATCGGCACTCCCCCCATCTCTAACTCCCCCGGGTTGACATCCATCGGAAGGCATCAGCCCGGAAGGAAGACAGAGATGGGAGGGGGCCCATCAACTCTCAGAGATCTAGAGAAGCGCACCATTCCGAGCTAGTTGTTTGCAACTGGAAGGCTCGGCCTGGCAGAGGACTCTGACAACCGCGCCTTCACAGTTGCTAACAACGAGCTCAGATGGTCCGGAAAAATCATGGTAATGGAACGACCGCTCGTCCTTCCGAACAAGCTCACCCCTCGGATTCGGACATGGATGATCACCTCTCCCACCACGATCTCTGCCGACCCCGACACCCGCTGCGGAGCAAACAGGGAAGGCAGAAGATCTTGGTGGAAGAACGACCACCCGTCCTTCCGAAGTAGCCCACACTCTGGGTCCGGACTATGGTCGTCGCCACTACTGCCTTATTCCCTCCCGCTCCTGACATCCCCTTCGGAGCAGTGAGGAACGGGAAAAGAAAAAGACAACAGGGCGACCACCCGTCCTTCTGAAGTAACTCATCCCTCGGGGTCCGGACTACGGTCGTCACCACTACTGCCTCGTTCCCCCCCGCTCCTAACATCCACTTTGGGGCAGTCAGGAACCGAGGGAAAACCAGGCAGAAGAGCAACCACCCCTCCGGACCTCAAAAGAGAAGCTACCCAAGGCAGACACCACCGAGGTCTAAAACTCAACATTGCTGCGACTGAAATGACAAAGGGAGTGGAGTACTTATAGCCTGCCTCCAAGAACCAGCCATTATGACCCTCGGAAGTTGAAACGCCGCGTATTAATTGAGGGAGTTATCCTTAATGACCTTGGGAAGGCGGAACGCCGCGCAAGTCCCGAAGCACCATTAATACCCTTGGGAACAGAGTCATCTCGGATTGCCAAAACCACAGGCCCTCGGTCGGCCACCGAGCAAGTGCCTTCCCGAGCCTGTAAACGGAGAAAACTCACTTTCTCCTCAGCTTTTGCCCCTGATCTCAATCAGACGGCCCAGATCTCTCTGAAGACACTAAATGACAAGATAGTGTTTTCTTGGGAGCTGCGCCCGTCTCGAGATGCGTGCCAACATCCAACAGCTCAGATAATGCCACGTCGCTCGGACGACCGAAGCCACACTTCCTCGGTCGGCTTTCGAGCAAGTACCTTCCCGAGCTGGTAAACAGAGAAAAAAGACACTGAGCTACTTAGACCGTTGGATCTCTCAGAAATTCGTGCTCCTAATGATGAACGGCCCAGATTGCGCCACGTGCGCTAAAAGACAAGATAGCATTTTCTTGAGAACTGCGCCCGCCTCGGGATGCGCTCCAACATCCGAAAGCTCAGATTGCGCCACATCGCTCAGCCCGCCGAACTCCCCTTACCTCCGGTCGGCAGCCGAGCAAGTGCCTTTCCGAGCTCGTAAACGGAGAAAAGCACTGCCGAGCGGTAACAGCCGTCAGATCTTTTTTAAATTTGTGCTCGTCCTTGATCAACGACTCAGATCGAGCCACATCATTAATCGGTATTTAAATCGTTTTTTATTTATTTAAATCGTTTTATTTATTTAAAATTGCGAAAAAATTGCTAAAAATTCGGGAAAATTAACTAAAAATTCTGGAAAATAATTGAAAATTTGGGGGCCCATTTTCGAACCCCTGAACGAACAATTACTGCCTGGAATGTACTGTTAAAGACCCCCGAACGATTAGTGAACACGTCGCAAAATTAAATAAATAGTCCGAAAAAATAGATAAAAACCCTCAAATACCCGATGTGACCAGAGAACAGCAAGCGGCACCAAAAAATTACCTCACTACCCCCTTCTAGATTCAAGATCCCACATTTGGACTCCGATACAACTCCACTAGCCGCTAAAATAGTTAGACTACTCCTCAAAGTCTGATCACACTCAGTTTTTAGGAGTGGGGGGCTCGTGATATGGCTAAAAATGGGGTTAAATCGGGACCGTCCAGATCGAGCACGAATCTTGAAGCACAGGGGTAAAAAGGTAATTTCACATACAGATGGATCCAAAACGGGTATCGGGTCTCCTTTTCGCAGAACTAACCTCCCGCGAATGGATCCACTTTAACTGGGTACGGGTCCCGACCCGATATGAACCCAGCTCACCAAGAGGAGAATCAGGGCCCGTGATTTGACTAAATCAATTCAACAGACCTGATTAGCTCCCACCGGGAATCAGGGGCCAATTTCCAAAAACAGAATAGGAGGATTTCCCTCCTGGCTGTTACGCAGGAAATCCGGCCCCCTAACGGCTCCGCAGGCGACTATAAATACAACCCCTCTACCACCATAACCAGGTTAATCACTTTTTCACCACTTAAGCTCTTTCTTAATCTTTTTCTGATTACTGACAAGAGCGTCGGAGGGTGCGTCGCCGGAATCAACCCCGGTGTCTCGCACTTCCTTGCAGGTCGCGGCGGGAGCAAGAAGGCTGAGTCAACTGTTCAGGTTTTTCTCGGACTCACAAATCCTATCTGTTTACCCCCACACTGAAATCAGCGGTAACAATTATTATTATTATTATTAGTATTACTATTATTATTATTATTACTATTATTATTATTACTACTATTATTATTATTATTATTATTATTATTATTATTATTATTATTATTATTATTATTATTATTATTGCAAGTCAGAAGGAAGATGTAGAGATTCAGAAAATGAAGGAGTAGGTTGGTGCTAGCAAGTTGCCCGAATTTCAGATCAGGGATGAAAATGCTGTGGTTTGGAGAGAGGCTGTATGTTCCGGATCAGTCGGACTTGAAAGAAAGTATTCTTCAGGAGGCACATGCTACTCTTTTGTCAATACATCCTGAGAGTACCAAGATGTACAAAGACATTAAACATCATTTACGGTGGTCAGGTTTGAAGCGGGATGTGGCTGAAATTGTGTCGAGGTGTGAGATTTGTCAGTAAGTCAAAGCCGAGAATCAGAAACCCGGAGGTCTATTGCAACCGTTACCAATTCCAGAATGGAAGTGGGATAACATCAATATGGATTTCATCACAGATTTTCCTAAGAGCCCTAAAGGCAATGATGCGATTTGGGTCATAGTCGATCGACTAACCAAGTCCGCTCACTTCTTGGTGGTGAAACTCACTCTTCGATGGACAAGTTGGCTGAGATGTATGTTGTTGAGATCGTCAGGCTTCATGGTGTTCCGTTAACCATTGTGTCTGATCGAGATGCGTGGTTTACTTCGCATTTCTGGAGGAGTCTTCAGACAGCTTTGGGTACCAAGACGAATTTCAGCACTGCTTTCATCCTCAGACCGATGGACAGACTGAGATAGTCAACCGTATTCTTAAGGACATGCTTCGGTGCTGTGTACTAGACTTTGGAGACAGTTGGAAAAGGCATTTACCTTTGGTGGAGTTTGCCTACAATAACAGTTTTCAGACAAGCATTAGGATGGCACCGTACGAAGCTTTGTGTGGAAGGAAGTGCAGAACTCCAGTCTGTTGGTTCGAAGTTGGGGAGCGTCAGATGTTTGGGCCTGAAATTGTGCAGCAGACCTCTGAAAAGATTGATCTGATCAGGAAGAGGTTGGTGGATGCTCAGAGTAGGTAGAAGAGATATGCAGACAACTGGAGGAGGGACCTTGAGTTTGAGGTTGGTGAATGTCTTTCTGAAGGTATCGCCCAGCAAAGGCGTGATCCGATTCGGCAAAGGTGGAAAGTTAGCCCCGAGGTTCATAGGCCCGTATAAGATATTGAAAAGGATCGAGAAAATAGCTTACCGGCTTGAGTTACCGGAAGAGTTGTCTCAGGTGAACAATGTCTTTCATGTGTCTCTGCTGAGAGGTTACATTCCAGATCCAAGTCATCATTTGCCTGAAGTGCCAGAGGGTTTGCTGTTAGATCTGAGTTACATTGAGCTTCCAGTGGAGATTGTTGATCGTCGGGAGAAAGTCTTGAGGAATAAGACGATACCGATGGTCAAGGTAGTCTGGAGAAACCAGATGGTTGAAGAGGCTACTTGGGAATCTGAGGAGAGGATGATGAAGGATCATCCTGAGCTCTTTGTTTGATTGTATTTTCTTCTTGTGTTTTGTTTTCTCACTCTTTAATTGTAGTTCCAGGAGTGGAACTATTCTAAGGAGGGAGTGTTGTAATACCCTAAACTTTCATTTTAATAAAAATGTTGATTTTCACGTATTGTGCACGTGCAAAATTCGTATGTATATTTATTTATTTATTTTTATACATAAAATATTTTTTGAAGTATGAACAATTATTTTCTTCCTTTTCTTTATTTTTCTAAAAGCCTATTTTGTAAAGCCTAAAACATTGTTTTCTAAATTTGAGCCCACTTTAATAATTTATTATTTTATTATTTTGGCCCACAAGTCTAAGGCCACTATTTGTGAAGCCCACAAATTTAATTAATCATTTAAATTGTCACACTTGTCATGTAGACACAAATTAGGAACAATTGATTAATTAAAAATTGTACAAATTTCAAATAGGGGGTACTAGAGAGCACGTGCATGCACGTAGTGTGCATTGCACACCCTTTGGAGGCCGGGTGTATGCTTGTGGTGATGGGAGAGTGGGTGTGTGTGCATGGGTGGTTATTTGATTGTGGGTAGTTGCTACAACTTCCCCTCCTCTCCTAGCCATCCATCTTTAACCATCTAATGAAATTCTAGCCCTCCAATGCATCCTAGAACTAGTATAAATACCCTCTACCTTCATGTATTCCACACTAAGAAATTATTGAAAGAAAGAATTTATATAGGAGAAATACATTAGAGTAAAGTGAGTTGTGTGTGTGTCCCAACATTGTAGGCCGGCCCATCCCATCCACAAGGAGAGCTCTCGGTTTTGGCAAAGCGAGCAAGAAGGAGGACTTTTGCATCACAATTTAGGAGGAGAAGGCTACTCTCTCGCATTCTAGAAGACTCTAAGAGCTTTTATTTGGTTTTCTCCAAAGAGGTTGGTATTTCTCATTGCTTCTAATATTAGAAATCACGCTTGATTTGTTTAATGAAATTATGTGAATTAACTAGTAAGAGATTGGAACCATGCTTGTTTAATTAAAGTATTAAAGTAGTGTGGTAATATTAGAGATAAATTGATGGAATGATTACTATGAGATAATTGTTAATTTTGTATTAGAATTCTCCATTTTGTATGTATCACATGAAATGTTAGAATTAATGAAAGAGATTGTATTTGCAAATAAATGATTGAATGCATCATGTGTAAATTAGTTGATAAAAATAGAATTTTTATTCTTTAGAAAAGATGATTTTTGTGTTCTAAAACCATAGTAGTTTGTCAATAAGCAAGAGAACGATAACTTAGTGATTTTTGTGGAAATCTAACTTTAATCATGAAGAGTTATGCTATGGTTTTCAAATGTCGCAATTATGGACATAGAATACAAACTAGGGCTCAAATACATGTTTTAAAGAGCTAAAAATACTTATAAAAATACTGGTTGCTGTAGATTTGGGTGTATTTTAATTCTGGAAAATTTTGTTTTCAAAAGAGGAGAAAAATAGACAATTTTGTTTTAAGAATTCATGAATTATAGCTATGAATAGAGAGCAAAATCAAAACCCAATTTAATTTCTTTAAAATCGATATGTCCACTTAGGCCATTTGGTCGGTAGAGTTTTCTTTCGCTACAGTAAAAAGGGGGCTAGTCAGAGGTCACGAGTTCGATACTGAGGCTTTTCATTTCATTTTTTGTAAAAAAATCCAATTGCCGAGAGTCGATACTTAGGGATTATAACCCCTAGTTATATCGCTCGGTGGCTTTGGCGCAATTGTCGTGTGCGCTGTCTATTGGGCCGCTGGTTGTGGGTTCGAATCTGGTTGGGGATTTGGATTTAAAAAATTGTTTTTTTTTTGTGGGATTTTAATTAAAATGAGATTTAAAAATAGATTAAAGATAGGAAAAATATGGAATAATTACTGAAAATTAATTGGACTTTATGAGAAAAATTTATGTAACTTTTGATAAAGTGTAATTAAGAAATTGAGGCTTTTGCAAGAAATGACTTCTTTTTTAAATTAAATTGTCTTTTAAATAAAGGAAAAATAAATGAGATTTTTAGAATTATAAAGATGAAAATTAGTAATGAGGAATTTTTGAAAGTTGTGATTTTGTGTGATTAATTGGACTTATAAATTGTGCTTGTAGTAAGAATTGAAATGGGAATAATAGATTCGTGGAATAAATGAATTATTGATTACTACTAGTTGAAACTTATTCTTACGCATAAATTGCATGTGAAATTGAATTATTGAATGTGATGAGTTATGAAAGATGTGAATACATGAATACTATGCTTATGAAAACATGAATTGTGATTAATCATGAAAAGACCTTATGAGTATGAAAAGCTCGATGTTGTAATTATGAGTTGAAATTGAGAATTAGGGTATAGCCAAGCCTTATACCGGCAATAAAAGAAATGTGGAAATGATATTTGAAATGAGAAGACCAAGGTTTGGATCATTGAAATAAATAAGATCGGTAAAGTGGGAGTGCTAATCTCTGAGGGTTTGATTTTATTCATGATTCAATTAAACTAAGGATTGGATACATAGTGAAGATGTGATGAAAGTAAGAAAAAAATATTGAGTATGAGGGCCATTGGATTGGCGGCATGAGAGTATTCACAAGATGTCCCATGATGTGTCATGATAGGGCGTGGATACTGCTCCAGAACACCGTCCCGGTGGCGATGCTCATGGGGTGTTTGACGACTGCGGGTGGTATCATTTCTATGGTAGGAGCTGAATTACCACAGGATGCCTGCATAATGAGTCATGTGACAGTGCATTGGGATTCCCTCCAGGGCGCCTTGACATGAGTTCGTAGGTCGGAAAACATCTAGGATACTTACCATAGTTACAGTAGTAGATTAAGTCATGGCAAGGGATTGAACCCTACTAGATGAAGAACGGTTAAGGGCTTGCCTTCGGACCTATGTAGTATGGGTTGCATAGACTCTGAACTAGTGCGCATTAGTGTCATATAATACAAATAATTGCATTAAGGACTAAGTGCACATTCACAACACGACATCAATCGGATAGTCCTTTTAGCTTTGTTTTGTGACAAGTTTGTGGTTTGCTAAGTATTGAGAATCGTTATACTGTTTCCGGCATAGAGAGGATGGCCATGTATAATATTTCGTCAGTTGAATGAACTGAGATACAGGGTAAAGATGCTTGACAAATTAAAGTATACATGCTGCTCAAGATTGATTTAAATGTTGTTTCATGTAATTTATTGTAAAATTGCTTCCGCTGTAATAATGTAAAGGGGTAATGTAACTCTGATGAAAGAAATATTTTTATTTCCTTGTAAAATTGTACGAAAGAAGTGTAAAGATCCTGTGAAACTTCGAATTCAGTTGTATTTCAAAATTCGGGGTGTTACAGAGTGGTATCAGAGCTACGCTTCTAAGTAGCACAAATTTATAAGGAACGACACCCTAGAAGTGGACATTAGAGTGTGAGTTAAGTCTAGAGATTTAAATGTAAGTCACTTACATTTGTGTTGCTCTATGATTTATGCTTCTTCTTCTCTATCTTTAAGATAGCGGACCACTTCGACCGAGCTGGTGATGACAATTAGCACATTATTGAGGAAGATTACTACCCCGGGCAAGCTGATTCAGATGAGAAAGATCCCGAAGAAGTGGAAGAGGAATGTCCTAAGTCTCGAGAGATCACTCTACCTCCGGATTCATCTGATGATTCTTCTGACAAAGAAGAACCAGTTCCGGGTAATCTCATTGTGTCTCTTCAGAGGCAGGTAGAGACTCTACGGGAGAGAGTCAGACTACTAGAGGCTCAGTTTGCGAAACGCAAGGATGATTTTGCAGTTCTCAGTCATCGTGTCTGGGAACTCGAGAAGAGGAAAAACAAGACCAATGCTGAAGGAGGAAGTGGAGGAACTACGGGGAGAGCTTCGTGAAGCCAAGAGGAACCGTAGGAGTTAGACTATTGTATCTTCTATTGCTTTCATTTTGATGTTAGAAATGTTTTGAATTCGAATGTATAAAGCTTGAAATTTAATGAAATGAAAAGTTGACTTAAAAGTTCATGTTTATACTTCGAATTTAATGGATCTTTTGCATCAGAATATGGCTGAAAGACGAGCTCAAAATGGTGAAGGTCTGGACTTGGAAACGGAGCTAGCGAGGATCTATCAGACACTCAATGCTATTGCCAAGAATCAGAATCAGGGAAGGGTGCCTACGAATCCAGTACCCGAAGCAATCAAACTCATGGAATCATTTAAACAGATGAAACAACCGGTGTTTGAGGGGAAGTCAGACCCAGACACGGCTGACAATTGGATCCGACAGGTAGAGACTATCTTCGAAGTCTTGGAGACTCCGGATGGCATCAAGATGAAGTTGGCGACACTGCAATTCGAGAAGGATGCAGCTGTGTGGTGGCAATCGATGAAGCAGACGATGGGAGACTTGGCTCTTGGCTATGAGGAATTCTTGGAGGAATTCTGCAGTCATTATTTTTCCTCAGACGTCCAGGAGAAGAAGGTCCTGGAGTTTCTGTCGCTGCAGCAGGGCGGCATGTCGGTTAGGAAGTATGAGACCAGATTCACTCAGCTCTCAAGATATGCCCCCAAATTAGTGATGGATGAGGCAAAGAAGGCTCGAAAGTTCGAGCATGGTTTAAGGCCAAGTTTGAGATCCAGGATGATACCCCTCGGTATCAGAAGGTTTGACAAGTTGGTCAAACGAGCGGCAGCCACGGAGGCGGACATGGAGCAGTTCCACGCTGTTCAGAATCGAAGGAACAACTGGAATGCGGGGAAGAGGCCCGCAGTTGCTGGCAATGTCAGAGTACAGCCACCGGCTCAAAGGTTCAAGCCTACGGGTGCGAACGCTGTTCAAGTGGCAGGAAGACCGGGAATACTTGGGTGAGACCTCCAGTGACTTCTTTCAACTGTGGAGAGACAGGCCACTACAAGTCTTATTGCTCCAAACTGCAGGATGTCGTCCGTAATGGGCTAACTCAGCAGACCGGGAAGAAGCCGTACCAGCAGGGGCGAGTATTTGCCTTGACTGAAGTTGATGCTGATGAGGTGGATCACGTCATCACTGATACGAGGGAGGATGTTTATGAGTGTTTTCTGTTGTCTCTTTTTCCCGTTAATTAGTGAACTGTTATATGACGAGTGTATGTTATGTAACAGGAAAACTTATTTTGAATGGAAAGAAAGTTGTTGTTTTGTTCGATACTGGATCCTCTCATACTTTTGTATCACCTAAGTTTGCTAAAGTTCTGGGAGTCGAACCGAAGATATTTCCAGACAAGGTTTTAGCAATAGCTACTCCGTCAGGGGAGACTCTAACCACTGATCGGTACTATGCTGACCGCGAGATCGTGATTGGAGATAGAATTTTCGGGATCAATCTGATCGAGCTGAATGTTTTGGGAGTCGTTGTTATCATTGGCATTGATTGGATGTCGGTGTACAGTGCGAACATCGAGTGCAAGACCAAGACAGTAGCAGTGAAGGCTCCAGGTGGACATGAAGTCACTTTCCAAGGGAAGAGGATATGTTCTAGTCTGGTGGCAGTTATCTGCAAGAAGGATGTTCCTGTAGAGGTGCAACGGATTCCTATGGTTCGGGATTATTCGACCGTGTTCTTGGAAGATTTGCCTGGGTTACCCTTGCATCGTGATGTGGAGTTCAGCATCACTATTCAGCCAGGGAGTGCACCTATTTTCAAGACACCGTATAGGATGGTGCCTGTGGAGCAGGATGAGATCAAACGGCAGATTAAGGAACTGTTGGAGAAAGGCTTTATTCAACCGAGTGCGTCACCTTGGGGAGCGCCACTGCTTTTGGTAAAGAAGAAGGATGGTTCGATGAGGATGTGCATCGATTACCGAAAGCTGAATAAGGGCACTGTTTAGAATAAGTATCCAATTCCACGAATTAATGACTTGTTCGATCGTCTACAAGGAGCAGTTGTTTTCTCCAAAATAGATCTTCGATCAGGATATCATCAAGTTCGAGTGAAAGCTGAAGATGTGCATAAGACTGCATTTAGAACTCGACACGGGCATTATAAATTCTTAGTTATGCTGTTTGGAGTGACGAATGCACCTGCAATCTTCATGAACATGATGAACAGAGTTCTGAGGCCGTTCATTGATTCTTTCGTCGTGGTATTTATCGACGATATTCTCGTGTACTCCAAGTCAGAGGAGGAGCACACGGAGCATCTGGCAGCAGTTTTGAGGAAGCTCCAGGAGCAGGAGTTGTATGCCAAGTTGTCCAAGTGCGATTTCTGAAAATTTGAAGTGACATTCCTAGGTCACATCCTTTCTATGGAGGGAGTGGCAACTGATCCTCAGAAGATAGAGGCAATGAGAGATTGGGCAATGCCTACTACAGTGAAGGAAATCAGGAGTTTTCTTGGGCTAATTGGATACTACAGGAGATTCATCCAGGGCTACGCTCAGATAGCCGTGCCGCTCACTGGTCTGACCAAGAAGAATGTGAACTTCAAGTGGACCGAACAGTGCAAGGCAAGCTTTCAGGAGTTGAAAGAAAGGCTGACTACTACACCCATTTTGGCTTTTCCTAGAGCAGGTGTTGAGTATGATGTCTACAGTGATGCTTCTCATCGTGGGCTTGGTTGTGTCTTAATGCAAGAAGGGAAAGTAATCGCTTATGGGTCTAGGAAACTAAGACTGCATGAGAAGAATTATCCGACTCATGATCCGGAGTTGGCTGCGATTATCTTTGCCTTGAAGCAATGGAGACATTATGTGTATGGTGAGAAGCTGAACATGTACACAGACTACAAAAGCTTGAAGTACATCTATCAACAGAAGGATCTGAACCTGAGGTAAAGGAGATGGCTAGAGGTACTTGAGGACATTTGTCCGGAGATTAAGTATCATCATGGGAAGGCTAATGTTGTTGCTGATGCACTTAGTTGCAAGAGCAGTCTGGCGAGTTTGATTACAACTCAAAGACAGCTAGTAGAGAAATTGGATCGGGCTGGTATTGAAGTTGTTCTGCAAGGCTTGGGATCATCTTTAGCTCAGTTGAGGCTTCAACCGACGCTGAACGAAAGGATTATTGCAAGTCAGAAGGAAGATGCAGAGATTCAGAAGATGAAGGAGCAGGTTGGTGCTGGCAAGTTGCCCGGATTTCAGATCAGGGATGAATTGCTGTGGTTTGGAGAGAGGCTGTGTGTTCCGGATCAGTCGGACATGAAAGAAAGTATTCTTCAGGAGGCACATGATACTCTTTTGTCAGTACATCCTGAAAGTACCAAGATGTACAAAGACATTAAACAACATTTCTGGTGGTCAGGTTTGAAGCAGGATGTGGCTGAATTTGTGTCAAGGTGTGAGATTTGTCAGCAAGTCAAAGCCGAGAATCAGAAAGCCGGAGGTCTATTGAAACCGTTGCCAATTCCGGAATGGAAGTGGGATAACATCAGTATGGATTTCATCACAGATTTGCCTAAGAGCCCTAAAGGCAATGATGCGATTTGGGTCATAGTCGATTGACAAACCAAGTCCGCTCACTTCTTGGCAGTGAAACTCACTGCTTTGATGGACAAGTTGGCTGAGATGTATGTTGGTGAGATTGTCAGGCTTCATGCTGTTTCGTTAACCATTGTGTCTGATCGAGATGCGCGGTTTACTTCGCATTTCTGGAGGAGTCTTCAGACAGCTTTGAGTACCAAGACGGATTTCAGCACTTCTTTCATCCCCAGATTGATGAGCAGACCGAGAAAGTCAACCGTATTCTTGAGGACATGCTTCGGTGCTATGTACTAGACTTTGGAGGCAGTTGGGAAATGCATTTACCTTTGGTGGAGTTTGCCTACAATAATAGTTTTCAGACTAGCATTGGGATGGCGTCGTACAAAGCTTTGTATGGCAGGAAGTGCAGGATGCCTGTCTGTTGGTTCGAAGTTAGGGAGCGTCAGATGTTTGGGCCTGAGATTGTGCAGCAGACCTCTGAAAAGATTGATCTGATCAGGAAGAGGTTGGTGGATGCTCAGAGTAGGTAGAAGAGATATGCAGACAACCGGAGGAAGGACCTTGAGTTTGAGGTTGGTTACTTTGTCTTTCTGAAGGTATCGCCCAGCAAAGGCGTGATCCGATTCGGCAAAGGTGGAAAGTTAGCCCCGAGGTTCATAAGCCCGTATAAGATATTGAAAAGGATCGAGAAAACTTCTTACCGGCTTGAGTTACCAAAAGTGTTGTCTCAGGTGCACAATGTCTTTTATGTGTCTATGCTGAGAGGTTACATTCCAGATCCAATTCATCATTTGCCCGAAGTGTCAGAGGGTTTGCAGTTGGTTCTGAGTTACATTGAGCTTCCAGTGGAGATTGTTGATCGTCAGGAGAAAGTATTGAGGAATAAGACGATACCGATGGTCAAGTTAGTCTGAAGAAACCAGTTGGTTGAAGAGGCTACTTGGGAATCTGAGGAGAGGATGATGAAGGATCATCCAGAGATCTTTGTTTGATTGTATTTTCTTCTTGTGTTTTGTTTTCTCACTCTTTAATTGTAGTTCCGGAAACGGAACTATTCTAAGGAGTGAGTGTTGTAATACCCTAAACTTTCATTTTAATAAAAATGTTGTTTTTCACATGTTGTGCACATGCAAAATTCGTATGTATATTTATTTATTTATTTTTATACATAAAACTTCTTTTTGAAGTATGAACAATTATTTTCTTCCTTTCCTTTATTTTTCTAAAAGCCTATTTTGTAAAGACTAAAACATTGTTTTCTAAATTTGAGCCCACTTTAGTAATTTATTATTTTATTATTTTGGCCCACAAGTCTAAGCCCACTGTTTGTGAAGCCCACAAATTTAATTAATCATTTAAATTGTCACACTTGTCATGTAGACATAAATTGTGAACAATTGATTAATTAAAAATTGTACAAATTTCAAATAAGGGGGTACTAGAGAGCACGTGCATGCACGTAGTGTGCATTGCACACCCTTTGGAGGCCGGGTGTATGCTTGTGGTGATGGGAGAGTGGGTGTGTGTGCATGGATGGTTATTTGATTGTGGGTAGTTGCTACAACTTCCCCACCTATCCTAGCCATCCATCTTTAACCATCTGCTGAAATCCTAGCTCTCCAATCCATCCTAGAACTAGTATAAATACCCCCTACCTTCATGTATTCTACACTAAGAAATTATTGAAAGAAAGAATTTATATAGGAGAAATACATTAGAGTGAGTGTGAGTTGTGTGTGTGTCCCAACATTGCAGGCCAGCCCATCCCATCCACAAGGAGAGCTCTCGGTTTTGACAAAGCGAGCAAGAAGGAGGACTTTTGCATCACAATTTAGGAGGAGAAGGCTACTCTCTCGCATTCTAGGAGACTCTAGGAGCTTTTTTTGGGTTTTCTCCAAAGAGGTGGGTGTTTCTCATTGCTTCTAATATTAGAAATCACGCTTGATATGTTTAATGAAATTATGTAAATTAACTAGTAAGAGATTGGAACCATGCTTGTTTAATTAAAGTATTAAAGCAGAGTGGTAATATTATAGATAAATTGATGGAATGATTACTGGGAGATAATTGTTAATTTTGTATTAGAATTCTCCATTTTGTATGTGTCACATGAATGTTAGAATTAATGAAAGAGATTGTATTTGCAAATAAATGATTGAATAAATCATGTGTAAATTAGTTGATAAAAATAGAATTTTTATTCTTTAGAAAAGATGATTTTTGTGTTCTAAAAACATAGTAGTTTATCAATAAGCAAGAGATCGATAACTTACTGATTTTTGTGGAAATCTAACTTTAATCATGAAGAGTTGTGCTATGGTTTTCAAATGTCGAAATTATGGACATAGAATACAAACTAAGCCTCAAATACATGTTTTAAAGAGCTAAAAATACTTATAAAAATACTGGTTGCTGTAGATTTTGGTGTATTTTAATTCTGGAAAATTTTGTTTTCAAAAGAGGAGAAAAAGAGACAACTTTGTTCTGAGAATTCATGTATTATAGCTATGAACAGAGAGCAAAATCAAAACCCAATTTAATTTCTTTAAAATCGATATGTCCACTTAGAACATTTGGTCGGTAGAGTTTTCTTTTGCTACAGTAAAAAGGGGGCTAGTCAGAGGTCTCGGGTTCGATACTGAGGCTTTTCGTTTCATTTTTTGTAAAAAAAATCCAATTGCTGGGAGTTGATACTTAGGGATTATAACCCCTAGTTATATCGCTCGGTGGCTTTGGCGCAGTGGTCTTGTGCGCTATCTATTAGGCCGCTAGTTGTGGGTTCGAATCCGGTTGGGGGTTTGGATTTTTTTTGAAAAAAATTTTGTGGGATTTTAATTAAATTGAGTTTTAAAAATAGATTAAAGATAGGAAAAATATAGAATAATTACTGAAAATTAATTGGACTTTATGAGAAAAATTTATGTAACTATTGATATAGTGTAATTAAGAAATTGAGGTTTTTGCAAGAAATAACTTGTTTTTTAAATTAAATTGACTTCTTAAATAAAGGAAAAATAAATGAGATTTTTAGAATTATAAAGATGAAAATTAGTAATCAGGAATTTTTGAAAGTTGTGATTTTGTGTGATTAATTGGACTTATAAATTGTGCTTGTAGTAAGAATTGAAATGAGAATAATAGATTCGTGGAATAAATGAATTATTGATTACTACTAGTTGAAACTTATTCTTACGCATAAATTGCATGTGAAATTGAATTATTGAATGTGATGAGTTATGAAAGATGTGAATACATGAATACTATGCGTATGAAAACATGAATTGTGATTAATCATGAAAAGACCTTATGAGTTTGAAAAGCTCGATATTTTAATTATGAGTTGAAATTGAGAATTAGGGTATAGCCAAGCCTTATACCGGCAATAAAAGAAATGTGGAAATGATATTTGAAATGAGAAGACCAAGGTTTGGGTCATGTGAAATAAATAAGATCGGTATAGTGGGAGTGCTAAACTTTAAGGGTTTGATTTTATTCATGATTCAATTAAAATAAGGATTAGATACATAGTGAAGATGTGATGAAAGTAAGAGAAAAACATTGAGTATGAGGGCCATTGGATTGGCGGCGTGAGAGTATTCACATGATGTCCCATGATGCGTCATGATAGGGCGTGGATACTGCTCCAGAGTACCGTTCCGGTGGCAACGCTCGTGAGGTGTTTGACGACTGCGGGTGGTATCATGTCTATGGTAGGAGCTGAATTACCACATGATACCTGCATGATGAGTCATGTGACAGTGCGTCGGGATTCCCTCCAGGATGCCTAGACTTGAGTTCGTAGGTAGGAAAACATCTAGGATACTTATCGTAGTTACAATAGTAGATTAAGTCATGGCGAGGGATTGAACCCTACGAGATGAAGAATGGTTAAGGGCTTGCCCTCGAACCTATGTAGTATGAGCTGCATAGACTCTGAACAAGTGCGCATTAGTGTCATATAATACAAATAATTGCATTAAGGACTAAGTGCACATTCACAACACGACATCAATAGGATAGTCCCTTTAGCTTTGTTTTGTGACAAGTTTGTGGTTTGCTAAGTATTGAGAATTGTTATACTGTTTTCGGCATAGAGAGGATGGCCATGTATAATATTTTTTCAGTTGAATGAACTGACGCGCCCACAGTTTTACATGCAGGGTAAAGATGCTTGACAAATTGAAGTATACATACTGCTCAAGATTGATTTAAATGTTGTTTCATGTAATTTATTGTAAAATTGCTTCCGGTGTAATAATGTAAAGGTGTAATCTAACTCTGATGAAAGAAATGTTTTTATTTCCTTGTAAAATTGTACAAAAGAAGTGTAAAGATCCTGTGGAATTTCGAACTCTGTTGTATTTTGGAATTCGGGGTGTTACAGGTATCCTCATCCCTTGCTCTTTTCTTGCCCTTTTTGATTATTTCTGTTTGCTTGTCATAATTAAAATGATGCTCGTGTAGTTGTCTTAAGACATCGGACCTAGACAAAGATACAAGAGCATGTTCCCACTCCCCTCATCAAATGTCATAGTTTCTTTCCTGAAATTGTGTGTCGGGCAACCATCTCCTATGACCCATTAACACCCTGCCAAAATGAGTTATGACAATTTTGCCCATGCACGTGTATTTTATACCAGAGCGTATAATATCTTATGTAATACCCTGAATATTTTTTAGATGTTAGTTTGTGGAATATAAATATTTGAGAATGACCCATATGCATATTTAATGTACTATTTTGTGAAGTTGAGGACTTGAAAGCAATGAAGTTGGTGACTACGGACTTCTAGGAAATTGGTATCATGAAAAAGAACATTAATGAATTTTTTTTTATCATGCATGAGTCGTGCTGGTGAGTGATACAGGGGAGGTTTAGAGGAGGTGGTTAAATGATGTAGGAAGCGGAGGTTAAATGATGTAGGAAGAGGTGATTAAATGACAAATGAAAGAAGACAAGGAGAGCTTGTGAGTGTTTGTATATAATTGCCAAGAATGTCTCCCCTCATTCTCCACAATCATTCTTTGTCTTCCATATGAACTGAAGATCTTTGGAGTTGAAATTTTTATAAGGTTAAGTTTATTGAGTTTGGTGTTGAACGCTTCGTGGAGCTTAGAAGCAATCAAATTCAGAAGCTATAGGTGGGTAATAACTGTATTACTCTGATTTTAGTTGTATTATAGGTTGTATGCATGTTAGAGAAACTATATATGTTATATTGGATGAGTATTCATGCTTGGATCGATTGAATCATGTAATTGTGTGAAATTACGGTAAGGTTAATTTGGAAACATTTTTACAGTTTCTGTCCTGAAATTTGGACTTCTGAAAATCATTTCTCTTTAACTAGATCAAAATTTGATGCTGAATTTTTTATATGTATATCCCGTGTATGTTTATAACATCTCCACAAAATTTCATAATGTTTGGAAGTCATTTGGTATTTTAAATAAATCCGAACTTAATCCTGATTAAGAATTGAAACATGACCTATTCTATCACTATGTCCTGAATATCATGCTTATTTCCAAAAATTATTTCTCTCCAAATATATGAAATTTGAAGCTGAACTTTTTATATGTGAATCTAATATATGTCTATAATAGGTTCACAAAATCTCATGAGGTTTGGAATCATTTAGTATATTAAACAAATCTGAACTTATGATTGGTTAACAATTTTGCCTTGGTTTTGGAAATTTGTACATCTTCTGCTTTCTGACCATTTGAACCTCTTATATCCAGTATATTGTGCAAACTCAAAACTAAGTATTTGAAGTAGATTTATTAATCTTTCTTTCGAGCCTAAGAAATCAAATTTTCATTAAGTGTGGGATTTTCGATTATTTTTACAAGTAACAAAAGCTGCAGTTTTCTAAAAGCTGAACCTACTGTTTTGCATATGGATTTAGACAAAACAATTGTTATTAAATTTAGATGTTCTTAACTACAATGTTGTAGTAGACTCATTTAGGTTTCATATAAAACTAAGAAATTCAATTTTCTGATAAGTATTAGAATTTATATGATATTTTGCAAGACTATTATGTTGATGTCCAAAGACAAAGTTGAATATTCAAACAGTGGATTCTATATATGGGACTGAGGAACAGTCGATAAAGGGGTAGGCCGGTAAGGTCCGTAGTTGCAGAAGATCGATTTGCTGGGGTTCGTGACTGAGGATGTTCCTGGTAAATCCATATGTGTGGGCTAAGTGTAGTGATGTTGAATTTGCAAGTGTACAAAATCGCACAAGTAATATAGATAGATGAGTAGAGTGTCGAACCCACAGGGACTAGATATTTTACTGAGTACCGATATCGCTAGATGAATCACTATTTGGAAGATCGAATTTTATAAATAATAAAGCAACTAAATTACTCTAATCTAATTTAATCTAACTAAATTGGTGAAGAGGGAGAGGGCTGTTAAACTATGAAGCTCTTGTACTTTGTTTAATGGTAAAATTTGTTCTAGGGCTCTTGGTTCACCTTGTTTATCACACAAATTATAATTCCTTATAATTAAAAATATTATCTCTCCCAAATTGTCGACCAAAATCCTAAAGATTTTAATCACTCTATCAACGTAGTCTAAAAATTATTCTCAATTAATCATTCGTCTATCCACCAAATTATTAATTGAAAAATTGGATTTCTTAACGGTCACGTCCTCCAATATATGGTCTTTAATTTTTATTAATCACAAATTACCTATTCGGTCTCTTTATGATTTAAAAATTCATACAAATGTCTATCCACCATGTTGTATGTATAAATAATAAAAATTTAAAACACAATCAGGAAAAATATAGTAAGAGCAAGGAATTAAAATCTGTGTTCAAAACTTGGTTACATCTCACCCTCTAGAACATTCAAATTCAGTTCATGATCAAATTTGCAATTAATAGAATTGTTTGGGATTGTATCAAAAAATATAGAGAAGAACATACACAAAATAATAATAAAAAAAAATTAATTAAATCCAAACTCCTGAACAAACCGAACCCAAAGCCTCGAACGCGTCGCCAGTCTGATCGCCACGTCAGCCGTCCAGGTGCTGTCACGTCGCCTGTCTGCGTCAGAGGCGTCGTTGTCGCCTCGGGAGCCGCGCGTCAGAGTCAGAAGCTGCAGCTGTAGACCTGCTGCTTCGTTGGACGCCACCTGTCACGTCCTGTGCGTGTGGGTCCCGCTGTCAGTGTCCAAGCAACTGTCGGGTGCACTTCAGGAAGCACTCTTGAAGAAGATGTACTCCTTACTGCCCGCACAGTAGAGTACTTGTCCTCCTTGGATGTTGTGTGCTCTCTCTCTGACTATCCTTTTAATATATTTTTGTATTTGTAGCCGTCACCTCTTACTTTCTTCTCTCTTCTTTGCTTTGTATATATAGAGAACGGGAAGGAGTTAGGGTTTGCATTTTTTTGCAGAATAGTCCTCCCACTTTCTTTATTTCATTCCTTTTATAACCCAGAATTTTATTTACTTCCTCTTTCTTTCTTGTCTTCCTTTTCTGTCACCCACGTGCTTCTGCATACACAAAATAATACCTGAAATTAGGATTTTTAAATAAAATAAATTTAATTAGTTTAAAATTAATTAAAATAACTATAAATCATATTAGCGTATAAAAATCCTTTTACAAATTATTTGTCGCACTTTTAAGTCAAGAAAACAATAAAAAATGATAAATCAATTATTTTACTCTGTTTGTTGATTTTTTCCACAATTCTTTACTTTTTGCATCAAAAATATTATTTCTTCAAAAATAATTAATTAAATGAAATCCTTTAGAAATAAGATGAATTATAGACAATATTAGCGAAAACCAGCCATTTTAATAGGTAAATGAGTACAAATATATATATATAAATCCGACACATCAGGTAGGTCGGAAAGGTCCAATATTTCTGGAGTTCAACTTACATGTGATTACTCATTGGAGTACTAGTCAACTTTTGAGAATAAGTTGAGTTAATGTAATAGAGCCAAATCAAATATTAGTGTGATCTCAATAGGTTGTGAGACAACGAGTTGTGCAAGATATTATGGGATGCATACATGCATATTGAATGGATATTGTGGAAATTAGTGTAGTCTAGTATATAACTTGACCTAGACATTCTTGGGTGATTAGTACCATTAATTCCTTTACTCATTAGCAAATAATTAGGTTGTTGTTGGAAAACTTAGTTCGTGGTTAAGTTCCATAAATTAAAGTGTGAATTCTAAATTTTGAATAAGGCTTAGTTACCAACAATTGACCACTAATGTTGTTGGCGGATGTCCGGTAAAGGGACGCTAGCTCTAGGCCGTATGATTGATGTTGTAAGGACATTGTAACGCCCCGCCCCAATACTCAGACAATTTTAATATTTTTAGAAGACAAATTAGATACCATGTAGTACAACTGCCCACCACAGGCTGCCTCTCAAAAGGTGGTTAACCAATTAGGTGACTCTTGATCATAGGCCATTATATTTATACTCAAACTATTTTTGTATATTACCAATATGGGACTATTATTCCCTAATCTCTTCTCAAATCATCAAATCCTTATATATATTCCGAAATTATCTCAACCAAACCGGCCTACTAATACCCCTCCACGTCATCGTGAGGGAACATTTCACAAACCAGCACATTAAGTGCTTCTTTCCAAACCGGTGGGCCATATTCCTTAAATAACCGGATTGTATATAAATCCTCCTATAAAACATTCTATAGGACAAATCCCAAATTCAATATATTTTCAAATCATATATATATATTTATTTATTATACTATTCACAAATTACGGGGTATTACATACACCCCACCTTAGAAATCAGCGTTCTCGCCGAGTACGGGACACACATCTAGTGTAGGATCCGCCTTTCTAGCCGATGTAGCGTCGTCCTCGATCCCGGAGATAAATCACTCTCAACACCGCAGATCGGATACCCGGCTATCAATCACTCTCAACACCGCAGATCATCCCGATCCCGGAGATAAATGACTCTCAATACCGCAGAATATACCCGACCCCGGAGATAAATGACTCTCAACACCGCGGATCGTACTGAAGCCCTCTTCCACACCCGGTGTCGAAAGTCGGCTCTGATACCATTTGTAACGCCCCGTCCCAATACTCAGACAATTTTAATATTTTTAGAAGACAAATTAGATACTATGTAGTACAACTGCCCACCACAGGCTGCCTCTCAAAAGGTGGTTAACCAATTAGGTGACTCTTGATCATAGGCAATTATATTTATACTCAAACTATTTTTGTATATTACCAATATGGGACTATTATTCCCTAATCTCTTCTCAAATCATCAAATCCTTATATATATTCCGAAATTATCTCAACCAAACCGGCCCACTAATACCCCTCCACGTCATCGTGAGGGAACATTTCACAAACCAGCACATTAAGTGCTTCTTTCCAAACCGGTGGGCCATATTCCCTTAAATAACCGGATTGTATATAAATCCTCCCATAGAACATTCTATAGGACAAATCCCAAATTCAATATATTTTCAAATCATATATATATATTTATTATACTATTCACAAATTACGGGGTATTACAGACATATTCTAGAAAGATGTGACGAAATAAGAGTAAATGTGAGTTGAGCTTCAGAATGGTTTGCGGAGTGAGATTGATCTCCAGTATTTCAGGACAAGAGCTGAAATAGGTTCTAGAATGATCTGCGGAGTGAGAAAAAGTCTCCAGTATTCCGAGACGAGAGCTGAAACTCACAGGATATTCGTGAGATGAGAACTTCAGAGTGAGATCGATCTCCAGTATTCTGGTACGAATGTTAAACCTCACAGGATGTCCATGGCTTGAATATTTCGTCACAGGGATACGATTGCATAGCGAGAGATTAAACCCAATAATGAGGAGAAACATTAGTAGCTTGCATTCGAAAACTATGTTGTATGGGCGGCACGTCGTTCCAAATAAACGTGCATTAGAAAGCATATTTGAATTGTGCATGTTAGCATAGTAAGTATATGTGTGATACTCTAGTAAATTAGTTCTACACTTGCTCATACGACGACATAATATAATTGACTATTTTTCAGTTACATTTAATATACATTGATTCAAGTTTTTCTTCTGGTATGCTGTGTTTTGGAAGTTGGTTGATTGAAATTGTTGGGATTGACTATTTTCCAGTCAGTTGAAGTTCACGGGGAGTGAGAGAGAGTGAGAGAGAGTGAGCGATGGCGACGACGGGAGCAGACGGCGACGGCGACGGTGAACGGGAGACAACGACGGTGAAAGGCGGTAGCGAGTGGGAAAGAGAGGGAAAGTGAAGAAATTGGGGATTGTGGGAATTAGGGTTGTGCGATGGGGTTTTTCATAGCTTGCTACCCCCGGCGTTTAGTACAAAATGCCGGGTCTTCCCGGCGAAAATACCCAAACGCCGGGGTAGTTTCGTCGGGATAAACAGCTTATTCTGTAGTGGTGGGAAGCCAGGGGATGGATTGCATCGGCACTGTTGTTGGCAGTTTGGTCCAGAAAGTCTGCTCCTACACGGGCGCTCAATATAAGTATGATGAAAACACTAAGAAAAAGCTCAGTGCCTCTAGGATGATCTAGAGGCAGTTCAAGTTGTGTCGATTGCAGCTGATCACCGAAGAATCGAAAATTCAGTCTTGAAGAAGTGGTTGTTGGGTGTCATAGATGCTGCCTATGATGCTGAGGATGCACTTGACATGCTTGAAGACAAAGTTAAGAGGATAGCTAATCAAGTGAGTAGCACTTCTAGCAGATGGTACGAATATCCACGTATTGCAACACTTACTTTCTTCTTTTCCAATGTAGTAGTTAGAATTGGCACAATCATGAAATAAATGGAACTTCTTATTCAGCTGAGTCACTCCGAACCTAGAATCAGTGTCAAGGTTTCTGAGAAAATGAAGTCAAGAGAGTCAACCCCTCTATGCCAATAGAACCTGAACTATTTGGCAGAGACTGCGAAAAAAACCAACTAATAGAGTTTCTATTACATACATGTTCCAAACTGGTGCATCTACTAGCAACAATGACTGTGTTTTCCCGGTTGGGGGCGTGGGAGAGACAACTCTTGCTCAAAGATGTCTACAATAATCCAAATGTAAAGAACCACTTTGATCTTATGGCATGGGTTTGTGTGTGATGTTTTTGATGTAAAAAGGATTACGAAGGAGATAATTGAGTCTGCTTCCATAAATAAGCTTCACGATTTCCGTAGCTTTCAAAATTTTGATAGAAATCAAGAGGTTCTATAGATTGGGCTTACAGGAAAAAGATTACTAATCATCCTTGATGTGTGGAATGAGGTGGCCACTAAATTGTAGACCTTGTGGTCCACTCTGAACACTGGTAACGCAGGAAGTATAGCTATAGTAACAATAAACAACTTGAGTTCAAACATTAGCAGACATGATGGCGACAGAAAAAGCCATAGTTTTTGGAGCTTTAGAAGATGGAGCATACTGGAAATTTTTTGTACATTGTGCATTTGGTGATAATAATCCTGCAAATCATCCAGGTTAAGTGTGTTTAGGAAGGGAAATAGTTAAGAAGTTGGGTGCCAACTGTTTAGCAGCAAAGACAGTGGGCGCTGTGCTCAAAGATTTGAACATCCAACACTGGAGGGGAAGTCTTGGACAGTAAATTCTGTCATAAAAATGAAGAAGATGGAATCATTCAAGTACTCAGATTGAGTTATGAGTACCTGCCTTCACACATGAAGTATTACTACGTTTGTTGTTCTTTGTTTCCAAAAGACTACAAACTTTCTGTGGAGAAACTAGTTCGATTATGGATGGCCCATGGATTTATTTTACTGAAGGAGCAGAATAATATTATAGAGAAGATAGGAAAGAACTACATATATGAATTATTAAGTAGATCTTTCCTCGAGAAGCTAAGTTACAATGTGTATGTGATCCATGACCTGCTTCATGATCTTGCACGCTATTTGTTTGATGGTGAAATTTTTATAGCTGAAAATGAGCTAGTAGAAATCCCAGTAAGGGTTTGCCACATCTATTTGTGCTAAAAAGAGGAGCCTTGTAATCTTTGATTGCTTTGCTGTGTCACTTAACATGTTGAAAGAACTAGAAGGTTTGCGAGTGCTGGTATTGCATAGGTTGGGAGGAAAATTATCATCAGAATCTGTTAGTAGAATGTCTCATCTGCGGTACCTAGATATTGAAAGATATGAATATATATGTTCTCATAAGTTGCCAGAATCATTGGGCAAGCTTTACCACCTGCAAGTGCTATGTGTTGGGGACTGGTGGAGAGACAGTGCTGCTTGTGTTTTACCAAAAGAAATTAACAGGCTGATAAATTTATGACATTTAAATGCAAATACTAGAGGATTAGCTGGATTGGAACATTAACTTCTCTTAAAGAATTATGCTTCTATGTTAATGATAGAGAGAGCGGGTTTGAAATGGGACAGATAAAGGATATGTCACAGTGTTGAATACTTGAGATAGAGGGCCTTGAGAGTGTTCAAGCTAAGGAACAACTTTTTGGATGCCAGGTTGGGAAACAAAGAGCTTCTTAGAATATTGAAGTTATATTGGAAAGAAAACCATACTAATCCTGATGACGCTGAGAGGGTACTTGAAGGTCTTTGGCCGCATCAAAATCTTCAACAACTTGAAATTGTAGGGTATGGTGGTAACTGTCCGAGTTGGTTGAATGAAAATTGGTTATCAAATCTAACTGAAGTTGGATTAATAGGTTATTCAAATTGGTAAATCTTCCCTCCACTGGGAACACTTCCTTTTCTGAAGGTGCTGGAGCTGGAAAGGATGAATGCAGTTAAGAGCATAGGCCCTGAATTTTATGGGAGCAATATCATTCCCACGCCTTTCTCTTCTCAGTCTTAACAATTGCTCTCAGTTGAGAGGGTCACCCTTTCAATTTCTGCCGTCTCAATTGAAACATATATCCGTAATAATCTCAGAAGATGAGATGGTCTATATTGACCCAACTGATGACCTTGATAGATTAATTGAAATCAGCTGCTTTAACGCCTTAATACTCGCAGAATGGTTCCCGTGGCAAAACATGGCATCTATCGAGACTCTCAGAATAAAATCATGGGCGATGACAACCATTTGTGGAGAGTTGGAGGAGTCGTTCCAACATCTGACCTCCCTACGATCATTATGCTTTGATTGCTGTGCGTTAGAGCCCATCAACAAACTTTCCACTCACCACACATTATAATTTTTCAACTGCAACAACATAAACTCAGTGCCAGAAGAGGACTGCCTACCTCCCTACAAGTATTCAAGATGCTCGACTGTTCTGAGTTAGAAGAAAGGTGCAGAAAGGGGGTCCCGATTGGCACAAAATTTCTCACATCCCCACCATCATTATTAATGATAAAGTGGTGAAGAGGTAGTTAGATGGTGACAAAACCAAGAAAGTAATGGACTGATGATGAAGATGTTGAATAAAGCAGGTAAATCTATTGCAAGCCATCTCTCTTTCATAAATTTTTGGTTACCTTTTTAACTTAATTTCTGGGCTTTGTGGAAAAATGATCGGTTCTACTATTATTCATCTTTCGTTCTTGTAATCCATCATGGCGTGTAATCACATATATCGGAAGCTGAGTCACAGTGTGTTTTTCATCTCTAAATTTCAGCGTTTCGGATGTTTATAAATTGCCAGTCATATCTCAAAAATTAGCTTCTCTCTCTAGCTCTCCCAAAAAAAAAGAAAAAAACTCACACCTAAACCTAGATCTGAGTTTGGGGGGTGGCGGCTAGGGTTTCGTCGCAACCCCCCCCCCCCCCCCCCCCCTCTCTACCTTCGCTACTTCTTCCCCTCAACGTCGTTCGTCCATATGTCAACGTCTCTCTCTACTTCTTGAGCTTTTTCCTCATCCTGACTTTTGCTTCCTTATGTTGCTCGTCGTGGCGCTAGGTCTCATCCGCGAGGCGGATTGGAGGGGGGAGGGTGGTCGCGGCCACCATTCAGTGTGCTATTCGGTGTCGATGTGGGGTGCGAGCGGCGACGGCCAAGGCTGCAGCGACTGCGATTGTGCTGGGTTCAGGGGGTTATTCAGCGGTGGGCTCAGTGGGTTATTTGGTTCCGATTGCGCAGCAGTCTTGGCGGGGCCGAAGGCTGCGCGCGGGGAGGATTGGGGGTGCACCATGTGCGTTGTGGTACGGGACTCGCATCGACAGTCGGTATCAAATGCGCTTCAGCCTTGGTGGGGCCGAAGGCTGCGCGCGGGGAGGTTGGGGGTACCACCGGTACAGCCGAGGTACGGTCGGTGTTGTCTGCGGTAGGCACCATCGGGGATGGCCCACGCAGGGAGGCTAGGTTTGGTGCGGGATTGCAGCTTTGGGGATGGTGCTAGCAGGGCTCAGGTTGGCCGTGCCGGGGCTGGTCGTGGAAGCGCCGGCGCAGGGTGGCATTCGGTGAGCACGCGGTAAGCGGGGCTGCCGTGAAGGCATGTGGGGGAGAAAGGGGAGAGAGTCAGGGGTCGAGGGGGAATTTCGATTTTCAAAAGTGGTTTTGAAACTCGAATTTGATTTGGATGCGCTGTCGTAATGGAAAATTTCGAATTTGAAACCGAGTCTAAGTAGTTAAAATTCTCCATTACGCCCGATTAATCTCTAATCGGAGGTCAAACGATTATTTTTTTAGCAATTTATAATATTTTAATAGTTAGCGATTTAATCGGGAATAATCGATCGATTAGTGGTTAATCAGCCGATTTTAAGTGGGCAATTAACCGATTAAATCTCTTCTAATTTTCATGCTCGTTTGCATTATTTGAGCTCAATCCGGCCTTAATCCAAAATCCAAACCCCTTCTAGTCCTCACACAAACCCAAATCTGACGTATTGCTGCTCTCTTCTTCTTCCTCGCGCAAACCCAAACCCAAACCTAAACTGATTCTCTTCTTCTTCTCGAGCAAACCCAAACCCGACCCGCCGTTGCTCCCTTGTACCATAGCATACTTGACCCGGCCCGCATCTGCTACACATCTTCCTCTCACTACAAACCGCAGGGCCTCTAGCGGCATTTCTATCCCGGCATTTCAATGAAACGCCGCGATAGATGTAGAAGTTTTTTTTATAAAAAAAACACTCTCTATACCGGCATTTCACATAAACGCCACAATAGGTGTAAACAGTAGCGGCGTTTTACATATAACATGTCGTGATAGGCCCGTTATTTTTTTTTTCTTCTAAAAACCCACTCTAAAATCCCGCACTTTTTTCATTTCCCCCAATTTCCCAAATCACTTAACCTAACTCTCTCTTCTCCTTGTCGCTTCCTCATCGAACCCAATTTCTTCCCTCGTGCCGCACCACCCTCGCTGCCGCACCACCCTCGCCGCCGTTCCTACTTTGCCTCATCTTGTCCATCGCGCCGCACCTCCCTCGCCGCTCCTCCTACTTTGCCTCCTCTTGTCCATCGCGCCCCACCTCCCTCGTCGCTCCTCCTACTTCGCCTTCTCTTGTCCCTCGCGCCGCAACATCAAGCTCTCCCTCCCTCGCCGCACCTCCTTCGCCGCTCCTTCTTCTGCCCTAATCAAAGCTCTCCCTCCCTCACCGCTCCTCCTAATTTGGGTAAAGATTATCATTCTTGTTTAGTAATATTGATAGGGTTTAGTTATATTACACTTGTGAGATTGGTTAATAATAGAATTGAGATTGGTCAGAGCAGATGTATGTTCTCATCTCTCTCATGTTTGTCTCCTTTTATTTTCTCCTTTTCAAAATTTTTGGAAATTGGAAGGAAGGGCTGGTGATTGAACTATGTTACTGATTGAACTAAATGATAACATATATATTAGGGCAGATATCGTATGGGTTGTTTTATGCAATCACCCTCCCCACTTATTGGCAAAACTTCTTTAAACATTAGGATTGGATGTGTTTTCAGTTTCTGACCTTGAAGAAAGTAAGCTGGACACGAAAGTTATCATTTGGGTAATTTTATATCACTTTTGTTCCAAAACAAAGGTACGATTTGGGCATGATTTCTTTTTTATGGATCCTGTATTTTAATCATGTATTATTATTATTATTATTCAATTGAAGTAAAATAAAATTTCAATTTGTATTATTGTTGGACATAGTTGAACAATTACACTAAAAATAAATGCCTGAGATGATGTTACTGTGTCAAAAAAATAGTAGATTGCCAAGATGTTTTAACAACCCTTACTCATATCAAAAAGTCTTTCGTTTTGTTTTGTTTTACTGTAAGGGGATAAATTGTCTTATCAAAATCGATTGTGGCATTAGTGGGAGTTCATCATTAATTTTATGTTAGCCGATGAAGGATAATGCTTTTAGCATGGCTTGTGCATTTGCTGTTATAAGATATCTATTAAGGTTTCAAATTTTTGTGTTCAGTCTTCATATTACTGTTTGCTTCATGGGATAAGTAAGCTAACTTGTGATGCATTAGGTTTGCGTCAATAAGTGTATGGGTGATCATGAAGCCAATGTTTTTAGTATGTCCTGGAGACAGAGCAGTGCTCTAGGTATTTCATTTTGCTCCCTGCCTTCTTTTGTTTCAAATTATTATTTTAACATTCTTACTTCTGTCATGTACTTCTGTCATGGACTCATGAAGTTAATTTTTCCATAAGAAAATGAATTTTTGGGCATTCTAATGTTGTTCATGATCAATGTCCTCAGAACAACATGATTGAAATATATAACATGTCGAAATTTGGGTTGGTAGTGACTTGTGATATAACCATCTTGCCAACCCTGGTCATCAACTATGATCCGTACAAGGTTTTTCTCTTTATGCCAAGTTGTAATATTTAGCAAAGATTGATTATTCTATATAATTCATCTCTTTCCAATTCTCTTTCCATTTATTGGTATTTACAAAAGTTCGTTTAATTTTTTGAACAGTAATGTGGGGCTAAACTTGGTCTCACTTTTCTCTATATTTTGGTGGAAGAGATAAACAAGAGGAAATCAGAGATACTTGCAATCCAGGTTATCGTGGAATGGCTTCAACAGAGAAACCAGTTGCTCACTGCACAGAATGAGATGTTAAAGGTGACAGATAAGCTTTTCTACCATGCTTTCTTTATGCATGTCTTGGGCCTTGGAATGTCTATTATGATCCACTGACCTCATTAGTATGAAATGATTGTAATTGTGGTTTTTCTCATGAGATTATTAGGATGCTGACCTGATTATGATTGCTCTGGTGACACATGAGATTCACTTCTCTTTGCTTAGAGAGGTGAGCTCTTAAAATCCTTGTTGTGATTGTCTTTGCTAAAGAATCATACTATTAGGTCCTGATTCGAGTCACCTTGTTTTGTAGGATATCCATATGGTGCGGCCACAAAAGAAGCACATATTTAGTAAAAAAGAAGGTGTGGAAGAGTTGGCAGTGAAGGATAACTGTGATGCACCGAGGAAAAAAATTCAGGTTGATAACTTTCCATATAAACTGTAGTGTGATAGAGATATTCTAATTAACTAGAATTGATCGTTCCACTAGTTTTTTTGTAAACAAACATTCAATTTTCAGCTCTCTCCATATGCAAAAGGGTTTCAATTGATGAACGAAAGAACTTTTGTTTCATGTGTTTTTGGTTAACAAACTTGTTTTCTTGTCACCAATAAGTTTCTTTCATTCTTTTGCATGGTAGTATGCTTTCATAGCCGTTATAAATTTTAATTCCCAGAAGCACTACCACATTCTTTCAGTGTAACCTTGTAAAAGCTATGTAGGTGTTGTAGATAGTAATTTTTTCAGTAGCATTGAAGGGAAAAAAATTCTGATTAGGCTCTTGTTTATGGTAAAGTATCAATATAGATACTGAATATTTGAACCATGATATGTTTAGTACAATTGGATATATACTAGCTGACCTTACTGTGTTATTGCCATTTGTCAGGGGTACTAGGGAATTAGGGAAGAACCACAACCTGTCCAGTTTTGGGAGGCATATGTATGAACTTCTGGATATAACTTTTCCCTTGAACTGGAAGAGTTTCTTGAACTCTGATTACTATGCTTTCCATCTTCCAGCACTTCCTGCATCAGTGGTGAGCCTTGTGGGAGCCGGTGACTGCTTAGTTGCTGGAATTCTTGCTTCTATTTGTATTGGTTTGGATGTGATGAAAAGTGTTGCCATAGGACTCATGGTTGCAAAAGCTACAGCTGAGAATGAATCTAATGTTCCATCTCAATTTAACTTGAAAAAATTAGCAGTTATGTATCGAAACATGTGAAATGTTAGTTTTGCAAGTAATATAGCATAAGTCTCATAAGCTTGTGAAATCTCATATCTACCAAGCTGTATAAGATATGAGTCGCAGATAAAGAGTTATAGATTATTCCAGTTTAAAGGTTATTATTGGTTTCATAACTGCTGTAGAATATTCTGAAAGAATTTTGTGCAAGTGTGCACGATGGAGTATGTTTTAAAAAAATAGCCATCTTTATCATATCAAGCTTCAGTAGTAATAGAATCAAACTAAGCTCCTTCATGCAACTCCTGATGAGCAAGCACCATGAAAACCCATGTAAACTATGTCGCCTATTGATGTTTCTTTCTCCTAGACAAGAATGGAATAAGGCTCAGTTATACTCTTCTGTACGTAATGAAAGGTTATCATGGTTCCATTATAGCCAAATCAGGTTTATGTAGTCAATTAAAGACCATTGAACATCAAAGTGTATTGTATTTGGAGCTACCTGGAAAACTGGGATGGTGTGCTTTTTCAATGATAATGATTGTGGGGACTATTAGCGTCATGTCGCAGGTTGCATGGCCGATTTTTGTTCTATTTGTACCCGTCACTGCAATCTGCATATGGTATCAAGTAAGAGTTGGATTCCTAACTGGTTCTGTAAGCTACAGCATATTAGTGTATTTCTTTCTAGTAAAGAGTTAACAATGTGAATTTTATATATGCACTTCTTCTCAATCGTTATTCTGAAACTAGATAATGTCACTGCAGCAATGCTACATACCAACTGCCAGGAAATGATTGTGGGGACAATGCTCACGAACTATCTACTGTACAAATATTGATAAGAAGGTAAGAATTTGAAAATATTGAATTCTTCTTATCCCATGGGATATAGTTATGCAATATTTATATGCTATTCCTGTGATCCTATTATTGCAATTTTTTGATGCAGATTTCTCAGGCCGATGTCAAACTCTCCTTTGAATCAATATGCGGACTGGTGAGTTGTTCAGATACTTACAACTAGTGCCTTTTATTTATTGATTTCATTTTATTTCATTTGTTTTGTCTTTGGCTTTCATCAATTGTCACGTCTTCTTTGCTCAGGTTTATCGTTTGTGATTGCTTGGAGATTATCATCACTCTACTCGTATCGCTTTTGTTGAGTTCTTAAGGGTTGGTATTTTCACTTCTATAGGCCAAAAATTTTTATTTCTATTCGTCTTTGGTACTATGTTTAGGACAACTGTTTTTTTTTTTAAAAAAAATTGTAAAAGGAACTTCTATGCATATTATGACCAAGAACAAAGAATGATATTTTATTGTTGCTCATTTATGTTACATGGGTGGAAAGAGTGGATTAAATTGGATTGAAGTGATGTAGTTGTTATGGTCATGGTAAATGTTTGAATTCAGAGAAATTTGGACACATGAACAAATATGTAGTATTAGATCGATGAAGCTTATTTATATCCAGCGCTTACCAGTAACAATTGCTTGCTTTATTCTCCAGCGCTTAAATCGATGAAGCTTATTTATATCCAGCGCTTACCAGTAACAATTGCTTGCTTTATTCTCCATGTTAAGATCTCAATCTGACCCGGTATTTCATTTGCAATAATGTTGATATCATTTATACATTATCATTTATATAGTTATTTATTTCTCTGTGTGTGTGTATGTGTATGTGTATGTGTATGTGTTGACTCTCATATCCATTACTTTACTGAAATATTTATGTTTTTTCTACAAGGCCAGCGTATTCCATCGGTTTCCAGTCATGCACATACACTAGGGCAAAATAACGATGGAATTGGAAGCGGCCACACGAGGAAACACCCCTGCTGTAGTTTGTTGAATTTGGACTTTTTTTAAAATGTTTTGTAGGAATTATATCTATGCTTTGTAATAACTAAGTGTTGTACAACATATACATTTGATACTCGTTGTATGACAGTTTATATGTGTTACATATTTTGTTTTCTATTGAGTTGTTTTTTGTGATGTGTGACTTTTGGTTCTTGATTATGATACTATTGATTTACCTGATTTGCATTTAAATTTAATATAATTAAATGTATTTGTAATATGCGATTAATTACTGGATTTTTCAATTAAAAATTTTATATATAAAAAAAACCCCTATCACGGCGTTTACCACGAAACACCGCAATAGGTACTACAGCTTCTCAGCCCCCTCTATCGCGGTGCTAGGCCAGCGCCGCAGTAGGGTACCAACGCTAGTTTTTTTAATCATTGTGCTATAGTGGCGCTTGGAAAAAGCGCCGCTATAGCTATTTTTAAAAAACGAAACGCTCCTATAACGGCGGTTTGGCAACGCCGATATAGGTGGACACCCTATAGCGGCGGTGTCCGAACACGCCGCGATAGCCTATATGGCTATAACGACGCTCGTTCTAACGGCGCTTTTAGCGGCGATTTCAGAAGCGCCGTTATGAGCTATAACGACGCCAAAAAATGCCGCTATAGCTTTGTAAAAGCGCCGCTATAGCCTGTGCAGTTTGTAGTGTCTTATTTCTCACACTGCTTCTTCTCCCCAATTATTCTTGTTTAATGGAACCGACTAGCGAACCCGACCCACATCCAGGATCCAAACTCAGCTCACACCAAGTATTCTCTTCTTTTTCTCTATAACTATATGTTCCTATTTGATAATCTCATAATAGTTTTATGTTAGGATTTAGGGTTGCTACATAATTAGGATATATCTTTTTTTAATTATATATATAACGATTTTCCCGACTAAATCCCCGATTATTTTTCGATTAACTGATTAATCACTAATCGCTCCTACACTGATTAGTTTCAAAAACCGATTTTAACTGCCTAGAACTGAGTTTCTCTCATGTCAGGGGGCTTGGAGGGGTCAGGTGCGATGTCTACTTTCGTTGCGAAGTGGCAGTGAGAGTCAACAAGGGTTAAGCGAGGGGATGAAAATGAGGACTCAATCTGGACATGGAGTTATCAAATTGGCAGAGTGCCTGCAATATCTCTTATAGGGTGCTTAGTGTTGACGACCGGCTCACTGCTGAGGGTGACGGAGGCGATCGTGCGATAGATGAAGAGGATAAACGGTGTACAAGCGAGGATCTGAGTGAGAGAGTGAGCTCAAATTGGCACGAGAAATTTGCTTTGGCTCGGTCGGCCGATCAATAGGGTTATATTTCGTTGTATTTTTTGTTTGTTGGTTGGGGTGTATAAGGTCCAGAATCCAGTCTGTTAGGATCTGAACTTCATAATCCTTATTTTTTTTTGTATGTTTTGTTAATTTCTTATTAATGAAACGCGGGGTATTCAACCCACCGTTTAACGATCAAAAAAAATAAATTGCCAGTCTCTGTCGGTCTTTAAAGAGGTGTTGGGTCTTTTTTGTTGTAACTATCGGTCTTTTTTGTCGGGTGGTTCTTCTCTTGTTTTGACTGCTCTTTGAACAGGTGTTTGGTTTCCATTGGCATGGAATCTCTCAGCTTTGTATGCATCTCATGCCTCTTTTGGGGGCTTATGTCTCTGGTTCCCTCCTTTACTAGATGTTGTTCATTTTGGATCACTACAAACAAGAACCTAATTCCGGGCATTTTTTTCCTTTGCCCGGCATTTAAAAACGCCAAGGATACACCCCTCGGTGTTTCACAAAACTCCGCTGCAAACGCCGTCCATTCCCCCGCCGGGGATGATTTATGGAAACCCCGACACTTCCAAACGTCTGGCAACGTTCAAGTACCACGGTGTTTTTAGTATTTAACCCGGTGCTTTACATGCCTGGGTTTTGATTTAAAATTTTTTTTAATCATTTTATAATCCCCAGCGTTTTAGAAACACCGGGGAAGGTCTAAGAAACACCGGGGAAGGCTATAGAAATGCCGGGAAATGTTTTAGAAACGTCGGAGGTACCTTCAATCCCGACGTTTCCAAACAAACGCCGGGGAAGGCTTTTGATTTTTTTTCTTTTTTTTCCCTATTTCAAAATACAAAAAAAAAATTAAATATTTAAATACACAAAATAACCTATACACAATTCATAATAATGATCAATACGATATATTTCAAAATTAAGCAGTTCACCGAAGCCTATTGCCATCCACCCTGATTCACATTCCATTGCAAAATTGAAACTGAAAGTGAAGATAGTTCACAAGGAAACGCGACATAAAGAAGAAACCCATAGAAAGTTAGAGAATGAGGAGGATATGGATGTTGATGGTATGTTCCAAGAACTTGGTGATCTCCCCATTGCCACTTACGGCTTTTTCAAGTAGTCAAGTACTTGTTAAGTGTTTCATTCTTATGTGGTTTTTTGGTTCATGATGAATTTGTGGATTGTTTCATTCATCTGTTATTTCTCTTGATTCTTCTAAACATAAATGTAGTAGTTTTTATTCTACTGTTTACAATTGTATGAATTGAATTATGTTCTTCAGATCGAATGATCCATTGTTAGAAATTTTCAACAAGACCTGAACACAACGGCTCACTAGCTATTGCTCGCCTCAAAACAAAAGAACTATTTAGCTCCCTACTATTATATATCATGATAAAGAGCATTAACACTTTGCAATGAAATCAACAACCAACAACCACAACTGAACAAAAATCCCCAATTCATACCAAATAAACAAAATTACAGACAAATCATGTCCAATACTTCAATCTATACATAAATAACAGTCATTCAGCCAATAATTCGGAAACCCTTAACATACTTCACCAAAAACATCCATTTTTGTTACTCCAAATCGTAACAACACCCAAAAAACAGCAAAATATCATAAGATCCTAGTTGCTAACATCACATAAGCACATATCGATCCCGAATCAAGCGGAGATGAGTGAGGGTTCAGATACATACCCGAAATTGAAGCAAAGAGATCCGACCTATGATGATTTCGCAGGCGATTGAGTCGACGATCTTGGTCAAAGTGAGGAAGGAGAGTATCACACACATTCAGTCAAAGTGTGTGAGTCGTCGATCTCTCCCACACGGCGACGGCGGCGGGTGGGACAGTGAACGGCGACGGCGGCGGTCGCGAGAGCGAACGGTGACAGTGGCGGGAGCGAGAGCGAGAGCGAACGGGGATAGAGCTCAACAAGTAAAAGAGAGCAAAATTGAAGATTTTGGGAAAGTAGGGTTTCGAAGGGAAACGAAATCGACGCGGATTTAGGAAATAGGGTTTTGGAGGGGATCAGGAATTTGGGTTTGGCGGCGAATTAGAGCGCGAAGAGAAAAGAAAGAGAGCAGATGGGGATTTTTTTGGGTGTGTGTGTGTGGTGGGGGGGGGGGGGGGGGGGGGGATCGAGGGTATTACAATACTCCGCTGGCGTTTCTTGCCAAACGCCGGGGATGTCCTGGCGAACTACCCAAACGCCGGGGTATATATGCCGGGTTTTCACATTTATTTTGTAGTGGATGCAAACTGAACTTTGCGTGTTCTTCCTTTTTGCTACCAGCAAACACTACTTTACTGTGTTCCTCTTGTTATGTTCTTAAACTAAGATTCGCTGTTTATCTTCTTATATCTCGTATGAAGGTTCCCGATATCTTCTTACTGATATTTTTCCATGGCTTCGTTTGATCCATGACTATTTGGGTGGCATCAGGTATGGTATTATCTTTGTCTTTCCTTTGTGCTACTCTTATGTGTTGTGTTCAGGCTATTTGTGTGGCATTAGGAATGGTATTCTATTTGCCTTTCCTTTGTGCTTCTCTTGTATGTAGTGTTCATGCTGCGATTGCAGTGAGTATATTGCTATTTTCAAAGGCTGGAAGTAGTCTCTGTTTGTCTTCTCAGGTGAGAGGAGATTGTTTCTCAGCGGCTACTGTCTCTCCCAGTCGCTGCTTTTTTCCCTGGCTGCCTATGGACGTTCTGTTGATTATGGGATTTATCTTCACTTCCCATCGAGAGTCTAGCTATATTTTTTCATTCCTATTAATTAGGACTGTTATTTGCAATCATCTCTGTTGCATTGTTTGCCTTCTGCAGTTTTGCAGTGTGGATATTGTACTTATTTTTGTTGTGGTTTTACTGCTTGTAAACCGAAGCCGTGTAAGCGACTATTCGTCTATTATTTATATACAGGTTTTTGTTGGGCTGGAGTCATTCGAGTCTATCCTATATATCAAAAAATAAATTGCCAGTCACTTGCTATCTAATATTCTTACCTTGTGATCAAATTCAATAGCATCTTGATATTTTCTAAGTTTACATGTACTTGGTGCAGACACCGATCTAGCATCACCGGCAAGCTTTTTAAGCTTATTGTATCGAACTGATGCCACAATGAATACAGTACAAAAACATACTTTACTATTCTAATTTTAGCTTAATTGGACCTGAGCTATTAGAGATTACCTCTCCGAATTTCTGACTTTACTTTCTACTTTCTGGATTAATGATGGTCAGTACCCAGTAAAATACTACATTATAGAAACTAATCATGTTTCTGTTGTATGAAATGCGGTTGCAGGACCTCTTCCTCTTTCAGTAGAAACTGTATGAGAGATTAAGGATTTAAGCAACCAGTATCCGATACTCCTTCCAAGCTTCCATGAGTATAACCGGAAGGTATGCCAAAATGCAGCATCTTCTCCTTTAGTTGCAATGGAAATTGTACCATCTGCATGCTTCTAAGATTATATACTCATCATACATATTTTGGTCAAGAATGTCCATGTAGTTCTCGGAAGCAAATGTTATACGTTCAGGCTGAATTTCACAACATTGATACCTACACAACTATATAGAACACATTCAAGAATCTGCTAGCTTGGTCGATCAATAACTATATTCTTTTTTGTTCCTAATGATGCTTTTTCTGTAAATGTTCTTTGACTCAGAGTATGGTTAGATTAAATTGCGGCAAAAGTGTATCGATCAAAAGTATACATGACGCATTCCTAAGTAGAAACGTGGTTATTGATCGAGCTTGGCAAGAGGGACAAGAAATGCAAACACACATGACGCAGCGATATAACGTGGTTCGACCCCCAGGTTTACGTCCACACCACCTACATGTAGCAATTCTCCGCCACAAGCGTTCCACTATACTCAAAATCCTTAGTACAGTGATTCTTGGATTCAGGCCGAGAGACCTATTACACCCACAGGACTTCTAATCCAAGTCTCGTTAATCTCACCGAAGTGGAAAGGAAAAGAAAAGAAAAACTCAAGATCGTTTAAGATCTTGACTAAAGAATACAACCAATTTAACACTCTCACTCGGATTGATTATCAAGAGATTAGTTCAAACTATTTTTCTCAGTAGCAATAAGTAGAGAAGACACAGTGGATTCGTTCTATTAAGTAGAAGAGAAAGTGTATCGATCAAAAGTAGAAACGATACATTCCTAAAAAGGTATACAGCCTAAGTTGCGGTCGACCGATAAAAGTGTGCGGTCGACCGTTCAGTTCTCTGGTGTAGCTAGAGAGATGAAAGGTCGACCGCTTTCTTTATCAACTGAAGTTGCGGTCGACTGCAACGGTCGATCGGCATTAGGTACGGTCGACCGGTTCTTAGCTGTATAAATTGAATGCACTTTGTTTTCTTACCATAAACTAATCAATCTTTAATCAATCGTTTACAATAAATATCTCACGAAAATATTACTAAAAATCCAGTCTTGATAGATTGCTTGGAGACCAATTAATTGAGAACTCCTTTTGAATAACTTCCTCTTTTGCCCGTGTATGCAATCTTCTTTTATTACTTTCCTTGTTTGTATATTTGTGAATCTCTTTTGAATCTCTTTTTGGTGTTAATTGATCTTGAAAATCTGACATACTAAATTCAAACTTATTAGTACAAGTTAGCATGTTTTGTTCACACCAAACTAAGGGTCAACAATCTTCCCCTTTTTGTGTGAACAAAACATGCATGAATGTTTGAAACTTAAAACGAAGCATATAAAATACTCCCCTTGAATTTAGTACATCATGTAATACAGATTTTCATAAATAAAGAGTAAATACTCCCCCTGAATACAATGTCACCTATAATACAGAACTTAAAGAACAAGTATATGGGAGGGAAGAGAGATGAGAGTATTAATTCATGAAATGATTTGAAAACCGTTGTGAAAATCGTTTGAAAACATTCTAAAAACATTCTCCCCCGTTTTGGAACACACCAAAAGGGGATGGATATATGAGACATAAGTAAAATAATCCTTGGAAAGTTTGTAAAACCAATCATCAATTAAAATAATGAAGAGACACATTCGAGGATATTACAAGGAATACCGACTTAGAAAAACATGGAAGAGAATCTTCTTACATGATACCGTTGATAACGAGACTCTTTGATGTACAGTGAGAGCTCTACATAATATCATAGATTTGAGATTCTCCCCAATACACATGAAAGCAACAAAGAAATCAAGAAATGGAGAGAGGAATCATTGATTTTATAAAATTTCAAAAAACAAGACCAGAGAGAGAGCCGGTCGACCGCAAAACACGATTTTTGCAAAAACTATTCAGAGAGCATACCGATCGACCGCCACCTATGGTTTTTCAAAAGAAAATTTCTAGAGAGCAAACCAGTCGACTGCAAGGTCGATCGAAAAATCAACAGAAGCCACAAAGGACGAGCCGGTCAACCGTACAGTCGACCGACTCACACAAAACATCTTTTAGGAGGAAAAATCGATAACATTTAATGCCCCTCTCAAGAAGTAAAAACGTTTTTCGTCTAAAGGTTTTGTAAAAATATCTGCTAGTTGTGAATCAGTAGAAATATACTCAAGTAAAATATCTCCTTTTTGAAAGTGATATTTAATAAAATGATATCTAATATCAATGTGTTTTGTGCGACTGTGTTGGTTAGAATTTTTAGTCATGTGTACGGTACTAGTGTTGTCACATTTTATGGGGATGTGGTCGAAGAATACCTTATAATCCTCGAGTGTGTGTTTCATCCATAATATCTGCGCATAGCACGAACCTGCCGCAATATATTCAGCTTCGGCAGTCAAAAGAGTAACAGAATTTTGCTTCTTGGATGCCCAAGAAACAAGGCAGTCGCCCAAGAAGTGACATGTACCACTAGTGCTCTTTCTATCGGTTAAGCTGCCAGCATAATCTGCATCGGAGTATCCTACAAGAGAGAAATTTCTATTTTCGGGTACCAAAGACCAGTGTTTGGTGTGCCTTTAAGATATCGAATGATACGCTTAAGGGCAACTAAATGTAATTCTTTGGGACACGATTGAAAACGTGCACATAAACAGACACTAAACATAATATCAGGACGCGATGTAGTAATATAAAGCAAACTACCAATCATATCTCTGTAAGTAGAAATATCAACGTTATTACCAGTTTCGTCTTCAGATAGCTTAGTGGTAGTGGCCATTGGAGTTTTGTAGGCATTTGCATTTTCAAGTCCGAATTTCTTGACAAGTTCTTTGGCGTTTTTTGATTGATTTATAAATATTCCATCTTTTCTTTGTTGTATTTTAAGTCCAAGGAAATAGGTTAGTTCGCCCATCATACTCATTTAGAACTCATCCTGCATTTGCTTTGAAAACTCCTTGTAAAGATTTTCATTAGTAGACCCAAATATGATATCATCAATATAAATTTGTACAATCAAAATGTCTTTAAAAACATGCTTTATAAAAAGTGTAGTGTCTACTTTTCCTTTAGAAAAACCTATGTGAAGAAGAAACGAGCTCAACCGTTCATACCAAGCACGAGGGACTTGCTTCAAACCATAAAGAGCTTTATCAAACCGAAAAACGTGGTTTGGGTGTGTGGGATCAGTAAATCCCGGTCGTTGTGCTACATAAACTTCTTCAGAAATAAAGCCATTTAAGAAAGCACTTTTGACATCCATTTGAAATAGAGTGAAATCCATGTATGCAGCAAAAGCAAGCAAAATACGAATAGCTTCTAGCCTAGCAACTGGGGCAAAAGTTTCATTAAAATCTACACCCTCTTGTTAATTATAACCTTGAGCAACAAGACGGACCTTATTCTTAGTTATTGAACCGGATTCGTCTAACTTGTTCCTAAACACCCACTTAGTACCAAGGATGGTCCTATTGTGAGGTCGAGGAACAAGTCTCCATATTTGATTCCGTTTAAATTGATTAAGTTCTTCTTGCATGGCAATGATCCACTCATTGTCTTGCAAGGCCTTCTTAATGTTCTTAGGTTCAAGTATGGAAACGAAAGCGGTAAAACACATAAAATTATAAGCTTAAGCATGAGTAGTTACCTACCCCTTTAGACATATCATTCCGTATAAGAGATGGGGGATGACTGGACATTGTTTTCCATGCGGGACGTTTCTCACTTGTGGGGTCTTGATGTTGTGTATTTTCATCTTCCATTGCATCAATTTGTTCTGTAGGTATTTCATCATTTTGGTTTTTAGGTTCATCTTTGTCTTGAAGCACCATTTGATTTTGATCACTTGCTTGTGGTTCTTCTTCAATATGAACATGTTTCTTTTCAACACGAACCCCTGCCTCATCATCATCAACAACATGTAATATTTCTTTGGAGTAGGGGTTAGATTCATCAAAAACAACATCAATAGATTCTTAAGTAATGCATCTTCTTTTGTTAAATACACGATATGCTTTGCTATTAAGAGAGTATCCTAGAAAAATACCTTCATCACTTTTACGATCAATGTAACACCCCGAATTCCAAAATACAACTGAATTCGAAGTTCCACAGAATCTTTACACTTCTTTCGTACAATTTTACAAGGAAATAAAAACATTTCTTACATCAGAGTTATATTATACCTTTACATCATTACAGCGGCAGCAATTTTACAGTAAATTACATGAAATAATATTTAAATCAATCTTTGAGCAGCATGTATACTTCAATTTTTCAAGCATCCTTACCCTGCATGTAAAACTGTGGGCGCGTCAATTCATTCACCTGACGAAATATTATACACGGCCATCCTCTCTATACCGGAAACAGTATAACGATTCTCAATACTTAGCAAACCACAAACTTGTTCACAAACAAAGCTAAAGGGACTATCCTATTGATGTCGTGTTGTGAATGTGCACTTAGTCCTTAATGCAAATATTTTCATTATATGACACTAATGCATACTTGTTCAGAGTCTATGCAGCCCATACTACATAGGTCCGAGGGCAAGCCCTTAACTGTTCTTCATCTTGTAGGGTTCAATCCCTCATCATGACTTAATCTACTATTGTAACTACGGTAAGTATCCTAGATGTTTTATGACTTACGAACTCATGTCTAGGCACCCTGGAGGGAATCCCAACGCACTGACACATGACTCATCATGCAGACATCCTGTGGTAATTTAGCTCCTACCATAGACATGACACCATCCGCAATCGTCAAACACCCCACGAGCGTCGCCACCAGGACGGTACTCTGGAGTAGTATCCACGTCCTACTAATGACGCATCATGGGACATCCTGTGAACTCTCACGCCGCCAATCCAATGGCCCTCATACTCAATATTTTTCTCTTACTTTCATCACATCTTCACTATGTATCTAATCCTTAGTTTAATTGAATCATGAATAAAATCAATCCCTTAGAGTTTAGCACTCCCACTATACCGGTCTTATTCATTTATTTCACATGACCCAAACCTTGATCTTTTCACTTCAAATATCATTTTTACCTTTCTTTTATTGCCGGTATAAGGCTTAGCTACACCCTAGTTCTCAATTTCAACTCATAATTACAACATCGAACTTTTCATACTCATAAAGTCTTTTCATGACTAATCACAATTCACATTTCATAAGCATAGTATTCATGTATCCATATCCTTCATAACTCATCACATTCGATATTTCAATTCCATACACAATTTATGCGTAAAAAAAAATAAGTTTCGACTAGTAGTATTCAGTAGTTCATTTATTCCACGAATCTCTTATTCTCATTTCAATACGTACTAAACTCACAATTTATAAGTTCAATTAATTACACAAATCACAATTTTCAAAATTCCTCATTACTAATTCTCATTTTAAAACCCTTAAAAAATAACTCATTTATTTTTCCTTTATTTCAAAAGACAATTTAATTTTAAAAAAAGAAGTTCTTTCTTGCAAATAACCCCAATTTCTCAATTATATTTTCCCCAAAAGTTATAAAAATTTCTTTCATGAAGTCCAAATAATTTCAGTAATTTTTCCATATTTTTCCTAAATTTTAATTTATTTTAAAAACTCAAAATAGTATTAATTTTCCCAAAAACAAATTTTAAACCAAAACCCCCATCCGGATTCGAACCCACAACCAGTGGCCCAAAGGACAGCGCCCAAGATCACTGCACGAAGTCACCGAGATGATATGATAGGGGTTTATAATCCCTATGTATTGGTCTTTCGGTATTTAGGGTTTTAACAAAAAAAACAAAAACGAAAAGCCTCATTCTCAGTATCGAACCCGAGACCAGTGACTTAGTCCCCGCTACTGTAGCGATTGAAACTCTTCCGACCAATTGGTCTAAGTGACCATATCGTTTTGAAAAGGATTTAATTAGGTTTGAACTAGCTCTTTGTTCAAATCTATATCTCATGAATTCTCACAACAATTTTGTTTCTTTTTCTTCTCTTTTGAAAGCAAACTTTTTCAGATTTTAATATACATAAATCTACAGTAAACCAATATTTTTATAAACATTATTCGCTTTATAAAACATGTATTTTAGTCCTAATTTGTGTTCCATGTCCATAATTTCGACATTGAGAACAATAGCACATTTCTTCATAATTTAGAGTTAGGTTTCCACAAATCACTATATTCTTTTGTTCTCTTTCGTATTGACATCCTACTACATTTTTAGAACACAGAATCTCATCTTTCTACAAAATAAAATCTATTTTTGTCAACTAATTACACATGATGCATTCAATCAACTATTCGCAAATATAAATTTTTACCATAACATTCATGTAGCACAGCAATATGGAGATTTCCAACACATTAAGTAACAATTATTCATTAGCAATCAATCCATCAATTATTCTCTAAATTACCACTCTACTTTTAATTAAACGGGCATGGTTCCAATTTCTCACTAGTTGATTCATATAATTTCATTAAAATCATACCTAGCATGATATCTAATTCTAGAAGTATGAGAAACACCCACCTCTTTGGAGAAAAACGAAATAAAAGCTCCTAGAGTCTCCTAGAATGCAAGAGAGTAGCCTTCTCCTCCTAGATTGTGTTGTAAAATACTCCCCTTCTTGTTCTTGTGCAACCCGATGCTTTACTTGCTTGGGGATGGGGCCGGCCTCCTTGGTTGGGACACACACAATTTCACACTCACTCTTTTACTCCCTAATGTATTTCTCTCCTATATAATTTCTTCCTTTCAATTATTTCTTAGTGTAGTATGCATGAAGGTAAAAGGGGTATTTATACTAGTTCTAGGATGGATTGGAGGGCTAGGATTTCATTAGATGGTTGGAGATGGATGGTTAGGATAGGATGGGAAGTTGTAGCAACCACCCATAAGCAAGTAACCACCCATGCACACACACCCACTCTCCCATCTTCTCTTATGCATACCCGGCCTCTAGGGTGTGCAAAGCACACTACGTGCATGCACGTCCCCCCCCCCCCTCTATTTGAAATTTGTACAAATTTAATTAATCAATTGTTCACCATTTGTGTCTACATGACAAGTTGTGACAATTTAAAGGATTAATTAAGTTTGTGGACTTCAAAATAGTGGGCTTAGGCTTATGGGCTAAATAATAAAGTATTTAATTATTAGAGTGGGCTCAAAATAAGAAAATAATGTTTAGGATTTATAAAATAGGCTTTTTAGGAAAAAAAATAAAGGAAAAGAAAGAAATAATTGTTCATACTACAAAAGGAAATTTTATAAAAATAAATATACATACGAAATTTTGCACGTGCACAACACGTGAAAATCAACATTTTTTATTAAAATGAAAGTTTAGGGTATTACAATCAAACTTTCCCAAATTATTAAGAGTATTTAAAATGAATACTTTGCATCCGAAGACATGAAAGTAGCTTAGGTTGCGAGTTTTGCCATAATATAGTTTAAAAGGGGTTTTTTCAAGATACTTTCTGATGATTACTTGGTTTATGGTATAGCATGCTGTATTAATAGCCTCTGCCCAAAATAACTTAGGTAAATCTTTTTCATTAAGCATTGTGCGGGCCATTTCTTGAAGAGATCGATTCTTCCTTTCAACAACTCCATTTTGTTGGGAAGAGCGAGGACATGCGAACTCGTATTTTATTCCCTTTTTATCACAAAATGATGTGAAGAGTTTGTTTTGAAATTCCCCACCATGATCACTACGAATAGTAACAATGGTGAGACTTTTCTTATTTTCCACTCGACCACAGAATTTTTGAAATACATGTACTATCTCATCTTTTTGTAGTAAGAAGGCAATCCAAGTAAATCTACTATAGTCATCAACAATAACAAATGCATATCGTGCACCACCATTACTGCGTGTTCGTGATGGTCCAAAAAGATCCATGTGCAAAAGTTCAAGAGGTCTAGAAGTTGATACCATTTTCTTTGGTCTGTGAGAACTTTTTGTTTGCTTACGTAATTAACATGACTCATATGGTTTGTCCTTTTCAAACTTAATTTTGGGGATTCCTCTCACAAGCTCTTTGCTTACAAGTTTGTTGAGGTTGTCCATGTGCGTGTGACCAAGCCTACGATGCCATAGCCATCCATCCTCATTCCATGCAACAAAGCATCTCATACTTTCCTGTGCTAATTCATTTGAATTTATAACATATACATTATTGCATCTGTTAGCAAGAAGTAAACAATCTTTATTGTTATCTAATACAGTGCATGTGTTTTTATCAAAAGTGACAATATACCCTTTATCACATAGTTGACTAACACTAATTAAGTTATGCTTTAAACCTCTTACCAATAGAACATCCTCAATGAAGTATGAGGAACCGAAGCTAATTTTACCTTTACCAATGGTTTGACTAGTGCTATTGTCTCCAAAGATGATGTCCTTTCCCTTTTCCCTTGATAGTGATGAAAAGTATCTTTGGTCACCAGTCATGTGATTTGAACAACCACTATCAAGGTACCACCGATCTTTAGTCTTGATACGTTGGGGTACCTACACCAAGATTAGTAGGCATAACTTTGCGTACCCAAGTTTGTTTTGAACCTGCATTTGTATCCTTTCTCACCCACACAAGATTAATATTTCCTTTTGGTGAACAGTTATAAGAAATATGCCCTAGTCTACAGCAAAAATTACATGTGATTCGACTATGCCTTGGGTCATGCACACTTGTATGATTTATTTTTGTTTTGTAATTGTGTTGATTTTTATACAAGTGTGTATGACATGATGGTTTTTGATGAGGTATTGGCTCTTCGTAACCAAGCCCTCTATTATCATGATAGGATCTTGAATCCTTTGTAATAAAGTAACTGGGCCCTTCATGCTTTTCAATAATTTTTTCGAGCTCAATTACCTTTTTACACGGTCCTTTTCTATTTATCTCATCGTCTTTTGAGTTCCAACGAAGAGTATCTAGTGTGGCATCAAGAATCCTATTTTAATTAAGGGTTTCATTACAACTTTCCACTACTTCATCAAATTTCTTTTTACATTCATCTAAGTCATTTGTGAGCTTGGCAATATAGACAGATTTCTCCTGAATCTCTTTTAAGTGATCATCATGCTTTGCTAGCGATTCACAAATTTGTTGTTTCAACATCTCATTTTCTTCTAGCAAAATATCATGATCTCTTTGACATGACTCAAGTTTTTCAAAAATTAGGGCATTCTTATTTTTCAGTTTGTCATTTTTTGTTATGCAGGCGTCATGTATCTCATTAGAATTTTATTTATATTGTCTAAGTTCACGACTTAGTTTCTTGGCATAGTCTTTCAAATCATTACATATGTCTACGAGTTCATCATAAGTTGGTTGTTTGATTACCTCTTCTTGAGAAGGTGATTGCACCTCATCACTCCCAAGAGCCATGAAACTGACGTCGCTGTGATCTTGCTCTTCCTCACTTGAGTCTGAGTCTAGCCAAGTCGCCTTTAGCGCCTTCTTCTTCTCTCTTGGATTTGAGCGATAATATTCCTTTTTCCTGTCTTGTTGACTGGGGCAGTTTGCACGGATGTGTCCGGACCTTTTGCACTTATAGCATATGTCCTCTTTCTCCTTTTCCCTTTCTTCTTGATACCTGCCATATTTTTTGTTTTTGAGGTACGTACGAAATTATCTTGTTAATAGAGCAATGTCCTCATCTGACTCCTCATGTTCTGAATCAGTTTTTGATGGTCGAGCCCTTTCTGCTTTTAGTACAATAGTTCTCTCCTCAGTCTTTGGTTCGATCCCGATATTCTGCCTGTATCGTTTTGTCTCCAACATTTCCATCTCGTATGTTTTTAGCTTCCCTTGAAATGTATAGTAGTCAAATCCCTTCTCTTCGAGAGTCTCTCTTACTGTGATGCACGGGTACTCCAAAAACACCCCCATACCAGTATCGGGTGTGTATCGGGTGCGGATACGCACGGATACGCTCCGGATACGCACCCAATACGTATCCGGGGTGTTTTTAATTAAAAAAAAGGGAAAAAAGCTAGATACGGGATCAGGTACGTCCGGGTGCGCCCGGGTATGCGATGGGTATGCGATGGGTGCACTCGGTATGCCCGTTAAAGGGAGAAAAAATACACAACCCTTTCATCTACCTCTCTCTCTCTCTTTCTCTCTCTCTCCATCTCTCTCCTAACTCAAAAAAACAAATCGAAATCCCTTATCTCTTCGAACCCTAAATCCCCAAAAAAAAAAATTCTCCCCTCTCTCCAAAATCGATCTCGTTTCTCCCCAAAATCGATCGACATCGCACGCTCAACGACCTCAGCTCATCCTCGACGCTGTCTCTCTCGCCGACGTCGACCTCATCCTCGACGCTCGACGACCTCGTCGCTCAACGTCGCTATCTCTCCTCCTGTCTCTCCTCGACGTCAAATCTCCACTGCCTCGACTAAGACATGGACTCCACAACACTATTGCTCATCCTCTCACAGTCGCGCATGTTCTTCGATCTTCACTTCTTCAATTCTCACAGTCGCACGTCAAATTCCTCCAAGGTTCGATCTTCACTTCTTCAGTTCTTCTTCTCTCTCTACAAAATACAGAATAGTTGAAAATAAATTAGATTGAGAAATATGAAAATAAATTAGATGTTTTTGTTCTTCTTCACAGAGTTAGAGGACATTTGTTAAAGAGGTGAGATTGTTTCCAAAGAAATTATTAGTTTTTGTTATCTATGTTCTCAAAGAAATTGTAATGAATGAATTACTTTGTAATGTGTTGATTTTGGTAATGATATTGAAATATTCGCTATTAAGTTGCTTACTATTATCATATTATGTTAATAATTAAGTTAAATTTCTATTTATTATTATGTTCTTCAATGTCTTTCATTGCTAATCTATTTTTTGTTTTTAGGACTTATGATTCCCATCTTTGAAGCTCCCACCAATGAAAGCAAAAATGTCGTAGGTGCAAAATAGAGGTATGGTTACATTTACAATTTCTAGTTTACAATCATTCTTCTAGTTATTATAATTTTTTGAAATTTTATATTTTTTTTACATAATGTATAATAAATTTATTATTTTTATATTCAACATACCCTTAACGTATCCGTATCCTAAATTTTTGAGAAATCACGTATCTGTGTACCCGAGTCGTGTCGTACCCGTATCCCGTACCCGTGTCCGTGCTACATAGCTCTCTCATTGCCGCGGCCTTAACATCCCACTCTGGTGTGAGACAGCTTATGAGCTTGACAACCTTTCGGTCATCATCAAGCCCCTTACCTAAGCTGTAATGCCCCGATTTTTCATTTAATGAAAAATTATTTATTTTGCACGTAGTGTGCACGTGCAATAATTTTTGTAATTATTTTCATCATGATGAGTATAGATATTTAAATATGTGCTTTTAATTACTTCTATATAAAAGCCTTCTTTCAATTAAACAAAAAGTCTTTTTCTTAAAGCCCAAAATTAAATTCATTTATTTTATTTTAAAATTATTATTTTGGCCCATAAACTAAAGCCCATGAGTTAATTTATTTTTAAATACACTACAAACTGCACAGGCTATAGCGGCGCTTTTACAAAGCTATAGCGGCGTTTTTTGGCGCCGTTATAGCTCATAACGGCGCTTCTGAAATCGCCGCTAAAAGCGCCGTTAGAACGAGCGTCGTTATAGCCATATAGGCTATCGCGGCGTGTTCGGACACCGCCGCTATAGGGTGTCCACCTATAACGGCGTTGCCAAACCGCCGTTATAGGAGCGTTTCGTTTTTTAAAAATAGCTATAGCGGCGCTTTTTCCAAGCGCCACTATAGCACAACGATTAAAAAAACTAGCGTTGGTACCCTACTGCGGCGCTAGCCTAACGCCGCGATAGAGGGGGCTGAGAAGCTGTAGTACCTATTGCGGCGTTTCGTGGTAAACGCCGCGATAGGGGTTTTTTTTTATATAAAATTTTCAATTGAAAAATCCAGTAATTAATCGCATATTACAAATACATTTAATTATATTAAATTTAAATACAAATCAGGTAAATCAATAGTATCATAATCAAGAACCAAAAGTCACACATCACAAAAAACAACTCAATAGAAAACAAAATATGTAACACATATAAACTGTCATACGACGAGTATCAAATGTATATGTTGTACAACACTTAGTTATTACAAAGCATAGATATAATTCCTATAAAACATTTTAAAAAAAGTCCAAATTCAACAAACTACAGCAGGGGTGTTTCCTCGTGTGGCCGCTTCCAATTCCATCGTTATTTTGCCCTAGTGTATGTGCGTGACTGGAAACCGATGGAATACGCTGGCCTTGTAGAAAAAACATAAATATTTCAGTAAAGTAATGGATATGAGAGGCAACACATACACATACACATACACATACACATACACATACACACACACAGAGAAATAAATAACTATATAAATGATAATGTATAAATGATATCAACATTATTGCAAATGAAATACCGGGTCAGATTGAGATCTTAACATGGAGAATAAAGCAAGCAATTGTTACTGGTAAGCGCTGGATATAAATAAGCTTCATCGATTTAAGCGCTGGAGAATAAAGCAAGCAATTGTTACTGGTAAGCGCTGGATATAAATAAGCTTCATCGATCTAATACTACATATTTGTTAATGTGTCCAAATTTCTCTGAATTCAAACATTTACCATGACCATAACAACTACATCACTTCAATCCAATTTAATCCACTCTTTCCACCCATGTAACATAAATGAGCAACAATAAAATATCATTCTCTGTTATTGGTCATAACATGCATAGAAGTTCCTTTTACAATTTTTTTTTAAAAAAAACAGTTGTCCTAAACATAGTACCAAAGACGAATAGAAATAAAATTTTCTGGCCTATAGAAGTGAAAATACCAACCCTTAAGAACTCAACAAAAGCAATACGAGTAGAGTGATGATAATCTCCAAGCAATCGCAAACGATAAACCTGAGCAAAAAAGACGTGACAATTGATGAAAGCCAAAGACAAAATAAATCAAATAAAATGAAATCAATAAATAAAAGGCACTAGTTGTAAGTATCTGAACAACTCACCAGTCCGCATATTGATTCAAAGGAGAGTTTGACATCGGCCTGAGAAATCTGCATCAAAAAATTGCAATAATAGGATCACAGGAATAGCATATAAATATTGCATAACTATATCCCATGGGATAAGAAGAAACCAATATTTTCAAATTCTTACCTTCTTATCAATATTTGTACAGTAGATAGTTCGTGAGCATTGTCCCCACAATCATTTCCTGGCAGTTGGTATGTAGCATTGCTGCAGTGACATTATCTAGTTTCAGAATAACGATTGAGAAGAAGTGCATATATAAAATTCACATTGTTAACTCTTTACTAGAAAGAAATACACTAATATGCTGTAGCTTACAGAACCAGTTAGGAATCCAACTCTTACTTGATACCATATGCAGATTGCAGTGACGGGTACAAACAGAACAAAAACCGGCCATGCAACCTGCGACATGACGATGATAGTCCCCACAATCATTATCATTGAAAAAACACACCATCCCAGTTTTCCAGGTAGCTCCAAATCCAATACACTTTGATAGTCAATGGTCTTTAATTGACTACATAAACCTGATTTGGCTATAATGGAACCATGATAACCTTTCATTACGTACAGAAGAGTATAACTGAGCCTTGTTCCATTCTTGTCTAGGAGAAAGAAACATCAATAAGGCGACATAGTTTACATGGGTTTTCATGGTGCTTGCTCATCAGGAGTTGCATGAAGGAGCTTAGTTTGATTCTATTACTACTGAAGCTTGATATGATAAAGATGGCTATTTTTTTTAAAACATACTCCATCGTGCACACTTGCACAAAATTCTTTCAGAATATTCTACAGCAGTTATGAAACCAATAATAACCTTTAAACTGGAATAATCTATAACTCTTTATCCGCGACTCATATCTTATACAGCTTGGTAGATATGAGATTTCACAAGCTTATGAGACTTATGCTATATTACTTGCAAAACTAACATTTCACATGTTTCGATACATACCTGCTAATTTTTTCAAGTTAAATTGAGAAGGAACATTAGATTCATTCTCAGCTGTAGCTTTTGCAACCATGAGTCCTATGGCAACACTTTTCATCACATCCAAACCAATACAAATAGAAGCAAGAATTCCAGCAACTAAGCAGTCACCGGCTCCCACAAGGCTCACCACTGATGCAGGAAGTGCTAGAAGATGGAAAGCATAGTAATCAGAGTTCAAGAAACTCTTCCAGTTCAAGGGAAAAGTTATATCCAGAAGTTCATACATATGCCTCCCAAAACTCGACAGGTTGTGGTTCTTCCCTAATTCCCTAATACCCTTGACAAATGGCAATAACACAGTAAGGTCAGCTAGTATATATCCAATTGTACTAAACATATCATGGTTCAAATATTCAGTATCTATATTGATACTTTACCATAAACAAGGGCCTAATCAGAATTTTTTTCCCTTCAATGCTACTGAAAAAATTACTATCTACAACACCTACATAGCTTTTACAAGGTTACACTGAAAGAATGTGGTAGTGCTTCTGGGAATTAAAATTTATAACGGCTATGAAAGCATACTACCATGCAAAAGAATGAAAGAAACTTATTGGTGACAAGAAAACAAGTTTGTTAACCAAAAACACATGAAACAAAAGTTCTTTTGTTCATCAATTGAAACCCTTTTGCATATGGAGAGAGGTGAAAATTGAATGTTTGTTTACAAAAAAACTAGTGGAACGATCAATTCTAGTTAATTAGAATATCTCTATCACACTACAGTTTATATGGAAAGTTATCAACCTGAATTTTTTTCCTCGGTGCATCACAGTTATCCTTCACTGCCAACTCTTTCACACCTTCTTTTTGACTAAATATGTTCTTCTTTTGTGGCTGCACCATATGGATATCCTACAAAACAAGGTGACTCGAATCAGGACCTAATAGTATGATTCTTTAGCAAAGACAATCACAACAAGGATTTTAAGAGCTCACCTCTCTAAGCAAAGAGAAGTGAATCTCATGTGTCACCAGAGCAATCATAATCAGGTCAGCGTCCTAATAATCTCATGAGAAAAACCACAATTACAATCATTTCATACTAATGAGGTCAGTGGATCATAATAGACATTCCAAGGCACAAGACATGCATAAAGAAAGCATGGTAGAAAAGCTTATCTGTCACCTTTAACATCTCATTCTGTGCAGTGAGCAACTGGTCTCTCTGTTGAAGCCATTCCACGATAACCTGGATTGCAAGTATCTCTGATTTCCTCTTGTTTATCTCTTCCACCAAAATATAGAGAAAAGTGAGACCAAGTTTCGCCCCACATTACTGTTCAAAAAATTAAACGAACTTTACCAATAAATGGAAAGAGAATTGGAAAGAGATGAATTATATAGAATAATCAATCTTTGCTAAATATTACAACTTGGCATAAAGAGAAAAACCTTGTACGGATCATAGTTGATGACCAGGGTTGGCAAGATGGTTATATCACAAGTCACTACCAACCCAAATTTCGACATGTTATATATTTCAATCATGTTGTTTTGAGGACATTGATCATGAACAACATTAGAATGCCCAAAAATTCATTTTCTCATGGAAAAATTAACTTCATGAGTCCATGACAGAAGTACATGACAGAAGTAAGAATGTTAAAATAATAATTTGAAACAAAAGAAGGCAGGGAGCAAAATGAAATACCTAGAGCACTGCTCTGTCTCCAGGACATACTAAAAACATTGGCTTCATGATCACCCATACACTTATTGACGCAAACCTAATGCATCACAAGTTAGCTTACTTATCCCATGAAGCAAACAGTAATATGAAGACTGAACACAAAAATTTGAAACCTTAATAGATATCTTATAACAGCAAATGCACAAGCCATGCTAAAAGCATTATTCTTCATCGGCTAACATAAAATTAATGATGAACTCCCACCAATGCCACAATCGATTTTGATAAGACAATTTATCCCCTTACAGTAAAACAAAACAAAACGAAAGACTTTTTGATATGAGTAAGGGTTGTTAAAACATCTTGGCAATCTACTATTTTTTTGACACAGTAATATCATCTCAGGCATTTATTTTTAGTGTAATTGTTCAACTATGTCCAACAATAATACAAATTGAAATTTTATTTTACTTCAATTGAATAATAATAATAATAATACATGATTAAAATACAGGATCCATAAAAAAGAAATCATGCCCAAATCGTACCTTTGTTTTGGAACAAAAGTGATATAAAATTACCCAAATGATAACTTTCGTGTCCAGCTTACTTTCTTCAAGGTCAGAAACTGAAAACACATCCAATCCTAATGTTTAAAGAAGTTTTGCCAATAAGTGGGGAGGGTGATTGCATAAAACAACCCATACGATATCTGCCCTAATATATATGTTATCATTTAGTTCAATCAGTAACATAGTTCAATCACCAGCCCTTCCTTCCAATTTCCAAAAATTTTGAAAAGGAGAAAATAAAAGGAGACAAACATGAGAGAGATGAGAACATACATCTGCTCTGACCAATCTCAATTCTATTATTAACCAATCTCACAAGTGTAATATAACTAAACCTTATCAATATTACTAAACAAGAATGATAATCTTTACCCAAATTAGGAGGAGCGGCGAGGGAGGGAGAGCTTTGATTAGGGCAGAAGAAGGAGCGGCGAAGGAGGTGCGGCGAGGGAGGGAGAGCTTGATGTTGCGGCGCAAGGGACAAGAGAAGGCGAAGTAGGAGGAGCGACGAGGGAGGTGCGGCGCGATGGACAAGAGGAGGTGAAGTAGGAGGAGCGGCGAGGGAGGTGCGGCGCAATGGACAAGATGAGGCAAAGTAGGAGCGGCGGTGAGGGTGGTGCGGCGCGAGGGAAGAAATTGGGTTCGATGAAGAAGCGACAAGGAGAAGAGAGAGTTAGGTTAAGTGATTTGGAAAATTGGGGGAAATGAAAAAAGTGCGGGCTTTTAGAGCGGGTTTTTAGAAGAAAAAAAATTAACGGGCCTATCACGACATGTTATATGTAAAACACCGCCACTATTTACACCTATTGTAGCGTTTATGTGAAATGCCGGTTAAGAGAGTGTGTTTTTTTTTTATAAAAAAAACTTCTACATCTATCGCGACGTTTCATTGAAATGCTGGGATAGAAATGCCGCTACAGGCCCTGCGGTTTGTAGTGATACAACTTGTAATATAGAATACAATTTAAAGTTTATTTTTATATAAAATGTAATGTACAAATTTTTTAGAGACCAAGTTGCATGCACGTGCATTGCACGTACACGTGCAAAGCATCACTAGCATGGCCGGTTGTGAAGTTTGGAGGGAAATCAAATTTTTGAGTGGAGTCATGGGGTGATGGTTATTTGATCATGGGTAGTTAGTGTAACTCCTCCTTAAATCTAAGCCATTTGTTCCTAACTCCTACTTCAATCTTAGCCATCTATTTCCCCAGATTTTTAGTATAAATACCCCCCCCCCCCTTTGGCTAGTATTCTTGTGCAAATTAATTCTTCCAAACCTATAGTTAAAATACATTATCTAGTAGTTTATTTAGTGAGTAAAAGATTGAGAGATTGTGTGGGATTGTGCTTGCATCAACAAGAAGAAGGAGAGGCCGGCTATCAAACGGAGTGCTCTCGGTTTGGTGTGCTCGGGTTGGCTTGTGCGCGCGTGTCCAAGGAGGAGGATCATTCGGTTGCAAGGACATTCGTTTAGGAGGTTGCTAGTTGTATATTTCTCTCCATTTAAGGTGGGTAAATTTTCCATGTTTCTAATTAGGAATGCATGCTAGATTAAATTGAATGAATGAAGCATGAAAAAGATTAATAAGAGTACACATTTAATTGAAAAATGACTTATTGATTGATTGATATATGGATGTGCAATTGTATGTGGTTCTATTAGTAAAGGCAAAATTGTGTGTGAATTGATTATAGCCATAAATTATTGAAGAAAGTTTCATTATCTACATCACAAATTATGTACACAAAAGTTAGTAGATTAACAATGCTACTTTATGCGTTAAATGAATCTTTTGTGTTTTATTGAAATGAATGAATTAAAATATAGATTTGTATGTTTGGTAAACGATTAAAGACATAAATTAATATGAAGAATTGCTAGTAAAGAGATTTGAGATGTTAATTGTTAAGAAATGTCAAAAGAAGAAATGTGGTAGTTATAATGTAGAATCCGAATTAATTGTATGAAAAAAAATATGTTTTAATTGTTAAAAAAAAATTATTTTTTTCATACTAGTATGTAAATTATGTGAGGAAGAATCAATCAGGAATTTTACAGTAATTTTATAAAAGCAAAGTGAAATGAGGACTAGTTGAACATCGAAACGTTTTAATAACAGAGAGAATTGGTTTAAATAAATTTTGATTTGCATTATTGACAACCTGAGCACGTAGCTCAAGTGGTCGGGATGGCTTAAATCGCTACACTGGGCTTTCGATCTGAGGTCGCTGGTTCGAATCCCCTGGGCAACACACTTTTGTTTCATGAATTTTTAAAATAAAGGATATCAGCGGCCGAGAACATTTAATGCTCTCAGCCCCTCATCCTAACGCAAATAGCGTTCAGCCTAGTGGTTGTGCCTTCGGTTGGTTTCCCTGTGGTTCTGGGTTCGAATCTCGGCTTTGGCAAGTTTGGAAAAAAAATATTTTTTTGAATGTTTGGTTGATTGAAAAATTATGGGAAAAATATGTTTATTCTTTTAAAAATATATGAGACTTATGAAAAATAATTTGGGAATTATTTACATAAAATAAAATATGATTTGAGAACAAATGTGTAAATAGAACTATGGTTCCACATTGATATTTTTTTGTGAAATTATATCTTGCAAAAAGAACTTGAAATGAAGGATTAGAAAATTAATATGGCGAAGAAAGAAATTATATTATGTGATGTGATGTAACTTATTCTCATTTGAGAATAGTGTGAAAACTATGAAGTGTGAATATTCATTTAGTGAAGTGATTTTGATATGAAATTGATATTTGATGAAGTATAAAATTCTATGTATGATTATGGACTATTGAACAATTTAGAGATCATGCTATTGAAAAAGAAATCTGTTATGATTATGAAAATGAATTTATGAGTTGGAAATTCTCAATTCGGAATTTGTGAATTGAAATTGAAACAAAAGAGTAGCTAAGTCTCCCCCGGCAATTGGAAAGAAATGAAATGAAATTTGAAATGAAAGACCAAGGTTGGTCATGTTTGAATAAATGAATAAGTCCGATTTAGTGGAGAGGCTAACTCTAGAGCTTTGATTTTGTTCATGATTCTAATAAAAACTAAGGATTAGTGCATAGTGAAGATGTGATGAAAGTGAGAGAAAAATACAAGTATGAGAGTTAGAGTTTACGGTGCGGGTGTGTGAGCCACAGAATGCATGCTTGATGAGTCAAGACATGGCGTGGGCACAACTCAGTAATGATCGGACTTTAGCAACGCTTGTGGGATGTTTGGTGACTACAAGAGGATCGTGTGCCATGAAGGAGGCTGAATTGCCACAGAATGCATGCTTGACGAGTCAAGACATGGCGTGGGGTTTCCCTCCAGGTTTTCTGTACACGTGCTTGTACTCATAGATCATCTAGGATACTCACCGTAGTTACAGTAGTAGATTAAGGCATGGCGAGGGATTGAACCCTACAAAAATGAAGAACGATTAAGAGGCTTGCCCTCGGACCTATGTAGTATGGGATGCATAGAATCCGAACAAGTGCGCATTAGTGTCATATAATATAAATAACTGCATTAAGGACTAAGTGCACAATCACAACACGACATCAATAGGGTAGTCCCTTTAGTTTGATATGTGACAAGTTTGTGTTTGTTAAATATGGAAAATAAGTTATACTATTTCCGGCATAGAGAGGATGGCCGTGTATAATGTTCGTCGGTTGAATAAACTGACGTACCCACAGTCTTATATGCAGGTAAGTGACATGATAAAGATTAAAGATGAACGGATTCTTAAAGATTATTCAATGTTGTTGTACATTTATTTAAATGTTGTAATTTTTACTTCTGCTGTGCAATGTAAATTGTAATGTTTTACTTGTAACTCTGATGTAAAGTGAAAAGTTCAAATTTCCTTGTAAAATTGTACTAAATGAAGTGGAAAGATCCTGTAGAATTCTCGAATTCAGTTGTATTTGGGGTTCGGGGCATTACATAAGCTCTCAAGCTCGTGGGCAATTATGTCGAAACGGACGAGCATTTGGTCAACATTTTCACCTGGCAACATGCGGAACACATCAAATTTATAAAAACACAAATTCACTTTAGCTTTTACCTTGAAAGCGGTTCCTTCATGCCGCTTCAGCATGTTGTTCCAGATCTCGTAGGCTGTTTTGCAGTTACGCCCGCATCACATTAGCTCTTCATTCTTCAACCCTGCATAAAGAGCTGTCATGGCTTTGGAATTTGCTGTTTTGAGGGGCAACTCTGCCGGTGTGAATGCCTTATTTCCATCGCTAACTGGGATTTCTGTTTTGTTGATACATACATTTCATACCTCTTCTCCGAGCATCTGTAAAAAATGAGACATACGAACTTTTCAGACGTCATAGCATTTTCCATCAAAAAATGGTGATCATGTAAGACTTGTTCCATTGGAGACGAAAGGCTCCGATGAGTACAAGTTTTGGGGAGGAGGGATTTTGGCCATTGGACCTTTCGCTTAAACTTTTAAGCTTTTTATAAGCACCTCGCTCTGATACCACTGTGAATCACCATTAGGGGGGGTGAATAGGGTGATCGTGCGGAATTAAAAAAGTTGAAGTAATAAAGTAAAGTAAAGTAAAGTAAATGCAAGAGGGACAAGAAACGCAAACACAGATGACGCAGCGATATAACGTGGTTCGACCCCCAGGTCTACGTCCACACCACCTATTTGTAACAATTCTCCGCCACCAGCATTTCACTATACTCAAAACCCTTAGTATAGTGATTCTCGGATTCAGGCCGAGAGACCTACTACACCCACAAGACTTCTAATCTTAGTCCTGTTAATCTCATCGAAGTGGAAAGGAAAAGAAAAGAAAAACTCAAGATCACTTAAGATCTTGACTAAAGAATACAACCAATTTAACGCTTTCACTCGGATTGATTATCAAGAGATTGGTTCAAAGTATTTTTCTCAGTAGCAATAGGTAGAGAAGACACAGTGGATTCATTCTATTAAGTAGAAGAGGAAGTGTATCGATCAAAAGTAGAAACGATATATTCCTAAAAAGGTATACAGCCTAAGTTGCGGTCGACCGGTATAAGTGTGTAGTCGACAATTCAGCTCTCTGACGTAGCTAGAGAGATGAAAGGTCGACCGCTTTCTTAATCAACTAAAGTTGCGGTCGACTGCAACGGTCGACCGGCATTAGGTACGGTCGACCGGTTCTTGGCTGTATAAATTGAATGCACTTTGTTTTCTTACCATAAACTAATCAATCTTTAATCAATCGTTTACAATAAATATCTCACGAAAATATTACTAAAAATCATGTCTTGATAGATTGCTTGGAGGCCAATTAATTGAGAACTCCTTTTGAATAACTTCCTCTTTTGCCCGTGTATGCAATCTTCTTTTATTACTTTCCTTATTTGTATATTTGTGAATCTCTCTTGAACCTCTTTTTGGGGTTAATTGATCTTGAAAATCTGACACCCTAAATTCAAACTTATTAGTATAAGTTAGCATGTTCTGTGCACACCAAACTAAGGGTCAACAGTAGAACCTCTTGATTAACTGGACTGCTTGGACTCGTGTCCCAATTCAAACAAATTTGGTCTGAGAGCTTTCTAAATGATATGCAACAGGTCCTGCACTTCCAGAGAAATTGAATTCCCTTTAGACTTTTCAGCTTTATTAGATCGAGCTCACATTAATTTCGTAAGCTCGTCAGTTGTGAAGAAAATGAGCTTTTACTTGTTAAATTTTGCTTGAGTGAGGGTCTATTCAGCTTAGAGATTTGTTTAATTATGCGATACATGTGAGCCAATTACCCTTTAAATTTTATATATAATTTATTGATTATTTGGAAAAGAAAAAAAATTATAAGTGAAAGATAAAGTCTTAAAGAAAGAAGAGGGATGAGCTTCAAGCCCACATAAGTACAGTGGAGACCACTAATATCAAGGAATCATCAACAGCATAATCAGAAGTAATTTTCTTTTGATTGAAATTACCAATAAGGCGAATTAATACACACGGTAGTGATGACAGAAATTAGTCATTACACACACAACCAATGAAGTGAAGGTGCGAAGAGTGCAATTTCAACCATCTCCACGGAATTTTTATTAATTAAACAGAACCTATATATGCCACATTTCTATAGAATTTATACAAAGATAACCTATTCCATTCTAGCATATAAACACGACTGTTTCACAAGGATAACGAAAAAATGTATTTCTTTAATCCTGACAGGCTTTTCAAAATTCTTCTGATGGCAGCAAATTGAGATCAAAGTCAAAGGGTGCATATCTTTGCCTTGAGAAAGCTAGTGGACAAGTCTGGTCAGGTTCCGGCTGGGAGTCTGACAATTGCATATTATTTCAAAGAAAACGTGGGTAAGCAATTTGTAAGACAAGCTGGAATTCTTGCTGAATGCATAACTTCAATCAAATTATGTAGTATAAATCTTATGTTGATAGTATAGCATATATAGGTTAAGAGATTGTTTATATATTTTACCATTGCTTTCTTTGCTATATTGATGTTACGATCATCTTCCAATTCAGCATCGTCAAGCTTCCACGTGTTTCGATCATTATCCTATTATATCCCAGAAAAAGAAGAAAGAGAAATATTAGTATGACACCTCTACACATAGTTAACAACCAAATCATCTGATGTATGTCTCTACTATTATAATGGGAGAAGGCCTTAGTGGTATTTGTCATTAATTTTTTTTTCTTTTTTCGTTTTGTCATTTTGAAGCCAAATGACTCATTTTGGTAAATATTTTCGAAAGTGGACCAGTTTGGTAAATAGTTTCGGCAGTGGATCAGTTTGGAAATTATTTCTCTATTTTTTTTTTTGTCTTTTTCCTTCTTCCTCCGCGTGCACGTGCGAAAGTGGACCAGTTTGGTAAATATTTTTGACGGTGGATTAGTTTGGAAATTATTTTCCTTTTTTTTGTCTTTTTTCTTCTTCCTCCACGTGCATCGCACGTGCATGATACTAGTATAAAATAATGTCACCTTGTCATGAGTTTCTGAAGATGAAACTTTTCTGATGATATACTTTGAGAGGGTTGGCTGACTCAAACATAAAATACTGCAGTAAAACACACCACAGAGAATAGAGAACAGAGAACAGAAGTGATATAAATTTCAGTGAGTAGCCTTAAAGGTTGTTAGCAATTCAAACTGAGAGTTACAGAGGATGTTTGCATCGATTTAGAATAACAGAGAGATCAAATAAAATATAATTGGTCAAGATTAAATAAAATATAATTGGTCAAGATTGAAGGGCACGCTACTTTTTTTTTTACCTTAGGTTCCTGAACTTTGGTGGCATTTTTCTTGACTGCTTTCTTATGCTTATTCTTTTTGTTCCTGATCCTGGCAGATGTCACAGGCTGACACTTAGGTTGGAATTCATGATGATGATGAAGAAACCCAATTTTGGCCCTGCAAGCTTTTTCTTTCTTGATTTCTTTGTGTTAGATATTATAGCCCAATACCCAATATGAGTTTGAGAGGGGGTGTTAGATATTATATTAGATTAGATATTGGTTTAGTCCCATATTGATTATGTATCAGTTTAGTCTTCCATTCTCTCCTATATATAGGAGTGAACGAAATATAAAATTAGCCCAAAAGCTAATATAGGACTATAATATCTAACACTTTGCACTTTCTGGATCCTTGCAAAATTATCTGACATGACCTCATTCGTCAAATTACCAGAGCATTCATCATCATCATCATCATCCTCGACATTCTTCTTCATGATTGGAGTTGCAAGTTGGAACCGAAGAAGGTTGTTGCGAAGGATCACCAAGGACAGGGCTTGGATTGAGGTTCTGATGTTGATGATGTTTCATGATACGTTCTTTAAGAGTTTTTGCAATTAACAAATCGTTCATGGCTTCTTAATCACCAAGAAACTCAGAATTGAAGAGAGAAAGTAGAGAACCTTCGTAAAGAAAGAGAACGAAAAATAAGAGAATGTGATCCGATTTTTTGGGGAAAATCCTGGAGCTATTGCCATATATATATATATATATATATATATGAAGGAAATCATTCAGTTGAGCACTCCTCTTCGTGAGTACTTGCTCTTCTGACCATCGTATGAATGATCCAAACAGTTCATATTAATCTACACGTCTAAAGTACTCTAAATATGTAAAATCAAATTATTCGAAATTCATTTGCCCATCCATCATGTCATTAGAATAAGAAAAAAAACGATATTTAGCCATACAATTTTGTAACACTTCAATGGATGGGCAATTGAATTTTTAATGACTTGATTTTACATATTTAGACTAATTTAGACGTGTAGATCAATGTAAAGGATTTGGATCATTCATACGATGGCCAGAAGGGCGAGTGCTCACAGAAAAGAGTGCTCATGGAGTAAATGACTTTATATATATATATATATACATATATATATATATATAGAGAGAGAGAGAGAGAGAGCGAGAGAGAGAGAGAGAGAGAGCAATGCTCCATTGCAAACGAGTCTATTGTACAGACTCAATGCAAAAGACAGTTCTGGTCATTGGATCAAGTTCATTTTGATCAAATGGCTGTGATCTCCCCAGCCCATCTCCTTCTCTTCACTTAAGTGAGGAGAGGGATATTTTGGGGGTTTCACTCCTAAATAACTCTTCGCCTCATTCGCTCTCGCACTCGTTGTCTTTTTGAACGAACCGTAGTCGTTGTTTCAAACAACGGCTTTTTATAACCTAGGCCGTTGTTGGAAACAACGACCTAGGTTATAAAAAACCGTTGTTTGAAACAACGACTACTGTTCGTTTCAAATGGCTTTTGCTCTCTGTTAACAACTTTTTTTTGAACGAATCGTAGTCGTTATTTCCAACAACGGCGTAGGTTATAAATAGTCGTTGTTTGAAATAACGGCTACGGTTCGTTCAAAAATATAACGAGTGAGAGAGCGATGAGGTGAAGAGTTATTTGGGATGAAATTTCCAAATTACCCCTCACAACTTAAATGAGAAATGGGGATGATGGGCGGGCTCGATCATGACCGTTGGATTTTGATCGATTTGATCCAACGACCAAAAAGGTCGTTTGCAACGGGTCTGTTTGTAATGGAGCATTGCTTATATATATATATATATATATATATATATATATAGATAGATAGAGAGAGAGAGAGAGAGAGAGAGAGAGAGAGAGAAAGAATTTCGGTTGCTCACTATTTTGGTGAGCACTCACGAAATAGAGCACCTATGACAAATCTGAACCGCTCATATTGTTCTATATGCCTAAGATAGTCTAGCAATAAAAAGTCAATTAATTTGAAATTCATTTGTCCATGATTTATATCATCACAAAATTGTATGGCTGAAAATTCTAACAGCATGATGGATGGGCAAATAAACTTTAAATTACTTGAATTTTTATTGTTAGGCTATCTTAGGCATATAGAATAATATGGGTGGTTGGATTTTTCATAAGGTCTTTATTAATATCATGAGTGGTCACGGAGTGCTCACCAAAAATAGTGAGCAACCGAAGGGGAATATATATATATGAGCAATGCTCGGTTGAAAACGGGATAGTTTTCAACTGGGTGTGAAAACAGCGATCTGAGCCGTTGGATCTCTCTTGATCGTGATCAACGACCAACGGATCTGTTTTCACGGATATGTGAAAACAGACCCGTTTTCAATGGAGCATTGCTCTACATATAAATTTAAGCCCTATTTAATATCTAACTGGCATCCGTTTGATTTATTATTAATAAAATTCACTTTTGAATAAAAGCTTTGTGCCCAAGTTCATTAATTATCCTAAGAGATGTATATGAAAAGATATGAACTAAACCCTTAAACTGATCTTCAACTAATAATTACCTTTTCTTAATTTAAATTACCAATCCGTGTTAACTGTCATGTGTTCCATCCCCTGTTTTTGCTTTATTTAGCAGCTAAACAATCTTGATTACTTAGCATGTATCTGTTGAGATCTGCCAAATCCTTTAATTTGCTTTTCCTTCGGGGACCGAGGTTTAAAATTAGAGAGCAATGCTATTTATGTCTCGCTAATTATTTTTATTTTCTTTTCATGTACAATATACAGCTAATTCTTTAATTATATATTCTTTTGGAGAAATCATAATTCTAAATCAAAGCATGTAAATTCATAATAAATTTTAGGAATTTGGTCTGAGATTGTCACGCCCCGCTTCCCACTATACGGAAGTACGGGCACGCAATTGAGGTCCAGCGAATGATATAAGTATACCAACTCATATCATCTATAAGCTGTACAATACTAGTAAGTTCAACAACACGGGTAACAATAATAATCACATGAACAATGCTAGAATACAATAACCAATATATGAGATACAAGAAATTCGGGTAAAAATACCCAAGAATAAACAATGTACTAAACAGTTTATTACAATGAGGTGGTAGAGAAATAGTTGTAGCAATTCTGTCTAGAGAGCCTGATCATCAATTTCCTTCTGTAAATCATCATCTGTCTTGTATAAACATTAACTCAAAGAAAATAGGAATATACCCGTCAGAGCAAGCTTCGGGCAGCAGGTCAACAAGCAGTAAAATGGTAAGATAACAAGATATAACATGGAAGGAATAAGTAGTCGTGCAATTACTGAAAAATAGTACAATACAATATGGAATGAAGTGAGGAACTGGAACAATATGATCATGTAAGCAATAGCTGTAAACTAGTGTATTCAAGACTTCAAAGTATAATTAATTGGTAACCCAAGATCAGTTAATCAATAATCATGTAATCAAGAATCATGTAATCAAGAATCAAGAATCATGTAATCAAGAATCATGCTTAGTGTCAATCTCAAGTTTATCGGTTTTATTAACTTATCTAATGTACACAATCCTGTGTTCCATACCACAAGTTCGGGTACATATTAATCATGTGATGTTTAGACTTAAGTATGAATTTTATAGGATTATGTACTCGGGTCTTCCAGTGAAAGTATCAATAATCAAGACATGTAATTAAGAATCATGTAATCAAGAATCGTGTAATCAAGAATCAAGAATCAAGAATCAAGAATCGTTATTCCGGGAAACACGGGATCCCTTTCGAGTATACTCCCCTGTATTGTACACTATTAAGCTGTACCCTTATAACTCCAGCCTGTTATTCTTTTACAATAATTAATCAGGAACATGCAGTAGGTACAACTAGTAGAACGGTAGTATCAAGACATTTAATCAAGAATCAATGAAAATATCAAGGGCGGTAATTATGGTATTATCAAGTGATATAAAATGCATTATATGAGAAAATCTATCAACCTAGTATATGGATACAAGTTATTATTACAAGAACAACAATACATATGGTTAAATTCATTAAATATGGAAAATAACGGGTTTATATGCAAAAAAAAAACGTGGAGGTGAATTTCTAGACAATAGCACCTATCTGCGTTCAAATTCACTTTCCCGTTGCTACAGAAAAGCAAATCCGATTCTGTCAGAGATTCTAGAAAGTAGACTCCCTTCTGGTTCCAACGTATATTCACAAGATACATTTTAAAGAAAATAGCTGTGTAAAAGTTCATCCTTTACTGGTTTCGATGTTTCGTGCACAGTTTGGGTATTCTGAAAATTACAATATTTCATTACTAAAACAGCGATATCTGAGAAACTATAAATCAGACTAAGAAACCGTAACATGTTCTGGATTCTAGACTTGATGTGCTATGATTTTAATGTATAAAGTTTTTGGATCCATGTAAAACCCCGAATTCTAAATAAGCCTGAATTTGAAGTTTCACAGGATCTTTACACTTCACTTCGTACAATTTTACAAGGAATTGAAAACTTTTATACAACAATGTTTACATCAACGCAGCAGAAATAAATTACATCATAATACTCAATTAAAATAACAGTTAAAATATTTCTTTAAGTAGCATTCCTTCTTTAGTCCTTTCATTCATTTTATCGTGCATAGAAACCATGGGCACGTCAGTTGTATACAACTAACGCTAGGATATAATACATCAATTTCTCTTACTTGGAAAGCACACACTTGATCACAAACAAAACTAAGAGGGGACTATCTTATTGATGTCGTGTGTGCTAGTGCACTTAGCCTTAATGCAGTTATTTATATTTTATGACACTAATGCACACTTGTTCGAACCTATGCATCCCATTCTACATAGATTCGAGGGCAAGCCCTTAATCGTACTTCATCTTGTAGGGTTGAATCCCTCGTTATGAGTTTAACTACTATGGTAACTACGGTATGTTCCTAGATGTTTTTTGAGTTACGAGCCCATGTCCAGACAGCCTGGAGGGAAATCCCACGGCATGACATGACGCATCATGTAGACATCCTATGGACAATTGCCTCCGTCATGGGACAATGACACTACGTAGTCACCAAGCACCCCGCAAGCGTCACCACGATTCCGATAATTCCGAAGATAAATTCACGTCATGACATGGCGCATCATGTAGACAGCCTGTAAAAATTCTCACACTGCGGATTCGAGGCCTTCATACTTGTGTTTTTCTCTTACTTTCATCACATCTTCACTATAGTGTTGTCCTTAGATATTTGAATCATGAATAAATTAACACCCTAGAGTTAGCATTACCTCTAAACCGGTCTTAAACATCAATTAATAACAACGACCCATTCTTGGTCATTTTCTACAACATTTACCTTCAAAATTTTATTCACGCTGGTGTAAGGACTTAACTAGACTCTAGATTTTAATCTCTTTTCATGTTCACCAAAAATGAGTGTTTATACTCACAAATTTCCATATTTCATCATTGATGCGGTTTATTTCTGGGAGACGTGTGGATGCACCAGGTGTGAGTTCGGACTCGATTTGTATTGAAGGAGAAAGCTGCTTGTCAGACGACCCTCGGAGTGACCTGGCGGCTCCTGCGACGGGCTCAGAGTGAAGTGGATGCCTCGGCTCAGATCAGAGGGTTCGGATCCGAGGTCTTGTGTACCTACAGACGGTCCTGAAACACCGGGGTTTATCCCAGTGGCGGACCCACCGACGATCTAGTCAGTCTCTGTGAGAGAGTAGCAATAACTAGGTGAATTTAAGTGGCAAAAAATTGGTTACCTGAAAAGGTGGGTGAGGGTCTAGTATTTATAGAGAATTCCAACCGGGTTTGGATCCGCTTGGGGGCCGGGTCTGAACCCGAAAGCCCATGGGCCTGACGTGGCAGAAGGCCCAGGGGGTTTAGGGCTGTTGTGGCAGTACCAGGAGTGGTATAGGGCTGACGTGGCAATGCCCTTGGTGGTATTTGGAGCTGACATGGCAGATCATGGGGCTTCTGTGCTTCTGGGAGAATCTGGTGGTGTAAGGTGCGCCAAGTCATCTTCATTCTACACCAGGATGGGCGAACGGCCCGGAGGGCTGTCGTGGATCGGAGGCCGAGGGCCATCGCCGCTCATCGGATACGAGGAGACCAGATCTATGGGGGAGAACTGGAGGTTCGGCGCCGACCCTGCAGTGGCTCGAAGCCGAACTAGACTATTGTTTTTACCATTTTGAGTGAGAGCTGTATTGGGCCCTGGTTGGGCCCCAAGCCATTTTTACCCTACCACACAAGCCCCCCACTCCTGCGGGGGTGCGGAAGCTAGCCGTGGAGGAGTGTTTACGGTTGTAAAAAAGGGATGGCGAATTGCTGGTCCTTCATGAGGGGGTTGCCCTGATGTTAGAGCGAGCCTTGAGCTGGCGAGGGTTTGTTGGCCGGCAAGGGTGATGGCGAGCCGGTGTTTCTTCCTGAGAAGGGTGCCCTGGTGCTCGACCGAACCTCGAGATGACGAGGGATTACGTGTCGGCAAGGGTGATGGCGAGCCGTTGTTTCTTCCTGAGAAGAGTACTCTGGTGCTCGACCGAACCTCGAGATGACGAGGGATTATGTGTCGGCAAGGGTGATGGCGAGCCGGTGTTTCTTCCTGAGAAGAAGGCCCTGGTGCTCGACCGAACCTCGAGATGACGAGGGATTACGTGTCGACAAGGGTGATGGCGAGCCGTTGTTTCTTCCTGAGAAGAGTACCCTGGTGCTCGACCGAACCTCGAGATGACGAGGGATTATGTGTCGGCAAGGGTGATGGCAAGCCGGTGTTTCTTCCTGAGAAGAAGGCCCTGGTGCTCGACCGAACCTCGAGATGACGAGGGATTACGTGTCGGCAAGGGTGATGGCGAGCCGTTGTTTCTTCCTGAGAAGAGTACCCCAGTGCTCGACCGAACCTCGAGAAGACGAGGGATTATGTGTCGGCAAGGGTGATGGCGAGCCGATATTTCTTCCTGAGAAGAAGGCCCTGGTGCTCGACCGAACCTCGAGATGACGAGGGATTACGTGTCGGCAAGGGTGATGGCGAGCCGTTGTTTCTTCCTGAGAAGAGTACCCTGGTGCTCGACCGAACCTCGAGATGACGAGGGATTATGTGTCGGCAAGGGTGATGGCAAGCCGGTGTTTCTTCCTGAGAAGAAGGCCCTGGTGCTCGACCGAACCTCGAGATGACGAGGGATTACGTGTCGGCAAGGGTGATGGCGAGCCGTTGTTTCTTTCTGAGAAGAGTACCCCAGTGCTCGACCGAACCTCGAGAAGACGAGGGATTATGTGTCGGCAAGGGTGATGGCGAGCCGGTGTTTCTTCCTGAGAAGAAGGCCCTGGTGCTCGACCGAACCTCGAGATGACGAGGGATTACGTGTCGGCAAGGGTGATGGCGAGCCGTTGTTTCTTCCTGAGAAGAGTACCCTGGTGCTCGACCGAACCTCGAGATGACGAGGGATTATGTGTCGGCAAGGGTGATGGCAAGCCGGTGTTTCTTCCTGAGAAGAAGGCCCTGGTGCTCGACCGAACCTCGAGATGACGAGGGATTACGTGTCGGCAAGGGTGATGGCGAGCCGTTGTTTCTTTCTGAGAAGAGTACCCCAGTGCTCGACCGAACCTCGAGAAGACGAGGGATTATGTGTCGGCAAGGGTGATGGCGAGTCGGTGTTTCTTCCTGAGAAGAAGGCCCTGGTGCTCGACCGAACCTCGAGATGACGAGGGATTACGTGTCGGCAAGGGTGATGGCGAGCCGTTGTTTCTTCCTGAGAAGAGTACCCTGGTGCTCGACCGAACCTCGAGATGACGAGGGATTATGTGTCGGCAAGGGTGATGGCAAGCCGGTGTTTCTTCTTGAGAAGGTTTGAGCAGCATGGTCCGTCGCCTTTGCGGAGTATTGAAGGCGCTTCCGAGATCCGTGCGATGTTCCAATTTTCTAGGGGCACTAAATGGCGCCGCCTAATGAATGCAGGTGGTGCATGGGCTTCCGTCGATTTGCTTTCCCAATGTCATAATGGCTGGTCCATGGGGGAGGCTATAAATACCTCTCCCCCCCAGCGGGTTTGATCGCAGCAAGAGTGGTCCAATGGCCACCAGAGGTGTTCGCTTCGGCGGACGTCTCTTTTTTTTGGAAAATTTTGTAGCGCCAAGGGGCCTCGAATCGGTGGTGACCCTGCCGTCCGGATCCTTTTTCGGGTCAGACGACCCTCACACGGTTGTTTGGCCCGAGAGAGATCAGGACGGGAGGGGTACCCACCGTATTCTGGATCTGAGGCTGAAGAGCCTAGGATATGCGGGTCGATCTGCTTTCTGTTAGGGTTCTAGGCGATGGTGGCTTTCCTCCCACCTGCGAACAATTCGGGGTTTCGGCTGACGAGGCCGTAAATCCCGAGCTATTTGCGGGTGAGAGAGGAGCCGACCGAGACCTGGAGCCCGGGGCACAGGCGATGGTGGCTTTCCTGCCACCCGGGAACAATTTGGGGTTTTCGGCTGCCGAGGCTGTAAGCCCCAAGTTGTTCGCGGGTGAGAGGGGAGCCGACCGAGCCCTGTAGCCTTAAATCTTTAAAAAGAAAATTTTTCCTCCGAGCACTTCATCCGACCCGACCCCTGTGTCTGGCTGCCAGCCTGGCACTGGATGACGTCAGCAGCCCACGTTTCGAGGACGTGGCGCGGTTTTCCAGGCAGTCGCTACACGTCAATCGGTGAACAGTAATTGCGGAAATCGAGGAGTCATTTTTGTCCTCTATAAATGTTCCCCCCTCTCCCCCTATCATCCACTTCTTACTCGCTTCTTTCTCTTTCAAAAAATCTCCCAACACTTCAGCGCTCGTCCCTACCGTTTGCTGTGCCAGGCTCGTTCTTCCGAAGCGACCCCAGGTTTGTTGGTAAGTTTGTTTAGTTTAGGCACAGATGGATAGGGCTCAGTCTGGCTCGTCAGCGTCGACATCTGGGGGGGACGTAAAACCCACCTCCGAATCGACTTCGTGGGAGGAGTCTGATCTCGAGGGGGAGTCTGTAGGTGAGGATCAGCCAGTGTATGATGTGAAGCCGCTACGGTCTCGGAGGCTTTTTGTCGTGGAGAGTAGCGATTCTGAGGAGGGGGGCGGTAGTTCCGCCGAAGTTCAGATTCTAGGGCTGGTTTCTGAAGAGGAGGGTGGCCCCGAAGGGGGTGAAGCCGAAGGGGCTCAGATAGGAGATCAGGGTGTGGGCTCGAGTTCCATGCCGACAGGTCTGGGGCGATTATCTACCCCCTCACCGGAACGAACCAAGAAGAAGAAGGGGTCGAGGATTGGGGGCTCGAGCCAGGCGCCTGTACAGCCTAAGCCGTTCCGTCGGTACCCTGACGATCTTTCTGATAAGGAGGTGTTTGGGGTCCAACCGTCGTCGCCGAGCCGGAAGAGGGTGATAATGGACACACTTCCGACCGTTCTGGAGGCAGGTAACTTGGAGGCTTTGCGGCTGGCGTACCACATAGGGTCCAGTTACGAGCTTATGTTGTCGAGCTCCACTCTTCGACCGACCGACCCCCTGCCGGATTGGTATTGCGTCTTCCCCATGGATGCCTTTATCTCCGGCCTGAGGCTGCCAGTTCACCCGTTTGTTCGCGAGGTGCTGAACTGGGCGTCCTTGGCGCCGATGCAGTACGGGCCCAACTCTTGGAAGCAGATCATCTGCTTCGTGTTGATGTGCGAGGAGCAGAGGGTACCTCTTCGGCTGAATGTCTTCCGAGCGATGTTGATGATCAGCTTGGCGGCTGAGGGTGTCTACTACATTTCGCCCCGGGGCAAGGGGAAGGTTGTCCACGGTCATCCGGACTCCATCAAGGATTGGAAGAAGAAATATCTGGTGATCCGGAGTGAGGAACCTTGGGACATTCCCACTCGGTGGAACCACTCCAAGCCGAGCTATAAAACGCCGAGGCCGAGGGACCTGACGGCCGAGGAGTGGGAGTTTGTTGAGCGCCTCCGTCTGTCGTATAGTATCAACTGGGCGAAGGTGACCGAGGGTCACTTGGCGAGCGTCGGGCTGAGCCCGGCCGACCTACGTATGTAGTTGTTTCTTTCTTTTGGCTTTGTTGTTCCTCTGTGCTCATTGTCCTTACTGGATCTTTTTGCAGACATGGATCCTGAGTCGATCAAGGCGAAGAGGCTTGCCATGAAGAAGGAGGAGGCTGAGAAGAAGATGGGGGTGATGAAGACGAGGGGGTCGTCCCAGATGGTTTCCGAGGCCCCTGTTCAGCCGAGGGCCAAAAGGACTCGCTCGGAGACGGTCAAGGACGCGGCGGTTCAGGGCGGTCCGGATCAGGGCAAGGTCACCGATCTCGATAAGGGGAAGGGCCCTCTGGCGGATCCGGAGGTAGAGGAGAGGCTTCGGCGACCGTGGGTGCCGAGTTGGTCGATCCGCGAGGGAGACTGTTTGACCCGAGGGCGGCAAGCCGTCGAGGTGGCGAGTAAGTTGGCGACCCCCCGGGATCGTTCGGAGATGAAGACCGAGACCCTGGATGAGGCGTATACTCGCCTCGCACAGGCCAATGTGCTGGTAAGTCTGTCAACCTCTCTTGTCCCATAGTTACGTTGTAGAGGAGGCTTCCTTAGTTGTGCTCGGTGACTACAGGCGACCGTGCAGGGGGCCCACGTGAGGGGCCTTTACGAGGCCGCTTTGAAGCGGGAGCGCGATCGGGCGGACAAGGCCGAGCAGGAGACGAAGGAGATGAAGATAGCGCTCGAAGGCTCTCAGAAGAGGGAGCAAGAGATGAAGACGACCTTCGACAAGGAGAAGGAGGAACGGGCGGAGAAGGTGGCAGCTCAGGAGAAGGAGTTTGCCAAGGAGAGGGAAGAGCTGACAGAGACGGGTCAGCTCCTGGTGATCAAGGCTCAAGACGAGTGTTATGCGAAGGCACTCAGTCATGTGAGGCACTTCTACCCGACCCTTGACCTGTCCAATTTCGAGTATGACATGGAGGTCGAGGGGACACCGAAGACCCCTGGCGAAGAAGGGCCTGCTCTTGACCCGTCTGCCGACCCCCCTGTGGACCCGCCTGCCGATGCTGAGGTGGGAAAATAAGTTGTATAATTTTTATCTTTCTATTTCCTTCTCTCGATTGTATTTGCCTTCCGCGGACTGGCCACCGCATTTTTGTAAGAAGCGACTCAATTTATAAAAAAAAGATTTTTGACCGGCCAAGTGTTTTGACTTCGGGTGTTTCCGACCCTCCTTGCTTATGTGTTTTGAGTTGGCTGGTTTTCTTGTAGGTTGCGGCTTCTCTTCCCGAGGTGGACCCCCGTCGTTCCGACGTGGCGTGGCTCCAGAGCAAAGTTGAGGCCCTGGAGGCCACGTTGGTCCGCTACCGAAAGGGGGCTCGTGACACTGATGCGGCCTTCAACTATTATCGGAATAAGTCTGAGGCCTTAAGTGAGGAGGCGAGCCGGCTGAGGAGGGCGATGGTGGACCGGGACTTCGGAGGTGTCGGACTTGGACATACCATGTCGAACGCCTCGGTACAGAGGCCCTCTTCTGAGAGGTTACTTCACAATGTCATAGTGGAGAAGGAGATGGAGATACACCGTTACAAGACGATGCTGGGTGTCTCGACATCTTCCTCCGTGGGTCGGCGAGCGGAGGGGGTTCCCTCTGCGCTGCTGCTGCTGGAGCGCATGCGACCAGTGGATGCCCAGAGCTCCGTGGCTGGTGTGTCGACCGTGGCTGAGCCCAAGGACCGTCATGATGAGGAGAGGGCTCCTAGCCGTTCGGTCGGAGTGGTCCCGCCCTTCGTTGGACCCGAGGGGCTCTAAGATGGTGGCTTCCTTTGGTTTGAGATGAGTGGAGTGGTCTTGTAACGGTCTTTGTTTGTTTTCTCATAACCAAATAAAGGAGTATGAATAAAGAATTCTTTTCCTCCTTTGCTCTGTTTTAGAAGTGCGGTGAATGATGGCGGAGGCGTGGTTCGGCTCCGTCGATCCGTGAGGGATCGACGCGGGGCCTTAGGAAGAGTCCCTGGCCTGAAGCTGGATTGGACCTACCGAGACGTTGGGGATGATACCGGAGTGAGGACTCGGGTGCCGATCCCATTGTTCGGTGTTAAGTCGGATCTGCCGAGGCATTTGGAGTTTGACAAAAAAGAGATTTCTTTCATACTAGATAGGGAGGGTTGTCGAAGCCGCCCTTTACACATGAAAGCTTACAAAGGATTTTATATACATTAGCCAAGTTAGAACCTATGTTCGCTCTTCCAGGAATTTCACTAGGTGCTCGGCGTTCCAGGGTCGGCTGATGAGCCGGCCGTCCATATCCGCCAGTCGGTACGTACCAGGGCGTACAGCCTTGACTATACGGTATGGGCCTTCCCAGTTGGGGGCCAATTTCCTCTTCTTGGTTGGATCAGAGACGGACAGTTTTTGTAGCACGAGGTCTCCCGCCTTGATGTTAGTGGGGCGGACTTTCTTGTTGTAAAACTTCTCGATCCGTTGTTGGTAGATGCTTCTCCGGATTGAGGATTTCTCTCTGACTTCGGCGACGAGGTCCAGGTTGGCCCTTAAGCCTGATGAATTGTCAGCTTCGTCGAAGGCCATGATACGGGGAGAAGGCAGGCCGACCTCGACGGGGATGACTGCCTTCGTCCCATAGGTCAAGGCGAACGGCATCTCTCCCGTGGGGATCCTCTTGGTGGTTCGGTACGCCCATAGCACACTAGGCAGTTCCTCGACCCAAAGCCCTTTGGGGGAACTGTCGAGGCGCTTCTTGAGGCCGTCGAGGATTTGCCTGTTCGCGTTCTCCGCTTGGCCGTTGGACTGAGGGTGGCAAATAGCGGAGAAGCGTTGCTGGATACCGATGTCTGCACAGAAAGTTTGGAAGTTCTGACCCTGGAATTGGGTTCCGTTGTCTGTAACGAGGATCTGGGGGATGCCGAATCGGCAAATGATGTTCTTCCAAAAGAATTGTTGTACTTGGCGCTCGGTGATGCTGGACAGGGGCTCGGCTTCGAGCCATTTGGTGAAGTAGTTGATGGCGACTATCAGGAATTTCTTTTGTCCTACTGCTGGGGAGAAGGGCCCCACAAGGTCCATCCCCCACATGGCGAACGGCACAGGGCTCGCCAGGGATCGGAGATTGGCTTGAGGAAGCCTTTTGATAGGGGAGAACCTTTGGCAGGGGCCGCACCTTTTGACTAAGTCTTGCGAGTCCTGGAGCATGGTCGGCCAATAGTACTCCTGATTCAGGGCCTTCCGAGCAGGTGTCCTGCTCCCCATGTGGCATCCGCCGATCCCCTCGTGTAGGTCTTTGAGGGCGTAGCTGGCCTTGCCGCTGGTGAGACAGCGGAGGTATGGTTTGCCATCGGCCAAGGTGTATGAGCGCTTGAAGAGGATGTCATCAATCATGATAAATCTTTCAGCTCTTACTCTGACTCGTCTGGCCTCGGCCCTGTCTTCAGGGAGCTCGGCATTGATTAAGAATCTTCGGATGGGAGTGGTCCAGTCGTCTGGGCTGGTATCATCTTGCACACACATCACCTCCGGCTCTAGGTCATTGATACTTGGCTTTAAGAGGATTTCTATGAGCACTGTCTGATCGAGACCCTCGAAGGAGGAAGAGGCGAGTTTGGATAATGCGTCTGCTTGAGCGTTCTGTTCCCTGGGGACTCTGATAACTATGGCGCAGCTGAAGGACGCCAGGAGTCGTCGGACTGCCGCCAAATATCTCATCATGCGATCATCGCGGGCTTCGTATTCTCCGATGATCTGATTGACCACTAGCTGAGAATCGCTGAAGGCCCGGATTTGCTTGGCTCCGGCTCGGTAGGCGAGGGTCAATCCGGCGATCATGGCCTCGTACTCTGCCTCGTTGTTGGAGGCCGGAAAGTTGAGGCGAAGGGAGTATTGAAGTAGGAATTGGTCGGGGCCATGAAGGATGATGCCTGCTCCGCTCCCCGTTTTGCATGATGAGCCGTCGACAAAGATTTCCCAGGTCGGATCCGAACCCTCGATGCTGGGCTGCTCGGAGACGGTGCACTTAGTTATAAATTCGGCGAGGGCCTGTCCTTTAATGGCCACCCTCGGCTGATAGCTGATGTCAAACTGACTCAGCTCAATTGACCACTTGAATAAGCGGCCGGAGTTTTCGGGCTTGTGAAGGACCGTCTTTAGTGGCTGGTCGGTCAGTACTTGGACGGAGTGGGCCTGGAAGTAAGGACGAAGCTTCCGGGCTGCCATGACTAAGGCATAGGCCACCTTCTCTATCTTTGCGGACCTCGTCTCGGCCGGGAGTAGTACTTTGCTCACATAATACAATGGCCTTTGGACCCCTTCCTCTTCTCGGACGAGGACAGCGCTTAGGGCGCTATCCGAGGTTGACAGGTAGAGCCAAAGCGGCTCGCCTGGCTCGGGCTTGCTGAGGAGAGGTGGGTTGGCGAGGTATTGCTTCAGTTGTTTGAAGGCTTCTTGTTGATGGGTACCCCACTCGAAGCCCCCTTTTCTGCGTAAGGCCTTGAAGAAGGGGAGAGACTTCTCCCCTGACTTGGAGAGGAAACGGCCGATTGCCGCCAGCCGGCCCGTGAGCCTCTGAACCTCCTTGACATTCCGAGGGGGGGACATGTCCATAATGGCTTGGATTTTCTCGGGGTTTGCCTCAATGCCGCGTTGACTGACGATGAACCCCAGGAATTTCCCAGTGGAGACGCCGAAGGCGCATTTAGCCGGGTTGAGTCTCATGTTGTGATGTCGGAGGACACCGAAGGCTTCTTCGAGGTCGGCGACGTGGTCCGGTCCGGCCCGGCTTTTGACGAGCATGTCGTCGACGTAGACCTCCACGTTGCGGCCGATCAGGTCTTTGAAGATTCTGTTGACGAGCCGTTGGTACGTGGCTCCGGCGTTTTTCAGCCCGAAGGGCATAACGCGGTAACAATAAAGACCCTGGTCGGTGACGAACGAGGTTTTGGAGATGTCTGGTGGAAACATCCAGATCTGATTGTACCCCGAGAATGCGTCCATGAAGGACAGTAGCTCATGCCCCGAGGTTGCGTCGATTAAAGCGTCGATGCGGGGGAGGGGGAAAGGATCTTTCAGACATGCTTTGTTAAGATCCGTGAAGTCGATGCAGATCCGCCAACCCCCTGTTGCCTTCTTTACCATAACAACATTGGCCAACCACTCGGGGTAGCTGACTTCCTGAATGAATCGAGCGGACAAGAGTTTGTCCACTTCTGTCTTCACAATTTGTTGCCTCTCCTGGGCGACTTTGCGCCTCTTTTGGACGACCGACTTAGAGTCAGGGATGACGCTCAGCCGATGCATAATCAAGTCTTCGGAGATCCCGGGCATGTCGGAGGGCTTCCAAGTGAAGAGATCAACGTTGCGACGGACGCAGGCGATGATGCCTGTTTTCAAGTCCTGGGTGAGCGAGCGGCTCACCCGGAACCACTTTGATTCATCCTTGGCGTCGAACATGACCTCTTCTAGTTCGTCGACAGGCTCGGGAGCTGGGCCATCCCTCTCGGGTTCGAGTTCAGCGGCGTCGAGGGGGAATACACCCCCTCCGACGGCGGTTATGTAGCACGACCGCGCGGTTTCGTGGCTACCTCAGACGATGCCGACCCCTTGGGGGGTGGGAAATTTGAGTTTCAGATGGTAGGCTGACGGTACCGCTTGGAGGGAGCTCAGTCCGGGTCGGCCGAGAATGGCGTTGTAAGCTGCCTTGATGTTGACAATCATGAAATCCATGGATTCGGTCCTCTTGACAGGAGTCGATCCTGCGGTGACGTCGAGGGTAACAATCCCTTCTATTACGACAGGGGCACCGGAGAATTCCTGTAATGTGTATCCGGCGGGCTTGAGCTTCCCACTGGGTAACTTGAGGCTCTCGAAGGCTTTGAGGAAAAGAATATTAACTGAGCTACCGTTGTCAACGAGGATTCGGCGAACCTCACAGTTAGCCATGTGCAGGCTGATGACGAGGGCATCGCAGTGGGGTAGGTGAACGCCTTCGAGGTCCTCTCCTGAGAAGGAGACTGGCCTTGGTTGTAGCTTGGACGAGGGGTTGTTTTGGACAGCATTCGCCTCTTGGATGAAGGCTTTTCGGGATGTATTTGACTCTCCTCCCATCGGCCCCCCGTGGACACAGTGCAAGATGAATGGCGTATCTGCGGTTCCCTCGGACTCGAGATCCTGACCCCGGAGGCGGGTCGAAGTAGGATTCGGAGGCGAAAGTCTCCGGTTCCTATCATCTCGCCGATCCCGTCGGCCTTCTCGGGTGAATTCTCGGAGGAATCCTCGTGAGATGAGTTCCTCAATTTCGTCTTTCAGGGCTCGGCATTGGTCGGTTTCGTGCCCACGATCTCTGTGGAAGCGGCAGTAGAAGCGCTGATCTTGATTCTTGTTGTTATTAGGTCGGGGAGGTAGTCGGACGAGGCCTTTGTCTTTGATTTCTAAGAGGATGGCGGATACGCTATGTGTCAAGGGAGTGTACCTCTCGAAGCGGGGGACCGGCGGGACCTTCTTCATGGCCCTCGCGTCCCTCGGAGCCTTCTTTGATGGTTCGACTTCTTCGGCCTTCCGTTTTCCCTTCCCGGTGGCCTCCCTAGCATCTTCGAGGCTAAGGGCCTCTTCTGCCCTAATGTATTTCTCGACCTTGTTGAGGAGGTCGGGAAAGTCGACGGGGGGTTTCTTCGCCAGAGAACCTTTCAGCTGTAGATGACGGACGTTGTGCCGAAATGCCGCAGAGGCGACGCTTGGATCAAGAGAGGAGACCGATCTTGCCTCCGCGGTAAACCTCCAGACGAACACTCTGAGTGACTCTCCCTCTATCAGTCTGAGCCCAAGTAAAGAGGCGCTGGTCTTTTCTGCCTTCCGGCTGGTGACGAAGTGGGCAAGAAAATTGCCCTCTAGCTGGTCGAAGGAGTAAATGGAGCCGGGGGTGAGTTTCGAGAACCATTCACGAGCCGGACCTCGAAGTGTGGCGGGGAAGGCTCGGCATAGCAGGGGATCCGAGGGGCTGTGAATCATCATGAGGGTTTTGAAACCCTCCATGTGATCAGCGAGATCTCCCTCGCCGTCGTAGGTCTCGAATTGAGGTGGTCGGAAATTCCTGGGTATTTCCGCTTGGAGGATGGGAGCGGAGAAGGGAGGACGGACAGGTTTGTACCCCTGAGCCGCTCGCTGGTCGCCGTCTCCTATATGATCGAGGCGATCCTCCATTTCTTGGAGGCGCCTTAGGAGTACGCCATCGTCTTCTGGCTAGATTGTTGAAGGGCGCGACACGCTGGCCTCGGCATCCGACCCGGTTTGGGAGTGGAGGGCTTCCTCCCTGGGGGCCCGTCGGAGGGCCCTGAGAATTTCTCTCCGGAAGTCTTGGAACTCCTTGTGAGTGACGGGGGCTCCCTCGACCCTGTTTGGTCGGTCTGAAGGTTGCCTTCCAATGCAGCTGAGTGCTGGCCTCCGTCCCTCGGGCTGCGGTCTTGGATGGTTCGGGGCCGGGTTGGAAGCGGCCCTTTCCCTGCTGCGGCTAATCTGTCGGTTGACGATTACTCCCCGGAGGTCGGGCTGGACTTGACGGGTAACGCTCCTTTGGGACCCCTGATGGGGAGCCCTGTGTTTTGAAGTATGTGGACCGGCGTTAGCAATTGGTGGGGGCGAGTCCCGTCGGTTGACGGAGGAAGCAGCCCCCTTACCCTTCGAGGCCATGAGAGTTCGGCTGTCGAGGTGCCTTGATGGTCGTGCTCGGGTCGGCTTCTGAAGCAGTGTTCCCACAGACGGCGCCAACCTGATGCGGTTTATTTCTGGGAGACGTGTGGATGCACCAGGTGTGAGTTCGGACTCGATTTGTATTGAAGGAGAAAGCTGCTTGTCAGACGATCCTCGGAGTGACCTGGCGGCTCCTGCGACGGGCTCGGAGTGAAGTGGATGCCTCGGCTCGGATCAGAGGGTTCGGATCCGAGGTCTTGTGTACCTGCAGACGGTTCTGAAACATCGGGGTTTATCCCGGTGGCGGACCCTCCGACGATCTAGTCAGTCTCTGTGAGAGAGTAGCAATAACTAGGTGAATTTAAGTGGCAAAAGATTGGTTACCTGAAAAGGTGGGTGAGGGTCTAGTATTTATAGAGAATTCCAACCGGGTTTGGATCCGCTTGGGGGCCGGGTCTGAACCCGAAAGCCCATGGGCCTGACGTGGCAGAAGGCCCAGGGGGTTTAGGGCTGTTGTGGCAGTACCAGGAGTGGTATAGGGCTAACGTGGCAAAGCCCTTGGTGGTATTTGGAGCTGACATGGCAGATCATGGGGCTTCTGTGCTTCTGGGAGAATCTGGTGGCGTAGGGTGCGCCAAGTCATCTTCATTCTACACCAGGATGGGCGGACGGCCCGGAGGGCTGTCGTGGATCGGAGGCCGAGGGCCATCGCCGCTCATCGGATACGAGGAGACCAGATCTGTGGGGGAGAACTGGAGGTTCGGCGCCGACCCTGCAGTGGCTCGAAGCCGAACTAGACTGTTGTTTTTACCATTTTTGAGTGAGAGCTGTATTGGGCCCTGGTTGGGCCCCAAGCCATTTTTACCCTACCACAATCTTGATCTTTTTATTTCATTTTCTATGACCACTTGCATATATTAAAACACCAAATTTTATTTATTAACTTACTCAAATCTTCCATGTCGAAAATCTCAATATTTGATCTCCACACAAAAATTCTTTACAATCAAAATTTTCCCTTTCTTTAATTATTCAAAAATTATATTCTAAGAAAAATTATCAAGTTCTTCATCCAAAAAATCACTTCCAAATTTCACTAAACAATGTTAAAATATTGTAGAAATAATTTTTATAAAGTCTAATTAATAATTTAAGAAGAATATTAGAATTTCCTCCCCAATTTTTATGCTCTTTAAAACTCAGGAATACCCAAAAAATCAAAATTCATTAAAAAGCCAAGCGCCAGGGTTCGAACCCACGACCCCCGCCCTACTACAGTAACCGACACAAAGCGCATTCGAAGACCAGAAAGCCCAACAGCGACTGGTGTTAAGAGGTAAGCTCAAAAGTGTCATATATTGGTATTCAGCGATTTGGTTGAAAATCAAATTTAATAAAAACAGAGCCTTTCAAGACTCGAACCCATGAAGACAAGTACTGTACACAGCACCTTGACCTCACACCAAAAACCAGTATACCCAAATTCGTTCGCTGTTATAATCCTGAGTTAAAATTGCTTTATTCTACTAATCTGTTTCTAACTCTTTCTTTAATAATTTCAAATTCCAACTAAATTTATACCATTCAAAATCTAATTCTTTTCCAGACTGATTTCTTTAAAAAATACAGTATAGTACATGTATTTATATTCATAAAATTCCTATTTTTCAAACTATAATGAAATCTTCCTTCCAACTTGTATTAAGGAAACCATATTATCAATTTTTTTAAATAAAAAAGTTGCCTCTCATTAATGCTTCTTTATAAAATTCCTTATACTCATACAACATATACTAGTGAGACTATTTCTTCTCTTATCACATCATCACTACACAATTGAAACAACACTAAGCTATTTAGCAACTAACACATATCAATATGCATTCATCTCAATCAACAATTAACCCTTTCACTAAGCAAAACTATCAAATTAGCATGGTTCATTAAAAATAGATATTCTATCATGAATTACATTAATAAGGCACCATAATAAGTTTTAATTCACTAATCTCAATCAAGATTCTCTTTTTCTCTACTAGTCTCTTTAAGCAATCGCATGGCAATTGAATTATTTACTTTAGCATATTCATAAAATTAGCCTACTAACATGATTTATAAATTAAAAGTAGGGAAATTGCCTACCTTGAAGAACAAATGGGAATTCTTAAAGAAAACTTCTTGAAAGCACGATTGTCTTCCCTTCTCATTGATCCAAGCCGCGAGCCTTCTCCTCCTAGCTTGTGCAAAACCCGACGCTCTCCTCCTTGTACAAACCGAGACTTCCCTTTTCTTGGTCGGCCTCTAATGAAAATGAACACACACTCTCTTTCTTTTCCTCACACAAACTCTTCTCTTTCCCACACACTCAATCTTTTTCTCATACAACTTTCTCTCTTTCTCTTTAAAAATTATAAGGTGCAAGGGATGAAGAAAGACAAGGGGGCTATTTATACACAACTCATGAACAAATGAAGAGTTGAGATGTGTTTGGATGAAGGGCTAAGATACACTTGGGAGTTAGAAGAACCACCCACTAGCAAGCAACCAACTCTCTACTCCCCTACTCTCCAAGAATGGCCGGCTCACCCTCTTTCACATTGCACGTGCATGTGCAATGCACGTGCCCCAACATGCACACATATACTTAAGTTTGTTCATTTATTTATTACACTAATTGGTTACATGACAAGTCTACCATACAGGTTGTTTTAATTAATAATTGAATTAATTAGTGGGCTAGTTAGGTGGGCTAATTCTATGGGCTTTGATTAATTAATTAATTTATTTTGGGTGGGCTAGAATTACGTTATTAGGCCTAGGAATTAATAAGTAGCTTTTAAAAGAGAAATGAAATGTTTGTTCATGCCATTAAAAATAATTTTAGGGCCAAATGCACACATTATTTTGCACGTGCGAAACACGTGAAATCAAATAAAAAATTTATATTTAATTTTATAAAAATTCAGGATGTTACACCACTCCCTGCTTAGAATAGTTCCGTCCCCGGAACTACGCTTAAAGAGCGAGAAACAAAACATAAAAGAAGAAAGAAAAATAATACAATCAAACAAAGAGTTCGGGATGATCCTTCAGCATCCTCTCCTCGGATTCCCAAGCAGCCTCTTCAACCAACTGATTTCTCCAGACTACTTTGACCATCGGTATCGTCTTGTTCCTCAAGACCTTTTCCCAACGATTCACAATCTCAACCGGCCGCTCAATGTAGCTTAGATCTAACTGCAAACCCTCCGGCATTTCGGGCAAATGGTGACTTAGATCTGGAATGTAACCTCTCAACATAGACACATGGAAGACATTGTGCACCTGAGACAACTCTTTCGGTAACTCCAACTGGTAAGCAGTCTTCCCAATCCTCTTTAATATCTTGTAAGGGTCTATGTACCTTAGGGCTAATTTCCCACCTCTACCAAACGAATCACACCTTTACTAGGAGACACCTTCAGGAAGACAAAGTCACCTTCCTCGAACTCAAGGTCCCTCCTCCGGTTGTCGGCATAACTCTTCTGCCTACTCTGAGCATCCACTCACCTCTTCCTGATCAAATCGATCTTTTCTAAGGTCTGTTGCACGATCTCGGGCCTAAACATCTACCGCTCCCCCACTTCAAACCAACATATAGGCATTTTGCACTTCGTGTCATACAGAGTTTCATACGGCACCATTCTGATACTAGTCTGAAAACTGTTGTTGTAGGTAAACTCTACTAGAGCTAGATGCCTCTCCCAGCTGCCTCCAAAATCTAGAATACAACACCGAAGCATATCCTCAAGAACTCGCTTGACCCTCTCAGTCTGCCCATCAGTCTGAGGATGAAAAGTGGTGCTGAAATCCGTCTTAGTACACAAAGCTGCCTGAAGACTCCTCCAGAAATGCTAAGTAAATTGTGCATCTCGATCAGACACAATAGTCAACGAAACACCATGAAGCCTGAAGATCTCCCCAACATACAGCTCGACTAGCTTATCCATAGACAAAGTGGGTTTCATTGCCAAAAAGTGAGCCGATTTGGTTAGTCAATCGACTATGACCCAAATCTCATCATTACCATTCGAACTCTTGGGCAAACCCGTGATAAAATCCATGCTGATGTTATCCCACTTCCACTCCGGAATAGGTAACGGTTGCAACAAACCTCCGGGCTTCTGATTCTCGACTTTCACTTGCTGACAAATCTCGCACCTCGCCACAAACTCAGCTACATCTCACTTCATACCTGACCACCAGAAATGCTGCTTGATGTCTTTATACATCTTGGTGCTCTCAGGATGTACAGACAAAAGAGTGGCATGTGCCTCCTAAAAAATACTCTCCCTCAATTCTGATTGATCAGGAACACATAACCTTTCTCCAAACCACAACACTTCATCCCCTCGTCCATCACAAGTTCAGGTGCATAGTAAACATTGTCTCATACTCCCTGACAGACATGCTTCCCTGCTGTAGTGTCAGGAACTCCATCGTTTTCTTCTCTTGGACGTCGGATGGAAAGTAGTGACCGCGGAACTCTTCCAAGAATTTCTCCCAGCCGATAGCACCATTTTCCATAGTCCGCTTCATGGACTGCAACCATACACTTGCACCCTTCTCAAGCTGCTATGTAGCCAGCTTCACCTTGCTACCTTCTGGAGTTTCCAAGACCTCAAAAATAGTATCGACTTGTCTAATCCAATTGTCAGCTGCATCTGGGTCTGACTTTCCTTCAAACACTGGTGGCTTCATCCCCTTGAATGACTCCACAAGTTTGATCATCTCAGGGACTGGTGCTGCAGGCATCCCCCCTATGGTGTTGGTTCATGGCGACGACATTGATGGTCTGATAGTGTAACACCCCGAATTGTATGATGCTTGTATATATATGTATGTATATATATTATCTGTATGCGTGCACCTGATTGTAGTGTTTTGTTTAATTTTTACTATCATGGTGTGTGGCTAGGGTTACGGGACGGTTCATGGGAGGATTGCATTCTAAAAGATGCACGAGAACGAGGAGGACCGATACTAGTATAAACGCTAGTTTTCGGTACGACGCCTATGCAAATATAACACGGTATGATACTACAGTGGATATATATTGTGTGCGCTCGATAAACCTCTCGTCTCGCACTCGTAGGGACACATTTATCCTTAAGTTGGGCAGCCAACACAACAACCACCAAACCATGGGCTGGAAGCCATGGTTTGATCCAAAACCACCTACTAGCCTACCCTACCCCCCTAGCTCAAAACCGGCCCATATCCCCCTCCCTTATCCTTCATTTCTCCACTCCATTCCACCTCCTTGCTCTGGAAATTTTGGAACTCCTTCAAGAGGAAATATGAGAGAAAGAAGAGAGAGTGAAGAAGAAGGTCTCAATGAAGGATTTTCAAGGGAAAAGCTCTAGAAGATCAATTTCTCTACAGCAACCAAGGGGGGGAGTTACTCTAAACCTTCTTTTTATGTATCTTAATTGATTTTCTTGCATACATGTATGGTAGGATGTGCTAGGATGATTATCTTGGAAGTTGAAAGTTGAAATCAGAACTGAAACTAGAGAGCTAGTTCAGAATGCTATTTTGTAGATATTTTCGAGAACAAACTACAAAGACTTAGACCATGAAATTTTCAGGGATTGTTCCTATACATGTGTAGTTAGTTGATGATTTATTTCGGACTTTTCTGAGGTCATTTGATATTTTAATAAAATCATAAGGTGGAACTGTGCCGTAAGGCAGAATCAGTAGTTGTTTAATAGAAGGACTGATGTTGTAGGAATTTTTATAATTTATTGGAGCATGATATTGATCTGAAATTTTTACCCTAGATTCCTGCATGCATCTAGATTCTATACAAAAATCAGGAAAAAGGTTTGGATGGACTTATAGGCTTGAGAAAAATTGATCTCTAATCAGTAGCTGAAGCTGAACTGAAGAACATGATGACTTTCTGTGCTAAATTGAAATAGAGAGAACTCACTGTATAATTGGAGTTATGACATTAAGTCTTTTGCATGTTGTTTAGTATGATCTCTAGCTTCATCATCTTAAATTTTGTGTCCTTTGGATGAGTACGGAATTCAATATGATTTTATGAGTATGCACTGTGCTGGTTTCAGCCAGTTTGGATACCCTGTAGAGATTGGACATTTGAGGCTCATTAAAAGCACAATTTGAGAATCTGATTCATTAGAGATTTGTAGTAGACATCTAGATCTTTCCAACAAGACCAATTTGAGGTGATTCCAGTAAATGGTTGATTTACTGTGATTTTTGTAATACTGGACAGAGACCTAGAGTGGATCTGAGTGCTCTGATTTAGAGAGACCCATTGTGTGATTTGGTGCATTGGTGAGAGATGTGTGTGTTAGGGTGATTTATTGGGATAATTTGGACTCATGACCAACTAGAGAGTTGTTGAGGACACCCACACCTTTCTATAGAACTTGGGTTTGTGACGTTCTGATGAACGAGTAGTGTTTTGTGCTACCGGTAAGGTACAACCCGTGTACAGTTGTAGTCTAGGATCTTACCTTTCTGGACTGGGCTTGTACACTCCAATCGGAGTTGTATCGAGAGAGTTATGACCATTTTAAGTTTCAGGCAGAAATCCCGTAGGTCGCTTAGTCGTGGTTTTGACTAAGTATTGTGAGGACATTTACCTTGTGTACTATCAGAGTTGATGACTCTTATCTAGGGATGGTTGATATCTGTTGTTGGTGTGGTTGACTCCCATAGTGGGAGGCGTGACTCGAGTTAGTCACTAGGCTAAGGGATACCCTGCACCTGTCAACCCTACATTATAAACTTCCACCGAAGCGTAGGAAGTCCGAGTCGTGCCATTATTATAAGTTCACGAGGGTGAACATACATTCACAGCCGGAGTAGTGGCGAATGTAGGCCAGAATGCTGGACAATTCCAAGCCGGGAAAGTGGCGAACCATACCGGTATCGCCAGGGCCAGAGGTTGATAGGCAAGTGTGGAAGCAATTTCATCTTTACCCAAAGTGATAGAGTAAGGTAGGGGTTAGAATGGCATATTAAGGGGTTGGAAAATTGCATTAGTCCTAGTAAGCCATAGTCGGTGTTGTACCTTCCAGTCGTAGGGATATATTTTCGGCACTCATAGATGAGTCCTCGGCTCGTATCTCGATCTGTTAATTTCCAAAGCTTTGCCAGAGTAAGGTACGAGAGGCTAGGAGGATTTGACCTCCCGAGATGCTCACGTCCCTATGTGTGGGGGTTTTGTGTTTTGGTATATATATAAGTTCATAACCCGATCAGGGGTGAACACGCATGCGTCAGTCCATAGGTGGACATGGGGAATCAATCGGTCGGGTGACCGGATTCAACGCAGCTTTCTGAGGAGGTCCGTACGCGGGTACCAAGTGGTGGCTACCACTTAGGCACTACAGGGGCAGAACTAGACCGACCTACTGCAACCTCCTTGGGCGACAGACAATCTATTGGGAACTGGTTGAGTACAAGAGTAGGATGCATGGCAAGGGTTCGAATCCCTAAATTGTGGAGAAAGATGGCTAGATTTGGGGGCGTATGTAGTATGGGATGCATTCATGCTCCAAAGTCTTGCTTGCATTAGAGTCAGGCATGTGAGTTTGTTGCATCTAGTCATAGGGTCATGACATAACACTGTACTAGAACCCGAATCCACTAAACCCTTGTTTTGGCACATCACTTTTCTCTTTTGCATAAATTATGGTTGTGATTGAATTTTAGAGGATCGCTGTTATCATTAGCTTTGCGTCAGTCGAAGTACTGACGTTCCCTACCTTTTAGGTATCGACTCCTACCTTTCAAGCAGGTACAGAGATATTAGAGTCGCAGAGCAGAAGCCTGAAGCCGAGGAGCAAGTCCCAGGGGAGCCGATAGGCCACTCAGCGAAGTTCGGCAGTAATCAGTCGATTACCATTCCGGGAGGCAGCTCATAGCTTTACAAGTGGAGTCTGTAAATATTTGTAATAAGTTCTAATAAGTGGATGTAATTTGTACTCCTTGTCCATGAACAAGGTATCGGTTGTAATCAATGATGTAATGACTTTATTTGGCAATAAGAAGTTTTTAAATTTCCGTATTATTACTGTGTTGAGATGCATTTGAAGGTAAAGATTCTGGTGAGTGTCACGGATGTCCGGTAACGGAGATCCGGGGCTCTTCAGATAGATCCTGGCCAACTTCGTTTCTAGGTTGAGTCCACAACTGGGCCCTTCTCCACTCCTTGCCCTTCTTCCAGCCATACTCTGATTCATAAAATCCATTAAATTTGAAGTAGAAACATGAATTTAAATCAACTTTTTCATTTCATTAAATTTAAACTTTGTATATTCAAATTTAAAACATCGTCTGTCATTCATGCGAAGAACATTGAGATAATACAACATTCTAATCCATACGGTTCCTCTTGGCTTTCCTAAGCTCTTCCCGTAGTTCTGCTACCTCTTCCTTCAGTACACCATACATATTCTTTCTCTTCTCTAGTTCCCAAACTCGATGGCTGAGGGTTGCAATATTCTCCTTGAACTTTGTACACTGGGCCTGCAATTGGTCGGCCCTCTCATTCTAAGTCTCCACCAACCTCTGAAGAGATTCGATGCGATCTTTTGGAATTGGTTCCTCCTCGTCGGATGAATCATCTGATGAGTTCGGAGGCGGGGTAGTCTCTCGAGATTTGGGCTATTCTCCTTCGTATTCCTCGGGATCTTCTTCCTCTTCGTCGGAATCTCCTTGTCCGAGGTAGTAGTCTTCTTCAATTATGTGCCATTCATCATCGTCTGCTAGGTCGTGGTGGTTCACCATCTTTAGGAAGGGAGATGAAGAAGCATTAATCATTGAGCAACACAAATGTAAGTAGCTTACATTCAAATCTCTATACCCAACTCACACTCTAATATCCACTCTAGGGTGTTGTTCTTTATAAATTTGTACTACTTGGAAGCATGGCTCTGATACCACTCTGTAACACTCCGAATTCTAAATAAGCCTGAATTCGAAGTTCCACAAGATCTTTATATTTCACTTTGTAGAATTTTACAAGAAATTTTAAAATTTTATACATAATGTTTACATCAAAGCAGCGAAAATAAATTACAACATAATACACAATTAAAATAACAGCTGAAACATTTCTTTAAGCAGCATTCCTTCTTTAGTGCTTTCATTCATTTTATCCTGCATAGAAATTGTGGGCACGTTAGTTGTATACAACTGACGCTAGGATATAATACATCAATTTCTCTTACTTGGAAAGCACACACTTGATCACAAACAAAACTAAGGGGGAACTATCTTATTGATATCGTGTGTGCTAGTGCACTTAGCCTTAATGCACTTATTTATATTTCATGACACTAATGCACACTTATTCGAACTTATGCATCCCATTCTACATAGATCCGAGGGCAAGCCCTTAACCGTACTTCATCTTGTAGGGTTGAATCCCTCATTAGGAGTTTAACTACTATGGTAACTACGATAAGTTCCTAAATGTTTTATGAGTTACGAGCCTATATCCAGACAGCCTGGGGGGAATCCCACGTCATGACGTGACGCATCATGTAGACAGCCTATGGACAATTTGTCTCCGTCATTGGACAATGGCACTACGTAGTCACCAAGCACCTCACAAACGTCGCCACGATCCCGATAATTCTGGAGATGAATTCACGTCATGACATGACGCATCACGTAGACAGCCTGTGAAAATTCTCACACCGTGGATTAGAGGCCCTCATACTTGTGTTTTTCTCTTACTTTCATCACATCTTCACTATAATGTTGTCCTTAGATATTTGAATCATGAATAAATTAACACCCTAGAGTTAGCATTACCTCTACACCGGTCTTAATCATCAATTAGTAACAATGACCCATTCTTGGTCTTTTTCTACAACATTTACCTTCAAAATTTCATTCACGCCGGTGTAAGGACTTAGCTAGACTCTAGATTTTAAACTCTTTTCATGTTCACCAAAAATGAGTGTTTATACTCACAAATTTTCATATTTCACCATGATCTTTTTATTTCATTTTCCATGCACACTTGCATATATTAAAACACCAAATTTTATTTATTAACTTACTCAAATCTTCCATGTCGAAAATCTCAATATTTGATCTCCACACAAAATTCTTTACACTCAAAATTTTCCCTTTCTTTAATTATTCAAAAATTATATTCTAAGAAAAATTATCAAGTTCTTCATCCCAAAAATCAATTCCAAATTTCACTAAAATATGTCAAAATATTGTAGAATAATTTTTATAAAGTCTAAATAATTTTAGAAGAATATTAGAATTCTTTTCCCAATTTTTATGCTCTTTAAAACTCACGAATACCCAAAAAAATAAAAATTCATTAAAAAGCCAGGCACCAGGGTTTGAACCCACGACCCCCGCCCTGCTACAGTAACCGACTCAAAGCACACCCGAAGACCAGAAAGCCCAACAGCGGCTGGTGTTAAGAGATAGGCTCAAAAGTCACATATACTGGTCTTCAAGGATTTGGTTGAAAATCAAATTTAATAAAAACAGAGCCTTTCAAGACTCGAACCTATGAAGACAGGTATTGTACACAGCGCCCTGACCTCGCACCGAAAACCAGTATGCCAAAATCCGTTCTCTGTTATAATCCTGAGTTAAAATTGCTGTATTCTACTAATCTGTTTTTAACTCTTTCTTTAATAATTTGGATTTCCAACTAAATTTATACCATTCAAAATCTTATTCTTTTCAAGACTATTTTCTTTCAAAATTACAGTATAGTACATGTAATTATATTCACAAAATTCCTATTTTTCAAACTATAATGAAATCTTCCTTCCAACTTGTATTAAGGAAACTATATTATCAATTTTTAAATACAAATTTGTCTCTCATTAAAGCTTCTTTATAAAATTCCTTATACTCATGCAACATATACTAGTGAGACTAATTCTTCTCTTATCACATCATCACTACACAATTGAAACAACACTAAGCTATTTAGCAACTAACACATATCAATATGCATTCATCTCAATCAACAATTAACCCATTCACTAAGCAAAATTATCAAATTAGCATGGTTCATTAAAAATAGATATTCTATCATGAATTACATTAATAAGGCATCATAATAAGTTTTAATTCACTAATCTCAATCAAGATTTTCTCTTTTTCTTTACTAGTCTCTTTAAGCAATCACATGGAAATTTAATTATTTACTTTAGCATATTCATAAAATTATCCTACTAACATGATATCTAAATTAAAAGTAGGGAAATTGCCCACCTCTTGAAGAACAAATGGGAATTCTTAAAGAAAACTCCATGAAAGCATGATTGCCTTCCCTTCTCCTTGATCCTAGCCGCGACCCTTCTCCTCCTAGCTTGTGCAAAACTCGAGCCTCTCCTCCTTGTACAAACCGAGACTTCCCTCTTCTTGGTCGGCCTCCAATGAAAGTGAACACACTCTCTTTATTTTCCTCACACAAACTCTTCTCTTTCCTACACACTCAATCTTTTTCTCATACAACTTTCTCTCTTTCTCTTTAAAAATTATAAGGTGCAAGGGATGAAGAAAGACAAGGGGGGTATTTATACACAACTCATGAACAAATGAAGGTTTGAGATGTGTTTGGATGAATGGTTAAGATGCACTTGGGAGTTAGAAGAACCACCCACTAGCAAGCAACCAACTCTCCACTCCCCCACTCTTCAAGAATGGCCGGCCTCACCCTCTTTCACATTGCACGTGCATGTGCAATGTATGTGCTCTCACATACACACCTATACTTAAGTTTGTTCATTTATTTATTACACTAATTGGTTACATGACAAGTCTACCATATAAGTTGTTTTAATTAATAATTGAATTAATTAGTGGGCTAGTTAGGTGGGCTAATTCTATGGGCTTTGATTAATTAATTTAATTTATTTTGAGTGGGCTAGAATTAAGTCATTAGGCCTAGGAATTAATAAGAGGCTTTTAAAATAGAAATGAAATATTTGTTCATGCCATTAAAAATAATTTTAGGACCAAATGCACACATTATTTTGCACGTGCGAAACACGTGAAATCAATTGAAAAAATTATATTTAATTATATGAAAATTCTGGATGTTACAATTCAGTATCGGGAACATGATCTAATTTTCAATACAGGAGACAAGACAGTAGGTTTTGTGCACAGTTTTGGTTCTGGAATTTACAACATGACAGTACTAAAATTGTGATATCTCACAATCTATAAATCAGATTGAAAAACCGTCAAATGTTATGGATTCTACACTTGATGGACTACGATTTTTGTGTATAAAGTTCTTGGATCCAGTATCTAGAACTAGATCTAATATCTAGTACAAAATTAAGAAAACAATAGGGCATATATGTGAATATTCGATAACACGATACAAAGAGTGTTAACGGTTCAAGATTTGAATCAATAGCATGGATAAGTAACTAGACAAGAAAATATGACGATAACTAGGCTACTTGCTAAGAGTTCAAGAAAATGCTTGCCTTATACGATGTTTACGATGTGCACGATGGAAGGAACGAGAGACATGCGGCACACGGTAACGACAACACAAGCAACAACAGTAAACGACGGCGGCACAAGCAAGAGGGTGTCAGGTTTGGTGACAAGGAAGACAACAGCAAGGAGTTCGAAGTGGCGGTTAGCAGTGGCGACGAAGTGAGCAGCAAGGAAGAAGAAGGGGGTTGTTGTTCGATGGCATCACGCGAGGACACAGGGGTTCGATGGGGATGCATCGAGGTATGGCGATGGCGATGGGACGTGGGTTCTTTGTTTCGGAACAGAGGAAGAAGACGAGTGGTGAAGTTTGAGTAGTTGGTTGCGGTTAGGGGGGAGAGCTCGGGAGTGGTCGACGATGGCTGGAGGTGTCGACGGGGCTGGCTCGAGCGGAGAGGGCGATGAGGAGGAGATGGAGGGGCACTTGGTGGTGCGGCAATGGCGGTTGATGCAGGAGAGTGGCAACGGGGTGCGGTGATGGGTTCAGGGTGGTGGAGTCTGTAACACCCTAGAATTTTAAATAATGTTTTTTAGAATAATGAATGAATTTAAGTGATTTTTTGTGATTTAATAAACATTTTTCAGAAATTTATTTTTTTGCACGTGCAAATATTTTCTTGGGAATCTCAAAGTCAGAAATTATTTTGGGGAAACCTAATATTTATTAGTATGTATTATTTATGAATTTTCTGGACTTTTTGATATATTTGTCATGTTTTCAAATATTACAAAAGGAGGGGCTTTTGTGCAAAATTGCCACTTGGAGGTAAAAATTACAAAATCGATTTTCTGGATTTGAAACTGCTGTCAGCCAGATCTGGAAGGGATATTTTTTTATTTAATCTTAATTAAATTGGTTAATCTAGTTACCTAGTATAAAGGATCAATATATATAAAGATATATTCTAAATGAATATTTTGCAAAATCTTCTCAAAACCCTAATAAACACAGATTTCAGCTATTAAAGGGCTGCTACAGTCGTACCTCCTCTGCACAAAAACAAAGGTATATTTTTATTATTGATTTTCTTGGAGTTTCGAAGCGAGGATCTTGGATTTTTGCGAAAGGACGAGCTTTTCTTATTCTTTATTACTTTCATTGATTATTCAATAAGGTGAGTGACATATGTTTGATTTCTTGTTGTTCTATGCATGTCATGTATGATGATTTGTCTAGTAGAATGCATGTTAGATGATTGTATGATGACATAATGAATAAATTGATGAGTGAGTAATTAAAAGTAGAAATTTTATGAATAATATGCAATGGATGAATAAATTTACTATGTAGATGACTCGACAATGTTAAGAACCTAGTAGAAATCAGGAGTATGTTGTTTTCTTTCATATTCTTGCTGACTTGAGTATATATATTAAGATTGAATGATGTTTGATGCACAAGAAGAAATAAAGGAGAGTTCTTTACTATGTATATACATATAATCTGTTTTTGATGTTTTGATGAGAATGACTTGACTACTACATGTTGTAGATGCATATAATCAAGGAAAAATTGGTATAACTAGTTTATATATATCTTTGATGAATTGCAAGAGAGTGTTTTGGAATCAAAAGATCGAGTTTTGAAGTATTGAATTGGGGTTGATTTTTGGGTCTGATGATATTCAGCCGAACTTGGATTTTTTGAGTTTTATGTCAAATTTTCAAGTTGATCTTGATCTATATTGCTACTGAGATTTGATTTGGAGCATTATACTACTCCTATAAAATGAATTTCGATAAGGCTACTAATACATATACACACATATAGATATATTTTTCCTGACTTGAAGAATTTTGTCGAAAAATTGCTCTTTTGTGAATTTGTTGAGAATTTGATTTGATTTATGAACTCTAGTATGTTAGACAAGTTGTATTTGATCATCTCAGGGTTTTAATTTCATGAATTCATGCTTTTAAAGATTTTAAACCGCGTATTAGTTGAAAAGTGCACGAAATTTAAAGAGATTGTTTTTGGCATGGCGGTTGACCGCGCAAGAACAACACATGAATTGACAGTCGACTGTCAATTGTTTAGTTTTGGATTTTTAGCATGTCAGTCGATCGCTGTTATTTGAACTGTGATGTCGGTCGACCGACAGCTGCTGTACTGATTGTTTTTGTTGAGTTTTTACTGTTTTTCTTGAACGATTATTTCTTCGAACTTATGGACTATTGACCTACTATTTTAGATAAAGTTTTTACTACAAAATTACTGTATTTTAAATAGAGTTACGTTTTGATTATAATAGAGTTTAACTCGTATTTAGAACGAGAATTATATATGGATTTTGAGAGATTGATGTTTTGATGTTTTCCCTCCCTAGAGTTTGACATTTTCAGATTTATTCTCACAAACTCAGCTGTTTGAGAGATTTATTCTCAGATTTTATTTCAAGAAATTTTGTGAGTATTCAGATAAATTTGGATTTGTGTGATTTAAAGAAGTTTCTTTAATATAAACAATTTGATGATGGAATTAAGAATTTTTTTGTGAGATTTGTATTGATACTTCGATTTGTGAGTCTCTAGAGGTTGAGTGGGATTCTTGTAAACCGACAGATGAGATTTTGTGGATATTGGCCAGTTGGGGCCTTGGTGTTGTTTGGTGGAATTAAGTCTGACAGGGTACACCAACTCTAGGGAGGGAAAAATTGTGTTTTAATTAATAATAATCAACCTAAGGGCAGTCACTAGTGGAGATGTGATAGAACATGGGAAACGTAAGTATGGGCTCCATTGTTAGTCCAACGGATGTATTCCAAGACTGTGTGTTGTTGTGTCCCTAGTATATTCGTGTGTCGAAGGTCGGCAGGCCTATTCACAGAACATACGGTGCATTCGCACGTCGAGGGTCGACAGGCCTATTCGCGGGATGTACTGTGTATCTGCACGTCAAGGGTCGGCAGGCTTATTCGTGGGGTACATGGTAGGAAGATGATTCTCCAGAGTTAGAGCTATGCTTACATGATCCTTGCATATCGAGGGTTGTCAGGCCTATTCACGGAGTATTCTAGATCTTGTTTCTATCACCGTAGTAGGATTAGTTGCATAACGAGGGATTTAACCCTATAAAGTGGAGAACGATAAGGGCTTGCACTGGACCTATGTAGTATGGAATGCATAGAATCTGACAAGTATGCATTAGAGAGTCATCATACTGCATTTGTATTTTCTTGACTTGTATTATGCATGATTTTTTCTGTCCTCCTACACTTGACACTTACTTAGTTTCACTTGATGTTTTCATACTTTATTTATCGTTATTTCATATTCCATTTGTTACTACTGTGGGAATGTGTTGGTTTGAATTTATTTTTAGTTCTTTATTTAAATTGTATTTCTTTTGATGTCACTCACACCGTTATGGCTGATCCCGTAGTTTTGGGGGTTAGGGTTATCTGTAGCCTCATGTTTTATAGGTAGGTACCATTAGCTTGAATTGGATGCTTGTGGTAGAATGATGTAGTATGGCTTATGCAAATTGTAAAAGAAATGGGTTGTAAAAGAAAGAAATTGTAATTCAAGGTGTTTATTTTCTGCCGTGCTATGTAAAGAAATGTTGTAATAAAAGTTGAAAATTTTCTCTGTGTTTTGCTATGTTTACTATTACATTGAGGTTGATGCTGGAAATTGTGTCACGTATTTTTGAATTTATTTATTGGAAATTCGGGGCGCTACTGAGTCGCTGACGGGTTGCTCGACGGTGTAGTCGGGGTGATGAAGGCAGCGGGTGCAGTGGCGAGGGGCTTCGGGTTCGATGGTGGAGGAGGCGATGGAGCCTGAAGACAGCAAGGTGGTGTGGCGAGGTAGTCTTGCGGGTGCTTGGGTGTTGTCAAGGAGATGGTGGTTGTGTCGGTGGTAGCCCGGAGGTGGTGATGAGAGGGTAGCGGCAGTGGGAGGAAGTTGGGTCAGGATGGAGAGGCAAAGGTGGAGGAGGGTGAAGATGGAGGTGGTTGTCGGTGTTGTGGGGTGGTCGGAGCAGCAGCGGCGAGGAGCTCGTGTGAGGCAGAGGTGTGGTTCAGGTGGCGTTTGGATGTGGAGGTGCAGCTCGGGGATGAGGTGAGGGGGCTCGCGGGTGCTATCTTGGGATTCAGGAAGAAGAAGAAGAAGAAGAAGGAGTGAGGTAGAGATGAGGGGTGAGGTGTGAGTGTGTATGTGTGGGCATATATGTAAATAAGAAGAAAGAGAGAGAGAGACTGGGTGACAGTATGCATGTATATATATTATATAATATATATAGAGAGGGGTGGAGGCAATAGAGTAGGAGTTAGGCTGTAGGAGGAGGTGTGAATTAAGGCTGTAAAAGAGGTTGGGAGTTATGGAGTTGGCTGTGAAAGGGTTCGGGGTAATGAATAGGGTTAGGGATATTAATTAGGATTAGGGTTAGGATTAATCAGGGTTTAAATTTAACATCCAATGGAAAAATTCACAAAAATTTTGAATGGGTCGAAAAAATATTTGAGTTTAATAAGAATGAAATAATGCCCGATAAAGAGTCCAAAAAGAAGGAAAGAAATAAAAATTGATCTGAAAATTGAAGTACAAAAATTCACGTAATAATCTACGTACAACTGGAACAACGCAAGAGTATAATCCAAAATTTTTTTGATAAGCAAGAGTGTGTATCCCAAGTATACATCCCAATGGTGAGAGGTCCTGGACCTTTCAGTTTTAATCTTCACAATTCAACACAAGCAAATGGTATTACAGAAAAAAGTTCAAATTTTTTAGGAAGATCAAATTAGTTTTTATGCTTGCTAGGGGACCATGTTCCAACATATATTTTGGCTAAAATCTCATTTCAGCCATTTTATGTCATCAAAAGTTTGAGAGGAGCGAATTTTGTTTTAAATTTTCACTTCACTTCTTTTATCCGAGTTGTCATGGAGTGTTTGGCTCAAACAGAGCCGGTATTTATATTGTAAAGGTCATTTTGAGCTCTTTACGTGAAAGGGAGAGGGTTCGGGAGAGTTTCTCTTGTCATGTTTGGGAGAAATAGTTTATATTGGATTGAAACGGTAAGAGGGTTTTGTGCGAGTGTTTCCAAGATGACAATTTTGTTTAGTGCTCTAGTGAGTGCTACATTCAAACCTTCGTGGATCCTTAAGAAATCCAATACCTTGATGATCATAGCTCCTTTTGCACAGAAATATAGTGGCGGATGGATACAGATGTTTTATCCTAAGTGTTCCCTCAACGTACAGAAGAGATTCAATAGTCAATACTGATTTGAAGCCGAGCAAAGCATAAGTAGTAATTCATTTGCATTAATGAATTTAATTTAATTCCAAAGGAAAGACTTTTAGTCAATGTGATCACTCATTGTTGTAAGTTGCATCTACAAATTTTACCTGAAACAGGCTTGTCATCCTATAGGTTTAACATGTTTCAGTATCAGGTATATTTGTTATTGCATATCAAAAAAAAAAAAAAAAAAAAAAAAAGAGACTATGCCTCGGTGTTACGCTCTGTGTCAAAAAAGCATCAACCACATACACAAAGAAGGTTTCCTTGTGTCATTATTAATTGAACTGCTGAAACTTTATCAAAATGCATCAAACCTCATCTCGCTAATATAACAAGAAATATACTTTCGGAATCTGGGATACAATTCTGGTTAGGTAAAAGAAGAAATGATTTATTAAACCAGAAAATATTGGAACATGGACAAGGAACTGCAGTCTGTAATATTATTATTGGACTCATCAACTATTATAGCTGAAAGTACATTTCTGTTGAGACATTAACCGAGCGAAGCATAATTAACGGAAGCAAAAAATAATTGCCGAGAGTTTCACTGAATCACTCAAAAGTAGAAAAAAAAAAGAAATTGCAATACTACATTGGTTTTAAGACAAATAATGTTAAAAAAGTTGGTAGTTACATCATGCTATCTATAATTGAGTTAACAAAATTGCATGCACCATAAACAAGCATACATATTGTAGTGGAACAGTATAAAAATGTGCATTTCTTCTATCCTTCAAGGCCTTTCAAAGTTCAACTATTGATGGCAGAAAGTTGAGATTGAAACCCACTCCGCTAACGTAAGATTTCAGAAAGATATATAATATTTTTTGGCAAAGATGAACGGAGTTATCTGATACAAGTAGAAAAGTTAGATGTGGTGTTTTGAAATACTTCAGGGTTTTTTTTGCAACAACCATACTTCAGGGGGTTTTCTGTATAAAAAAAGATCGGGAGGTTTTCTTCATAAAGACCATAGTTCAAGCGCTTTTTTTTTAAAATTTTTTTTTTTTTTTTATATCCTTCCTTCAAATTTAGCCTATTTTATACCTGTGGCTGTTGAGGTCATCTGAAATTTTTGGTATCCTTCTTTTTTGATTTTTCAGACTTTGAGAGAGATCCAGATGCAATTCTCTGATTCCTTTAGCATTATTTGCCGAGGCCTCATCTTTCTTGCTATCATTTTTGGAGTCGGAAAAATAATCATCATTTTCTTCGTCGTCGTGGATGGAAGTGGTTTCAATGGCCGAAGCTGGGATTCACCACGGCTTAAAGCCACTAGAGCCTTTACAATTATCAAATCATCATCGTCATTGAATTCTTCTCTGTCAATGTAATCAACCTAAATCTTGTTATTGCAAATCGAACAATTAAAGAAAGAGAGAGAAGAAGAGAGCAGCAAATGATAATGATAAAATCTAGATTGATTGATTGATTAATATTTGATACAAATAAATATATAGCCTTGGAAAATCCTGATTAAACATGGCTAGGTATCAGACTGCTTTGGGCTCAAGTTTAAGTTTTTTTTGGCTTAATTACTAAGCAGTTAACACATGTGGTAAAATAAGTCTTAGTTTGTTTTTTGACCAATTAGTTAGAGTCGGATATCTCTAACACCTGACCCAACTAATATGCATCTAAATAATAAACCCAAACATCTGATTCTCATATTACTCATCTTTCTAATCCGAAATAAGTCCACCGTCCCATCTTTTCGCATGAGACTACAAAAACTCACTTCTCTCTCAGCATTCGCCTATTCTCTCAACGTTCGAGAAAAGGCAAGGAATCTCCCAGGTAGATTTCTTATTTTTTTATTTTCAAAGTTAGCATCTCACAATAAAAAAAATGATCCTCAAGCAATTAAACAACTAAGATCCCACTACCATTTAAATTCAAGATAAGGTGTAAGAGTGATTACCAAAGAGCAAGAAAATTAAATAAAACTCTTCAAGTTTGAATCATTAGGGATTGAAGATTCATTTGGCTGTCTCCAATATCTTAATGCAGATTAATAAATTTTGAATGTTCATGTTCTCATAAGTTTTTTTCCCTCCTCTTTGAACATATACTTATATACAATATATTTTTAGATAAAATACATATTTACAAGATTTTTTTCCTGACCAAATTAATGTCTAGCACCATTTTTTATTGTTAGTGTCCACTTACTTACTAGATGTTTAGCCTGTGTATTGAACAATTTGCACAACATTTTTTTGAAGTTATAACACTCAACGAATCATATTTTTATATATTTTCTCAATGTATAATAACTTTTATCAATTTTCAATGAACATGCAAATAAAACTTAATGCACATGCAAGTCATGTGTGAAATCATACCAAAAAAATGTCTATATGGTGAAAACCCTCACCTTTTCTATATCTCTGTTCTCTACTATTATATTGAGCGAGTTAGTGGAAAAAAAAAACATATGCACTATTGGTTATCAAATATCATAAGACAACATATCTGAGCCTTTGATCTCTCAAAAAAAAGTGTGCCCCCTGCAAACCCTCTCGAGATTCGGAGAAATCATGTTAGGGGGCACGATTTTAAGAGAGAGAAATGGTTATGATCTTTGGTCATATGATATTTTATGATCCATTATGCATATGATTTTTTTGAGGCCCTCATAATCATGTTTGGCCATACTTCATCATGTCTCCTCTTAGTGTCTGTCCTTAAGTTTTTAGTTTTAGAAGAATCATCACAACCTAGAGCAAGCTTAACCTTACCGGACTTAAACCAACACAAGAGACAGTCAACCCAAACTATCTACTTCTCAAGAGATACTCAACCCACACTGGTTAGTTCTCAAATTCCATTAATCATAAATGACGGCTTCTAAGGGTCTCGCCTAGCCTCTAGATTCCAACAACCATCTCGTTCTAGAGATTAATTTGGTAATATCTAACCTCAATATAAACATCTTTATCAACAATTTATCTTTATCACAATTAAATTCTTATTCATTAAGCTTCTTTCATTCAATCTTTTGCCAACACATTCCATCTCTTACATTCACATTCTACACAAATTTCTCATTCAAATTTCCTATAAATAATACTCTTTAATTAATCAATCAACTAGTCACTTTTATGATACTAGGTCTGCACCATCTTTTCTCATATTAGACTCCAATCTTGTTAAATTTATTTAATCAATTTCATAAATTTCTAATGCACAATTTCATTAACAATTTATTCCTAACTTTCCTTCATTCTCAATTTGCATTTTGAATTTTTTTATAATCAATTTACAAAATCTTTAATTATATCTACATCTTCTTTATTTTCAACTTGGACTCAACTTAATACATTGATGAAAATGTCTTTAAAACTGCCAAATATATACCAAAACAGTGAGAAATATTTTTAGATGTTTCCATAATATTTTAAGATATTTATATAATTTTTCCTAAATTTTTAAAACTCATAAATCCCCAAAAACACACAAAAAAATATTTTGTCTTCAATAAGGTTCGAAACTCCCAATTTCACCTCGATATTTCCGGAGAAACCATCTTACACCGTAGACCAACTGAGGCCCTCATACCCATGTTTGCCCATACTTCATCACGTCTCTTCTTAGTGCATGTCCTTAAGTTTTTAGTTTTAGAAGAATCATCACAACCTAGACCTAGCTGATCCTTACCGGACTTAAACCAACACAAGAGACAGTTAACCCAAACTGGCTACTTCTCAAGAGATACTAAACCTACACTGGTTACTTCTCAAATTCCATTAATCATAAATGTCGACTTCTAAGGGTCTCACCTAGCCTCTAGATTCTAACAACCATCTCGTTCTAGAGATTAATTTGGTTATATCTAACCTCAACATAAACATCTTTGTCAACAATTCATCTTTATCACAATTGAATTCTTATTCATTAAACTTATTTCATTCAATCTTTTGCCAACACATTGCATCTCTTACATTTACATTCTACATAAATTTCTCAATCAAATTTTCTATAAATAATACTCTTTAATTAATCAATCAACTAGTCACTTTTATGATACTAGGTCTACACCATCTTTTCTCATATTAGACTCCAATCTTGTTAAATTTCTTTAATCAATTTCATCACTTTCTAATGCACAATTTCATTAACAATTTATTCCTAACTTTCCTTCATTCTCAACTTGCATTTTGATTTTTTTTATAATCAATTTACAAAATCTTTAATTATATCTACATCTTCTTTATTTTCAACTTGGACTCAACTTAATACATTGATGAAAATGTCTTTAAAACTGTCAAATATACACCAAAACAGTGAGAAATATTTTTAGATGTTTCCATAATATTTTAAGATATTTATATAATTTTTTTCTGAATTTTTAAAACTCATAAATCCCCAAAAACACACAAAAAAATATTTTGTTTTCAATAAGGTTCGAACCCGAGACTGGAACCCACACTGGTTAGTTCTCAAATTCCATTAATCATAAATGCCGACTTCTAAGGGTCTTGCATAGCCTCTAGATTCCAACAACCATCTTGTTCTAGAGATTAATTTGGTTATATCTAACCTCAACATAAACATCTTTATCAACAATTCATCTTTATCACAATTGAATTCTTATTCATTAAACTTCTTTAATTCAATCTTTTGCCAATACATTCTTCTACATAAATTTCTCAATCAAATTTCCTATAAATAATACTCTTTAATTAATCAATCAACTAGTCACTTTTATGATACTAGGTCTACACCATCTTTTCTCATATTAGACTCCAATCTTGTTAAATTTCTTTAATCAATTTCATCACTTTCTAATGCACAATTTTATTAACAATTTATTCCTAACTTTCCTTCCTTCTCAACTTGCATTTTGATTTTTTTTATAATCAATTTACAAAATCTTTAATTATATCTACATCTTCTTTATTTTCAACTTGGACTCAACTTAATACATTGATGAAAATGTCTTTAAAACTGCCAAATATACACCAAAACAGTGAGAAATATTTTTAGATGTTTCCATAATATTTTAAGATATTTATATAATTTTTTTCTTAATTTTTAAAACTCATAAATCCCCAAAAACACACAAAAAAATATTTTGTCTTCAATAAGGTTCGAACCCGAGACCCCCAACTCCAAACCCAATGCTTACGCCACGTGGTAGCACCACAGCGCGCGCACGCCCTAGCCACTAAGGCCAAGGCCATAACTGATATAGTATGGGGTTATAATCTTTAAGTATCTAAACTACCCTTATTCTGACTTTTAAAAAAAATGTTTCTATTACAATGGCAGACCCACGACTCAAACCAGCACAAACAGAGAGGCGACCAAATGCCTACCCACTGAGCCGAGCTCAGATTCACAACATCTATAGGTTTAAATTCAATAAGTACGTAATCTTCGACAATTCTTATTTTCTACATTTTCAACTATTTCGACTTTCATTCTTCTTCTCAAAATTGATATTATAAAAAACAAATAGTTCTAGACTCCAGAATACCTTCTTTACTTTACTGATTTTAATTTTTGTTTAAGAGATTTATACTCATTTTATGTACATAATCATTTTTGAACATATAAACATATAACTTGATTTCTTTGCAAAACTAAATCTTTTCTCCAAAAATACTACTATTTTATATCAATAGAACTCAAAAATTGTTATCTTACTAATTTTACTGATATGAATGAAAATTTATTACATTTTTTCTCAAATTAATCTTTTCTTTTCTTTTTCTTATATGAATCATACAACAAAGTTCCACTAGTCAATTCTTCTACTCACTTTAATTTGACTTTTCCTCTGTTCTACCATGACTATTTCTTCCCCAAAAATATGTTTCTAATTTTTTTTTCCTTTCTTTTCTATCCACATTCCATACACAAATTTTAACCAATTTGTAATAGACACAAAATTTGCATGCAATAATCAAATTGTTCATTTGAGCCTAGCAATTCTAGACATGCTTCTTATTAAATTTTCTCCATTCTAACCTATCATTCATTTCATATATATGCATCACTAACATATAATGAATTTCATGATTTTTTACAACAACATGCATTAAATTTTACTAGTAAGAACCATTAAACTAACACACAAAAAATCAATCATATCATCTATGCATGATTTCTATATTATTTAGAAAATAAGAAGAGACACCCACCTCGAATTCATGAAAAAACAAATAGAACTCCTAGAACGAAAGCTCCTAGCTCCAACAAAAAGCTCCTATTCTTCTCCAACTAGCCTCCAAGGCCACACTCCAAGAAAATCTGGCCACTCTTCTACACTCTTTCTTTTTCTCTTTTGATTTTGATTAAAAATATGTGCAAATGTGAATTAAGAGTTGTAGGTATTTATAGGACATTTGTGTAGTGGAAAATGATCCCACTACTCAAATAACCACCCTACTGCTCACATTCACACACCGACTCTCCCTCTCTCTTTAACCCAAGGCCGGCCACACCCATCATGCACAAACACGAGCACGTGTTTCACACATGCACGCTTCTTATATTAATAATTAATTGTTTTTAGTTATATCCTAGGTGTTTGTTACAAGATAAGTGTAGGAAAATAAATGTAGGATTTTTATTTGTGGGCTTCTTATTGGGCTTTTACTATTTTATTTTATTTATTTTTTTATTTCTAGTGGGTTCAAAATCATCTTTTTGGTTTATGGACTTTTAATTTAGAAAAGGAAATAAATGAAACAAAAATAACTGAGAGAAATGTGGTTCAACAATTCTTGGTTCGGTATGAGTGTGATGAGAGTTTGATTCAACCCCTAAGGTACCATTTTCAAACTCAGATAGAACAAAACAGATCACCGAAGGTCCCACTATATGCCACATCCTTTGGTAGAAGAACGCCATCTCATGACAAGATGTCTTAGTTGGCTTCATACTAAACATTGCCTTCCTAACTTCCTCTTCAGAGACCGGCCTACTTAGAACTTGCCTTTCATCTAAGGTTGGAAATCCGCGAGCTTGCAAATAATTCCAACCCTTAACGGCCTCGCTTTCATAAAGATTCCTTAAATAGTCAAAAATGAAATAAAATTGCACGTGCGTTGCACGTGTAAAAATGAGGAAAGTGTATTTTATACTCAAAATAATTTTGGAATGTTACACTACGAATTTATCAGAAATTTCTAATTCTATTTTGAAGAGGGTTCATAGTTTGCTCGTGACGACAACTGTGGAGATGATATTCTATCGTCTCAATTCTTACTTCACCGAACATCATCAATCGGCACAAAGCTTATCAGTGAATTGCATATTTGGGCTCCGCAAGTTCAAGAAATTCTTGATATATGGTGTGAGATAGCTAATATGCATGATGTTATAATGTTTTCATCATAATCTTGGTGTATTTCTACTAAGAACAAGTATTCGAGTTGATGGTGGGCATCAAAAGGGTGAAAATTTGCATACTATTGACTTAGGAGCGCACACTTGTACTTGTCATAAATTCCATCTCTTCCACCTTCCATGTTCTCATGTACTGGCGGCTAATGTAGCTCAGGCTGTTTGATTACCATGCTTATGTTGATCCATTCTATTCTATGAATTAGTTCTTACTTCGACGCCCATCTTTTATCCTCTGCAAGACCAAGCATATTGGCCTGTCCAAATTGGACCGAAACTCATAGCTAATGCGAGAAATAGAAGATGTAGGAAATGTTGACTACGTGCATTTGCAGTGACATGGATGTCAGACATAGTTCGCGCACGGGGCTAATTTGTACAAAATGCGGTGAATGAGAACACAACAAGCATCATTGCCAGAGTGGTGGACCCTCTGGTAGTACTACTAGGCCACAAGTAATTTGCATGCTTTTAGATGTTTAAAGAATATATTTATTTTCATGTATTTAACAAAAGTTATTTATTTATGCAGGACAAGATGAATGAAGCAGCTAGTACATGTCACGCCTCGCTTCCCAAAAATATGGAATGCAAGCACGTGATATTGGCCCAGCGAATGACTTGCGTCATTCATAAGCTGTTATCGATTCAACTCAACAATATAACAAGAAAATGATACAACTACGCATGCAATGAAAGGATAATCACATGAATAATAATACTTGGAACTCAAGCATGAAATAACCTGTAGCGCCCCGGATCCCCGTTATCGGACATCCGTGATACAACCAGAATCTTTGCCTTCAAATGCATCTCAACACAGTAAATAACACAAAAATTTAAACACTTTTATTGCCATCAGAGTTATTACAAATATCAATCTGTTATATCAAACTGTAATGCCTCTCCCCTTTTCTTTTGATTTCAAAATTCAATTTTTTCAATTTCTATATCACTTTAATCATAAACTAAGATAGTTATATTTCAAAGAAAATTTTGGCAGAGTTTTCCCTGAAATTTCTGCCCCGAAACACAAAAAGCTTAAGGAATTCTGCTCTAAATTCTGTAGCTCACATCACAGGCAATAATATCATGGGCTCCCGAGGCCAAAATAAGCAGAATCACACAGGCAATATATATATATCATGCTCTGGGGGCCAAACTCATAATAGGATATCAATTATCAATTAAAAACCATAAATTCCTTTGAAAACGTAGTAAAGTTTTTAGAAAATAACTTATAAAACATACCACAGGGCCTGGTACTCCACAACGAGATGGGTACCGGTCAAAAATGTATCATGCCACTCCACACTATGCCCATCATCATCATTCACATACTTATACATTTAATATACAATTTAAATCATAAATTTCACTATTCGCATAATTAAACTTAAACAACAATTTTAAAATAAAAGCTTCACTCCACAGAATCTACACCTCACCTCTGCACTGCTGAGGACCTGTAACAGTATGGGATCTAGGGTAGTCCAGGGACTCCCTAACCTCCCAAACACTAAGGTGTTAGCCATTTCTGGTGTGAGTATAATCTACTAATTAACTAAATAAATTAAACTTTATAAGTAAAAACAGAACGAACTTACGAATACCAAGATAATCAAACTTTACTTGAAATCTGAACATGTAAACATCATAAATGGGATTTCACATCAAATACTCTCTGAGTCATCACCTGTATGCATATCCATACCCGCTCACAACATACTTATCTTTAGTTTGGAAATCATCCACAAATTAGTCGCTTAACGCCCATCACTTTATGCCTTATACAAGTATTCCTATAGCTTTATTTTCCCATAAAGCTTTACATTCACAAATGACTACTTTCACATAAACTGCACCTCATTTACCATTTATTTGCATTTACAGACTCACGACTTATATTCTTTTGTACTCATCTTCATTCAAAAACACGTTCTTTCTCAATCTCATATCACATAACATCGCATTTATTCATTTCTTACAACATATATCATCACGTCTCGCAATACATCACTTTCACACTCATTATACACTTCAACTATCACATTCACAATTCATCTTGAATGGAAAATAAACGTTTATCCTGATTTCCTAGTACTCGTGTATGCCATGACTTGAAGTCTAATACAAAATACAGAGTACAGAACAGATGCACTTAATCTAATGTTAGCAAGATTCTGGACACACATGCATCCCATACTACATGTGCCCCAGATCAAGCCGTTTTTCCAGTTTCAGGTTTTTGAACCCTTATTATGCAATGCATTCTAATTCGATTCACTTCCTATTCCTGATAGTATGACATGGTTGAGGAGGTGTAAATAAAAGACATAATTCGGGGTGCTACCCTGTTGTCACCCATAATTGTCACATCAGACCCTCCTCGAAAGCTGTGACGAACTTAAAGATATACCGCAGCATACCTATGGTGCCATATTTCATAGGACCGCAGCCCATACGACCCGTTCGTGTCCACCAGCATATGTCCGGACCCCATTCAACAGCCGTAACATACTTAAAGATATACCGCAGCATACCTATGGCACCATATTTCACAGGACTACAGCCCATACGACCCGTTCGTGTCCACCAGCATATGTACGGACCCCATTCAACAGCCATGATGAACTTAAAGATATACCGCAGCATACCTATGGTGCCGTATTTTACAGGACCGTAGCCCATACGACCCGTTCGTGTCCACCAGCATATGTCCGGACCCCTTTCAACAGCCATGACGAACTTAAAGATATACCATAGCATACCTATGGCATCGTATTTCACAGGACCACAGCCCAAACGACCCGTTCGTGTCCACCAGCATGTGCCCGGATACCATTCAACAGCCGTGATGAACTTAAAGATATACCGCAGCATACCTATGGCGCCTTATTTCACAGGACTGTAGCCTATATGACCCGTTCGTGTCCACCAACATGGATTTGATGGCCTCAAAGGTTTAATCTCCCTATTCACCAGGAAATCCCATCCTTCCTTACCACGGTAGTTTAGAAATCAACAATGCAAGATACGCACCGCAGCACGTATCCCTAATGACAGGAAGAGACAACCCCATAGTATCACCTCCTAATGCTAACTCTCAGAATAAGTTGGATTATAGGGAATCACCCCTAACACCAATTCTGTCTTCGAGCGAAACAATAAAGGAAAACCTAATCAATGTAGTTTACTAAAGACAAGCTATTTTCCAAATCACACTCGGTGTCGATCAACAATGTCGAGCCTGTCCGGTCTGTCAAACAACAATCATCACAGGAATCAAATCCACTGATTCCCAATACATTCACAGATCAGCGACCAAATAATATCGGCTCGTGACCCTCAGCGAGTGGTCCAACGACACCCCAAGGATGCAATACAAATCAAATGAAGGTAAGCACACACATAACCATCAATTCTTGACCATTGACAGACTCAGGCATCGAGACACCAAACATAATCCGATCAGAGCTATATCCCAACTCACTCATGTCCACCATGAGTACTAAGCACAGGAACTTATCTAAGTTCCAAATGAAATGCTAAAACATCATTAAAAATCCGATAGCTCATGATCACCACACTGCGGTATGCAGAGAGTTCCTCATCAATTGTCCGACGAAACAGTTCAAGAAATGCAGTAGCTGTAACCCAAGCTATGCTCATCGGAAACCAACACTCTCAGAATTTCTAGAAGGGTAGGGAGGTCCACTGCAATCCCTAAGTGGAAGACTCCCTCACATTCTTATAGAACTCAAGTCCTTGAGTCAACTTAAACTTGAAGTTTAGTCTAAACAACAGGTTGCTAACTTGCAATGTCCATAACTTCCAACACGCAATACAAAATTACTTGATACTACCCATTCTTGGAAGGATAAAACCTAGTCTACAACTCTCCAGCTAACCATTTCCTCGAATTCAATCATCTTGATACTATAAAACCTCATATACTCTCAATAGTATATTCTTCTACGCACTCGCTATACCCTTCCGATATCATAAAAACTTGCTCATAAGATTTGAGATTCTTAATCCACATATGTGCCATTTCATTGCATCCAAAATTTGCATTCAGATTCATATTACACAATGAGTTATGACACCTCAAACAAGCACAAATTTCAGCTGGTCTTCAACAGGGTATTTACTACCCTTCACTAATTATTTTAGAAACCCCATCAAATGACCTCTAAAAATCCTAAAATTTGATAATCATCAAATAGACTCATACCAAAAGCTACTCCCAAAATTTCATAGTAAGATCATACATACACAATTGGTTATAACCTCTTGGACTTCAGTCCAAAAGCGATCAGCTTCAGCTCTGCCCTTTCAGACCAGTTGCACTCCACAATTTTTGAAGTATCAAACGACCTCGAAAACTTATGAAATTCAGACTATAGTTGTGGACACATACAAGAGTGTCCACAAAAATTTTCAGCTCAAATACCCAGGCTACACTGAGATACGAAATCGGAAATACACAGCAACTCGTAATTTAGAATTTTCACAACACACCATGTACGTAAAATAAAGAGATCGTACTCACATAGTATCCCGCGAAGACTCGAAGCACCAGCATGCCATCCTGCATTCAAAGTCGCTAACATATCCTATTATCAAATCTCAAGTCAATTTAAAGCTCAAAACATGCAAACTAGTCACAGATAATAATAACACAAATCCTAACATCCCGCAGGCGTTTAATTAAATGCATGGGATGCACACATGCGAAGCATGGGATATTCAAAATCATACAGGATTTTTATCTCCCTAAACAATAACTAGAATCACCCCCAAAATATCCTAATGTCTCAACAAAATTTCTATTACTATAAAAGAGACAAATTCTCATATATTTGCTCCCCCTTTATAAACCCAAAACCCTAATTTATTAGCAAATTACAAACTCTCTAATAATCTGCTAATTTCTTGCCTCTAGCATTCCCTACATCCCTTAATCTTCCTACCATAATATTCCTACTCAAAACAAATTAATAACACTTAATTTTATACAATAACATAAAATAGGGTATACTATCCCGAAGCCCTCTCCAAAAACTGACGCTACCACGAGCTAGAGCACCCTCCAATTAGCCATCCTCTCAAATTAATTTGAAAACAACGAAGTATTTGGGTGGATTTAGGCGGGGGAAGACGTCAGCCGATTTGGGGTTTCGTTGGGTTTTTCCTTTCAGTTGGGAAAGGCACGGGAGAAAGAAAGAAGGAGGAAGGAAGGAAAAGGTATAGGAGGGGGTTTATAAAGGTAAATAAATAAATAATATAAGGGAATATTACATATAAGCCCCCAGTCTCAAATATACTTCAAATAAATACCAACTCTTTTTTTTAATAATACCAACAATACAAAATACATTAAAATTACCTAATAATAATCATTCAAAATTATAAAATAAAGTAGATAATATATCTGATATTTCTCAATAAAAATTAATTGTTATTAGAAAAATACATAATCGCGTGCAATTCTCAATTGCGCACAGATTACGATGCAAAATAGCCATATGCTATTTTTGCGGGGTATTACATAACCAAATTAATAATAATCCAACATCTGGAAACAACAATAACAATATTCGGGTCAAAAGCCTACAATACAAAGAAATAACAATGTTTAATTATTTAAGTCTTCATAACAAAACAGTAATTATTTAGGCGGCGATGCAATCAATTCTTTCACCATTGCTGTTCTCCCAATCCATTATGAAATTCTCCTTGATTACCTGTAAGTTCTTCAACTAAAAAGAGAGAATAATATGTCCTTAGAGTAAGTCGGGGACAACAAGTAGAGAAACGGGGAAACAATGACAATAACGATATAACAATGAAATCAATAGACGATGGAATCAATAGAATTGAACAATGGCAAAATGATAATGATGTAACATGCGATATCGCTGATCAATAACAATAACAATAAACAATAGCAATAATGATAAACAATAACAATAATAATGTTCAATAACGATGACAGTAGGCATTGATGATGCGATGACAATCTTAAGTATATTATTCATTTTAGTCCTAACTAATGCACGTACTATTGCGTCCCATACCACAAGTTCGATGCATACAATCAATTTCGTTTAGACTGAAGTGGTAGATTCTATAGTTCATGTACTTGGCACGATGACAATAACGATAACAATAGCAATTTCTTACATAATAACGATAACAATAGTCGGCACAATAATCCTAAAATAATACACGATGAATTGGAATATTGTGGTCAGTAATCCAACAATAAATCGATAGCACTAGCCGACACAATATTTTGGGAAACAAGGCCTACAATTCCGAGTACAGTCTCTATATCATCAACTACTCTTGTCAACCCTTAACCCCGACTTGATTAACAATTCTCTATTCAATCAATATGTAATAATTGTTGATAATATTATGGAATCAATAGGGGACAATAAGGAAAATAATATCAATGGGGAACGATAAAATGATTAATATGAAACACTATAATGATGATGATACAACACTAAGATCATGCAATGCAATTCATACAATTCAAATGTATTTATATAACAATATAAATTCGATTATATTATTAAAAACATGGAAGACTCAATTCTGGACAGCAGTAGGTTGCTGTACAAAAATTGGGTTTCTCACTGCTAAAAGATATCAATTGTGGATCCGTCAGAAGTTCTAGAAACTAGACTCCTTCCTAGTTCCAACGGATATTTAAAGTCTGAATTCCGACAACAGTAGCTAGGTCAATAAAAGGGTTCTTTACAGGATACAGATTCTGGCTGGTTATCGATGTTAACTAGTTACAATTATTAAAGCTATAAATATTCATTTTAAAAATCAGAAAAATAACTTTCATGACCCTAAGCATGTTAACTATCAATCTGGAGATTATCATGGCAATATTTGACCATTAGTTCATCTATTTAATCAGTTTAACATGGTAAATGCATAAATCTGGAAATAAAATGCAGCAACAGTGAAATGGTCATAACTCATGCAATATAAGTCGGAATTCAATATTTCTTGGTGCTCTAGAAACTAGACACATAGGGCTACATTTCATATTCAGAAAGTTATTGATTTTGATTACATTATCTAGGTCGAAACAACATGACAATGTTCAGGTTGACAGTAAATTTCAGGGTCTCAATATATTTTTTATGAATGAAATAATTAAAATGTTATGAACGATGAGTTAGAAGTTGACAACATAAATCACAGAAAGTTACGTCTATGTGAACATAGTATTAAGATGTATAATGTCCATAATCTTACTAATCACAATCAACCAATACACCAACATCAACCAAATGAACAATCAATACTAGCATACAATCTATAATAGTGGTATAATATCATGACATGAATTACAATAACAATTCACATATTCAACAATTAACTATATGAATGCATGCAAGATTTCCATTAATTGGAGGCAAAAAGACGGCACGAAGTCAAGACTACTACTTGGATTCGCTCGTGTCAATCTGTAGTATCCCAATGATAAATAACAATATACGATATACGATAATCAATATAGATCTACTTGCGGGGTTCAATAAACAATCTCGAAGAAGATACAATAATAACTATTGGAGAGAAAATGACTTGCCTTTAACAATGACGTTATATCCGAAATATTGAGAATAACGGGATTAGGATTTCGGGGTGGCAACGGCGACGATCGTGAACTAAGCGAACCTTGATGTGATGATCACGATCAGGTACGAGTCTTGATGGGGATCAAGATCAAGTTGGAGATCAACGGTTGTGATTGAAGATCAAGATCATGATCAAGGGGATTTGATGATGATCACGATCGTGATGATCAAGTGGCGATCAGACAGCTACAATCTGAGGGAGCATTGTTGGCAATCCAAACAGAGGAGTTCGGGTGATGCTCGGAGATGATGAGCGGCAGCAGGGCGTGGGGCGGCTGTGTTCTGTAGTAGCGGTGGCTTTGGGTGTTCGTCGTGGTCGATAATTGGCAAGGAGAACAGGGTAGAGGACGGTGGCTTCAAGTGGTCGTCGTGGTCGACAGTCAGCAAAGAGAACAGGGCGGAGGACAGTGGCTTCAGGTTGTGGCAGACGAGGAGGCGAGCGGGGCTTCACGATTGGGGATGGAAGGCGAAGGCTGATCGAGGTGTGGTGGTATGCGCTCGACAGTGGCGACGAGGATGGAGTCCCGATGAGCTTGGATGAAGGCAAAGCATCGAGGTGGTTGTCACGAGAGGGAAGGCGAGCGGGACAAGGGTGACGGGGAACAAGGCGACGGGACAGCGGGGGTGTGGCTGACAGGGGGTGACGACGATGTACAGTCGAGATGAGGGCGACGGGATGGGGGAGGTGAGAGGTTGGGGAAGGTGAAGAGGCTTCGGGGGTTGCCTGGGTTTTAACAGTGAAGAGGGTTTGGGAAGATGAGGGGTTTGTGTGTTGGGGTTTGTGTATAAAGAAAAAAGAAAGAGAGAGAGAAAAAGAGAGATACGGGGAGTTGGGATCGTGAGGAGTAAATATCTGGGAGGGGTCAGTTAGTGGAGATATGAAGTGGTTTCGGGTTTGTGGGTTTGTGGGTCAAGATCTAATAGGAGGTGGGTTATAGGGTTTGGGTACAAAATGGGTCAAATTGGAGGGAAATTATCAACCCAACAAGGACAAAGGAAAAATCCATGAAATTAATTTGAATCAGGAATACAAGAAATAAAATTTAACAATCAAATTGAGATCAAAGGTAGTTCATGAATAATATTAGAATTAATACTATTCGATACAACAATGGAACAAAATAGAATGTTATAGAATACAAAAGGGGTTACAATAGAGATCAATAAATTAAAAAATAAAAAAATAAAAAAAATGAAAACTGGAGTTACAATCCTACCACTAGTAGAAAATGCTACAGTCGCAATAGAAATTTCCCTTGTAGAAGAGTACAATTCCATGGTTAGTGTACATTTGTAAGGGATTTTTCTTCATTCCCTTGTAATTGTGCTGTTGCGAAATCTCTCATGGTTAATGTACACATTCGCAACGGAATTTTAACTATCCCTTGCGAATATTAGCCACAATAGAATATCTGCAATGGAAGTTGTATCTTGCTATCTCCATATACAAGAGAATATTTACAACAAATTCGTCTCTTGCAAGTGTGTTTTAAAAGGGATTTTTTCCGTTGCTAATGAACTATTGCTACAAAGATACGGATTCCCTTGCAATTGCTATATCGCGAATGCAATTGCACACATTTTTTCTTCATTACTGATTATATTTGAATGGCTTAACCAAATTTACAAATTAAAATAATGTATTTTGACAATGAAGAACATATAATTATTTCACATATTGATTCACACAATTATATAAAGAAAACACAATAATGCAAAATAAATTTGAATATTATATAATTCAGAACCTTCTCATTACAAAAATTTTTGTTTGTTTCATAGTGCCAAAACAACAATACATTCTAGAAGAAAAGATAAGTTGTGAAACTCCAAGAAACAAAATTTCACTGTTTTCAAAATAACTTTTAACCCGCTACTGCTTCCATGTATCCCCAACTTCACTTTTCACGTAAGGTCTTCTACATGTTCCTCATTATCCACTGTCTCATAGTCATCGCCACTACATATAGACTACATGAAAAAGAAACAATACAAAATTAGAACTCGTTATTCAATATATATAGATAATAATATATTATCCAATTGAGGCAATTAAATATATAGCTACCTCTTGTCGTATTTGACTTGAGTGCAGCTTCTTGGGGCAGCTTTGATGGATCTGGATTTTCAAAACCTTGTAACTTGAGTGCAGCTTGTTTGACAGAAAAAGTCAAAGCATCCTAAAATAAGAAAATGAATAATTGATATACATGCCACAATAAGAATCATCACAAAAATATTGAAGAAAGCAAATCTTACCACCATAATGAGGTTCTTGTTCTTCTTTGTTTCATTCTTGTATTCTTTGTTAAATGTTCCATATGATATCTTTGCAATTTGGTCGACAGTCAACTTATCGACTTTTAATTTTTTCTTCTGAAAAAAAATACTTAATTTAAAGGTTATAATTTTGTAGATATGATTGGAAGGAAGAGAAAATGAGAATTTTAATGTTTCTCTTACCAGCTTATACTCCGTTTGCGCATACTAACTTGATCCCAAGTGATGATCAAAATCATTTGATAATCGATTTCTGCTGCACTGCAATGATTTTTTCTGCGAAAGTTTACAAAATATGTAATGCACAGAAGTACAATATTGCTCAGAAAGAAGGCTGATAGAAGTCACATTTAATTAAGAACTACAGCAAATAGTCATAGCATAAACAATTCACTAGTCATAGCATAATTCATTTAATATAAGTAGGACAATTGAACATCCATGTTGTACCAATTTACAGGTTTTAGAGATATAAGACAAGCACTCACTTAAGAGACTAGTCCAGAACAGCAAAGTTCTAAGGCATACAACCTGAATATAACTAATCTAAGTACTTATTGAATTTTTTAAAACTTATTGTTAAGCTGGAAAGGCTGACTTTGTACACCATAGTGGGTGGGTAGGTGTAAGTGGATGGATAGGTAGAAAGTGTTCTGAATAATAATTTTCACCAAAATAGATCAAATAAAATACAGCTTTTGCATTTTAAGAACATGAAAATTTGTCCCAGAATTTTACGTTCCTTTTACAACATTAGAGAACAAGAAATGCCATATTTATTGTTGGGCAAGTTTTTTTCATGCCTCTCACACAACTTTTTTTCTTTGAGACATATTAATAATAATCGCTATCCTCCTGTGTAATAGAATCATTTTTCTTGCCTTGTACACTTTTTCTTTGAGGTATTACTAAGCAAGTAAAATTAATGTATACTGTTATGTGTAATAGAAGCACTTTTTCTGTGTACTCATTATTGTATTCCGCTATAAGGCTATTTAGTAGTTGCAATGTTAAATTTCCATTCTAAATAAACAAAGAAAGTGCTTACCATAATTCCAATCCAAACTAGAAAAAAGATACTTTATTCGATGAAAAAGTTAGAACTAGTAGTCATGTGAAGAAGTTATAAGATGGGGGAATAGGACAAGGTAAAAAAACTCAAATCTGCTAACAAATTTTCACTCAAAATTTGTGTACACTTTTATGACAACAGTCACAGAGGTAAAATTCACATTAAGTGTCGGGAGCTGAAGGGCCTTTTTACATGACCAAGATTGCCAACAATAACAACATACAAGAAATATGAAATCTCAAATCAATGTTATGATACTGACAAACTAGATAACATGGATGATGCAGTTACCTCTTAAATAACTGATTTACATATTCAAAGAAAATATTCAACTCCAAAATTTTTATATAGATGCAAAAGATAAAATTGAACATTTAAATTTCATCTGCATGACCACAATGTATCATGATTATTCAAACCACAAATTCAGGAATTATAAAATAGTAAGAACGTGTCCAGAATAAAAACCTGGTATGCCGAAATTATCATTTGCTTGTACTCTTTATGTTTCTGAGCCTAATAAAGAAGCAATAAGAGAAGTCATTATCCAGTAAAAAGAACATAAACTTACCTAACCAAAAGAATGTCCAGATCTTAACTAAAATTCTGACAATCCAAGGAGATAGGTATAAGAAAAAGAAATACTCCGGAACCGTTCTCCAGAATTATACCTGCTTATCATGAAAGATGTAATCTATTATACTGCAACAGATATAACTGATTAACAAACATGTTAATAACGATCTGATGAGTCATGCAATGCCCTTTTGAACGATTCAACTATCAATCCGACAAATGACACATATCGGCTGTATTGTATCTGACTTCTTATCCAAAACAGCAAGTGTTTGGGGTGGTCAAAGATAATACTTAAATACATCCTCTTATTTGATGTAGAATAAGTTTTTAACCTAAAAGAAAAAAAGTGTTTCACTTGATCGAGTAATTTGGGGGGTTTCCAACTGAAAGTGAATATCAGAAGAAGAAAAAGATCATCAAAATACCTTAGCACTTCATAATATATCTACGCAGTCATGCACAACTCAAACTACCATTTAGAAGTGATTTTGTCGTTGTAGCAATGAAAGACAAAAATCAAGCGAATTTAAAAATTCCTTGTGCATGAGAACAAAAAACAGAGAGAACAATGCAACAACTATTCCATTATAGATAAGGTCAAAACTATCCATGGAGAAAAAAGAGATCAATTGCAATGTTATCAAGAAAAATCTTACTTCCATAAAAAGAACTGTTCTAGAACAATAAAATAACAGGACAGATACAAACATTAAGAGCCTCATTTATTGTTTAAAAGCATAACACTTGTGCACAAGGTTTTAAATCTCGGATTTCGAACTCATCTCGGCAAATGGTGTTTCGTCTCAGATCGGAGATATCGGAGGAGATCTTGGGAAAATATGATCATCTTGGAAGATCATTTCGGACACTAAATATATATTTTTTTGTTACTAAACAAGATATTATATGTTCTACATATCATTTATCATATAAAATATAGTATAATATAACTAATGATATGAATCAACTACGGTAAAATCATTTCAGATCTCTATGAAATAATATTCAACCCATATGTTTGGCTTGAAGCTCTATTTATGCCACGAAATACAAAACCAGAAATAACAAAAATCTCTTATTTGAATATGCAGACATGTAATACAGTTATGAACAGGGTATGTCAGTAAAGTAATAATACCTAGATAGCCAGTACCTGGTATAAGGCATGGCTAAGCTCCTGCCTTGCTGTATGCAACTGCTGCTCCAACGCAAAATTGGATAGCATTAAAGTATCCCACTCCTATCAGTGAGAAAAAATATAGTATTATCTCCAGAAATCCAGAGTAATAAATCTAAAATTCTTAACAGGGTGAGACATGTCTCAAAAGCATGCAATAGTAACATCTTAGAACTAAATCAGTATAGACTACTTACCGTGAAAAGACAACCGATTCAGACTTCAATTGGACATAATCCTAGTTTAATATTTGTAAGGTGTTTGGCAACACCCAAATGCACTGTAATTACACTCAAATTGCAACTAAGTTGCAAAAGGAGACCAAATTGCAATGTTTGGGTAGACACTATTAAAGTTGCAACTTGAAAGTTATCGCAACTTTGAGTTGAAAAATAAAGCCCATTTGCAACTTTCAACTTGCACACATTTTGGGTGCAAATAAGTTGCACATCCAATTAAGTTGGTCTAAGTTGCACCTACAATTAAGTTGGTCTATACTGCACTTGCAATATTTTTTACTACCTCTCCCAAATATTGCAATTGCAACTACAGTCGTAGTTGCAACAGCAACAGTAATTGTAACTAAAACTGGAGTCACAACTGCAATAGCAATTGCAGATGCAATGCAAATGAGATTGCCAAACCACCCCTTCGCCCATTATACATGATAAACTGATTAAGTCAGTAAATAAGTAAATCAAACTAATATATCCCAAAAACCATAAAGAACTAAAGCTTACTTCTTTTTTTGATGTAGTAAAAGGTGGAAAATTTATCCCATCGTGTTTCATTAATAATATATAATGAAACGAATTACATCAAAATCGTTCCCAAAATTACCGAAAACCAAAATTACAAATACAATAAATTGCAATCAAACTTATCTCTTCACGTTGAAATTTTTTTGTGGAAGGGCGGCGGACGGAGGGAGGGGCGGCAGTGACGGAGTAAGAGGCGGCGAAGGACGGAGTGGAAGGGCGGCGGCGACTGGCGAGGAACTGATGGAGATTAAGGGGCAGAAGGGGGCGAGTGGCGATGTACGGGACGGAGTGGAAGGGGGGGAAGGGGGCCAGTGAGAGAGAGAATTCGAGAGAGAGAGAGAGAGAGATTTCGGAGGATTTAGGGTTTAGTAAAAAAAATGGGGGGAAATGAAAGTGAGGGCAGGCGCGTGGGGAAAAAATAGAAGAAAAAAAAACGCCCACGTGCACCACACGTGCAACGAATTAATAACAAACTAAAAAAAGCTACCATATCTCGGCGTCTATGTAATAAACGCCGTTATAGATGTAACCTTTTACGGCGTTTCATATATAAGCGCCGTTATATATCATATATATATAACGGCGTTATATGTCAACGCCGGCATAGGTATTCGATATTAAAAAAAAATTATACCAACGATCTATCCCGGCATTTATGTACATACGCCGGGATAGATACGCTGTTATAGACGTAACGGTTTGTAGTGTGAGAATAATTTTTTAACATGAAATTGTTGGGTGGCAAAATTATCTATGTAATGCACGTGTTTATATCTAATTTATTTTTAAAAATAAATATTTTATTACTACTTTGGTAATGGAGTATTGTTTGTTGCAATTGTTCCCTTGTAATTGTCAACACTTGCAACGGTTGAATAAAATCTCTTGCGGATGTCAAAATATTTGCAATGAATGGGTTTGTTGTGAGTAATTTGTTGTTGATAGTAACAACTACAAGGAATTTTTGGTGCTTGCAAATAATCCATTATTATTGCAAGGTTTTCTACTAGTGTACCCACCTTACAATAAAATTTCGTTCTCAAAATTTATTCAAGTGGCAATAGGTTAACCCCGGAGAAAGAAAAAAAAAATTACATAAAAAAATGGGAAAACTTCTTCTGAATCTCTTCCTTAAGCTCCCATGTCGACTCACCCGGTGAGTGAGGATTCCAAGCTACCTGAACCAAATTGATAACCTTGTTCTTCAAAATCTTCTCCTGTCGGTCCAAGATCAAAATCGGACGAATCTTACAGGACAAGTCGGGCTGAACAGACAACTCGGAGTAGTCGATAACATGACTGTCATCCCTGATATACTTTCTGAGTTGGGATACATGAAAGACATCATGCACTTCAGATTGAGCCGACGACAATGCAAGTCTATAGGCCACCTTGCCTATTCACTCCACAACATCAAACGGCCCAATGAATCTAGGGCCTAGCTTGCCCCCGCCTCCAAACCGGATAACCCCCTTCCACGGTGATACCTAAAGGAACACATGGTCACCCACTTCGAACTCCAATGGTCTTCTATGCACGTCTGCCCATTTTCTCTGTTTATCCTGAGCTGCCTGTAGATGTTTCCTAATCTGGGCCATTGCATCAACAGTCCTCGTGATCAGCTCAGGCCCTAAAAGCTTCCTCTCACCAATGTCATCCCAGCACACTGGTGACCTACACATCTGACCATACAAAGCCTCGTACGGAGCTGCCTTAAGACTTGCTTTGTAGCTGTTGTTATATGAAAACTCTACCAAGTGTAGATGATCTTCCCAAGATCCTCCAAACTACAGAACACAGGACCTCAACATTTCTTCCAATGTCTGAATGGTCCTCTCCGATTGCCCATCCGTATGTAGCTGAAATGCAGTACTGTAGTTCAGCTTGCTCCTAAGACTTCCTTGAAGACTTTCCCAGAACTGAGATCTGAACCTAATGTCTCTGTATGATACAATACTGATAGGGACCCCATGCAATCTGACAATCTCCTGCATATATTTCTCTGCAAGGCTCTCTGTAGACTGACCCACTCTAAGGGAATAAAATGGGCACTTTTCGTCAAGTGATCCACAATTACCCAGATGACATTATGATCCTTGGGACTTCTCGGCAAAGCAGTCACAAATTCCATGGTAATGTTCTCCTATTTCCACTCCGGAATAGGAAGAGGTTGAAGAAGTCCAGCAACCCTCTGATGTTTTGCCTTCACCTGCTGGCAGATCAAACACTGCGAAACAAATCTCACCACGCTCTCTTCATACCATGCCACCAAAAGTGCAACTTTAGATCCCGATACATCTTTGTACCACCGGGATGAATGGAATATGGCGAGCGATGAGCTTCCTCGAGCAACTTCTGCCTAACTCCCCCCTTCGGAATGCATATGCGAGTCCCAAAGCGGAGAGATCCATCCTCATGAATAACCATGTCAGCCTTTGAACCTGCTTCAACTTCAGCTCGAAATTTCTGCAACTGCTCATCATCAAACTTTGCTTCTTTGATCTGCTCTACCAATGATGATTGTAACTGAAGTATCATACAACTCTGCTCGGTACCAGGCATAATCATTGTAATGCCTCGAATTCCAAATAAGACCGAATTCAAGATTTCACAGGATCTTTATATTTCACTTCGTACAATTTTACAAGAAAATTTAAACTTTTCATCATATATCAGAGTTCTTTACAATTTGTTTATACAACGGAAGATACAACAATGACAATAAAATGAAACTTGTACAACTTTATCAATGTAATTAATCAACAGCATCATAACATCTTTACTTCTTCATAAAAATGTCCATTACTTGCATAATAAACTGTGGGCACATCAGTCACTTACAACTGACGAAAATGTTATACTCGACCATCATCTCGATGCCGTACATATAACGATCTCAATACTTTAACAAACCACAGATTTGAATGAACAATAAAGTGTCAAAAATGATTATTCTAAACATGTAAGTGTATGCGATGCCTTAATGCCTAATGCACACATTTTTATACTAAGATGACACTAATGCATACTTGTTCGGATTCTATGCTTCCCATACTACATAGGTCCGAGGGCAAGCACCTACGTACTCTACAATAAAGGGTTCGATCCCTCGTCATGACAAACTACCTAGTAATTGTCATGCTCCGCTTCCCAAAAATATGGAATACGAGCACGTGACGAAACCCAGCGAATGATTTTAATCATTCATAAGCTGTAGGATCAACTCAGCATCATAACAAGAAATATAACAAGATATACATAACCATGCATGCATGAATAATTTATTAATCATCAGAAACAATTGAAACAATATAATAATATCCAAAATAGTTTTCAAATCTGGATCAAAAGGTAAAACTCGGGAATATAAGCTCGTTACAAGATTTAAGTAGCAAAAAAAAAAATAACTCAAAAACAAAATATTTAAAGCAAGTCTTTTCTCCGAGCAAAATCTAGAACGTCTGCTCACCAATTCCAGCAAGCAATTCGTCTCCAGAGTCTTTAGATATAGGTATAAAAAGGAAAAATAGAGAAAAAAGGACCAAGGCCCTTAGTGCAAGTTAGGGCCACAAGTAGTACAAGCAAGGGTATGAAAATAAGTGCAAGAAATATGGGACAAGATTTGAAATCAAGAATGTATAACATAATATAATAGGGATGCAACAAGTAGGGGGATTCAAGAAACTAGCTAGCAAGAAAGACAACTCAAGTGACGAGATTTGGTAACAAGTACAAGTAGTGGAACAAGTAACAAGTGAGCATGTAGTTGTATCAAGTATCAAGTAACAAGTATCACGTATCACGTATCACGTACAAAGTGTCAAGTAACAAGTAGCAAGTCTCAAGTAACAAGTCTCAAGTAGGGTATCAAGTGTGTACAAGTGACAAGTTAATCTTAAGTTTAATGTTTAATTCTATCTAGGTAGCACTTCATGCATCCATACTTTTACTATATGGTTGCTACATACAATCAGTTACGTTTAGGCTTAGTGGTGGATTTTATAAGACAGTTTACTCAAGTATCAAGATTAAGCAAGCCATGCTCATGAATCGAGTAATCATATAACTAGTTCATGTGTCAAGTCATAATAAGACAAGTCATGAATCTAATATATACTAATTCATTAATCAAATAGTATATTAGTTCATGAATTGAATAATAATATACTAGTTCATGAATCAAATAATATACTAGTTCATGAATCAAATAATAATATAACTAGTTCATGAAGCATGAATCAAGTGGGAAACACAGGCCCCCTTCCGAGTACACTTACCTATATTGTCCACTACAATGGTCTTTCCCTAAAACCCCGGCTTATTGTTTATTATCATCATCAAACAAACATGAAAGTGTGCGAAACAGGTCAAGTAAACATGATCAAGAACATGGAACAAGTTTAAGATAATTATAAATCATATTCGAGGGCCAGCACAAATTAAGATTATCAAGAACTACGAGAATTCCAATTCTGGACAGCATGACGTTGCTGCACCAAAACTGCGATTTCCGTTTCTACAAGATAGCAAATGTGGATTCATCAGAAGGCCTAGAAACTAGACTTCTGCCCAGTTCCAATGCATATAATTAAGACACATAAAAGTTGTAGCAATTGATGTCAAAACAGCAAACTATATAGCATTTGTGTTCAGCCAGAATTTGTAAAACTGAGTTTATACATGTGAATCAGGTTTGAAACTTCAATAATTAATTCTAAGAAAATTAGGAAATGTTCTCTAGGGTGTCCAGTATCATCATGTAAAATTTCAAGTCATTTACTTACTAGTAGCATAGTTAAAATAATTGTAAACCAAAGTGGTGCAGCAGTTTTTATGAATCTGCGATTACCGATATAGAAGCAGTAAACTATGATATCTCTCAAAACGTAACTCGGAATTCAAAAGTTCTTGATGTTATTGGCAACTAGATACTTGGGTCTACATTTCATATTCAAGACTCAAGTTCGGATTCTAGTGTTATCAAGGTCGAAACAGCAAGCCAAGATGGAACAGAAACCAAATAAGACACTTTTTGCATGAAATATATCAAAATTATACTAGTGTGAACGAGTGTATCAACGAAGAGTTGTGACTCTTAGATCATGTGGTAGATAAGGAGAAACATGAGATCATCAACGATAAACAAAGAGGAGTCACATTTACAATCTACTTGCAGTATTTTCAAGGAAAAGCTTGTACTAGAAAACGAAACGTACAAGAAGATACTTGCCTTGATTGGATGAGGGCATTGATCGATAGAGCAGCGAAGCACCGATAACAACAAATAGCAAAAAGATCCAACAGGAACCACAGATCCCAATCGCAATGGTGATCGGACGGCCAAGATCAGATCTGATGGTGATGATCTTGATGATCAAATCAAACAGCCAGAATTCAATACAACCCTTCTTCTCCTTCCTTCTTCTTCTTCACAACGACAGAGAGAGGGAAAGTTGGCGAGAGAGGGGACGGTGACTATGGCGGTGGCTGGCGACTGCTACCGCGGTGATCCACGACGAGGGCAACGACGCTCGCGGCGATTGGCGGCAGCCCTACGGATGGGAAGCGACGCGACGACGGGAGCAAGGATGCTTGAGCAGCACCCTGTTTCTTGACGAAATAGGGGAGGAGACGATGGGGGTGTTCGGGGCTCAAGATGACGACGACGAGGAGCAAGGGTGATTCTGCAGTGGTTGCTGATGGTGGCGAGGTTCTGGCGAGCATGTGAGGGAGGTCAGCAATGGCGAGCGACGAGGTAATGGTTTCGATGGTGAAGAAGATGATGGGTTCGATAAGAGGTGCGGTGAGGTGGTGAGGTGGTGCGAAGATGACGAAGGCGATGGTTGACGAGGGTGACGAAGATGGTGGTGAGAGCGGAGCAAGGGGATGATGGCAAAAGCGAGGGAATGTCGAGGTTGTAGGGTTAGTGGTCGGAGAGGACATGCAATGGGGTAATGGGTTTCGGCTGAGAGCGGAGATACGGGGATGAGGAAGAAGGGCTAGGGGAGACGATGACGATGATGGGGAGACGAGGTGACGACGAGCACCGGGATGGAGTTGGGTTTCGATTGAGAGCGGAGGAAGGATACGGGGATGGGTAATGGTAGGCGGCTGTAGAAAAGATTAGGTTTACACAGTAGTTAGGGTTAATTAGGTTAGGGTTTTTATAGTATAGGGTTATTGGGTTTAGGGTTATTGGATAGTGGGTTTGAGTAAGATCCAAAAGGAGATTGGGTCAAAATTCACTTTAATTAGGAAAAATGAAATAGATGAGATGAAATAGTCAAATCTCCGTGAAGAACAGCAAATCAGAGCTAATAAGAACAATGCAATTGAAATAAATATTGGCACAAAATTGAGTCGAAACATAAGAAATGATTTTTATTAGAGTTGGGACAAAATACAGATCTTGGATTGATAAAAAAGTACAGGGTAATGCAATACAGTAGAAAGTACAAATACAGGAAACAGGGGTTACAGTAATAAAACAAGGTTGAGACGTTCCACGAGTATGGATCCCAGTCCCGGATAACGGCCGCAGCAAGACCCCCGCCCGACTATTATACAGACTCCTCGTCGTGCAAACTTCCCGCAAGTGCCCCTCTAGCCCCAGTATACGTATATACTTTGGAGTACGACAAACTATACGCCCGACTACGCATAGTCCCGGATTTAAAATAAAAGCTCGTCTCCCATGAGGCAACCACAGTCCCGGAGTACACCGCTCGACTGGGTCTATAGTTCCGGTGAACCGCCGCAGCAAGACCACCGCCCGACCATATAGAGAACCCCACTTACGTTTGCCGAAGGTTTACCACATTTTCACTTATGTGCCTAGTTCTTAAGTTCAAGACATTAATAAATTTTCATATCTAGAATTAATTTTACCTCCTACCAAACTTAATCAACAAAATACGAGATAGCACCATGGTCATATCTCAAAATATATCTCAACTCTTTTCAATTCCATAGTGCCGGTACCCGAGGTCTCACGAACTATAAATCACAACTTTTCATGTACAAGAATCCATGGGTACACATACCCTTTAATTAACATGCCTTAAACTTAGATATTCTTATCTTTAACTTATTCACAAATGATCAATGTCTTGCCTTAACTCTTATTCACAAAGTAATCATTTTCTTAGTCTTGACACTATTCATAATCCATTTATCTATTCATGATCTTTAGAAACAAATAATTCTTCTCAAGAACACAATTTCATCACATGAAATCTTATTAACAAATTCAAGCTCATACAATGTCTCAATTCACTTCAAAATATTCTTTAAACAAAATGAGAGTGTAATCTCTTCAAGAGACATCACTTCACAAAATAATATTTTACTCTCAAAAGAAGTGCTATTCTCAAATAATAAAATTTGAAGTCACATAATTCATTTTCCAATCTCAATTCCATTTTTTATTTCTCAAGAATAAACATGAAAATTTCAAACAATATTTTTAGCACACTTTATATCATCTTATATGACCATTAAAATTTTCCCAAATTTTCTTATGATATCAAAATTTCCATTCTGATTTAAAACCAACCGAAAAATGAGGAGATCATAATTAAAACCAACCAAAATATGAGATCATAATTAAAACCAACCAAAAAAATGAGGAGCCCATCAGGTTTCGAACCTGAGCTCCATCCCTCTCGGCTTCAGTGAAACGCCCAAGGCCCAACCTGCTAGCCAGAAGGTCCAAGTGGACTTGGCGACATAGAACCGAAACGAAAACCCCAAATACCCATATTCAGGTTTCGGATTTAATTAAAAGAAAACAAAATAAAATCTGTACAACAAGTTTTGAACCCAAGATCTTTTACAAGTGCAGTAGTGCTCTGTGGTGCACTGGCTAACCAGTAAGTCCAAATGTGATTTCTGATTAGAATTTATGCTACTGTAGTTTTGTTCACAACAATCTGAAATAAGTTATTTTCTCACAAAACTCGACATATGATCGATCTAACATTTTTGATGAACTGAAACTTTCTTATTCATACTGATTTCATTAGAAAACAATGATTCACGAATTCCCAAACTTGTATTCTAAACATTGTATTTATATTTCAAATTTCTCGTTCTCTTAAATGAACAAAAATTTTCATTTCTTCATTCTAATCAAAATATCATAATGTATCTCTTGCAAATAATTTTAAAAAATGTTTCTATCAATATCACTTCAATTTCACCCACAAATTCATTTTTTTATCAAAAAAGAAAAATCTCAACAAGTAACTTTCCATTATATTTCCACATAAGCATGTATGGTCATAACTCTTTTTTTCTCATATTAAATTAACATGATGACAACTTATTTCTTTAATCACATCAAAATTTCTACAAATCATAACACACATAAAAGCATGGGTTTTGTTCTATTTCTTTTTCTTATTTTCAATCAACATGTTAAATAAAATTTCTACAATCATAAATAGCATAGATTTGTTCTCTTATTATCACATTCACTTTATCTTTAATACTCATGTAATATATTAGCATGCATGTCTCATAATTTAGGAAAACATACGATTACTTACATCACATCAATTGATCTATTTTACTAATAGCATGTTTTAGCATGCTCAAACTAAAATTTAGAAAATATCAAGACCACCCACCTCTTATGAAGAAAGAAGATCAAGAATGAAGAAACCCTTCTAGCTCCTAGCTCCAACTAGCATCTCCTTGTCCTTCTCCTCCTAGCAAGCCTCCAAAGCACATGAAATACTCTCTTTCTCTCTTTCTTTTTCCTCTCTCTATTTTTTTGTTTATTTTGAGTGTGACAAAAGAAGAGAAATAAGGGTGTATTTAAAGGACTAGGTGAGGGTTTAAAGTTCAAAATCTCCACCTAATAAATTACTCCACTTAATTCTCCAACTCTTCATAATCCTAACTCTCCTAACTCCAAACTCTTCACCTCTCCACCACTTCAAAGCTCAACTCCCATCCTTTCAAGTTCAAAACCGGCCTCCCATTTCTCCTAACCGGTCTCGCACAAGAAAGACCCAATCCCACTCATGCATGCAACTATATTTGACCATATATACCTGTTACCACTAAATCTGGTGTAGGGGCAAACAGATAGAATTTGTGGATTCTTTGGGATGTTGAATAGTCAAACCTGAAGCCTTTCCACCAGAATTTGACCGTGATCTCCCACCGTTCACCTGCAAAAAAGTGCGAAACACCGGGGTTGATCCTGACGACGCACCCTTCGACGCTCAAGTCAGTAATCAGAAAGATTATGAATGAGCTTTTATCGGCAAAATATTGATTATCTCTTAATGGTGGGAGATGGGGGGTATTTATAACCGCCTTAGGGACCAGTTCGGGATAAAATCCCTAATTCCCAATGAAAGGATAGAGCGAATCAGGGCCGTTGATTAGGTATAACTGTAAACCCTAATTCTATCCTGCTGGACTGGGTTTCATGCGGGTTGAATCCCGCACCCAGTTGAGATGGATCCGTTCATGGGTTATTGGTCTTTTGGAAAAAAGACCTAGTTCGCATTTCAGACCCGTTTGTAGGTGAAATTACCGTTTTACCCCTGAGCTTTAAGATCCGCATTTGATTTGGATGGTCCCGATTTAACCCTATTTTTAGCCATATTACGAGCCCCCCAATCCTGAAGACTGAGTTTAACTAGCCTTTGAGGAGTGTTTTACTGTTTTAATGGATTGCGGAGTTGTATCGGAGTCCAAATGAGGGATGTCGAATCTTTGTATGAGGTATTATGGTGATTTTCAGAGCTATTTGTGCACCCAAGGCTGTTCTTGGGCTCTCCTGGACTTTTGGTGATTTTTCTTAATTTTTATCTATTTTTCGGACCATTTATTTAATTTTGCGAAGCGGTGATTTATCGTCAGGGGGCCTTAATTAATTATTCTAAGAAATAATTATTTTCCCAGGGGTCAAAAATACTTTCCCGAATTTATAATTATTTTTTAGAATTTTTAATGAATTTTCCTGAATTTTTAATCATTTTTCGCAATTTTTAAATAATTAATTCAAATTTAATAAATAAAAAATTAATTTTTAATTTCGATTTATGACGTGGCACGATCTGGGCCATCCATCAGCCAGCGGTGCGAATTTCTGGAGGATCGGATGATCGAAGTAGCTCGGCGGCATTTTTCTTCGCTTGCGGAGGTCGGTGCACCGGTAGCTCGGCCAGTCCTCCTCGGCAGCTCGGTAGCTCGGCGCATTGCGAGCTGCCGAGCTACATGGCAAGATCTGGAGCGTCCATCATGGTACGAATCACGAGGATGGGGGTTCAGATCACGAGAAAATGCTATCTTGTCGTTTTGTGGGTGTGGCGTGATCCGAACCGCTCATCATGTTCCAGCGCGATTTTTAAAACGATCCATGGTAGGGGTAGTTCGGCAGTTGTTTGTCTTCAAATGTGAGGGTCGGTCCATCGGTAGCTCGGTCATAGCGCTTCGGTGGCTCGGTAGCTCGGCCTCTGCTCCTTAGTAGCTCGGTAGCTCAGCTAAGCTGTTCGGTAGCTCGGCTGAGCACTCTGGTGGCTCGGTGGCTCAGCTAAGCTGTTCGGTAGCTCGGCTGAGCACTCCGGTGACTTGTCAGCTCAGGACAAGCCGTAGGACTACGTGGCTTGATCTGGAGCATCCATCAAGGCGTGGATCTCGAGGCTGGAGTTTCAGATCACGAGAAAATGTCATCTTGTCGTTTTGTGGGCATGACATGATCTGAGCCGTTCATCATATTTCGGCATGAATTTTGAGACAATCTGACGGTAGAAGTGGTTTGGCAGCATTTTTCTCCATATATGGAGGTCGGTGCCCCGATAGCTCCGCAGAGTGGCACGGTGGCTCGGCCCAGTACGAGCCGTTGCGCCACATGGCTCAATCTGGAGCGTTCATCATGGCACGGATCATGAAGTTGGAGGTTTAGATCACGAGAAAATGTTATTTTGTCATTTTGTGGGCGTGGTGGGATCTGAACCGTCCATCATATTTCGGCACGAATTTTAAGACAATCTGACAATGAAAGTGGCTCGGCGGCATTTTTCTCCAAATGTGGAGGTCGGTGCCCCGGTAGCTCGACAGGGTGCCTCGGTGGCTCGGCTCGCTACGAGCCGTCGAGCCCGTGGTTGGATCCAGAGCGTCCATCATGGCGTGGATCTCGAGGCTGGAGGTTCAGATCATGAGAAAACTTTATCTTGTCATTTTATGGGTGTGGCGTGATCTGAGCCGCCCATCATATTTCGGCACAAATTTTGAGACAATCTGATGGTGAAAGTAGCTCGGCGGCATTTTTCTCCAAATGTGGAGGTCGGTGCCCCAGTAGCTCGGCAGAGTGTCTCGGTGGCTCGGCAAGTTAGGGGTTGCCGCACTGCTGTGTCAAGTAAACCGTCGTGACCTTACTCTGAATCATCGCAGCTCTCTCTATCCTGTTGTTCCGTCTCCCCTAATGGACCCCCAAGCATTGGAAAAGCCCAACCGTTGCCTTACTGTCTATAAGTTCTCAACCCTCTCACCACTTAGCTCATTCTTTCACTTTTCACTCTCAAAATTTACTTTCGCTCTCGAGTCGTTCTGCTAGCGGAGGTTTGAGCTCAAGGGCGGTCGTGTTAGCTGTCACGAAGGTCAGGCAATTTCTGGCGAACTTTCTCTGACCGTAAACATCAAATCAAGGTCAGTTCACTTAAACTTAGATATTTATTCTTTGAGATGTCAATGGTATCCTCGGGTAGTGAGGCATCCTCCTCGGGAGGTCGGAGTGCCGAGGAGGGGAGAGAAGTGGTGAGCCGAAGGAAGGGGAAGGAGATAGTAGGGTCGTCTGCGACTGAGGAAGAGGGGAAGGGTGTGGTTTGGTCTTCGGTCATCGAGGTGGTGGTGGAGACTGTGAAATAGGCGGGCGAGCTGGGTCGGATGCCGATCGTGTTATCCGGTCACGGGGGAATAAGGCAGTACAGCGGTGAGCTGCTGACCAAGGCTGTCTACGGTCGTTCGGAAACCTACGAGGAGAACGACCCGAGGGAGGTTACCGAGGTGGACGATATCCCCTCGGTTTTAACCGAGCGGGACCTACTCCGGACTCAGAAGGGTTTCGCCATTCCTTCACAGTACACATTGATTCTCCCCGCCCCGGGTGTGCAAGCGAACACAGCCTTTATGCCGGACCTTTGCGTCTTCGCTTATGACGCATTGAATGCCGGCCTGCATTTTCCCCTTCACCCCTTCGTCACTGTGGTTCTCCGGTGGTACGGGTTGTGTCCTATCCAGTTCATGCCGAACACGTGGTGCCATGTGCTCGGGTTTCTGCTTCAGTGCCGAACGGCGAAGGTGGAGCCGCAGCTCGTCATCCTCCGGAGTTTGTACCGGATCAACAGAATGAGTAAGCTCGAGCCGCGCTACTATCTGTCGCCTCGGAAAGGCATTAAGCTTATAGAAAACCCCGACTCGATAAAGTTGTGGAAGGGGAAATTCTTTTTGATCAAGGGCCCCTCGGCATGGGACTTCCTAACCCGGTGGAAGGAGGAGGTGCCGAAGTACACAAAGCCGAGCCGGCATTGACCCTGGCCGAGGCAGAGGTGGCGGCAAAGTTGATCGGTCTCCCGATGTTGAGTTGGAGAGAAATGACCGAGGAGGTGCTGCATGGGTCGGGCCTTAGTCCGATCGTACGCTCCTGACATCTCTCTTTATGCTTTACTTTTCTTTAATGCCTTGTATTATTATTTTTTCTAACTTGTTTTTTCCTCTCACTTCGACAGAGGCTCCGAACATGGACTTCAAGACGATGATGGCCGAGCGAAACAAGGCCGCGGATGCCAAGAAGAGGAAGAGGACAAGCGTGGGTCCCTCTTCTGATCGACCCACCAAGGCTCCTTCGGCCATGGTCGGAACGATCGACCTCACTTCTCCTCGACAACCGACCCCGGCTGTCGTTGTTCCTCAGTTGGCCTTGTCCGAGGTCTTCTCTGTCTCGGCAGCACTGGCGCTCGAGGCCCCTCCCCTGACCGAGCATGCCGAAATTATACTGACCGAGGCTCACAAGAAGCTGTTCGTCCCCGATTGGCGGGTGATGAACCACGATGGCTTCTTGGGGGACTCGGCGATGAGCATGCAGGCTGTTCGCCACCTCCTAACCCCGAAGGACCGAGCCGCCCTGAAGGCGGGGACGACAGGCGATGACGCTCTCGAAGTATCTTGGTCGCTTATGTCGGTAAGTCTTCTTTGCTGTTCCAAAGAGAAAAAAAATTTCTTGAAAATTTTCTAAGTCTTTAGCTCGGCTTTTGTCACGTTCTGACTCTTTCTTTGTGTAGGACTCTTGTCATTTCAGCCACCTTCTCGAGGAATATGTCGAGTAAGAGAGCGAGCTGAAGGCCCTTAGTGACAAAGACAGAGCGGAAAGGACGAGGGCCGTGAAGCAGTTGGAGGCAGAGCAGCACCGCTCGGACGCTTTGGCGACCCAAGTTGTCGACCTCGAAGCGGCTCTGGAGCAAGCGAGGGAGAAGCTCACTTGAGAGGTTGCTAAGGTAGCCGAGGAGAGAGCCGAAGCGGCGAGGGCTTTGGAGGCAGTGAAGCTGCAACAAGCCAAGGCCGTGGAGAAGGCAAGGGCGGAGATTGAGGCCGAGTCCAAGAAGCACATGGCGGCCAACATGGAGCAATCTTATGCCACTTTGCTCGAGCATGTCAAGGCTCGAGTCCCCGGATTCGACAGGTCGGGGTATGGGCTGTGGGGCTCGGTCGCCAAGCCTGATGCCGAGGAAGGAGCTGAAGGAGACGAGGAAGAAGAGGAGGGGGACGAGCGATAAGGTGACGATGCTCCTACCGACCCTGAGACTGTGGCGGTGGAGGAAGAGGACGACGAGGTCGTGGCCGACCCCCGAGCCACAGTAGCAGGGGACGAGGAGCTACCTTCCGAGCTACCCCTCAAGGTGGCCCCCTGATCTTCTTCGTTTTTGTATTTTTTTTTGTACTGCGTTGTAGCGGACTGGCCACCGCTTTTTGGTATCAACAAAATATTTGTTTTTGGCAAACTCGTTAAGTGTTGAAGTCTGCTTTGAACCTTTCTGAAAATAGTTTTGTCTTGAGATTTGGCTAAGTGTTGAGCACTGCCTCTAGTTCTTCGTGTTGATATTCCTCTGCTTTTCAGGTATTCGAGTCGAGTTCAGCAGCTGAAACCTCTCGTCTTCGCGCTGACTTGAAAGCAGCGAAGCTGGCCCTCTCCCGCAGCCGAGAGTGTTTCCTCAAAAGTGAGTTGGAACTAGAGGATCTCAAAGCAACATCAAGGGAGTATTTCTCCGAGTTGAAACAACTACAGAAGCGAGCTTGCGAGGTTGTCTTGAAGGTGATGTGGAGTTGCTTAGGAAGACGTTGTTCGACGTTGAGAAGGAGAAAGGCGAACTACTGGCGAAGGTTCATCACCTGAACATAGCAGAAGAAGAACTTTCGGCGGAGGAAGAGGAGTTAGCTTCTGTGGTGGGTAAGTTGATGGTCGAGCGCGACGAGCTGATGGCGAGGGTTGACAAGTTGAGAAGGGTTATGGTCGACAAAAGCATCAAAGTGACCCATCTTCGTCGAATTACAGCCGATAGCTCTGGAGCCGCAGGATCCGCTCAACTTCATCGTTTCAAAATAGTTGTGAAGGACGCTACTCTGAAGGATCGAATCGTTGAACTCGAGGAGGAAGTGGCTCGACTCAAACCTAGGCCTGAACGGATTAATGTCAGAAGCACGTCGTGTACTCGCGAAGAGGGTGGGAGAGGGATCTTGTTCTACGAGCTTGCTACTCACTTGCCTGCCGTTAGGCGTAGCCCGGTTGATGCTCAAAGCAGGGTGGCTACTTCGTCTAGTGGTGCTTCGGTTGGGGCCACGGTTTGAGGCAGTGCTGAAGAGGCATCTCGGTTTGTTGGTCTAGAGACGAGCTCCGAGGTTAGGCGACGCCGTCCCCGGGTATCTTTGAACCGAAACGTCCCTGTTCCGAAGAAGCATGGAATAAGTTGTTGTAATTATGTCTCTTTTGTAGCTTGTCGTAGCTTGGTCTTGTAACTCGAGTTTCCTTGTACTTTAAACTTTATAAAAGTGAAAGCTCGTTTACTCTCTTGCATTGTGGGTTTGCATGTTTTGCGAATACTTGTTATTTGTTTGGTACCACTTGTAACTTGCTTATGAGCAAGTAGTAGAAGCGAAGCCGAGCCCAACTTCGAGCTCTGCATTCTTTGTCAGAGCAGGTCCCGACGGTTGTGGGAGCAATTCCAAATGGCGAACCGTTTCTAGCCTGCTCGAGAGCGAACTTTGCAAAGCAGAATAGACCATCTGAAGGTTTTGTGTGGATCTTGATGTAGAAGATGGTGTAGACCACGAGAAAATGCTATCTTGTTGTTTTGTGGACGTGGCCAAATATGAGCCACCTGATCAAGATCTTGCGCAAATTTTGAGGAGAAAAGTTATTTTTCCCCAATACGCAGCTCGGAACACGAGTCGCTCGGGAATGTATGTCTGAATATCTTCATCAGTTATCCAGTCAAGTGAAGCAATGGGGAATGTACAACTCCTCCAACTTTTGACAACTACTCAGAATCAGAAGCAAATCTTCCTTCTTATAGGCACGGAATGTCAACCTCGTGAACTTGAGATTGATAAGCAGTGCTATGGTTCTTGTAGCCTCCCCCATATTAGGGCCACTGCGAATTGTGAGTGAAGCCAGTTTCTTGCAGTGGGGGGGCAGCCACTTGAAGAATTACTTCAACTTTAAATGAACCATAAGAACCAAAGGTTAGCTCCTCCAAGTACTCTTCTCTCATGTCTAGTATAGTTGTAGAAATGACCAGTTATCCAGCCAAGTGATTTGGATTCCGAACGCATCGTTTGAGTAAAGTTTCAATGGTTGTGGGAGCAGTTCCGAATGGCGAACCACTTCTAGCTCGCTTAAGAGAGAACTTGCAAAGTGGAATCGAGCCAAGTTTTGGACTCCGAACACATTGTTTGAGTCAAGTTTCAACGGTTGTGGGAGCAGTTCCGAATGGCGAACCACTTCTAGCTCGCTTAAGATCCAACTTGTAAAGCGGAATCGAGCTAAGTTTTGGACTCCGAACACGTCGTTTGAGTAAGTTTCAACAGTTATGGGAGCAGTTCCAAATGGCGAACCACTTCTAGCTCGCTTAAGAGCAAACTTGCGAAGCAGAATCGAGCCAAATTTTGGACTCCGAACACGTCGCTTGAGTAAGTTTCAACGGTTGTGGGAGCAGTTCTGAATGGCGAACCACTTCTAGCACGCTTAAGAGTGAACTTGCGAAGCGGAATCGAGCCAAATTTTGGACTCCGAACATGTTGTTTGAGTAAGAGCGATTAAAGGCCTTAAATAGAGAGATAAAAATAATCACAAGAAAAATATGGGAGAAAAGAAGTTCTTTATTGATAACTGCTGATCGGCTGCTTCTAAGTTGCAAGCCGTTATTACAATGAGAAAGTAAAGAAGCAAATACAAATAAAATGATAGGAATGGCTCGACATTTGAAGGTACTCGGAGAGGCGTTCAGACGCTCTCTTAGCACTTCAGTAAATGGTCGGTGTTCCAAGTTCTGGGTATCTCTCTGCCTTCAAGGTCCTCTAGACGATATGCTCCGGGACGGACTAGTTTGGAAACTTTGTACGGTCCTTCCTAATTCGGAGCTAGCTTACTCTTTTGACTAGGGAATGAGATAGCTAGCTTTCTGAGGACCAAGTCTCCTTCCTTGAGATCTGTGGGACGAACCCTTTTGTTGTAGACCTGCTCAATCCTTCTCCGATAATTTTGCTGGCGAATAGAAGCTCTTTCATGGAGCTTATCAATCAGGTCCAGATTTGCTCGGAGTTCTCTAGCATTCTGCTCTTCATCATAGGCAATAAGGTGAGGAGATGGCAGACCAACCTCTAAGGGGATTACAACTTCGGACCCATAGGTGAGATTGAAGGGCGACTCTCCTGTGGGGGTCCGTTTCGTAGTGCGGTAGTTCCACAATAAGTTTGGAAGCTGTTCCGCCCATAAGCCTTTGGCCGACTTATCTAGCCTCTTCTTGATGCCGGAGAGGATCTGCCTATTAGCATTTTTGACTTGACCATTAGACTGAGGGTGGGAGATAGAGGAGAAACATTGTTGAATGGCGAGGTCTTCACATAGAGATCGGAATGCTGCTCCTATAAACTGCATTCCATTATCAGTTATCAGGACCCAAGGTACGCCGAACCTACAGATGACATTCCTCCAGAAAAACTGCAGCACCTTGTTCTCAGTAATAGTAGCCAATGGTTCGGCCTCGATCCACTTAGAGAAATAGTCGATCGCCACGACTAGAAATTTGAGCTGGCCTAGAGCCGGTGGAAATGGGCCTAGCAAGTTCATCCCCCACACTGCGAAGGGAATCGGACTAGAGAGAGATGTAATTTTTGCTTGGGGCAAGCGATGAATGTTGGAGTACTGCTGGCAGGAGCTGCACTGCCGGACATGCTGCTCGGCATCCCGAAGTAGGGTACGCCAAAAATACCCGTAGTTCAAAACTTCTCTGGCAAGAGATCTTGACCCTGAATGGGCTTCGCCAATACCTTCGTGAAGTTTTTGTAAGGTGTATGAGGCTTCTTCTGGGGAGAGACATCTCAAGTAGGGTCTGCCATCTACTTGGGTATAGGAGCGTTTGTACAAGACTCCTTCAACAAGGGTGTACCGCTCCGCTCTCGTTCGGGTTCGACGGGCTTCTTTAGGGTCTTCGGGAAAGACCCCGTCCCTGAGGAACTCCATCAAAGGCTTCATCCAGTTTTTCTGGAGTTGGACGGGCAACGACTCCATCGAGTCGGGGGCTTCTTCTTCTATGCTTGGTCTTAGGAGCACTTCGATGAGGACGGTCTGCTCGAGACCTTGGAAGGAGGAGGAGGCCAGTTTAGAGAGTGCATCTGCTTAGGAGTTCTCTTCTCTAGGGATCTGCTGGATCAGCGCCTCTTTGAATGAAGCCATGAGACTTTGGACCTTGGCTAGGTACTTAGCCATTCGTTCGTCTCACGCTTTGTACTCCCCTAAGACGTGATTCACCACCAGCTACGAATCACTAAATATTCGGAGACATTGTGCCCCTGCCTTGCGAGCCATACCGAGGCCGGCTATAAGGGCTTCATACTCCGCTTCATTGTTGGAGGCCTTAAAGTTGATGCGGAGGGAGTATTGGAGAATGAAGTCATATGGGCCTGCCAGAATGACCCCGGCTCTGCTTCCTTCAAGAGGACCCGTCTACGTATACGGTCCAGATGGGAGGCCCGTTCGCTGCTTGACTGACCTCTGGGATGGTGCTCTCAACAATAAATTTAGCTAAGGCTTGAGCCTTGATTGCGGTCTGAGGCTGGTAAAGTATGTCATGCTAACTTAGCTCGATTGACCATTTCATCAGACAGACTGAGGTCTCGGGTTTGTGTAGGACGTGCTTAAGCGGCTGGTCAGTGAGAACGACCACCGAGTGCGATTGAAAATAAGGGCGAAGCTTCCTGGCTGCCATAACCAAGGCGTATGCTATCTTCTCCAATCTTGGATAGTAGAGCTCGGCATCCCGAAGTACCTTGCTCACTTCTGAGCCTTGTCTTCTTCCCTTACTAGTACAGCGCTGAGGGTTTGCTCGGAGGTAGCTAGGTAGAGGAACAGTGTCTCCCCAGGAATAGGCTTGTTGAGGAGAGGGGGATGGACCAGATAGGCCTTTAGTTGATCGAACGATTCTTGCTGCTGTTGGCCCCACTCGAAGCCCTTAGCCCCCCTGAGGGCCTTGAAGAAAGGAAGATACTTTTCCCCTGACTTTGACAGGAAGCGCCCTATAGCTGCGAGGCATCCCGTGAGCTTTTGAACCTCTTTCACACTTGTAGGAGGAGCCATATCCAGTATGGCCTTGATCTTCTTGGGGTTGGCTTCGATCCCTCTTTGGCTGACCATGAAGCCTAGGAATTTTCCCGATGAGACCCTGAACGCACACTTGTTCGGGTTGAGCCTCATATCATGCTTCCTCAACACATCGAATGCTTCTTGGAGATCGGCAACATGGTCGGCCCCATGGATACTTTTAACTAGCATATCATCAACATACACTTCCATGTTTCGGCTGATCTGATTCTGGAAGACTTTATTGACTAGGCGCTGGTAGGTGGCACGGGCATTTTTCAGCCCGAAGGGCATTACCCTGTAGCAATAGAGCCCTTGATCGGTGACGAAGGAGGTCTTTGGGATATCCAGGGGGAACATTCTAATTTGCTTGTATCCGGAGAAGGCATCCATAAAGCTCAGCAGCTCATGGCCCGAAGTAGCGTCGATCAAGGTGTCGATGCTGGGAAGAGGGAAAGGATCCTTCGGGCATGCTTTGTTCAGGTCTGTGAAGTCGATGCAAATTCTCCAGCTCTCGTTTGCCTTCTTAACCATACAACATTGGAGAGCCATTCGGGATAGTTGACTTCTTGTATGAATCAGGCCTTGAAGAGCTTGTCAACTTCTTCCTTTATAGCTTGCTGGCGCTCAGGGGTGAATTTGCGCCTCTTCTGTTGGACCGGTTTTGTAATGCCCTGATTTTTCATTTAATGAAAAATTATTTATTTTGCACGTAGTGTGCACGTGCAATATTTTGGTTAATATTTTCATCAAGATGAGTAAAGATATTTTAATATGTGCTTTTAATTATTTTATACAAAAGCCTTATTTTAATTAGATACAAAGCCTTTTTCTTTAAGCCCAAAATGTAATTTCTTTATTTTATTTTAACTATTTTGGCCCATAAACTAAAGCCCATGGATTCATCTATTTTTATACAACTTGTCATGAAGATTACAATTTAAAGACTATTTAATTTTTATACAAAAATTAAATGTACAATTTTTGGGCCTAGTTGCATGCATGTGCACTACACGTACACGTGCAATATGCACTTTTTCCAAGCATGGCCGGTTGCATTGTTTGGAGGGAAACCCAAATTTTGAGTGGTGATCATGGTGTGGTGGTTACTTGGATGTGGGTGGTTATTGCAACTCTTACTTTCATCGTAGCCCTCCATCTTACAACCAACCAATTGATCCGAGCCCTCCATTCCCTTTGACTTTTAGTATAAATACCCCCCATGGCTAGTTCTTCTTGTGCCAAACTATTCTCTTCCAAACCTATAGTCCAATTATATTATCTAGTAGTAATTTTTGTGAGATAAAAGATTGAGTTATGTGTGGGAGTGGTGCTTGCAACTACAAAAGGAGAAGAGGCTGCCATTCAAAGGGAAAGAGCTCTTGGTTTTGGTGCTTTTGGAGGCTCGAGTGCGGCATTCAAGGAGGAGGAGCATCTCATTGCAAGGACATTCATCTAGGAGTTTGCTAATTGTTCTTTTCTTCAACAAGGTGGGTAAATTTTCCTATTTCTAACATAGGAATGCATGCTAGATTTAATTATCAAAATAATGCATGGAAATGACTAATAAGAATGCACTTTTTAATTGAAAAGATGATCTCTAATTGATTAACTTATTGATATGCAAGTTATGTGTGTTGTTATTAGTAAAATTTAAGTTGTGTGCTATATGAATGTGGCTATAAATTATGAGAAGGAACATTTGTTAGTAGCATGAAAAATTATGTGCAAAAGTCAGTACATCGATTGTGTCACTTTTTGTGCTAAATTGGAAACCTTGTATGGCGTGGTAGCGAATAAATTAAGAGGAATTCTTATGTTTGGAAAATGAATAAGAGTAGATAATTATTATAGAGATTGATGAAATTATAATGTCAAAAAAAAATTTTATTAGTAGTATGTCACATTAACCAAATTGTATGGTAGAAATGTGTCAATTATGGAGAATATTATGTCTAATTATTTAAGAAATTATTTTCATATACTGGAATAAAATTCATGATGAAAAATGATTAATTCAGATTTTTACAGTATTTTAGTAAGAACAATGTGATATGCAACTTTGTTGAACGTCGAAATGTTCTAAATAACAGAGACTATGGGTTAAATAAAATTGGAATTATACTAGTGACAACCTGAGCCTGTAGCTCAAGTGGTTATAGTGCGCGGTTGGGTTCACTGTGGTGACCGGTTCGAATCCTTGCGGCACTATATTGTTTCATGTAATTTTTTAAAAACAAGAATCAGCGATCGAGAGCCTTGAATACCCTCGGCTTTCCCTTTATACCGCTTAGCACATGCGGCCTAGTGGCTTGTGCGGTTGGCTGTGTTCTCTGGGGTGCTGGGTTCGAATCTTGCCCTCGGCAAGATTGAAAAATTGATTTTTTTTGGGGTTTTTAATTGTCGAAAAATTATGAGAAAAATATGACTATTCTTCTAAAAATATATGGGACTTTATAAAAATAATTTGGGAATTATTTGCATGAAATAGACTATGATTTGAGAATAAAATGCATAAATAGAACTATGGTTCTTATATGTATACTTTGTGAAAATTATACCTTGAAAAAAGAGTTTGAAATGAAGAATTAGAAGATTATTGTAGTAAAGAAAGGAATTTTATTATGTGATGGATGAGAATTGTTCTCATTTGAAATTAGTGTGAAAAATGTGAAATGTGAATATTCGTTAGTGATGCGAATTTCAAAGTGAAAGTGATAATTGATAAAGCATATGAAATTTATGTATAGTCATGGACTATTTGAACAATTTAGAAATCATGATTGGAAAAGAGAAATGCTATTTGAGTATGATAACTCAACATATGAATTTATGAGTTGGAAATGCTCAAATTAGAAATTGTGAATTGAAAATTGAAACCAAAACGAGTAGCTAAGTCTCCCCCGACATTTGGAAATGAAAATTGAAAAGAAAGACCAAGGTTGGTCATATTGAAATGAATGAATAAGTCCGGTTTAGTGCAGAGGCTAACTCTAGAGCTTCAATTCTTGTTCATGATTTTAATAAAAACTAAGGATTAGTACATAGTGGAGACGTGATGAAAGTAGGAGAAAAACATGAGTTGAGGGCCATCGGATTGGCGGCGGAGAGTATTTCACAGGTTCTTCACGATGAGTCGTGACATGACGTGGATACTGCTCCAGAGTACCGTCCCGGTGGTGACACTTGTGGAATGTTTAGTGACTGCATGAGGATCGTGTGCCATGAAGGAGGCTGAATTGCCACAGGTTCTTCATGATGAGTCGTGACATGACGTGGGATTCCCCTCCAGGTTTTCTGTACACGTGCTTGCACTCATAGATCATTTAAGATACCTACCGTAATTACAGTAGTAGATTAAGTCATGGCGAGGGATCGAACCCTACAAAGATGAAGAACGAATAAGAGGCTTGCCCTCGGACCTATATAGTATGGGATGCATAGAATCCGAACAAGTGCGCATTAGTGTCTTCTAATATAAATAAATACATTAAGGACTAAGTGCACAATCACAACACGACATCGATAGGGTAGTCCCTTTAGTTTGGTATGTGACAAGTTTGTGTTTGCTAAATATGGAAAATAAGTTATACTATTTCCGGCATAGAGAGGATGGCCGTGTATAATGATCGTCGGTTGAATAAACTGACGTACCCACAGTCTTATATGCAGGTAAATGGCTTGATAAAGATTAAAGAGGAACAAATGCTTAAAGATTACTCAATGTTGTTGTATATTTCTTTCATTGTTGTAAATTTTACTTCTGCTGTGCAATGTAAAGTGTAATATTGATGTAAACTCTGATGTAAAGTGACAAGTTTAAATTTCCTTGTAAAATTGTACTAAAGAAAGCGGAAAGATCCTATAGAACATCTCGAATTCAGTGTATTTGGGATTCGGGGCGTTACAGGTTTGGATCCCGGAGTAACGCTTAGGTGGTGGACGAGGAGCTCCTCAAAAATTCCTGGCATATCGGCAGCCGACCAGGCAAAGAGGTCATGGTTCTTCCTGATGCATTAGACTATGTCGGAACATAGGACAGATGGGAGGGTCTTCCTGATAAAGAACTTGCGGTTCGGATCTTGCTCGGAAAAGAGCACTTCCTCCAGCTCATCCACCGATTCGGACATAGGTTGGGCGTTCCCCTGGAGAATCTCAAGGGTCTCGAGGGATAGGACAGGACCCCCGGTGGAGGTCATGTAACACTTGCGGGCCATCTTTTGACTACCTCTTACATTGTAAGCAGCTGGGATGTCGACGACCATGAAATCCATCTGCTCTGTCCGGGTAGTAGAAGTTTTGCCAGTGGTTACGTCGAGGGTGATCACCCCTTCGATAGTCACTGGCACTCCCGTGAACCCATGGAGCGTGTAGCCGGCGGACTTGAGTCTGTCCCGCGATAACTTGAGTCCTCAGAAATCTGCCAGGAAGAGGATGTTAACGGAGCTACCATTATCCACCAGAATCCTCTCCACTTTAAAATTTGCCATATGGAGGTTGATCACCAGTGCATCACAATGGGGGGTTCGGACTCCCTCCAGGTCTTCATCTGAGAAAGTGACCGGGACTCCGAGGCCTTTGGGAGGGGGTATGCCATGAACCAATTGACTTCTCATATGAAAGCCTTCCGGGAAGAGTTGGAGGTTCCTCCCATGGGACCTCCATGAATGAGATGCAAGATGTGTTCCTCTTCAAACTCGGGAGTCTCATCTCGCCTTTCGAGACGCTTGTTAGCCCCCTGGGGGGTGGAGGAAGATCAATTTGGTCCTTTCTCATAAACGTAGACAGCTGCCCTCTCTGGATGAGGGCCTCAATTTCATTCTTCAGGGCCCAACAGTTGGTGTCGTGGCTGTGGTCTCGATGATATCGGCACCACTTTTCCTTATCCCTCTTCTTGCCGGGGGTATTCATCTACGGGGCAGGAGGCAGAACTCCTTCCTTCTCGACCTCCATGAGAATGGTAGAAATGTTGGCATTAAGAGGGGTAAACATCTCAAATCTAGGAGGCGGGCGGCACTGACCCCTGTCGTCCTTCTGGAGCTTCTTAGCTTCCTCTTCTTCAGCTGCCTTTCTCTTGGTCCCGAAGGAAGACCCCTCAAAAGTGGGGCGATGTTCAGCTTCCTCGGCTCAGATATACTTCTTGCTTCTGAGAAGAAGGTCGAAGAAGTTTTGTGGGGGCTTCTTGGCTAGGGAGGACCAAAGGCTTGAGTTGAGAATGTTTGACTGGAAGGCTGCAGCGGCGATCGATTGGTCGAGGGAGGCAATGCTTCCGCAGTAAACCACTTCACATAGTCTCTCAGCTTCTCACCCTTCTTCCGACTGAGGTAGAGTAGCGAAATACTAGTCTTCTCGGTGCGGCAGCTACTCACGAAGTGGGTGACAAAGAGGGTCTCAAATTGTTCAAAGGAGAATATGGAGGATGGGGCAAGACGAGAGTACCATTCTCGGGCTGGACCCTTGAGAGTAGCTGGGAAGGTTTTACACAGTAGAGCATCGAAAGCTTGGTGGATCAACATGAGGGTCTTGAAGCTCTCGATGTGATCCACGGGATCTGACTCCCCAGAGTAAGTCTCAAACTGCGGGGGCTTGAAGCCTATTGGAACGGGCGCCTCCATGATTGTTCGAGAGAAGGGAGGTTGGCTTGGACGGAGGGTCCTTCCTCTCAGTTCTTCTTCTCTATCCAGTTGTCCGAGGCGCCTCTCCATCTCGTGGAGATGGCGGTAGACCGCATCGTCCCTTCGACGGTAGCCAAGCGAGCCTCTGGACTCGTCTTCGTAAGAAGGGGAGTGCGGAGTTCGGCGATGGTAGCTAGGGGAATGGCAAGGACTATGATGGCGGGGACTTTGGATAGGAGGAGTGGGGACCCCCTGAGCATTGTTGTTGTTCGGCTGGAGTTGAGGGCTTGCAAGATTGTGGCTTGGAATTGTTGGAATTCGGCTTGGGTGATAGGCCCGTTTTCGTCCCTCGGGGGCTGCCGACCAGCAGGGGAGTGATGCCTTCTTCGATGATACTCAGGGGACTCTATCCGCCTTCTGTGAGGAGGGAACCTCCTGTGGTCGCGGCGATGAGGAGATCGCTCATTTGGACGTTTTGAGCAGGTGTCTCCCTTACGGGCCTGCCTTTCGTCCAAACGGCGGCGAAGGTCCTCTTCTTTCTGCCGGTTGATGAGGATGTTGCAGAGGTCTTCGGAAGGCCGGAGGTTGTGAGATGCCATTAAGTCGGTTGAAGGGTTATGTATGGAGACGTGGTCACGGTGAAGGGGTTGCTTCTGAGGATTGGGACGAGAGGTCCCTACGCCGGCATTCTGGGGCCCGAGCGGAGCCCTTTGGGATTGAAGGTTCTGAAGAGGAGGTTTCTCCCTGCTGCAGGGGCTGATCAGGCAGAGGAAGGAGTTGCCCCTGCTGCTGGACGATTTGGAGGGGGGCCTCTTGTTGTGGTTGAGTAGGAGTGGGTCCACGGTTGGACCCTTTGGATCTCAGTTTTCAGGGAGGCACGGCTGGAGGTGATCTTAACCAAGGGAAGAGAAAGGATTGCTATTCGTGGGTTCCCACAGACGGTGCCAATCTGTTACCGCTAAATCTGGTGTGGGGGCAAACAGATAGAATTTGTGGATTCTTTGGGATGTTGAATAGTCAAACCTGGGATGCGTCAGGCAACGATCCCAACCGACGGCTATCGTAAGCCTGACCCGCTACCACTGCATCCGTCCGTTTTCCTTTGAATGTTGTTATGCCCCAGTGATGGATCTACGATAGGACCGGAGACCCGGTCGAGCACATCGCTCATTTCGAGACCAGCTGTGGAGACACGGCTCACGACGAGCGTCTGTTACTCCGCCAGTTCTCGGCCTCGTTGTCTGGTGTAGCCTTTAGTTGGTATGGGAGGCTTCCTCCCAACTCTATCCATTCATGGCAGCAAATGGTCGAGGCCTTTCATAGTTTCTTCAGTCTCTCGAAGCAACAAGCAACGAACTTTCTTTCATTGGAATATTGTCTTAGAAAGAGTTATTGTTTGTCTTTATTTCATAGCTGTTGTCGCCTCTTCCTCTAGAAAGATCAGAAGTAATTAGAGCTGTAATTGTACGTACACGTAAGGAACTCAAACGTGACAATGGTATGATAATACGATATGATGACAATGCAGCGGTTGTTATTGTTATTAATCAAGAATGAAATCCAAAAGGAACTCGAGTTTTTGGTGCGCGGGAATTGAAAGAGTTTCATTTAACTAAAAGAGTTTCATTAGCTCCCAAGGTATTATAAAGACTAGTAGTAGAAACTATGAGATAGTAGGATATCTAAAATAGATCAAATTAGTAGATTGTGTCTCACGCATATACTTTATAGAATTTCATCATTCTGTAAAAGAAAAAAAGAAAAATGATATCTATCTTTCTATATATATAGGAGGCACCTTTCATTATAGTTCGTCATGGGTAGGGACACTATCGCCGATATAATAACTTCTATAAGAAATGCTGACATGGATAAAAACGGAACGGTTCGAATAACATTTACTAATATCACTGAAAACATTGTGAAAATACTCCTACGAGAAGGTTTTATTGATTTCGAAAACTGAAAGGACAAAAAATGTCTTGGTTTCAACCCATGTTCGAACTAGTCATTAATGGTCGGCAACATTCATACCCTTTTTCGGTATGCGTTGCGAACACTTTCATTTATGTTTGCCGGAATTTGACCGTATCTCCCTTCGTTCACCTGCAAAAAAGTGCGAAACACCGGGGTTGATACCGGCGACGCACCCTCCGACGCTCAAGTCAATAATCAGAAAGATTATGAATGAGCTTTTACTGGCAAAAGATTGATTACCTCTTAATGGTGGGGGGTGGGGGGTATTTATAGCCGCCTTGAATACCAGTTTCGGGATAAAATCCCTAATTCCCAGTGAAAGGATAGAGCGAATCAGGGCCGTTGATTAGGTATAACCATAAACCGTAATTCTATCCTGCTGGACTGGGGTTTCATGCGGGTTGAATCCCGCACACAGTTGAGATGGATCCGTTCGTGGGTTATTGGACTTTTGGAAAAATGACCCAGTTCCCATTTCAGACCCGTTTGTAGGTGAAATTACCATTTTACCCCTGAGCTTTAAGATTCGTGCTCAATTTGGATGGTTCCGATTTAACCCTATTTTTAGCCATATCAATACCTATGTACAAACAGTTAAGTGATATGGGTATGTAGGCACAGTGGAAGGGACATTTGCTGGATGGGGTTAGGTGCTTTCGGATGTAGACAGGGCAAATAAAAAAAAAGGGAATTAGTGTGTACAGGTGAAAACATAAGCATTATATATATATATATATATATATATATATATATATATATATATATATATATACATAATATGTAGAGATTTGTTAAATTAAAATTTTATAATGTTTCATGCAAAAATAAAATAAGTACACATACTCCGAAATTTATTATGAAAACAAATACGCTTAAATACGCGCACCGAAAAAACACGTACTTTGCACGTAAAACATAAAAATACGAAATTCGATTTTATCAACGGAAAAAAATGTTAAAGATAATAAAAATACAATATAAGAAAATATATTTATTAATTTTACGACGTAATTGCTACGTACGTAGAAAACACGTGCATTATACTTACAAAAGTATTTAGATCAAAATGCAAGAAAATGAATTTCTGTTTTATAAAATGGATTTGAATACATAAAATAAATAATTTAAACGCATAGAAAATATTGCATGTAGCAGTGAAAACACATAATCGATACGTGTATCAAAAACACGTAAAGAGCACATAAAATGCAGAGATTAAAATTTAATATTTTTGTTGACTCAAAATAGGGTAAAATCAATACGAAAAATGCACAAATATTCGGTAAATACGTGGTGAAAACACGTTACAAAATACGCGTGCGTAACACACAAGGGCAAAAATTGTCATTTCCAATTTTGCGGGGTGTTACAATCACTTCCAACTCAAACCTTCTCATCTCTTCGAAAAGCTCCTTCTGCTCAGTAAGGACTATACTAACTGGCCTTCTGCTTAGAGCATCTGGTACCAAGTTGATCTTTCCAGAATGATACTGCAAATTGATATCGAAGTCTGCCATCAGTTCCAACCATCGCCTCTGCCTCATATTCATCGCACTCTGAGTAAATATGTACTTGAGCTTTATGGTCAGTGAAAATTCTCCACTCGGTCTCCAAGTAGTGCCTCCAAAGCTTCAAGGCAAAAATCACAGCTGCAAGCTCCAAGTCATATGTAGGATAATTCTTCTCATGCGGCCTCAATTGCCTAGAAGAATATGCGACAACCTTACCTCTTTGCATCAGAGCACCCAAACCTCTGCCTGAGGCATCAGAGTGGATTACGAAACCTCCTGATCCATCTGGTATGGTTAACATCGATGCTGATGTCAACCGATTCTGTAACTCAGCGAAGGCTTCAACACAAGACGCATCCCACACAAACTTCTGATCCTTCCCAGTCAACTTGGTCAACGGTCCGGCAATCTTCAAAAAATCCAGAACAAACTTCTTGTAGTAACCTGCTAGCCCAAGGAAACTACGAACTTCAGATACTGACTTCGACGTCGGCCAATCCTTAACTACAGAGATCTTAGACAGATCAACAGAAATTCCATTGCCGAAAATAATATGCCCCAGAAAGGCAACCTGGTACAACCAAAACTCGCACTTGCTAAGCTTCCCATACTGCTGATGCTCCCTCAACGTCTGCAAGACAATCCTCAAGTGCTCAGCATGCTCATCACGATTCCGAGAATATACGAGGATATCATCAATGAACACCACAACAAATTTGTCCAGGAAGGAAGAGAAAATCCGATTCACCAAGCTCATGAACATGGTTAGAGCATTAGTAACTCCGAAAGGCATCACCAAGAATTCATAGTGACCATATCGAGTGCAGAAGGCAGTCTTCTGTACATCTTCAGCTTTTACCTTGACCTGATGGTACCCAGAACGAAGATCTAGCTTCGAGAATACAGATGCACCACCCAATTGGTCAAACAAGTCATCAATCCTCGACAACGGATACCGGTTCTTCACTGTGACATTGTTCAGCTCACGGTAATCGATGCACAACCTGCAACTACCATCCTTCTTATTGACGAACAGTACATGAGCTCCCCAAGGCGAGACACTCGGCCTGATGAAAACCTTATTCAGTAACTCCTGAATCTGTTCCTTCAACTCAGCCAACTCAACTGGCGCCATCAGATACGGGCTCTTAGAAATAGGAGCTGTGCCCAGCTGGACGTTAATCCCTAACACAACTTCTCGATCTGGCGGTAGTCCTAGAAAATCTTCTGGGAACACATTAAGATACTCTTGCACAACCAAAGGTGCAACATCGCCATCAGCTCACACTTCCTGCATCACTCCAGCTTCTTGACTTGCCAACTTCTCCACACAACTGAGTGGCATTTCACCAGCACAGAATTCAAATTTCTGATGACTCGACATTCGGAACACCACCTTCTTCTTACGGTAGTCAATCAAAACATGAGTAATACCAAGCCAATCCATCCCCAAAATAACATCAAAACCCGAATTGCTGATGATAATCAGATTGGCTTCGAAATCAACACCTCCAATAACCAAAGGGCTCCGCTCATAGATCTGAGAGCACACAATGGTACCTCAACCTATAGTGATGTTCCAAGCTGCTGACATCTCACTACAGACCAAATAGTGCAAGTCGACGAAGCAGGAAGAAATGAAGGAATGAGTTGCCCCGGAGTCAAAAAGAGGGCGGAAAAGGAGTGAACATGAATAATGCCTAGCAAGAAGCCAAATATGAGAACACAATATGCAGAAAGCAAAATGAAAGAAACAAACATGGATGAAAAAATGACATGATAGAACAACGGAATAGAATAGCAAGATAGCAAAGAAAAGTCAAAATAAAACACAACTAAAGATATACCTGCAATAATGCCCAGAGCAGTTTCAGCATCCTTGCAATCAGATTGTAGGCCTGACCACAACCTCCGGAGGACCTCCCTGAGGAGCAGCTCTCCTCTGACCAAAGACTTGCCTCTGAGGAGGGAGTGGTGCTCCGCCCTAACCACGAGCAAGCGCTCCCTATGGAGAGGAACCTCCAACCGGTGCAAGGGATCTGTTCTTCAAGCAATCACAAACCATGACCAGGTTTGACCTCTGAGCGACAAGTGGATACGGTGATGCCTTAGCAGGTGGGGTTGGAACTGGCCTCCTTATAGGCCCTCAAGAAGGCCTAGTAGCAACAGGGTGCGAAGCGGACCACAGAATGGTGCTCTTTTGCCTACTAGTCTACTCCTGGCTTCTAGCAGCCTCTAACATATCAGCATAAGACTGGAGTTGCAGGGCAGCAAGGCGGTCCTAAATCTCGATATCCAAGCCCAACAAGAAATGACGGCCCCTATCCTCATCGTTTGCCACCATGGAAGTGGAAAAGCTGCTCAGTGGGTGAACTCCGCAGCGTACTTGTCTGCGGTCCGACTCCCCTGGTTCAAGAAAGTGTTGAGTTAAACGTTGATATATTATGAAATAACAATGAAAATTACATAAATAAACACCAACTGGCGAACCTGAGTTAGTGCGACAAATTACCGCTCCATTTAATTCTTGGTGACATTAGGAAATAACTTCGTGAGGAAGCTCTCGGTGAAGATGGCCCAAGTGATGGGGCGCCTTAGCCATTCCACCTCAACTTGCCACCAGATGTGGGCGAGGTTAACAAGCTGGATGCTCACGACATCCACACGATCAATGTCCACTATCTGTGCCGCAGTCAACAGCTGCTCAGTCCTGATCAGCCATTGCTTGGCTTCAAGCGAACCCTCAGTGCCCGAGAACTTGTCTAGATGTAGCCTCATGAAATCAGCCACATTATCGGGTCTTGGCGGTAGCAATCTGGGCACAGGTATGGCAGGTTCCCTGTTGGCAGTTTCCAGAGCCACCCTCATCAGTTCATTATGCTCCCGCTGCATCTGCATCATCTGTTGCATCATCAGTTCATTGTGCTCATACTGCATTTGCATCACTTGTGCAATGGTGGGCTCTTCCAACTGATCGTCCCCAGTTCAGGAGGACGAAGCACCCTTTCGAGCCATGGTCTGCAATAAAATGAACGGTTAGCATTCAGATCATAAGTTGGTTATCAATTATCCATGTGATTCATGCATTGTATATATTGTTGAGTCAAACTGGTTTAACCCAAACTAATTATGGTCCAACCCCAAATTAGTTAGAGTCCAACCTGGCTCTGATACCACTAAAAACCTTGTCACGCCCCACTTTCCAAAAATACGGAATGCAAGTACGTGACATTGGCCCAGCAAATGACTTACGTCATTCATAAGCTGTTATTGAATCAACTCAACAATATAACATGAAAACGGTACAATCACGCATGCAATGAAAGGATAATCACATGAATAACAATACTTGAAATTCAAGCATGAAATAACCAAATATAATAATAACCAACATCTAAAAACAACAATAATAATATTTGGGTCAGAAGCCCACAATACAAGGAAATAACAATTTTCAATTATTTAAGTCTTCATAACAAAATAATAATTATTTAGGCGGCGATGTAATCAATTTTTTCACCATTTCTATTCTCCCAATCCATTAGGTAATTCTCCTTGATTAACTATCAGCTCTTCATCTAAAAAGAGAGAATAATCTGTCCTTAGAGAAAGTCGTGGATAGCAAGTAGAGTAACATGGAAATAATGACAATAACGATATAACAATGAATGCAATGGACGATGGAATCAATAGCATTGAACAATGGCAAAATGATAATGATATAAAATGCGATAACGATGATCAATGACAATAACAATAAACAATAGCAATAACGATAAACAATAATGATAATAATGTTCAATAACGATGACAATAGGCATTGATGATGCGATGACAATCTTAAGTATATATTCATTTTAGTCCTAACTAATGCACGTCCTACTGCGTCCCATACCACAGGTTCGATGCATACAATCAATTTTGTTTAGACTGAAGTGGTAGATTATATAGTTCATGTACTCGGCATGATAACAATAACGATAACAATAGCAATTTCTTGCACAATAATCCTAAAACAATACACGATGAATTGAGATACTGTGGTCAGTAATCTAACAATAAATCGATAGCACTAGCCGATACAATATTTTGGGAAATAAGGCCCATAATTTCGAGTACAGTCTCTATATCATCAACTACTGTAGTCAATTCTTAACCCCAGCTTGATTAACAATTCTTTATTCAATCAATATGTAATAATTATTGACAATATTATGGAATCAATAGGGGACAATAAGGACAATAATATCAATGGGGAACGATAAAATGATTAATAGGAAACACTATAACGATGACGATACAACACTAAGATTATGCAATGCAATTCATACAATTCAAATGTATCAATATAACAATATAAATTCGATTATATTATTAAAAACATGGAAGACTCAATTCTGGACAGCAGTAGGTTTATACCAAAATCGGGTTTTCCGCTGCTACAGGATAGCAATTATGGATCTGTCAGAAGTTCTAGAAACTAGACTCTTGCCCAGTTCCAACGCATATTAAAGTCCAAATTTCGAAAATAGTAGCTAGGTCAATCACAGGGTTCTTTACAGGATACAGGTTCTGGCTGGTTATCAATATTAACTAGTTACAATTATATAAGCAGTAAATATTTATTTTAAAAATCAAAAATAAAATTCATGACCCTAAGCATGTTAACTATCAATCTGGAGATCATCATGACAATATTTGATCATTAGTTCATCTATTTAATCAGTTTAACATGGTATATGCATAAATCTGGAAATAAAACGCAGCAGCAGTAAAATAGTTATAACTCATGCAATATAAGTCGGAATTCAATAATTCTTGATGTTTTGGAAACTACACATGGGGCTACATTTCATATTCAGAAAGTTAATGATTTGATGACAGTATCTAGGTCGAAACAGCATGACAATGTTGAGGTTGACAGTAAATTTTAGGATCTCAATATATTTTTCATGAATGAAATAATTAAAATGTTATGAACAATGAGTTAGAAGTTGACAATATAATTCGCAGCAAGTTACGTCTATGTGAACATGGTATTAATATGTATAATGTCCATAATCTTACTAATCACAATTAACCAATACACCAACATCAACCATATGAACTATCAACACTAGTATACAATCTATAATAGTGGTATAATATCATGACATGAATTACAATAACAATCCCTATACACATATTCAACAATTAACTACATGAATGCCTGTAAGATCTCATAAATCGGAGGCAAAACGACGGCACGAAGTCAAGACTATTACTTGGATTCGCTCGTGTCAATCTATAGTATCTCAACGATAGATAACAATAGATGATATACGATAATCAATATAGATCTACTAGCGGAGTTCAATAAACAATCTCGAATACAATACAATAATAATTATTCGAGAGAAAATGACTTGCCTTGAACAACGATGTTAGATCCGAAATATTGAGAATAATGGGATTAGGATCCCAGGGTGGCAACGATGACGATCGCGAACCAAGCGAACCTTGTTGTGATGATCACGATCGGGTACGGGTCTTGATGGGGATCAAGATCAAGATGGCAATCAACGGTTGTGATTAAAGATCAAGATCAAGATCAAGGGGATTTGATGATGATCATGATCGTGATGATCAAGTGGCGATCGGACGGCTGCGATTTGAGGGAGCACTATTTGCTATCCAAATAGAGGAGTTCGGGTGATGCTCGGAGATGATGAGTGGTAAAAGGGCATGAGGCGGTTGTGTTCTGCAGTGGCGACGACCTCGAGTGGTCGTCGTGGTTGACAGTCGGCAAGGAGAATAGGGCGAAGGATGGTGGCTTTGGGTGGTTTTCGTGGTCGACAGTCGGCAAGGAGAACATGGCTGAAGATGGTGGCTTCGGGTTGTGGCAGATGAGGAGGCGAGCGGGGCTTCGCAACTGGGGATGGAAGGCAGAGGCTGATTGCGGTGTGGTGGTTCGCGCTTGACGGTGGCGATGAGGATGGAGTCGCGATGAGCTTGGATGAAGGTGGAGCGTCGAGGTGGTTGTCGCAAGTGGGAAGGCAAGCGGAAGTAGGGTGATGGGGGAACAAGGCGACAAGACAGAGGGGGGTGTGGCTGACAGGGGCGACGACGGTGTACACTCGAGACGGGGGCAACGAGATGGGGGAGGTGAGAGGTCGGGGAAGGTGAAGAGGCTACGGGGGTTTCTTGGGTTTCAACAGTGAAGTGGGTTTGGGAAGATAAGGGGTTTGTGTGTGTTGGGGTTTGTGTATAAAGAAGAGAGAGGGAGAGAGAGATACGGGGAGTTGGGATCGTAAGGAGTAAATATCGGGGGGGGGTTCTGTTAGTGGAGATATGAAGTGGTTTCGGGTTTGTGGGTTTGTGGGTCAAGATCCAATAGGAGGTGGGTTATAGGGTTTGGGTACAAAATAGGTCAAATAGGAGGGCAATTATCAACCCAACAAGGAGAAAGGAAAAATCCATGAAATTAATTCAAATCAGCAATACAAGAAATAAAATTTAACAATCAAATTGAGATCAAAGGTAGTTCATGAATAATATTAGAATTAATACTATTCGATACAACAATGGAACAAAATAGAATGTTATGGAATTACAAAAGGGGTTACAATGGAGATCAATAAATAAATAAAATAAATAAATTAAATTGAAAACGGGAGTTACAGTAGAAGTGGCCGTGGACGGAGACCACGAACCTGCGGTGGATGACCCCCGAGAAGATCCACCGAGCCTTCTACTAGCGGTGGTGGAGGACGCAGACACACAAGTGCATAAATAAACTATGATCTTGTTTAAGTTTTTGATATTGTTATAATACTGTAATAATTTTTGATATATTGTGATGTCTTGAAGTTATGATATTGTAGACTTGTGATATGTTAGACTTGTCATTTTATGGAAATTGTGGTATATTTGTGAAATTGTGAATTTTGTATTTGTAACGACTTGTGATATTTTATGAATTTGGGATTGTGATAATTTGGACTTCTAATTTATTGAACTTGTGAAATTATTGTGAATTCTAATTTGAGAAGTGGACACTTATGTTATATTTTGAATTTTGGTGCAATTGTGATTATTTTGTGAAATATATGAAAGTGCGGTATATTATGATTTCTTCATGATATTTGGGTGTCAATTGCGATATTGTGATAGTTGGTTGATATGGGGATATTGTGATGTTGGAAAATTGTGAGAAATTGAGAAAAATATATGTATTGTGCTTGTATCGAGATGTAGATAAGGAAGCAATCGTATCTGATTTTCATATATGCACTGTTTCAACTAAAGTTGCAGTTGGGAACTGCGGCCTCTCTATATTTAAGGCCGTAGTCCTTATACTTCAAACTTTGCTCTTTGAATCAGAAGCAAGTCATAGAGCTAAGAAATTTGATTTATAAAGAGGCAGCTATTCCTAACTACGGCCCCTCTATATCTGGCCCGCATTTTTCAATTGTAGCCTTAACTATACTTGAAATTTTGCTCTCTAAATCAAAAAGCAAGTCAGAGAGCTAAGAAATTTGATTAATAGAAAGCCTATAATTCCCAACTACGACATCTCTTTAACATAAAAACACAAAAGTTTTTTTTATGTTTTTACTACTTGACTCTTTGTGTCTCAAGTATTTTCTAATAACACTGTTACCGTAGTTGGAAACTGTCTCAATCTATAAAAAAAAAATCAAAGAAGAAGCCGCAGTTGGGAACTGTGGCTTAAAAAGAGCTACAACCGCAATTCCCAACTGCGGCTTTCGCTGTCGTGGCAAATGGTGGCTCACTCAGAAAAAATGTTTGGAAAATGACTAGTTTGGGAAATAGTTTTAACAAGTGTCTTAGTACAGGAAAAAATTAAAGAAAAGTTTGTCACTTTTTTTTCGAGGAAAAAAAAGTTTATCATGTTGTATGAAGCATAATTTATATAAGAATAAGAATGTTCATTAATTATATTGGGATAATGAGAGTGAATTTGTTCAAAATTAAAACATGAGAAGGGTATTTTGGATATCCAAAAAAGTTCAACCACACACTAATTCTCCAATTATATATACTAGTAATCTGCACGTGCGATGCACGTCCTAATATTTTTTCTTTTCTTTTTAAAGTAAATACTAAGCCATAATCTAGCCCCGAACATGAGACATCCTTTTACTCATCACATACTCTTTACAAATCACTCTTAGTGGCATCAACTTTTATTTTATATAAGTGACACTTTTGTAAATAATTATGTCGTAAATAAATTTAAACTTTGAGAGTATTATGATAACTAACAATAGTTAAGTAAATGAATGATTAATATAACTCCAACTTAAAAATGAACGGTTGATATTAGATGGTTGGTTATCTACAAATTACATGTTGTCTGTAAATGACAACCTCAACTCTCCATTATAATATTAGAGATTAGAGACTAGTAATTTACACGTGCGATACACGTCTTAATAAATATATATATTTTAAAGAAAAAACTTCAACGTATTATGACCTTGAACTTGAGACCTCCTTTATATTAGATATGCACGGGCGATGCACATGTTTGTTTGTCTACAAATGTTTGTATTAGTTGAATTTAGTTTGGACGTGCATTACACGTGTTTGTTTGGTTACAAAGTTAGGGTTTGTTTGGTTATAAACCCCAGCTCTCCTATTAAAATAGTAGAGATTAGATCACTATAAGGAATTTGACATATAGTGACAGCAAAAATCCGTGGGTAAAAGGCAAAAAACCGTAGGTATAGCCCGTAAAACCTATACCAATGGACATATTTTTCCTTCGTTTTTAATTAGCTATACCCACGACAAAATGCCGTCATTATAGCCTATAGCGACGGTTTTTTCACCCGTTGGACAAAACCTCGGTGTTATACCCACGGTTTCGTATCCGTTGGTATAGGTTTTAAGGACACCACTTGCTTTCCTATACCCACAGTTGAAACTCCATTGCTATAGGTTTTAGTGATGGTTTGGTAACAACTCACCAACTACGGCGTTGTTGTTGTTTTTTTCCCCTCTTAATTGGATAATTGTTGTTTATTTTATCAAATCAAAATACATATAATTCAATTCACAATCGTATCGTTTTTAGGAATTTGATCATTTTAATAATCTTCCACAAATCTATGATTCAAGCATAATAAACAATAAAAAAAACATAGAATAAAATTTTTATTCCAATAATCAAACTTAATAAATAAACTATTCATTCAAAATCATCCACAAATTTACATTCATAATATGTAGACAAAGTTACATTCATAATCGGTTTTGCCTCATCTGTAGACAAAGTTACATGCATAATCTGTAGACAAAGTTATATTCATACACCAACCACTTACATTCATACACCAACCACCAAATCCACCACTGATCTGTTCCCATTTGGAGAAACTTCTATATCCCCTACAAATAAAAGAGGGTTTAAGCATGAGGTATATCAGAAACAGAAGAAGAAATGCCGAAACTTCTATATCCCCTACAAATGAAAGAGGGTTTAAGCATGAGGTATATCAGAAACAGAAGAAGAAATGCCGACGATGAAGTTTATTGATGGTTTGTGGGCTTACACTGTTATGAGAAAAAGCTTGACATGCAATCCATGGAAAAAGAAAATCATCCATGCAAATTTAGTGATGGGTTTATATTTCTGAGGGTTTATATTTCAGAGGGTTTTGAGCTTCAAAGAGGAAAAGAAAACACCAGAAAAAGTTTTGAAAACCTTAAACCATACATAAAAGGCAACTGTTTTGAAAACTTTTCCTGGTGTTTTCTTTTCCTCTTAGGCTTCTGATTGAAAAGATTTATACCTTCCTGGATTCACAAGCATTATACCAGATGCGTATAAATACAGTTCAGTAATGCCCAAAAAAAAAAGTGATTTACCTGAAGTTCAAGTTTGTAAGTCCGCCGTTGCTCTAAGGATGCAGCTTCAGAGAATCCATTTGAGGTTTCAGAATGAGAAACTGTCTCTTCCGTTATCTCCTCTGCGTTGCCATTTGCTACAGAAACATCATTTCCACCTTCATCATGATTCTTAACAGTTTCTGAACTTATAGGAGAGTAAGGGTCTGGGATTCTCAACTGTTTGTTCATCCAATCCCCCATTGACTTCAGAATAGGACTTACCTTAACTTCCCGAAGACTCACCTGTTTAGGTACCATACAAGCAAGCATTGATAGTGACTTAGATTTCTCATGACGACGATAATTACTGAGCTACAATTTGCATAATTTACTCAAAATCTACACATATTCAGTGTAGATGGCTTGTGTAAACTTCCCTGAACATTGAACGCATGGTGAGTACAAAGGCATTCATCTACACTTGGCAATGATATATGGTGTGAATACATTGCATAACTATGACTGGTACTATCAACCATTTTACTGTAATATATGATTAGTGTGGTGTGATCCCATCATATTAAAGGTGGAATGGTACTATTCCATGCCCAGACCAAATATTAAAATACTGACAATATCAATGTCAGCTTAGTCATAAAACGAGAACCTTTTGTATATACAATGGTTACTTCCTCATTAGCAGATCCATTAAATTATTGAGAATTTGAAATCTACAAGTACATGAATCAAGGTTTTTAAGTTCACATCACCAACATCCTACTATGAGCATATTTAGCAACATGTCTGCATTGAGAAGCATAATTTATTCATGGTCGATCAGTGTGATAGCATAACAAACAACATAATAGAAGGATAAAAGAAAATAATAATTAAAAACTATCCAATTCAACTTTGTGCGCCTTTTTTATATTATTATTATGAATGGTTATAGCATACACAGATCACAAAATAGATAACTACAACAAGGAAGCACACCTTGCATCTCACAGCCATATTAATTGCATCTGAAGGTCTGAGATCAAAGCTGATACTTTCACTTTCATTTCCTACCTGCATGTAACAGCATGTCTCAATTTGCAATACAAATGCTTTCAGAATCTAATAGTTTACAGTGTTATGCCTTACAGACGCCTACATGTCCCAAGTCATATAAATTTATGAATCCCTAAATAGACTATTGATTGGGTGAATGGAGTTGAATTTTGTATGAATAAGCTCAGTGTCAAGAAGTTAAAGGCCTCCAAGGTATTTGAACCAAGAGAGGTATAAATATTCTTTACTTATGCTTATAATAATGCCAGATAAAACATAGGTCAACAATGACTGAACTCAAAAAGGGTTTAAATTGGGTTGTGTAGCCATAGCAAGGGACATAATTGATGGAGTTAAGACAGACATCAAGCATGTAAGAAGACACGACTTAATCCATATGTATACTTGTATACTCCGCTCTGATAGTATGATAAGAGTTCCTCACTCCCCAACAAAAATATGTTAAAATTATATATAAATATAAAAACATTATAGTAAAGAACAGGGTATAGAAAACATAGAATGATATGAGAGTGGAGATACAAACCTCAATCTTGGAAAATGCTCATTCCCTCAACAAATCAAATGTTGCATATTTTCCTGAAAACTAGTTTGAGCTTCCTGAATTTGAACTAGTAAACAAGAACAACATGTTGTTGTAAATAAATTAATAAGGCTTGGAGTATTTGATTAATATTGTAATGGAATCTTTTCCCCTAGTAGGCTAACCTTGCAGGTAGTAATTAGTTTTGTAGCAGGTTCAAATTAGAAAAGACAAAAAAATAATTATCAAAGACAAAGAACTGACGTCGTATCAGGATCTCTTTATATAATGACATGCAAACAAACATATTGTTGAATGTAGATGCATGATAAGCATTCTAAAGTGTGCAATATATGTTTTTGAACGAATGACAACCCAACCCTACTACTGCATATATTCAACCTGCTACCACCAAGTTGTCAGCCAAACACCTTCAGCAAAAATAGCAGGTGTTAAGTATAGAGATAAGCAGGGAAAATTTTAAAGTTCTATTTGCTGTTCTCTCTCACTGTTGAATGGAGATACATGTAGCTTTAATAACATGTCGATAACTTAGTTGATATGTAAGGATTCAAGGGTGAAGGTTTTCCTACAGGCTAAGGCAGTTGGCTACTTCGAACATCTCTGTTGAATAGAGATACCTTCTCATCTTGAAGTCAACAGTATCAGCTTTCAAAATAATAAAGATTTGAGATCAGGTTATGCTTTGATACGTCTTGGAAACACTTTCTATCCCAATGTCCTATTTGCTAATGTTCCAATACAGAGACAAATGTAATATACCAAAGAAATAGTTGGATTAAGATTTCAAACGAACATCAATCTAAGGATCTAAATGCATGGGACAGCCAATCCCACGTCGATCACCAAAAATCACTTCTCCAAAAAAGTGTTAAGTGTGAACCTAAACATTGTATCATTAAATCCACAAATAGATGATACTGCTACCACAAAGTTGGGATGATTGTACGAGGAAAATGAAATGCATAGGGTGAAAAATTGACAACTACGAAATGTCACCATACCATTTTGCTAATACATCAACAGGCATCTCATACCCCCATTTGAAACGAAATTCAGCAGCTTCATTCCTTGCTTGAGATACTAGGGACCTTGCATCAGCTGAAACTCATTAAAGTTAAACGTTAGCAACAATTTTAAAGATACACATTCCAAAATTATAAGTTGGGTCTGATCTCTATCGTATTCCAATCCATTGGGCTAGCATACTTAAAATTGTTTCATTTGAATAAATATTCCTTTGTAAATGTTAGCTTCAACGTAAGTAGATCAATATTTCCATTTAACCTTTCCATAGTACTAGACCAATTAACAACAAATGTTTATCTCAATTTTTTGGAGAACCATTTTCATGTTCAAGATAAATATTTACATACCAGACTGACACACAATGATAATGCTTGCTATTTCCTACTGTTCTATGGCCCAATGATATGTTGATAAATGAATATATAATTCAGATACTTCAGATCACTTAAAGTAGATAATGATAAAGAAATCATTCATCTTTTATGGGTTAAGAATTATTGAATTTACACCATTCAGTTCAGGACAGTAATCTTGAAGCTTTCTTCGATGCAACCCAACTTATAAGGATCAAAGAAGGATTAAACACTTTGAAGAAGAATTTCCGAAATGGTTTTCTTTCCATATGACCCTGATCGTGTTTTACTGTATTAGAAGGAATGTCTATACCTATTCAAAGTTATACAAAGTAGTGGCATTTGTAGTCTAGTCTGGGTTAGGGTGTAACATTACACATGGCTCCAATAGTGAAGGTAGCTCTTTGATTATCTATAAATTTTCTCTCCTTTTGTCATTAAGCATATTTTTAGGTAGATTTACAACATACGATATAGAGCTGAGAAGAAACATATGCGGTGTGATAAGACCAAAAGTTTTTTGCTTCGCTAGACAATAAAGTTCCATTCTGTCTTCGTCTATTCAGGTTAAATAACAAGATTACTTAAACCATATTTATCAGAAGTAACAATATAATACAATGAGAAACAAGAACATTCAATTCATCTTCACATTAAAACTATAAAGTTGGAGTTGTGGCAACATGGACATTGATCACGTGACCTCATAAGTGTATTGCACAATTTGTCTCCATGGAATTTGATGATAATTATTACTCAATAGGGCATCTCTCATGAAGATAAAAAATAGGTGTAGTGCACGCTTATAATCTAGTCCAATCTCATAAACGAGTTATGATCTACACACAGGGCAATCTATTATGAAACATAATATAATCTAATGATAGCAAGAACATACATCATGGTCACAGGTCTAGCATTTTACCAAATTCTCCAATTATAGAAACCAGTAGTTAAACAACAACAAAATCAAATCTTTCTTTCACCTGTCATCCTTGTCGCTAACAGTCCCAGATACTTCGTAATCGAAAACAAATGTGTCACGCTGGTCTGATCCAACAATTTATCCTACAATTTTTCACGCACAAAAAACATATTTTAAAACCCTACCCACTGCAAATCCCATTCAACAACCACCAAAAATCCAAACATTACTCAGCGGAACCTTCTTCTGAGTAACAATGCACACCGAATCCTTCCCTCTAATTCCAATCGACGTGATACCCACCACCTTGACGGCTTTGAAAGCTTACTCTGTTCAAATCAAAGCCAAAATCGATGCATCAACAACTAGAAGCCAAGATCTTTCTAGAAACCCTAGGCGGCGATGCTTACCAACTTGGAAGAGGTGGCCTTCCGACGAGAAGATGGTGATGTGGCGATCGTATCTGGCTCCACTTCCTCGACTCATAGCGAGATTTCGTCCACGACTGAGTTTCGATCGATCATTTGATTTCTAGGGTTTTGAGAGATCTACGGCAACAGGAAGAGGGGGGCGACGGCAGCGGGAAGAGGAGGATTTAAAGATTGGGTTTAGGGAGAGAGGGATTTAGAAGTTTTAGAGGTATAAATGAAATATATTTTTTTTGGAAGGGGAAGGGAAAATGAAAAAATTGGGGGGAAAATGAATTATGGACTATACCCACAGTGTTTAAAACTCTAAAGCTATAGGATACCTATACCCACAGTTTACTACACGTCTGTAGGTATATGATGCCTATACCCACAGTTTTAGAGTTCCATCACTATAGGTGTCCGTTGGTATATGGCAAATTCCTTGTAGTAGAGTAGCAGTTTGTATGTACGATGCACACCATTATTTCTCAAGTTCCTACTTTTTACAAATTGTTTTAAATTTTAAGTAAAGACTACGATGTAGTATGTCCTCAAACTTGAGACCTCCCTTTACCCACTACTAGCAATTTGCACGTGTGTTTCACATTTTAATAAATATATAGTTTTTTAAAAGTAAAAACTCAGACGTAATCTGGATTCGAACGTGAAACCTTATTCACATTAGTTATGTACATGTGTTACACGCATAGATAGATTTACAAATGACAACTCCTCTTATCCCATTATAATATTAGAGATAACTCAGTGATTACTCTTTACAAATTATCCATCGTGGCACCAACTTTCATTTATATGAATGTCACATTCGTAAATAATTATGTCGTAAATAAATTTGAAGTTTGAGGACATAATGCTAACTAACTAATTAAGTAGATATTGATAGTTAATATCACTCTCACTTAAAAATGTGTGGTTGATATTAGATCAATCAAGATTGTTTGTATATAAATGACACAACTTTATCTACAAATTACACAACTCTATTTCTTTAGTAATAGTAGTAAAGATTCCCCCCCCCCCCCCCCCGAATTACTCAGTTTCCAATTATTTGTTTTTTGACGAAGTAATTTCCAATAATTTGTTTAGTATGTACTAGTAATTTACACTTGCGATGCACGTCTTAATAAGAATTTTTTTTATTTAATAACAACTCACACATAGTTAGGTCGCGAATCTGGAACCTCTTTCATATTAGTTACGTACGTGCGTCACATATGTTGATAGATTTACAAATGACACTTAAGGCCTTCATCTATTCTAATACTAGTATTTTTCACGTTCGATGCATGTTTTGATAAGAGTTTGATGATTTTCACATGCGGTATAGTGTTAAGGAATAGTTTTTTAGTTAGACGTGCGTTGCACGTAATTGGGAAATTTTTTTGAAGAAAAACTACAATTTGTACGTGCAGTGCACATTTTTATAAGTAGAATTTGAGTTGTACGTGCAACATATGTGTATGTTTAGTGTTAAAAATATATTATAAAAGTGTTGCACGTTAAAAACATATTAACAAGATGAAGCCTTAGGCCAATTATGCTTGTTGTGTTCATCCTCGCATGAGGATGCCGATCATCTGTTCTTCAAGTGTCCCTTTATTCAATCGCTTTGGATTATCGCTGTTAACGCTTGGCAAGCATCTACTATTCCCAGTGACTTCTCTGCCTGTTGGAATATTCAAGCCCTCAGGAAAGAATTTCATCCATCTTGGATTCTTTCGATTATTGTGATCATTTGGGTAATCTGGTCGGAACGGAACAAACGTATTTTTACCCAGTCATTCTCTTCGATCGATAACATTATCAACGATTTCATTTTCTTTGCTAATTTTTGGCCTTCCACTTTACCTCATGATAAAGTGGAAGCTTATCATTTAAATCGCCTAGATGAGGTGATATGTATTTTCCGCACTACTACTCACTAATACTATGTTCTATTGGCCTTTCCCCTATTGATTCTCTCCTTCTTGATGCTTGCAGAGTGTGTGTCTTGTAGGCAGTCGGCTGTTGTCGCTGGAGGTATTTTGGTGGTTTTTTGGGTTGTAGCAGATGTTATGGGGAGGTATTCTCACCTTCCTTTTGAGCTATACTGGGTGTTTTGAAACTGAGGGTGATCGTTTCAGTTTTGACGTCTCTTATACTCATCTGATTAGTGATATAGTTTGTTTCTTTTTTTGGGTCTGTTGGAGTTGTCTTTGGGAAGCACTCTATATATATTGTTCTTAGCCCTTTATCTGGGTTGTATTTGACTTTAATTCCTCTGTGCTGTTATGTCTGGTTGTTCTACTCTTCTCTGATTTTTTGTTTATTTGGTGTGTTGCTGCACCTTAGGGAATTGGATTGTCTGTTTCCTGGCCTTTACTGCCTCTGGATTGGAATTGTTTTGTTTGTAGTTGTTGGATGTGCTTTCGTGGCTTGATTCGGGTGTTTCTTCATCTCCCCTGGTGGCGTTTTCAGAGATTGTGCTTAGATATCACCTTAGTCTGGTTTTTATTGGCATTGGACTGCCTGTCAGGGCTCCATACCTGTTCGTTTTTCTGTTAATGCAATATTCTCATGGATTAACTCCCTGTGTTTTGTTCATATTGTGTCCGTTGAAGCTCCTTTTATGGGCTCATGCATGTCTTGGTTCTCATGTTTTGCATTCCTCCTTTTGGAGGATGTCCAGGCGGTGATTCCCCCTTGATCGTGGTTATGTCTGTGGTCTACTGCGTCTCAGTCTTGGTATTTGGGGTCGGTGTAGATGCAGTCTCGCGCAGTCCCACAAGTTCCCGTTGATGTTCCCTTTTTCGGAGGGGTTTGGATGGATTGGTGGCTGCCCTCGCTGCATATTTTATCGTGTGTCCCAGTCTTTTGGAGTGATTCCTGAACGTCTTGTCTCAAAACTTTATTGGAGTCCTTCGACCAGTTGTCGGTTGGGTCGAAGTTGGAAGTGTCTTGCCGCTGAGTCGTCCCTCCTCCTTGACGGATGGTGTTTATGAGTTTTCAGTTTTCAGATGTTAGCTCGAGGCAATTTGCTCAATTGCTTATGAGTTTCGATGTTTGTACTCTATTCTTTTCCTTTTAATTTTACCTTCGGTATAATTGTACTTTGTAGTATTCTTTCAATTAATTATATATTGAGCTGGAATCTTTGGATTCTATCCTCGTGATAAAAAAAAGCGTTGCACGTTTTAAATAGATGGAATTTTAAAAGCGTTGCACGTCACCGAAGAGTGGGCCCTCGCAAAGAAGATGGAGCTCGATGCCAAGAAGAAGAAGCACCGAGAGAACAGGAAGCTCATTTTGAGCAGGGCTCTGCAGTAATCCAAGGAGTACGAGAATCAGGTATAAAGATCCTCTCTTTCTGTAATTTTTGGTCAGTTCTTGTAATTGTTTTGGATTGTTTATGTAAAATGGTTGTTTAGGCGAAGAAGTTGATTAGATTGAAGAGGGAGGCGAGAATGAAGGGTGGGTTTTATGTCAGCCCTGAAGCCACACTTCTCTTCATCATCATAATCCGAGGGTAATTTTAAAAAAAAATTGTAAATTTTTTTGTTGATATTTGAGTTTAATGATTTATTTATTATAATTTGTATCTCGAAATTTTCTATAGCTCTCAAAATAATTTCCATTTTTCATGTTATGATGTGGAGACGTTTTTTTTAGAATGATAAAGTCAATTATTTATATGTATATTTGATGCAGTTCCATGAGCTGTACACCGCTGAAAACTCTTGCGTACCAGTCCTAAATGTCCATATAAGTCCCTGGGGGATTCTCTTTCTTTTTGGGACTTAAGTGAATAAGTGGTTGGGTCTTTTGTAATAACCCCCCTCAATTAGACCTCACGGGTGGAGCACGCGCACATGTGTCCAACTATGAGTATAGGGTTAATGAGAGGTGGGGTCCGCACTACAGTGAAATTAGTTAGATGTTAGTCTTTGTTTTCTTTATTTGGTTTTCCACGCATTGCACGTGCTGTGTCAATGCACGATGACACGCGTGATTGGCAAGATCTTTTGCTGATCTTCTTCCTCTCTTCCTCTCTATATAGGGAGTGTGTTGTATGAGAATGGTTATGTTGAATGATTTGAATCTTTCCTTCCCTTATGTTCTTCCTTTGTTTTTGTTGTCTTTGTGTTTTCGACTAGCCATGGTGGACATCCGCTCGAGGCGTGAACCACCGCCACCTTCTCTTAAAGCGGGGAGACCCTACTTTGGGTCTATCAATGGTATCAAAGCCTGAGAGCATTGGGAACCCGATCGAGCGCTTATCGATCCTTGAATCTGGGGGAACTCTGGAATCAGATCTCCAAACCTGTTGGTGTGAGGATCCACCCTAAGTGTTGTTGAACCTCAACAGGAAATAGATCTAACCCAAAGGGTGGAGGGCATAGAGATCTCTATTGGCTCTTTGCAACATCAGATGATAGGGTTGCAACTGCAGAATGACGAGATCCGAAGCTTGTTGTGTCGACTGGCTGAGCGAGATTCCCGAAGTAGAGAAGAAATCCCATATACTCCAAACCCTAGCAACGAATACTCCAATCTTACATCTCGAGTTGAACCCCAACCATCGATGGCGAAGGAGTGAAGAAGACCTTGATAGGTATCATCCATATTCCCCAAGCATACCAAACTTGATATTCCCTTATTTGATGGTTCTGGCGATATCAGTAACTAGTTTTTTCACCTAGAACATCATTTTAATACCCAGATGATTGAAGAGAAGTATCAAGTGAACTTTAGTGTGTATTTTTTGTGGGATGATGCCTTGATGTGGTGGAGTTGGTTTAAGAGGCATCATGGGGGAGAAATTACGTGGAATTTCATAAAAAGGGATATGTTACTTCAATTTGAACAACCGAGTTACACAACCCTACTCCAATGCTGCTTAAACTTTGACAAATAGGATCTATGCAAAACTTTCACACAGAATTCCTCAAATATAGTCACCTGAGCAAGCCTTTGGAGATGTCAGTGCTGGTTGATTGCGTCGTCTTAGGTTTGAAGGAAGAGATCCAGCAAGAAGTGCTAACACCCACAATTGGTTACTACCTCTTATAGAGTGGCTATTGTGAGGGTAACAATTTTCTAGTGTCAGGAAAGCTGTGGAGTACTTGGGAAGCAACTCCAAGCAAGGGCCCTTCTACAACAACTATACTAGCAAGCCATCCCTTGCAGTTACTCCTTACCTTGAAGTGAAGAATACCATCTCTGAGATGCCTAAACAGACTCAATTTGATAAGATGCTGGCTAAAAAGAGAGCTCAAAATCTCTATTTCTGCTGTGATAAGAAATGGACTAAATGCCATAGGTGTCGGGGAAGGTCCCTCAGGCAAATTGAAGGTGAATTAGACACTGAGGAAGCAGTTGTGGTTGAGCCCTCGGAGGAAGAAGGGGTTGAACTTGGTGAGCAATCAGAGATTCAACTCAATTATATGCAATTGGTGCCTCCAGAATCAGCTCCACCAACAATTTCCTTGGGCGCTATTATTGGTCTTGAGACACCCCAAACTCTCAGGCAGAGAGGTAGTATAGTGAATCATGAAGTGTATGCCCCCCTTGATATGGGCTCCATCCATAATTTTGTAGATTCACAAGTGGTGAAGAGAGCTAAGATACTTGTCAATAAGGGTATCAAATTCTCAGTGACTGTAGCTGGTGGAAAAGCTCCGCAATGTGATGGTGTTTGTGAAGAGGTTGAGTTCAGTTACCAAGGGGTAATGATCAAGACTACCTTGTACATGCTGCCCTCTATGCAGTCAAAATCAGATTAATCGGCTGATTAATTGCCGATTAATCGTTACTTGGACTATAACCGATTAGTTTTGGACCGATTATTGGATTTTAGAAAATCTGGGGAATAATCAGGAATAATCAGCCATATTGCATAAACTTAATTGGGATTAGTCGGGCTAATTGGGTATAATCGGCCATATTGCATAAACTTTTCAAAATGAGAATAATATTTTAAAAAATTACTACAATTATTCGCAAACATACAAATGTTATTCTCAAACATACAAATATTGTTACAAATATTTTCTCGAACATTCAAAAATTGCTCTAATAAATTTCTCACATACAAAACAAATGTAGTGTGTCAGTGTGTGTGGCAGTCAGTCCAAAAGCATCTCTTAGTCCTGTTGAAGAGAAGATTTGACACCTTGAAGGCCCGATGAACGATTCTAACCAAGCACTAAGAATCTCATTGTCAAAGTCGACTCCTGAAAGTAAAATGATTGTAGAGAAATTAGAAGAACATAAGAACAACATTTAGGTATGCTTACTTAATTAGTGACATTGATTAAACTTGATATTTCACGTGTCAATTTGTCTTTAAAAATTTAATATCTTCTTGATCATATATATATACATATATATATATATATATATATATATATATATATATATATATATATATATAGTTTTCCCAATTTAATCCCCAATTAATCCCTGATTATCCGATTACTCACTATTCACTCCTAGACCGATTAGTTCTGAAAATCGATTTTAACTGCATAGGCTTCCCCTGAGAAGTAGTTAGCTAATCTTGGGAGCCCAATGGATGCGATCTTTGGAAGGAATATGGCTAAGCTTGAAAAAATACTCTATCTGTTATGAACAAGGGGGCGAAGTGAAGGTGTTGAGGGGAGTGGGCAGCAAGAACTTGGAGATTGTGGAGCCAAAAACTCTGCAAAAGACCCTATTACACTTGAAGAAGGGTCTTCTTCAAATTACTGCAGTTGCACCATTAGAGCCCAGCTACGGAATGTGATGGAGCTAAAAACCTATCACGCCTCACTTCCCAAAATACGGAAGCACGGGCACGCAACTAAGGCTCAGTGAATGATATACTTCATCAGTTGTACAATTAACTTAACCATATGAAACACATTCATGCTGGCAATAAAACATTCACATGAATGAGAAATAGCATGAATAATCCTCATACAATAACCAACATCTGGGAATATATAACTTCAGGTCAAATGCCCGAGTATACAATGCATGTACCAACAACAATAATAACTAGGGAAAAGCATGAAACAAGATAACTAATGCAGGTCACGTCTGACTCCATCCTCTAGAAGATCTGGTTACCAGGTCCTTCTGTTGGTTCCTCCACAGTACCTGCAAGCTCAACATCTAGAGTTAGGGGGTGTCCGATAAAACAAGCTACATACGACAAGCAGTAACAAGCAATGAAACAATATATGATATAGCAAGAAACAATGAACTAGCATGATATGATCATGTACAATACAAGAAATGACGGTAAGATGCAATCATAATTGTGAGGTATATAGTCAATGCTGTGGTCAATAAATAGTAGTCGGTAATATGATCAATAGTTGGTAATCAATGGTCGATAACGGGATCAATTGTTGGTAAACGGTAGTCGATAACAGGATCAATGGTCGGTAAACAGTAGTTGGTAACAGGGTCAATGGATGGTAATGCAAGTATCAATGTTTACTATCAATTTTAAGTCTATCAACCTTTTATTAACCTATCTAATGCACTTAATCCTGTATTGCATACCACAGGTTCGGGTGCATACAAGTAAGTGAACGCTTAAACTCTAGTGGTGAATTCTATAGGATGATGTACTCTGAAATAGTAATCAATAAACTGTAAATACCCTTCCGTATACAATAATTAGTGAACAGTCAACCGTAACTAGTAAACAGTAATTGGGATACTGCAGTCGGTAATCCGTCATCAGTAATTAGTGAACAATAATCAGTAACAGTAATGCGGGAAACACGGGCCCCCTTTCGAGTACACTCCTATAATGTCTACTACTAAGTCATACATTTTATTATCTCAGCTTGTTATTTTGTTACTATGATCAGTCATGAACATGCGGTCGGTATAACCAGTGGAACAGTTGTATGATGAACTATGCTGATATGGCTAAAAATGGGGTTAAATCGGAACCGTCCAAATCGGGCACGAATCTTAAAGTTTGGGGATAAAACGGTAATTTCACCTACAAACGGGTCTGAAATGGGTACTGAGTCCTTTTTTCAAAGGCCCAATAACCTGCGAACGGATCCACCTCAACTGGGTACGGGTCCCAACCCGAAATGAACCCGGTCCAGCAAGATAGAATTAGGGTTTCTGATTAATCCAAATCAACGACCCTGATTCATATCTATCCGTTCACTAGGAATTAGGGATTACATTCCTTATTTGATCCCTAAGGCGACTATAAATACCCCCCATCCACCACCATTAAGAGGTAATCAATCTTTTGCCAATTTACGCTCTTTCATAATCATTCCTGATTACTGACTTGAGCGTCGGAGGGTGCGTCGCCGGGATCAACCCTGATGTCTCGCACTTTTTGCAGGTGAACGGCGGGAGTCAACGGTCAAACTCCGGCTGAACAGGTTTCAGGTTTGCTATTCAAGTTTTTCAAAAATTCACAAATACTATCTGTTTGCCCCCACACCAGATTTAGCGGTAACAGATTGGCGCCGTCTGTGGGAACCAGCGAGTAGCAGCCCTTCCTCTTCATGTCGGTCAGATCTGCCCAGCCATGCCTCCCCGAAAGCTAAGATCCAGAGGGTCCAACCGTGGACCCACTCCTCCTCAACCACAGTAGGAGATCCCCCTCCAAATCGTCCAGCCAACAGGACCTACTCCTCAACCTAACCAGGCCCCACAGCAGGACCAACTTCCTCCTCAGAATTTTCAACCCCCTCGCGGCCAGACTGGCCTCCAGAATGCCGGCGCGGGGGGCTCCCGTCCCAATCCTCAGAAACAATCCCTCCAACATGATCACATCTCCGTGCACAACCCTTCTACTGATTCCATGGCATATCACAATCCCCGAGCATCAGAAGACCTCCGCAACACCCTCGACAATCGGCGCAAAGAAGAGGATCTTCGCCGCCGTTTGGATGAAAGGCGGGCCTGAGAGGGAGCTTCATGCCAACACCGTCCAAATGAGCGATTTCCTCATCGCCGAGAATACAGAAGGTCCCCCCTCGCAGAGGGTGGGGAGAGTCCCCCGGCCACCATAGGAGAAGACCTCACTCTCCTGAAGATCGGTGACCTCCCAGGAACGATGACGCACCCACCACTCGTGCCGAGTTTCAGCAATTCTAGGCAACCATCTTACAAGCTCTCAATCTCCAGCCCAACAATAACAATCCTCAGAGGGTCCCCACTCCTCCGGTCCGAAGTCCTCACCAATAGTCCCTAACTCCTCCCGCGGCTCCTAGCAACCCCCAACACATTCCTAGTCCTCGCCACTCCAGGAGCTACCGTCGTCGTAGCCCCCGCTCTCCCTCGTACGAAGATGAGTCCAGAGGCTCGTTTGATAACTGTCGAAGGGATGACACTGTCTACCGTCGTCTCCACAAAATGGAGAGGCGCTTGGGTCAGCTAGACAGAGAAGCAGTGCTTAGAGGAAGGACCCTCCGACCGAGTCAGCCTCTTTTCTCTCGAACCGTCATGGAGGCCCCCGTTCCAATAGGCTTCAAGCCTCCCCAATTCGAGACTTATTTCGGGGAGTCCGACCCCGTTGACCACATCGAAAGCTTTAAGACCCCCATGCTCATCCACCAAGCTTCCGATGCTCTGCTGTATAAGACCTTCCCCGCCACCCTCAAGGGTCCGGCTCGAGAATGGTACTCTCGCCTCGCCCCATCTTCGATATTCTCCTTCGAGCAATTCGAGACCCTCTTCGTCACCCACTTTGTGAGTAGCTGCCGAACTGAGAAGACCAGCATTTCGCTACTCTACCTCAACCAGAAGAAGGGTGAGAAGTTGCGAGACTATGTGAAAAGGTTCACCGTGGAAGTCAGGTCCATCGCTTCCCTCGACCAGTCAGTCGTTGCAACAGCATTCCAGTCGAATGTCCTCAACTCCAGCCTTCGGTCTTCCCTCGCCAAGAAGCCCCCGCAGAACTTCTTCGATCTCCTTCTCCGAAGCGAGAAGTACATTCGGGCCGAGGAAGCTGAGCACCGCCCCAGCTTTGAGGGGCCTTCCTCCTGGTCCAAGAGAAAGGGAACAAAAGAAGAAGGAGCCAAGAAGCTCCAAAAGGATAACAGCGGTCAGCGCCGCCCTCCCCCCAAATTCGAGAAATTTACTCCTCTAAATGCCAACATTTCCACTATTCTCATAGAAGTAGAGAAGGAAGCGGTGATACCTCCTGCCCCGAAGATGAACACCCCTGGCAAGAAAATGGATAAGGAGAAATGGTGCCACTATCACCGGGACCATGGGCCACGACACCAATGATTGTTGGGTCCTTAAGAACGAGATCGAGGCCCTCATCCAGAGGGGGCAGCTGGCCAAATACGTGAGAAAAGACCAAACCGACCTTCCTCCTCCTCCTCGGGGGCTAATAAGCGTCCTGAGCGACACAGTGAGATACCCAAATTCAAAGAGGAGCGTGTCCTACACCTTATTCATGTGGGCCCAATGGGGGGCTCCTCCAACTCCTCTCGAAAGGCTTTCGTAAGGAAAGTCAATTCAGTACATGGCATGCCTCTGCCTAAAGGCCTTGGGGTACCCGTCACATTCTCAGATGAAGACCTGGTAGGCGTCCGAATCCCCCATTGTGATGCACTAGTCATCGACCTCCATATGGAGAATTTTAAAGTGGAGAGGATCCTAGTGGACATGGCAGCTCCGTTAACATCCTCTTCCTCGATGCTTTCAAAGGACTTCAGCTATCCCGGGATAGATTCAAACCCGCTGGCTACACACTCCACGGGTTTACAGGAGTGCCAGTGATTATCGAAGGGGTGATCACCCTCGACGTAACCGCTAGCAAAACTTCTACTACCCGAACGGAACCGATGGACTTTATGGTCGTTGATGTCCCCGCAGCTTATAATGTCATCCTAGGCCGGCCCGTCCTAGCTGCTCTCGAAGCCGTCCCATCCGCTTATCACCTCAAGATGAAGTTCCCCACTCGAGCAGGAGTAGGGAAAGTAAGAGGCAATCAGGAGATGGCCCGCAAATGCTACATGACCTCTACTAGGGGTCCATTCCTTTCCCTCGAAACACTTGAGATTCCCCATGAAAGTGTCCGATAAGCATCCGAGCCGGTGGATGAACTGGACGAAGTTCTCTTCTCTGAGCAGGATCCGAGCCGCAAGTTCTTTATCAGCAAGACCCTCCGATCTTCCCTAAGCTCAGACATAGTCTGATACATTAGAAAGAACTGTGACCTCTTTGCATGGTCGGCTGCCGACATGCCTGGAATCTCCTAAGAGCTCCTCGTCCACCACCTCAGCGTTGCCTTGGGATCCAAACCGGTCCAACAGAAGAGGCGTAAGTTTGCTCCCGAGCACCAGCAAGCCATAAAAGAGGAAGTGGAAAAGCTCCTAAAGGCTCGGTTCATACAAGAGGTCAATTACCCCGAATGGCTCTCGAATGTTGTAATGGTTAAGAAGGCCAACGGGACCTGGAGAATTTGCATTGACTTTACCAACTTGAACAAAGCATGCCCCAAAGATCCATTCTCCTTTCCAAGCATCGACACCCTGATTGACGCCACCTCGGGCCATGAGCTTCTCAACTTCATGGACACTTTTTCCGGATACAATCAAATCCGCATGTTCCCCCCAGACATCCCGAAGACCTCCTTTATTACCGATCAGGGCCTCTACTGCTACAGGGTGATGCCTTTCGGGTTGAAGAATGCAGGTGCCACTTATCAATGCCTCGTTAACAAGGTCTTCTAAAATCAGATCGGTCATAACATGGAGGTGTATGTTGATGATATGCTTGTGAAGAGCATCCGAGGGGCCGACCACGTCACCGACCTGCAGGAGGCGTTCGATGTGTTAAGAAAACATGATATGAGGCTCAACCCGAACAAGTGTGCGTTCGGAGTCGCATCGGGAAAGTTCCTAGGCTTCATGGTCAGCCATAGAGGTATCGAAGCCAACCCTGACAAGATCAAGGCCATATTGGATATGGCTCCCCCAAAAGTATAAAAGAAGTTCAGAAACTAACTGGGTGCCTCGCAGCTATAGGGCGCTTCCTTTCCAAGTCAGGGGAGAAGTGTCTTCCCTTCTTTAAGGCTCTCAGGGGGGCTAAGGGCTTCGAATCGGGTCAGCAACAGCAGGAATCGTTCGATCAGCATAAAGCCTACCTAGTCAACCCCCCTCTCCTCAGCAAGCCTATCCCCGGGGAAACACTCTACCTCTACTTAGCTGCCTCCGAACAAACCCTCAGCGTTGTCTTGGTAAGGGAAGAAGACAAGGCTCAGAAGCCCATCTATTACGTAAGCAAGGTACTTTGTGATGCCGAGCTTAGTTATCCGAGGCTAGAGAAGACGGCGTATGCCTTGGTTATGGCAGCTAGGAAGCTACGCCCGTATTTCCAGTCTTACTCGGTGGTCGTTCTTACCGACCAGCCGCTGAAGCAAGTTCTGCACAAGCCGGAGACCTCTGGCTGCCTCATGAAGTGGTCGATCGAGCCGAGCCAGCATGATATATCCTACCAACCTCGGACCGCGATCAAGGCTCAGGCCTTAGCTGAATTCATAGTTGAAAGCACCATTCCCGAGGTCAGTCAAGCGGCAAACGGGCCCCCTATTTGGACGGTATATGTTGATGGATCCTCTTGTACCGAAGGGAGCAGAGCCGGGGTCATTCTGGCAGGCCCCGATGACTTCATCCTCTAATACTCCCTCCGCATCAACTTCAAGGCATCCAACAATGAAGCACAATATGAAGCACTTATAGCCGGTCTCGGAATGGCTCGCAAGGCAGGGGCACAATGCCTCCGCATATTTAGTGACTCTCAGCTGGTCGTGAATCAAGTCTTGGGTGAGTATGAAGCGCGAGATGATCGAATGGCTAAGTATCTAGCCAAGGTCCAAAATCTTATGGCTCTTTTCAAAGAGGCACTTATTCGGCAGATCCCCAGGGAGGAAAATGCCCAAGCAGATGCTCTCTCCAAGTTAGCCTCATCCTCCCTCCAAGGTCTCGAGTAGACCGTCTTGATTGAAGTGCTCTTGAGGCCGAGCATAGAAGAAGAAACTCCCGACTCCATAGATTCGCTGCCAGTTCAACTTCAAGATAATTGGATGAAACCCCTGGTAGAATTCCTAAGGGATGGGCTCCTCCCCGAAGACCCTAAGGAAGCACGCCGAGTCAGAACCAGAGCGGAGCGGCACACCACTGTTGAGGGGGTCTTGTACAAATGCTCCTTCACACAAGTTGACGGCAGACCTTATCTAAGGTGCCTCTCCCCTGAACAAGCCACATACGCCTTGCAAGAACTTCACGAAGGCATAGGCAGAGCACATTCAGGGTCCAGGTCCCTCGCCCGGAAGGTGTTCAATTATGGATATTTCTGGCCTACCCTGTTACAAGACGCCGAGCGACATGTTCGGTAATGCAGCTCTTGTCAAAAGCACTCCAATATCCGTCGCCTCCCACAAGCTCGGCTCGCCACCCTATCAAGTCCTATCCCTCTCGCAATGTGGGGGATGGATTTACTAGGACCGTTCCTGCCAGTTCCAGACCAACTCAAATTTTTAGTCGTGGCGATCGACTACTTCTCGAAGTGGACAGAGGCCGAGCCCTTGGCCGCAATCACTGAGAACAAAGTACTCCAGTTCTTTTGGAAGAACGTCATCTGCAAGTTCGGCATCCCTCGAGTCCACATAACCGACAATGGAACACAGTTTACAGGGGCCTCCTTCCGAGCTCTGTGTGAAGACCTCACCATCCAACAACGCTTCTCCTCTATCTCCCATCCTCAATCAAACGGCCAAGTGGAAAACGCCAATCGACAGATCCTCTCCGGTATCAAGAAGAGGCTGGATAAGTCCGCTAAAGGTTTATGGGTCGATCAGCTCCAAAACGTACTGTGGAATTACCGCACCACAAAACGAACCCCCACAGGAGAGTCGTCATTCAACCTCACCTATGGGGCCGAGGCTGTAATCCCCCTGGAAGTAGGTGTACCGTCCCCTCGTCTTATTGCTTATGAAGAAGAGCAGAATACCAGAGAGCTCCGAGCAAGTCTGGACTTGATCGATGAGCTCCGTGAAAGAGATGCCATTCGTCAACAAAGCTATCGGAGAAGGATCAAGCTGGCCTATAATAAGAGAGTCCGTCCTACCGATCTCAAAGAAGGGGACTTAGTCCTCAGAAAGTTAGCTATCTCCTTCCCCAGTCAGAAGAGTAAGCTAGCTCCAAATTGGGAAGGACCCTACAAGATCACCAAAGTAGTTCGTCCAGGAGCCTACTGTCTAGAAGATCTTGAAGGCAGAGAGATCCCAAGGACTTGGAATGCCGACCATCTCTTGAAGTACCAAAAGAGCGCATCAACGCCTCTTTAAGTACCTTCGGATGCTGAACCGTCCCAGTCCTTTCAACTGTATTTTGATTTTGTTTTCTGCAATGTAACAACGGCTCGCAACTTAGAAGCAGCCGGCTAGTTGTTTTCAATAAAGGATATTTTTTCATTTTCTACTTGTGAATTGCTTGTATCTCTCTGTTTTTATGTTCCTTGCACTCTAACGACGAGTTCGGAGTCCAACTCTTGGCTCAACTCTGCTTCATAGGCTCGTTCTGAAGCTAGCTAGAAGTGGTTCGCCATTCGGAATTGCTCCCACAACCGTTGAAGTAAACTCTAATGACTAGTTCGGAGTCCAACACTTGGCTCGACTCCGCTTCATAGGCTCGCTCTGAAGCAAGCTAGAAGTAGTTCGCCATTCGGAATTGCTCCCACAACTGTTGAAACAAACTCTAATGACGAGTTCGGAGTCCAACACTTGGCTCGACTCCGCTTCATAGGCTCGCTCTGAAGCGAGCTAGAAGTGGTTCGCCATTCGGAATTACTCCCACAACCGTTGAAACAAACTCTAACGACGAGTTCGGAGTCCAACACTTGGCTCGACTCTACTTCATAGGCTCGCTCTGAAGCAAGCTAGAAGTGGTTCGCCATTTGGAATTGCTCCCACAACCGTTGAAGCAAACTCTAACGACGAGTTCGGAGTCCAACACTTGGCTCGACTCCGCTTCATAGGCTCGCTCTGAAGCGAGCTAAAAGTGGTTCTCCATTCGGAATTGCTCCCACAACCGTTGAAACAAACTCTAACGACTAGTTTGGAGTCCAACACTTGGCTCGACTCCGCTTCATAGGCTCGCTCTGAAGCGAGCTAGAAGTGGTTCACCATTCGGAATTACTCCCACAACCGTTGAAACAAACTCTAACAACGAGTTCGGAGTCCAACACTTGGCTCGACTCCGCTTCATAGGCTCGCTCTGAAGCGAGCTACAAGTGGTTTGCCATTCGGAATTGCTCCCACAACCATTCGTCAAAGCTCACATCAATGAACTCACCTTGATGAGCTCCGCCATGGCCGTTCTACCGAGCCGAGGTACCGACCTCCACATATGGAGAAAAATGCTGCAGAGCCATTTTCACCGTCAGAATGTCTCAAAAAATGTGCTAGAACATGATGAACGGCTCAGGTCGTGCCGCGTCCCCACAAAACAACAAGATAACATTTTCTCGAAATTTCAGCCCCTTGTCTCGTGATTCGTGCCACGATCGTAATCAACCGTCCAGGTAGAGCCACGTAGCTCGGATCTGAAATCTGAACTACCGATCTACCGAACTGCCAAGTGGAGAAAAATGCACCTCAAAATTCGTGCTCAGAATTGCCGAACAGGAAGCAACACACGAACACCAAAAAAAAAGGAAAGGAAGAACTTTTATTAAGGAGTACGGCAGACAAAAACATTTACAAGGCCAAGCTATTACAACAAGGTGCTACAAAAATTCCAAAGTATAATACAACTCTTTCAACGCTTCTTTGGGACAGGGACGTTCCGGTTTAGAGAAACGCGAGGGCGGCGCCGCTTCATCTCCGAGCTCATCTCTACGCCAACGAACCGAGACGCCTCCTCGGTGCTGCCTCTGACCGCGGCACCAACCGAGGCTCCGCTAGACGAGATGGCCACGCCACTTTGAGCGTCGGCCGGGCTCCGACGAATGATAGGTGGACGAGTCGCGAGCTCGTAGAAGGAGATCCCCCTCTCACTCTCCTTGCGAGTGCACGAAGTGCTTCAGACGTTAACCCTTACAGGCTGAGGTTTAAGGTGAGCGACTTCTTCTTCAAGTTCGATGATCTTATCCTTTAAAGTATCGTCTTTCATCGACACCTTGAACCGAGGATGTTTTGCCGAGCTTGCCTCCCCGACACAGTCAGCTATAATTCGGCGAAGGTTGGTCACTTCGATGCTTTTGTCGACTGTAACCCTCCTTAGCTGCTCAACCATCGAAGCGAGCTCGTTGCGCTCGGCCAGTGCCGAGGTTAACTCATCCTCCTTCGCCGAGAGTTCTCCTTCGACTATCTGCAAGTGATGAATCTCAGCCAATAACTCGCTGTTCGTCTTCTCCATGTTGAATAGCACCCTCCTGATTAGCTCAACCTCGCCCTCGAGACGAGCTTCGCGTGATCGCTTAAATAATTCCGTTCGCCGCCGAGCTGCTGCGGCGTCCGAACCAAGTTCGACAATCTGAAAAACCAAAGCATTCTATTGGGAGACGAGTTCCGAGCCAAACACTTAGAAAAATTCAAAGAAAGAAGTCTTTCATTCATGTCGAAAAAAAGCGGTGGCCAGTCCACTATAAGGCTTTACAAAAAAGAAGAAGAAAAAGGGACTTATGCAAAGGATGGGGAGATCAAGGATCGACCTGAGGCGACGGATCGATCACATGCGCCTCGCCAGATGGTCCCTCGGCCCCGTCGCCCCTGCCTGGGGGTCGGCAGCCACAGTCACGGGGTCGGCAGGCACCTCCTCGTCCCGCTGGTCACCCTCCTCCCCTTCTCCTTTCTCCTCTTTGCCCTCCTCCTCCTTGCCGAGCCACAGGCAATATCCCACTCTTTCAAAGCCGGGGACATGTGCCTCGACATGGTCAAGCGCTCTCGCATAGGACAGCTCCATGTTCCTGGCCATATGCTTCTTCGCCTCGGCTTCAACCTCCTTCCTGGCCACCTCCACCACGGAGTCCCTCTCCGCCTTCGCCACCTCCAAGGCCTTCGCCGATGCGGCTAGCTCCTCGGCAGCTTTAGCAACCTTGGCAACCTCTACGGTGAGCTGCTCATTAGCTCGCTCCAAGGCTGTCTCAAGATTGGCGACCCGAACCTCCAAGTCCTCCGAGCGGTGCCGCTCCGCCTCGCGCTGCTTCACTGCCCTCACCTTCTCCGCCCTGTCCTTGTCACAGAGGGCTTTCAGCTCCTTCTCCTGCTCGGCGAACTCCTGAACAAGGTGGCCAAAGTGGAAAGTGGCCTGCAATGAATGAGCGTTAGGTAGTTGTAAAATCCGAGCTATGGACTTAAAGAAATTTTTAAAGAAAGATGCTTACAGACATGAGCACCGAGCAATCTCGTAGGTGTCGTCCCCAGTCGTCCCCACCTTCAGAGCGGCTCAGTCCTTTGGGGTCGCGAGATGCTTGACGGCCTGCATACACATCTGTGAATCACCAAGAAAGCCATCGTGGTTCTTCACCCTCCAGTCTGGGACGAACAGCTTCTTGTGGGCCTCGGTCAAGATCTTCTCGGCCTGAGGCGTCAGAGGTGGGGCCTACAGAGCCAGCACCGCCGAAATCGAAAAGGCCTCACTGGCCGGGGCAGAAGAGGTCGGGGCAGGCAGGTCTACAAGGACGACCACCGACGGAGATGGTGCCTAAGGAGCAGGGGTAGGGTCGGCAACTACCGAGGGGGCCTTGGAAGGTCGTCCAGATGTGAGCCCGGTGCTCGGCTTCTTCCTCTTCCTACCATCGGCGACCTTGCCTCGCTCAGACATCACTGCCGTGAAGTCCATCTTCGGCGCCTCTGTTCCAAACAACAAAACCCAAAAAATAACAAGTTAGAAAATCGCAAAAAAAAAAAAATGCAGCGAGATGTCAGGAGCATACTCGGGTCGATCGGACTAAGGCCCGACCCGTGTAGCACCTCCTCAGTCATTCCCCTCCAGCTTAACATTGGGAGAGCAATGAGCTTCGCCACCACCTCTTCCTCATCCGGACTCAGCACTATGTCGGCCCTTGCAAACTTTGGCACTTCTTCCTTCCACCGAGTACGGAAGTCCAGCCTCGAGGGCCCCTTCAACAGAAAAAACTTCTCCTTCCAACCTTTTATCGAGTTCGGATTCTGAATGAGCTTAACGCCTCTCCGGGGTGACAAGTAGTAGCGAGGCTCGGCCTTCGACATCCGGTTGATCCGTTACAGACTCCGGAGGATTACCATGTCTGGCTCGACCTCGGCGATGCGACACTGCAGCAAGAAGGCGAGCACGTGGCACCAGGTGTTCGGCATAAATTGCACCGGTGCCAGACAATACCAGTGGAGAACCTTCAACGCGAAGGGATACAGAGGGAAGCGCAAGTCGGCACACAGAGAGTCGAAGTCGAACACGCACGTGTCCGGCGATAGCACGGTGTTCGCTCGCATCCCAGGGCCGGGGAGGATCAGTCTGTACTCCGGAGGGATGGCGAACCCCTTTCTGATCCGAAGGAGGTCCCTCTCGGATAATACCGAAGCAAGGTCATCCACCTCGGTGACCTCCCTCGGGGCATTCTCCTCGTAAACCGCCGACCGGCCAACAATTGCCTTCTTCAGCAGATCGCCCTCGTACTGCCTAATGCCGGCGTGACCGGACAGCACACCAGGGTACCAACCCGACTCGGGGACTCGCCTCTCTGGCTCCACGATCTCCTCGACTATGGACGACCCTACCACTTTCTTCCCCTTTCTCCGACTCGCTACTTGAATTCTCTCCTCGGCACCACTATCTCCAGAGGACGATGCCTCACTTCCCGAGTTTACCCTTCACATCTCTAAAAAATATCTAAGGCAAAAACACTGACCTTGATGTGACGTAAATTTGGAAGTGACGTGCACGGTCGGAATTTCTTCGCCGGAAATTGCCTGGTCCACGCGACAGCTAGCACCACCACCTTGGAGCATAAACCACCGCTAGGGTAAAAGTAAAAATTCAAAGTGAAAGAGAGAAATGAGCTAGGGGGTGAGGAGAGTGGGGACTTATAGCCAAGAGAGCGACGTTTGGGCTCTCTAGGCGTTTAAGGGCCCACTAAAGGAAGGCAAAATGACAAAATGGAGTTGTGACGTTTCAAGACAAGAACTCGTCAATTCGCTTAACTTCATCACTCGGCGACTTGCACCTCGACGAGCCACCAAACCCACGGTGTGCCTCATCGAGCTACCGAGCCGAGGGGACGAGGTACCGACCTCCATATATGGAGAAAAATTCTGCCGAGCCAGAATCACCATCGGATCGCTCCAAAATTCGTGTCAAAACTTGATGGACGGTTCAGATAGCGACACGCCCACAAAATGACAAGATAATGTTTTCTCGTGATCTGAACCCCGTCCTCGTAATTTGTGCCATGATGGACGCTCAGGATCGTGCCACGTAGCTCGGTAAATCCCACCGCTTCGAGCCGAGCTGCCAAGGAGTCAAGCCGAGGTGTCGAGGTACCGACCTCCACATATGGAGAAAAATTCTGCCGAGCCAGAATCACCATCGGATCGCTCCAAAATTCGTGTCAAAACTTGATGGACGGATTCAGATAGCGACATGCCCACAAAACGACAAGATAACATTTTCTTGTGATCTGAACCCCGTCCTCGTAATTCGCACCGTGATGGACGCTCAGGATCATGCCACGTAGCTCGGCAGATCCCAGCGCTCTGAGCCGAGCTGCCAAGGAGTCGAGCCGAGGTGCCGAGGTACCGACCTCCACATATGGAGAAAAATTCTGCCGAGCCAGAATCACCGTCAAATCGCTCCAAAATTTGTGTCAAAACTTGATGGACGGCTCAGATAGCGACACGCCCACAAAACGACAAGATAACATTTTTTCGTGATCTGAACCCCGTCCTCGTGATTTGCACCATAATGAATGCTCGGGATCGTGCCACATAGCTCGGCAGATTCCAGCGCTCCGAGCCGAGCTGCCGAGGGGTCGAGCTGAGGTGCCGAGGTATCGACCTCCACATACGGAGAAAATACCAGCCGACCCATACAGATCGTTCGATCCCCAGAAAATCACGCTCGGCGATGATAAAGGGTCCAGATCGCGCCACGGTATAATTCGGTATTATAAATAAATTTTTATTTATTAAAACCGTTTTATTTATTTAAAAATTACAAAAAAAATGATTAAAAATTCGGGAAAATTAATTAAAAATTTTAGGAAATAATTATAAATTTGGGAAAATATTTTGAGCCCCTGAGTAAGTAATTATTGCCTAGAATGGTTGATTAAGACCCCCGGACGACGAATCAACACTTCGCGAAATTAAATAAGTGATCCGAAAGATAGATAAAAATTAAGGAAAGATGCCAGAAAACCAGAGGAGCTCAAGAACAGCTTAGAGCACGCAACTAACCCAGAAAATCACCATACTACCCCATACAAAGAATCGTCACCCCTCGTTTGGACTCCGACACAACTCCAAAAGCCATTAAAACAGTAAAACTACTCCTCAAAGGCTGATCAAATTCAGCCTTCGGGAGTGGGGGCTCGTGATATGGCTAAAAATGGGGTTAAATCGGAACTGTCCAAATCGGGCACGAATCTTAAAGTTTGGGGATAAAACGGTAATTTCACCTACAAACGGGTCTGAAATGGGTACTGGGTCCTTTTCCCAAAGGCCCAATAACCCGCGAACGGATCCACCTCAACTGGGTACGGGTCCCAACCCGAAATGAACCCGGTCCAGCGGGATAGAATTAGGGTTTCTGATTAATCCAAATCAATGGCCCTGATTCATATTTATCCGTTCACTGGGAATTAGGGATTACATTCCTTATCTGATCCCTAAGGCGACTATAAATACCCCCCATCCACCACCATTAAGAGGTAATCAATCTTTTGCCAATTTATGCTCTTTCATAATCATTCCTGATTACTGACTTGAGCGTCGGAAGGTGCATCGCCGGGATCAACCCCGGTGTCTCGCACTTTTTGTAGGTGAACGGAGGGAGTCAACAGTCAAACTCCGGCAAAACAGGTTTCAGGTTTGCTATTCATGTTTTCCAGGAATCCACAAATACTATCTGTTTGCCCCCACACCAGATTTAGCGGTAACATATGCAATACATGATATACAGTCGCTCGATCTATCTACTGTATTAATTAAATTAAATTCATTAAATACGGATAATAACATGTTTATATTTTAAAAACCTCAAAGTGAAATTCTGGACAGCAGTACACTACCGTACAGAAACTCACTTTCCCGTGGCTACAAGAAAGCAAATTCAATTCTGTCAGGGTTATAGAAAGTAGATTCCCTGCCGGTTCCAACGCCTATTCATACGGTACATTCTAAGGACAGTAGCTAGGTTTATCAGTTAGTTCTTTACGGGTCTAATGTTCATGCAACAACTCAGGGTCAAGTTTTTGTACATACAATTTCAATGAAAAGTCATTAATTTTTTAATAAAAATTATGAATGAACTCCTAACAATGTCCAATAATATTCTAGTTAATCTCATATCTTAATTCCGCTAACAGCCTATTATTTCAATCAATTAATGAGGACAATACAATCTCAAACACTATTATGAAATTTTAAACATTACAGTATTAATATCTGAATATCTCGCAATCTATAAGTTGGATTGCGAAACCGTTAGATGATCTGAGCTCTACACTCAGAGGGCTACAATTTTCATGTATAAAGTTCTAAATTATATTAAATGGAACTGGGTCATATTCTCAGTACAAGTTCGGATAATTGATAGGGCAAAAGTCTTAAATTTGTTATAAGACAATGAATTAATGGTTCAAGACTTGAATCATTAATATTGCACGATAAAGAAAACTATGTATCAGATTCGTTGATGAATCAATGATAGAACTTAATGAGATATGATAATCAATTCAAGAACTACTTGCGGGAGTTTAATAAATATTTGCTTGAATATGAACACTAAATGAGGTTCAAGAGACGCTTGCCTTTATGATGATTATGAATTTGAGACGAACGAAGGCGGTGGCACATGGCAGCGAGCAACAATGGTGAAAATGACAACAAACGACGACAACGATAGAGCAGCAACAATGAGAATGGCGATGACAGCGAGGCAGCAACAATAGTGAGTGCCGAAACGATAACAATGGCAAGAATGGCAGGTTCGAGGCTTATTCGGTAGATAAGGAGCAAGGGGAGGAAGTTGGTGGGGTTGTATGTGCTTTCTGTTGGTTAATCGGGTGTAGGGATAGGTTGTAGGAAGGTTGTAGGTGGTGCAGGCTGTTCGGGGAAACAATGGAGCTTCGGGTATAGGCAGTAGGGTGGTCGCAAAGTCGAGAATGTAATTTCTGTTCCTGAATATACAATTTTTTAACGTATTTATGTAGTTTTGTATTTTGATTCCTTATAAAATCCATTTTCGTTCTCTAAAATTCTTTTTTTGTATTAAATTCATTTTTGGATCTCCTATTTAAGCCTTGTATTATTGTGGATCTTTATTTAAAGCCCAATGTCAAGGGACGACTTCTTTTTCTCAAGTCAAACCGTGTGCCACTTAGCTTACTCCTTAGATCGAGGGCTAAGTCAGGCAAACTGAGGGCTAAGAAGGCAGAGGATTGAAGACAAGTGAGCAAAGTAAGATGGAAGAGAATTTATTCTTCTAAAGAACTCTACAAGAGTGGCTTGGATTGCTTTTTCTTGGATGAGTGGAGCAAATGAGGCTCCTCCCTATTTATAGTGCGAGCATAATCTTTCTCCTCCTCAAGGGAAGGTTCTAGAATACAAGAGTTCTACTATGTACAAGAGTTCTCTAGAGAGTTCTACAATACTCTATAACTAGGTACACTCTTCCAAAAGGTTCTAGTTTGCTCTAGATCGTGCCACCTTGTCCTAGAGAACTCTAGGACGTTCATGATCCTTCCGGGGCATTCCGGAGTGTTCCGGACTTCTCTTGAACAGCCTGGATGCTTCTAGAATTTGTCCGTGACACCAAGCCCACTTTTTAAATCATAATTCAAAACCAAAATCCTAACCCAAACCCATTTTAAAATCCTAATTCAAATCCAAATACTAATCCAACCCGAAACCCAAATTAATCTAAACTAGTTAACCCTTCACTCACTTCCCAAACTGCCTAACAACTACCCCACTTCCTAATCCCCACTAATCCCTGTCAACCCTCCTAACCACTCACTAATACACTCCTTAACCTGCTCATAACCCCTTCTTCAACCGCCTTCTCTTTCAATCTTCAACCTGAGCTCCACCCACACCCCGACTTCCACACCATCAGCCGACCATATCCTCCAACATCATCTCATCATCTCCTTCTCTCCACCATCAGCCGCAACAGACTTCTATCCCGAACGGTCGCCAAAATTGACTCCTCTTCATCTCCACCTTGCAGCCACCACAGCCATCTCCTCTCTCATCCTACCGCCTCCCTCCAAACCCGAAGCCCCTCTCCCCATTGAAGCCCCCCTTCCTTCTTCAACACTGCCTACTCCCGAACCCATCAGCCAAGCTAACCTTCCTCTTCATCTTCACCCTCTTCATAGCCCAACACCACCTCCCTACTGCCACCTTCCTTGCTATCGCACACCTCAAAACTCCATCTCGTTGGCACCTCGAAACTTCATCTCGTCGGCACCTCGCTCCGCACCACAACCCTTGCTGCCTCATTGCCTACTACCATCATTCCGAGCCAACCTCGACAGGCCGAACAACAACAACAGCCCCCAGTTGCAACAGCGCCGCATTATTGTTGCTTTGTCGCCTTCACGTTACTCTTTTCACATTCATAATCGTTGTAAGGCAAACGTCTCTTAAACACCATTTATTGTTCATGTTCAAGCTAACATTTATTGAACTCCCACAAGTACTTGAATTGATTATCGTATTTCATTAAATTATATCATTGATTTATCAGCGAATCTGATTCACAGTTTTCCCTATTGTGCCATGTTATTGATTCTAGTTCTGAATCATTCATTCATTGTCTTATTGAAAATTTTCAACTTCTGCCATATTAATTATCCGCACTTTGTATCGAGACTTTGATCCTGTTCTGTGTAATATAATTTAGAACTTCATACATGAAAATAGTAGCCTTCCGAGTGTAGAGCCCAGATTTTCTAACGGTTTTGCAATCCGATTTGTAGATTGTGAGATATTCAGTTTTTTGTATTGTAATGTTAAAATTTCATAATGCTATTTAAAATTGTATTGTTCAAACTAAGTGACTAATAGGTTGTTAGCAGAATTGGGACCTGAGATTAATTAGAACATTATTGGACATTATTAGGAGTTCATTTATAATTTTGTAAGATTTGTTAATGACTTTTTATTGGAATTATATGTACGAGAAATTAACCTTGAGTTGCTATCTAAACACTAGACCCATAAAGAATTGATTATAGACCTGGCTACTTTTCTTTGAAATGTATCGTAGGAATATGCATTGGAATCTGTAGGAAGTCTACTTTCTAGAGTCCCCGACGGAATCGAGTTTGCTTTCCCATATCAACAGGAAAGTGAGTTTTTGTACAATAATATATTGTTGTCCATGATTGTATATTTATGTTTTTAAATATAAACATGTTGGTAATTGTATTTAATGGATTGAATTAATACAGTAGGTCAATTGATTGACTCCACACCATGCATTACATAGCTCTTGATACCTTGATATTGTTTCGATACCACTGTTCTCATTGATTGCCCCAATTGCATATTTATGATGAATCATAGTAAAATAATAACAAGTCAGTAAAATAAGGGTACGACTTAGTAGTGGATAATATAGGAGTGTATTGAAGGGCGTCAAATATTGGTAAAATAATAAGTCGGGGTAATAAAGGTACGACTAGGGGTGTAAAATGAACTGGATGGTCCGTGGTCCGTCGTCCGTCCGAGTTCGACTCAAAAAATGGCCCGACCGTGGACCGTCTGAACTGTTATATGAACCGAACTTGAACAAATTATTAGGTCCGATGTTTTACCGAGCTCGAGCCGGACATAAGTCTGTCCGAGTATTATTACGGTCCGATGCTTTACCGAACCGAGTCCGGACCATAAAAATTTTGTCCGACCTGGACCAAGCCGAACATAAGCCCGTCCGAGTAGAATTTCAGTCCGAGCTTAAACATATGGCTGTCCGGTCCAGTCTGAGGTACAACTTGGTGGTGGACAATGTAGGAGACTGTACTTGGAAGGGGGCCCGGCTTGTGTTTTTCGTATTGGTTATTGCTATCGGTTATTATTTTATCTATTGATTGCGGATTACTGGCTATGGTATCCCAATTATCGTGTATTGTATTGTGTATTATTTGTCAATTATTGGTTATTGTTATCGAATGACCCGAGTACATAACCTTGTAGAATTTACCATTTAAGTCTAAATGTTCACTTGATTATTATGCACCTGAATCTGTGGTATGGGACAAGATTGCGTGTATTAGATAGATTAAAAAAAGATTGATTGACTTAAGATTGACACTGAGCATCGACACTTACATTATTGATTATTGACTATTGTTTATTGACTATTGCATTATTGATTACTGACTATTGTTCATCAATCATTGCATTATTGATTATCGACTATTGGTCCTGTCACCAATGATTGTTTATTGACTATTTTATATCGAATGATTAAATTTCATAGTTATGATTGCATCTTACCATTTTTGTATTGTACATGGTCATGTCACCCTGATATGCGTAGTCTCTTTTCCTTGCTTTCCTCCATATTATGTTTTATTGCTTGTTACTACTTGCCGTTCGTAGCTTGCTCTAACGGACACCCCCAACTCTAGATGTTGAGCCTAAATGTATCGAGGAGGAACCGATAGAAGGACTTGGCAACCAGATCTTCTAGAGGATGGAGTCGAATCGAGTCTGAAATAGTTTATCTTGTTTCGTGTTTTTCCATGTTGTTATTATTATGGTTTCATACATTGTATATTTGGGTGTTTGACGTAAAGTTTATGTTACTAGATAATAGTATTTGTATGAGGATTATTCATGCTATTTTTTGTTCTTGTGATTGTTTTATTGTGTTTTTATATTGTTGAGTTAACTGTAAAACTTGTGAATGATGTATATTATTTGCTGGGCCTTAGTTGTGTGTCCGTACTTTCGTATTTTGGAAAGCGGGGTGAACATGAAGCTACAGTAACAACTTACTCAGGTGAATTCTCTGATATTTTGAACACCTTTGAAGCTGTCTTCCAAGAGCACATCACTTTTCCACCAGCGAGACCCCAAGACCATGACATCCCTCTCATTCCCACTCCCAACCAGTCAATTTGAGGCCCTATAAGCATCCGTTAACTGTACAAATTATAAATGATGTATATCATTCACTGGGTCTTAATTGCGTGCGTGTACTTCCGTATTTTGGGAAGCGGGGTGAACATGAAGCTACAGTAACAACTTACTCAGGCGAATTTTTTGATATTTTGAACACCTTTGAAGCTGTCTTCCAAGAGAACTTCACTCTTCCACCAGCGAGACCCTAAGACCATGGCATCCCTCTCATTCCCAACTCCCAACCTGTCAATTTGAGGCCTTATATGCATCCTTGGAGCTAAAAGAGGATAGACAAATTAATCAAAGATATGTTGCAATCGAGAGTTATTAGACCCAGCAACAGCTCATATGCTTTTCCTATTGTGATGGTGAAGAAAGCTGATCGAACATGGCGACAATGTCTGAATTATAGAGCTTTAAACAGGATGACTATCAAAGATAAGTATCTCATACCCGTTATCGATGAGTTATTAGATGAATTGCAAGGAAAGTGTTTAGCAAATAGGATCTTCGCAGTGGTTACCACCAACAGAATGAAGACGGAGGACATTCACAAGATAGCCTTTAAAACTTCACGAGGGTCATTACGAATATGTTGTAATGCCCTTCAGCCTCGCCATTGCCTCCTCCACCTTTCAATCTCTTAGAATGAGGTGTTCAAACCCTATCTCCGCAAGTTTGTGCTTGTTTTCTTTGACGATATATTGTTCTACAGTTGATCTCATCATGATCATGCTCAGCATCAGCATCTAGTACTACAACTACTAGAGAAGAATTCACTGAAAGCCAAGAAGAGTAAATGTTTGTTTGGTGTAAGTGAAGTTTCTTATTTAGGCCATATTGTGTCACCTAAGGGTGTCTCAACTGATCATAGCAAAATCTCAACCATCAACCAGTGTCTTCAGCCCAAAACACTTTGAGCCTTGAGGGAATTCCTTGGGCTAGCAGAATATTATCGAAAATTCATTAATAAGTATGCTTCTATTGCATCTCCACTAGTAGCCCTTACAAGGAAAGGAGCTTTTAAGTGGTCCAATGAGGCTCTGCTGGCTTTTGAAGTTCTGAAAATGGCCCTTCTCCGCCAATGCTTGCATTACCAAATTTTGAAGAAAAGTTCACCTTGGAGTGCGACACAGCTGGTATGAGTATTGAGGCTATCTTAATGCAGCGGCAACATCCCATTGCTTTCTTGAAAAAGGAATTAATGGGTAAGAATAGGCATTTATCCACTTACGAGAAGGAAATGTTCGCCATCTTACTTGCAGTTAAAAAGTCGAGGCATTATCTGTTTAGTGGGGAATTTTTTACCAAAACCGATCATGAGCCTCTTAAGCATCTTTTGGGGCAAAGATTAGATATGGAGGCTCAACATACGTGACTTTGGAAATTGCATGGGTACCAATTTACAATGGAGTACAAACAAGGGAGGGAGAATAAAGGTGCAGATGGGCCTTCCTGCATGTTTGAAGACTCACAAGTGCAAGCCATTTTAGTTGTACACCCCACTTGGCTGATCTTTTTGAAGACTGCAGTCCAACAAGACCATATTATCAAGAGATCCAAGCAAAACTGAACAAAGGGGAAGCTCCGTGTTACTGCTTCCAGCATGGGCTCTATTGTTACAAAGGAAGAGTGATCATTAACCCTGCATCTCTAATGACTACACAATTGTGGCAAATTCACCATGACTCACTACAGGGGGGCACTCTGGTTACGAGAAGACTTTGTTAAGGCTAAAGCAAGTGGCTTACTGGCCAGGTATGAAAATAATGCCGAAAGCTTACATTTGACAATCTAACACCTGCCAACGATGCAAATACAACAACCAAGCTCATTCGGGTCTACTTCAACCTCTCCCTATCCTTACAGAAGTGTGGAATGATGTAAGCATGGTCTTCACCAGCATTTTTGGCGAGAAATCTTCACTTTACATGGTACCCAACTCTGCTTCAGCACCTCATTTCATTCCCAAACTGACGAGAAATCTGAAGTAGTCAAACAGTAGGACCTTAGAAACTTATCTTCGATGCTTCTGCGCATACAAGCCATCCAGTTGGGCTAATTTACTCCTTTGGGCGGAGTACTGGTATAACACCACGATGCACAGTGCTACCAAACTCTCCCCATACCAGATTTTATATAGACGAGCACCTCCCACACTCCTTACCTATTCCCCCAAGACTGCTAGATCACCAGATGTGGAAGAAAGCCTCCTTGAAAGGAACACTACCCTGCAGTTGCTCAGAGACAATTTGTATAAAGCGCAACAGAGAATGAAGTCTTATGCAGATAAGAGGTGCACTGAGAAGGAGTTTGAGATTGGAGATTTCGTATATCTCAGGCTGCAACCATATCGACAAGTAACAGTAGGAGGAAAAAAGAGTTCATAAATTGTTCCACCTTTACTATGGTCCCTATGATGTAGTTGGCAGGGCTGGCGTGTCGCTTACAAGCTCTTGTTACCCCTGAGTGCCAAAATTCACAATGTCTTCCATGTTTCTCAACTACAGCAGCATATCAGAGATGGCAATAAGCTCTCACTCACACACACACACCCTCATTTCCTGGACAAAGAACTACAACCTATGCAGATTTCGGATAAAAGAATGGTTGGGAATGGGGGAGTAGCTGTTACAGAGATCCTAATTCAATGGTGAGGGTAAAAGGAGGAAGCGACTTAGGAGGAATTTTGGGATATACACAGTCGCTTCCCTAATTTTTGCCGCATTATGGACATTGTAGTCTAAGGCGTAAGGCGCAACGCAATTTTACTACCTCGTACAAAGCTAGGGGTGTAAAATGAACAGGACGGTCCGTCGTCTGTCCAAGTCCGGCTCGAGAAATGATCCGACCGTGGACCGTTCGAACTGTTATACGAATCGATCCTGGACAAATTATTCGGTCCGATTCTTTATCGAGCTCGAGTCGGACATAAGTCCGTCCGAATATTATTGCGGTCCGATGCTTTACTGAACCGAGTCCGGACTATAAAAATTTTGTCCGACCTAGACCGAGACGGACATAAGCCCGTCCGAGTAGAATTTTGGTCTGAGCTTGAACATATGGCTGTCCGATCCCGTCCGGTCCGATTTACAGCCCTATACAAAGCTTGAGGCGCAAGGCGCAATTTGAGGCATAAGCCTCACTTAACCGAGGTGCACTATTACTTTTGGGGGATTTTAAAATTTATAAATAAGATTATATAAACAAGATCACATCATAGCAACAATTTATCATACAATGATCAAGATAACTCTGTAAGTTATCATTTTTGTAAAACTACAATAGGTTCCTTTGTAATGTATAACTACAGTGTATTTCTTACCCCAAAGAAGAAGTGATACAAATTGTTCCTTTGTAAAACTACAATAATTTCATATGAATCTTTAATTCATGATTTCATACAATAATGAGCATACAGTATTACAGTAATACATTAACGAAGACACTTACCATACAACATATCATATTACACTATTACAATTTTGAGCATACAAAAACTACAATAGTATCAAATTAAATATTGCAGTAATGAGCATACAGTATTACAATATTACAATCTTAGTAAATGGTAAGGTATTTTGAAATATTACAACAATAACATAAAGTTAGCCGACAGTAAAATTTGGTCATGTTCTACAGTGAGATATGATACTATTGTTTGAATAAGGCATGGTTTCATGATTATAGTAAATTATGGAATGAACTAGCTTCACAATTTTATTTCAAAGTAACTTGCAAAAATATCATAAGCAAAGATAGACGAACACCCAAGAAAGAAACTAAAAACGTGTAAAATTAAAAAGGAAAGAAACCAAAATAGGAGTGGAGAGTCTGAAGACTGAGGAGTAGAAGTGTCGCCGGCATAGCTGATCTGCTTTCAATGTAGCGGCCAATCTGTTGTATGCTATCGTGTTGCCGCCGAGCTACTTCATTGTTGCCGCCGATGCTATTGAGAGGGGGGATGAAGAGTGTAGATTAAGGAGTTTAGGAGGTGGAGATTGAGGTTAGAGTTCGGAATTGGGAATGAGAAGGTGAACGAGAATTAAGAGAGTTACGAGATTTGAGAAGGGTTGAAAATGAGTCGATTGTAAAAATGGATCTGGTCGGGTCTGTTATGTTCAGGCGCGCCTTTTGCTTGAGCCGCAAGTCTTAAGCCTTTGCTAAGGCGTGTCCAGGCGCAAGCCTGAGTGAAGCTTCAAACAAAGGGAGAGCTTTAACCGAGACTTAAGGCTCAAGCTGTTGTTAAGCTTGAGCCTTGAGCCTGAGGCTAAGCCTGGGACGAGCCTTCAACTACACTGATTATGGAAGCTCCTTTTCAAATAGGAGTTCCATGAACTGTACCCCACTGGAAACTCTTGCGTATCAGTCCTAAATGTTACATATCAGTCCTTGGGGGATTCTCTTTCTTTTCGGGACATAAGTCAATAAGTGGTTGGGTCTTTTATAATAACCCCCTCAGTTAGACCTTACGAGTGGAGCATGTGCACATGTGTCCAACTATGAGTAGAAAGAAGGTTAATGCGAGGTGGGGTCTGCGCTACAGTGAAATTAGTTAACTGTTAGTCTTTCTTTTCTTTATTTGGTTTTCCGCGCGTTGCATGTGCTACGTGTCAATGCACGATTGGCAGATCTACTGCTGATCTTCTTCCTCTCTTCTTTTGATCTTCTTCCGCTCTTCTTCTTTATATAGGGAGTGAGTCGTATGAGAATGGTTATGTTGAATGAACTAAATCGTTCCTTCCCTTATCTTCTTCCTATGTTTTCGTTCTCTTTGTGTTTTCGACTACCGATCGCAGGTAGCCATGGTGGACACTCACTCGAGGCGTGAACCACCGCCACCTCCTCAGACGGGGAGACCCCAGGTTGGGTCTCTATCAATATTTTCATGTCATTGTATCTAGAAGATTGACTCTAATGAATTTTAATTATAGGAGAAACTCTAGATATAATTTTAGGAGCTGCTGGTATTTGTAATTGCGTATTGTGTTAGTCGTTAAATCTATGCAGATAATCTTGTATGGTCTAAAACCCAACTTGTTCTCTTAGTTCTTAGAAAACGTACTTTGTCAATTATCCTCTATGAATGATACAAACCTAGGAGAACTCTAGTGATTACAGGGAGGGAACCCAAGTTTATATCGATATGGGGTAGCTCCTAATAAGACAAATGGGCCTGTGACAATGAACTCATGGTATAACTAGCACTTTTCATTCAAGTCTAGCGAACTTTGTTTTTGCATGTTTGGATCTAAGTGCATTATGTTTGGGTCAAATTTGGTCACCTGTGGATCATTAAAACTTCATAAGTTAGATGTCATCTTTATCCTACATTTAATTGAGCCCTGAAGTGTGTTATGTCTACATATTATGTTCGATCTGTTTTGAATTTAGTTAAGGTTGAAGAAACTGGAGATTAATACATTATAATTAATGAAATTAGATATGAAGCAAATTGATAGTCTAGTTGTGAGTCTAGTAAATTGGTTTGTATGCTTTCCCTCACATTCAAAATTTCAAATTAGTACTTTCAGAGCATTTTATTCTTAGTGTATCTTTGTACCTTTTTCTTAGTATATCTAGCTTGAATAGTTTTAGATCAGAAACCTTGTGAATTTTGTTCTAAAAAATAGTGGAGATAGTGAGAAATTGTTAAAATCCACTATATATGCTTCTTTACTATTTATTTATATTAATTTCTGTAAGCAATGGTAATTAATTATTGTTCCTTCATTGTGTTTCTTGTTTTATTGTTTGTTTTGGTGGATTTCTTTACTGTTCTGTTCGATGAATTGAAAGGAATATTGAAATGATAAATGAACCATTTGTATGGAACTCACTGTTGTCTTAGATTATACACTGCATTCTTGTGTAGTCTCTTATATGCTATTACTTTAATAGTTCAATGTATGTATTATATAAATTAATTGCTACGGCCATATCAGTCCTTTGGATTATTGGTTTTATGCAGTATTAATGCCATGGACCCAAAGTCCAAGAAGATCCTGCAGCTTCTTCGTTTGAGACAGGTCAACAAGCTAACCTTGCCATCTCAATGTTTATATTTAGACCATATTGGATCTGGTTTGTTAGCATTAACTTATAAAAATTGTGCAGATCTTCAATGGTGTGTTTTTGAAAGTGAACAAGGCAACCATGAACATGCTTCACAGGGTCGAACCGTAAGTTACATATGGGTATGAACACCCCCATTCTGATTCAACTTTTTTGATGTGTATTTGAAAGGCTATATTAAGGTATTTTGCTATGTTACAGCTACCCTAATTTGAATAGTGTCAAAGAGTTGATCTACAAGAGGGGATTCGGAAAACTGAACAAGCAGAGGACTCCTTTGACTGACAACTCCATCATTGAACAGGTCGTTATTTTTCTTCCGACAAGAGTTTTATATGTATATATGAAATATTAATTTGTAGGAGCAATGGCTTCAAATATATGTTAGAGGACAGTGTTAACATATTATTGGATATATAGGTATATTCTCAATATAATAGAATATTATTGTGTATAATGTTCTATGGGGCAACACATACTTTGCACGAGTTATCTGTTTAATTGTGGGACCGGGTTGAGTGGGCATAAAGCCCAGTACCCTAAACCCAGTTCATCTCATATAAAAGCTGGTCTAGAGGTAGTGCTCTGTAATATTCCAATACTAATAAGCAGGGTATAATATCTTAAGCGGCTATGAGATATAAAACCTAACCCTAATTACTCATCCTAATCTAACAATCTTAAGATATTATAATTTTAATTTTTAGATTAGAGAGAAGAGATCCACCTGAATCCGACGCCGTCGCCGTGCGCCGCCGCTTCCATCGTCGCCGTCGTGTTCAACGAGAGATCCGGTCACAAGATTCACAGGCGACCTCGTCTTCCTCTCGCATTTGTGGTTGGGTCTATGTGTCAGCCAAGTCGCCGGATCTGGTCCCTTGCCTCCTCGACCAGTCGCAGCTCTCGTCGACCCGTAGATCGATGCTCTGGTTGCTGACGCCACCACACATTGCCGCAGCCGCGAGCGCCTCAGTCGCGGCCGCCTCTATCGCGAGCGCCGCAGTCGGGTCCTCCACAGTTGCGAGCACTGCAGTCGTGAGCGCCACCGTCGTGACCGCCGCCGTCTAGAGCATCGGTGCACCCCACGGCCAACCCCAGTCGTCACCCTCAGCCATCATGAGAGAACGGGATCTGGGTTTCCCTTCTCCTCACTTATGGTCAGTTGGGTTCTCTTTCATTTGAGTGATAGGGGTTTTGAGTTCAATTCAAAACTGCCCACAACCTGTTTGTTGAAATTCTCCCACTGAGTTCAATCCTTGAAATTGAGATTGGTTTGATTAGAAATGGGTGGGATTTTCTCAAAGAAAGTAGCATTGGATTTGTCCCTCATTGGGTTTGGCACAAATTGAGATACTCTGGATTGTCGATAAGGCTTTCCTCCAGATTGAGTCTGTTGTGTGGTGTTTTGGGTGCAATACAAGATAGATCGGATTTGTTTCGAAACATATTTGACTCTAATCAATTGAAGGGAAAGAGACAGTGAAAAATAAGTTCTTTACTTTTCTCGTATTAAACTTTGTTAAATATTTTGCTACGTGCTGGAAGTTCAAAACATTCGTTTTAAGCATTGTTTTTGAATTATAGAATTACTATGATGCTAAGTGGTTAAGTTCGAGACTGTATTAATCATTTGTTTAATTAAATACAAGTTGAACAGTTGTTTTGGCTATGTGCTAAAATCAAATATTTATTTTTGAAAAGTTAAACTATATGTTTTAACTATAAAGTTTGGATCTCCAATTAAATTGTTGCTAGAATTAAACAGTGCTAATAATTTGTTTAATTAGCTAATCTATAACAATTTGATGAATGTAGGAACTTTAATGTTACCTACAAATTGTGTATGTTGGAGACGATGGATATGCATCACGGTCGAATAAGTCTGCACCACGCAGGCTTTTCCATCGAATTTGGAAACCACTTCTAACTTGAAGTGTCGGTATGATCTTCTCAATCTTGCTTAGTATTTTCATGTGATGAATGTTGAACGTTTTGTGCGTTTGATTACATGATTGAGAGTTTTAGATCATAGTTATTCTCGCTTTGAAAACTAGCATGTTTAGGATTGTTAAGTGCTTTATCATACTACGTGTATAGATATTTTGACAAATCCATTGTTTGCAATTTTGTGTGAGAATATATATTTGCTTCTCAAATAAAATTTTTGATGTATAAGATGTATAACAAATGTCTGTAACTTAGGAGAGAGCATCTCCTAATGTAGGATATGACTCCATTAGTTACATCCTGTTCTTTTTTTGTTCATTGTACTATGTGTGCAAAGTTGAATTATAACATGTTAGTCATTATCTCGTTTAGCGTTTCGAAGATGATGAAGAACAAATAAAGAAAATTTTGCTTACTGTGTTTGAGCAAGTGGACATTGTTAGAACCATTAGAGAAAGTAAACAATTTTGTAAAATGTGATAGAGTAACTTTGTATTAACTCTTGTGCATATATTGTCAATCACATGTATAAGTTGAGTTTAACAAATGAGATAATTAATAATAATAGTTCTAATTGTGTATAGTTCCTGAACATAGCATAATTGGCTAGGCATTGAGAACTGTATATTAAATTGTTTGTTCTTGTTAAAACTCATAACTCTGCTAAATGACACTCCATTAAATATGACAAATATGAAAGTTGTGCTCAGATTATGATCACTAGAAAATCATTTAGTATGGTCTCTAGGAGCACACAACTTCTTGAGTCAATACATTCTGATATTTGTGATCTCAGTAGCTTTGTGACTATATGAGACGATAATTGGTCAGAAGTATTTAATCACCTATGTAGATGATTATTGAATGTTTGTCATACATATATGGAGGATGTAGCACTCACTATTTTGATGAATTAAAATCTAGTTAAATGCTAAAAGTCAAGGGTTCAGAGTTGATAGAGGTGGTGAATATGTTTAATAATTTTAGAGTAATTTGCATTTGGCATAATCTCTAGTGCACTATATTTACCATTGTCAAACAATATTGATAAAGTTAGAATCAAACACTCAGTGAAATGTTGAATTCTATGTTATTGACTGTTAGTTTGACTTTGAGTAATTATGAGTTATGTTATATTATCAATCATATTTCTAATTTTTTACGACACTTTATTTAAGTTACTTACACTTTGTAGATTAACGGTATAAAAACACAAATAATTTTATCAAAGTGGAAAATGTGGTATGATACATTTGTTAAAGTACATGATCCCAGAAGGCCTAAAGTATGACATATAAAAAATATTTGTGTATATTTAGAAAGTGCAGAATGTGGTTCTATGGACAGTTTTAGATCTATCTAATTTGGGTAGTAGAATCTGGACTTGCAAAGTTTTTTTGACGATGTGTTGATCAAAGACAAATCTATGAAATTATCAGTCCTACTGTCACGGTCAATGATTCACAGTTTGAATCAAGAACTAGTCTTACTGACACTTAAACTTGAATGACAAATAAGCTAAGAAGAGTCTTTAGTAGACAATGAGATGATTTTGTGTCATACAATAATACTTTAATTTAGTTGATCTATCGAAAGGGACTAAAACTGTAGTAAGTAAGTAGGGTTTTGTAGAAGAAACTTAATTTTGATTGTTCAGTAGCAACTTTAATGTTTTTTAGTAGCTAACAGATTGACTGAGGAAAAATGGGGTAAATTTATTTGATGTCTACTCACATGTTTGTCATATTGCTACAATAAGTATTCTTCTTATCGTTACATCTATTGAAAATGTTTTCATTCATAAAAGATATTTAAAAGTTTTGTACTTGATATTTTGTACTGAACAGTTTTGTACTGGAAAGTCTTGAACTAATATGTTTAATGAACAAGATTTACAATTTAGTAAAATAATCGTATGCTTTAAAACATGTAATATAGCTATCGTATAAATAATTTGACAAATTTCTCAAAGAGCCTAGTATATGAACTAAGTAATTCAGATCAGTGCCTTTAACTTTGTGGTGTGTCAAATATAATGGCTATTATGTACTTGGTTTTATTGACATACTTGTTGATTGAAAGTGACATCTCTATTATAAATGGAGTTAAATTGTGCTATCCAAATAAATTTAGTATGAAACACCTAAGTGTTGTGGTCACCATATTATGTATAAGGGTGAGTTTTGGTTGGCAAAGGATAACCCTTAGTTAAACTAGATAAATCAATAATGTATTTCAAAAGTAGGGATATAGTGATTGAAAGTGTGTTTTGAATCGCCTTATGATTATGATAAAAGGTTGACACCTAATGATGGTGCAACTATGAGATAGGTAGATCATTCTAAAGGAATTGAAAGTCTCATGTATACAAAGATCTGCACTAGAATAGACATAGCCTTTGAGGTAGGTATGATCTGCAGATTCACTAATAATCCCATACACATTTGAGTGCTCTTAAGAGGCTAATGAGATACCTGAGTGGTATTCAAGAGTTTGCTTTGTGATACTCTAGTCATTCTTCGAATGAATGACTGATCTGATGCATTATGATGCTCAAAATTTAGTGAAAATCGATAACTAGTAGATATGTGTTTATACTAGGAGAAACAGAAATATTATGGAAATTAAAAGGCAAACAGACACTGTGCTATCATCCATGAAATCAGACCTCTATGTGTTATTCTCTGCAGGGAAAGAGGCTGAGTGGATTGAAAAACTTGTTGCTAGTCATCCATTAACAAGTTTAAGTAACTCTCTAATTCTGTTATGCGACAATCAAGCTGTAATGCAGTGTAGTTCTTAACTCACTCTATAATAGTAAGAGGAGTATATTAAGGCTGAAAGAATCCTAGTTGAACTTTCTCATTGATAAAGTGCAATTGTGACAAGTATGGCCAATGCTCTTACTAAGAGACTTGAAAGTGATCTAATTATCAAAAGTGTGGGAAAAATGGAGTTAAAAGCTATTAAGTCAAAAGCTTTAACATCCAAGTTGTTTTGAGATTTAGATCCAATTGGAGCCATAGAGAAGTTCACACTGAAGCATCAATTTTTGGCAGTTGGCATGCTTTAGATAATTTGAAAAGTTCTATATAAATTCTGTTAATATATAATTTCATTCCAATTTTGATGATGCTATATATTTTTATAATTTACTTAGAATCATCTCATTATTCCAAAAGAAAGCATGAAAACTTGTCGATGTGTTTCCGATGTTTAGAATTGTTGTTATATCATTCCAATTTTGATGATATAACTCTTTTATGGATTCATGTTTCATTCCAATTTTGATGATTCAGAATTAACCATAATTGATTTGACTGTTCTATCATTCCAATATGAAACATAGTATAGTTCTTGTGCAGAAACTATGATAGTTCTTGTTCTTTATTTTGTTAAAGACTCTTGATTGTGATGCTTGCGTTACATTTTGCTAAGCTATCGTTGAATTGTACTAAGTTCTTTAGTAGAACCAGATACTTTATGAAATTTGCTAGAATTCTTAGAAATTCTTAGAGATGTGTCTCTTGATATTCTTGTTTTCAATAAGCTAGCAAAGATGGAGGAGTTGAATCTGTCAACATAGATTTCAAAATAATGATTTGCTCAAAATGGAGGAGTAAACATAAAGCAGTTTGCAAGGATATAGTTTTGGTTTATTTATCTAAAGAATAAATTTGTCACTTGCTTGATAAACTTCTGTTGAGTTTAAGGCTCTTGTGTTCATGAGCTTAAAACTCATATTTTGTTCTTGAAGTTTATTTGCTTCGGTTGATTTTGAAACTATGACAGGTTTCTCTAGTTGGTTTAGTCATTGTGAACTATTCTGTTTTGATATGGTCTTTGAACTATTTGATTATTTTGGTTTAGTCTCATTTGAACTATTTGAGTTATAATTGATTTAGTCTGTAAACTATATTATATTTGTGAGCAAATGATTTAACGGGGCATTGCCTAATATATTGAGAATATAGGAGGAGATTGTTGGATATATAGGTATATTCTCAATATAATAGAATATTATTGTGTATAATGTTCTATGGGGCAACACATGCTTTGCACTTGTTATCTGTTTAATTGTTGGACCGGGTTGAGTGGGCATAAAGCCCAGTACCCTAAATCCAGTTCATCTCATATAAAAGCTGGCCTACAGGTAGTGCTCTGTAATATTCCAATACTGATAAGCAGGGTATAATATCTTAAGCGGCTATGAGATATAAACCCTAATCCTAATTACTCATCTTAATCTAACACATATCAGTATAGTACTATCTGGGAAGATGTTTTAAATGCTAACAACATAATATTGGCATTCTCCAATTATAGGAATGTGTTTTATGTGTTTCTGGGTAAGGATGTGCGGATCCATTGTTCATAAGCTTTACTTGGCAGCTTCTTCTATTTTCAGTGATCCTTGAAGTGTAGTCGGTATTTTGCCACATCTGGCAGTTGAGTATTGTTTGTGCACAAATATTGCCCGTTGTATGTCACTATTTTATGAACAGTCAAACCAGTTGAATTGTTATTATTTGTTACAGATGATTATGTTGCCATCAATCAACTGGGTTTTTTATTCTATACAATTGTTTGGTCAACTAGGAAATTGTGATCATAATTATTTATTAATTATTACAAAAACATGTATGGTTCTAACTGCATTTTATTATCCATCAAACTGAACTCTTCCAACATATGTCTAATCCAATCCTGAGCTCTAGTTGCATAAAATTCTTATTTTTTGTTATGGTTGGATATAGATATAGCTTTAGGATTATGTTATTGAGTTTGTTTTAAAGAAAATTTGGTTTTTATAGCTTGTTTTTATAATGTGTTTGTCTTCGTATGTTTTAGGGATTGGGAAAGCATGGTATAGTGTGCATTGAAAACATCGTTCATGAGATTCTTACCGTCGGTCCTCACTTTAAGGAGGCCAACAACTTTTTGTGGCCATTCAAGCTGAAGGCACCATTGGGGGGGCTGAAGAAGAAGAGGAACCATTATGTCGAAGGTGGTGATGCTGGGAATAGAGAGGATTACATTAATGAACTCATCAGAAGGATGAATTGAAATAAATCCCTGCAGGAAGAGCTTTTTTTTTGTTTTGCAGTTTTGACTGGTTTTGACCAGATGCTGGACATGTGTCAATTTAATTCTCTTGCTCTTTTGTTATATTGTTTATACCTTCGGTTGAACTTGATTTGCAGTATGATATATTTCTTGCGTAGATGCTTGATGTGGTTTTTCGTTTCATTGATTTTGTTCTCCCTATTCACTGTTATTTTCTGGCTGATGATTTATATAGTATTTGCAAAGCAGATTATTTTGTCAGCACTACCTGCTCATCATATTCGCTTGCTGATTCTTCGTGTTATCACAAGGAGGTTGTTATCATTACTAGAGGTTTGTTAATTCTCTTGTGGATGGACTCCATTGAAATAAGCGGAGTGGGTAATTGCGGTGTTTGCATTTGTACGTCAACTGTCTAGTAAATCATTGCTGTAAGCCTATGAGAAAGTCCCTCAAAGTGCAGCCACTGGTGTATTGTCTGGTGCAAACATTTATATAATAAAACACAAAGAAGCTATCAAGTGGCTCAACTTCAATCCCCTCAAAATCAAAGACCTTGATCTAACCTCACAAAACACATTTTTTTTCCAAAACTCAAATTCAAATTTCTCCCCCTCCCAAAACAACTCATTTATTTATTTAATTATCTCTCTCTCTCTCTCTCTCTCTCTCTCTCTCTCCATATATATATATATAGATATACTAGTAATTTTCACGTGCAATGCACATCTTAATAAATATATTTTTATTAAAAGTAAAAAACTTCAACGTAATCTTGCCTTGAATCTAATACCTCTTTTATATATATTAGATATGCACGGGCAATATACGGATTTGTTTGTCGACAAATGTTTGTATTTGTTGTTGAAATTAATTTGAACGTGTATTACACGTGTTTGTTTAGTTACAAAGTTAGGGTTTGTTTGGTTACAAACCCCAACTCTCCCATTAAAATAGTATATACTAGTATGATGCACGTGTGATGCACGTGGAGGAGGAAGGAAAAGGACAAAAAAGAAAAAATCTAGTATGATGCACGTGCGATGCACGTGGAGGAGGAAGGAAAAGGACAAAAAAATCCTACCAACAAGTGCGCTGCACGTGTTTGCACACATACAAAAAAAAAAAATTGTTTATTTGTTTGGAACCTCATCTCTCCCATTATAATAGTTATATATATATATATATATATATATATATATATATATATATATATATATATGTATAGAGGAACTTTTAGACCCCATTTTATAATTATTTTTCACCATATACTAATGGAAACATGGACTTTTATTTACAACTAATTATTGACATACTATTCAAACTTCAGCTACATAATTGTTTTTTTTTTATCATATAGCTACATAATTGTTGATTTACTGTTTACAAGAATTTTCATATGCTGTATCGTTATGAAGACGTGCCGTATATGCTGTATCGTTATGAAGACGTGCCGTAGGGACGTGGCCGCGGGCAAATCTAGTTCATCAATGAATGACGATGTTGGACATGTTTCTATATCCATAATCAGAAAGTACCCCAAATCAGTCTTGTCATATTAACGCATTAGATGCAGAATATGTACCAGCCATGAGAGTACATTCTAAAATTGAAGACAATCTCATATTTTACATGAGAACCAATTTAGACTGGTAGTAAGAGGCCGACAATACTTGCACCTTCTAATTTTGTTGAAGGTTTGTTGCTACTTTAATTCTCACAAGATCAACCACAAACTTCTTTGATAAGTAGCTTCAGGGAAAGAATAACCGAAAGGAAAATTGATGTTCGTATCCTCCATCCTCTATTATTTTTGGTGGATTAGCAACTGTAATCATGTATTGCCAATAGACAGGGCCGGCCCTGAGTTCCGGGGGGCCCTAGGCGAACTTCCGAAATGGGCCCCCCCTGCCCCATATAAAAAAAAAAAAAAATTACGCGCGAAACGCGTGCCTATATTTACAAGGGAAGTTTGAAATCAGGGGCCCCAAAAATGGCGAATTCCGCGGGGGCCCGAGGCGGCCGCCTTGCCCGCCTACACATCAGGGCCGGCCCTGCCAATAGATTCTAATCTATATTTCGAGTATCTATAGCCAGAAGCCGCTGTCAAAAAAAAAATCTATAGATCGACGCAATATACAACTTCGTCAAAAGTAATGTCAACTCCAAACCTAAACTGCGTACAAGACTAAAGATCATGCTGGTGTTCTAAGGTAGCGTTTGGTCCAGATTAGGTCGTTGCTTGTCGAGCTTAATCCCTAAGCAGCCCAGCTTAGGTTGTTGCCTGTGGGCTATTCTTGTTTATATCGTGGAATGTGGGGCTTGAACTGTTCTGGGTGCTGGGCTTTTCTTCTATGTTTGGACTACTTAGGTTGTTGCTTGTCGAGTGTGCAGCAAGCTCTGCCTTCTCCTCCCACTGATGATGACTGCTCTATTCCAACTGTTTTGGGCTCATTCTGTTTTTCTGGAGCCTTTAAGTCATGTGTTATTTTACTATCTGCTTTCTCTTGTGTGTTGTGCTGTGTTGTACTGGAGTTCTGCTGTGCTACTCTCTAATTATGTAATATATATGTAGTGTGGCTGGAGCTTTTTAGGCTCTATCTGTTTATTTCAACAACAAAAAAGTATTCTCATCTGCAAAGATTTTCCCGTTTATTTTTTCTTCGCATTTGGGACTGGAGATTAAATTACAGAATGAGCTTGTCTCAACTTACACTGTAGCCTCTACATTTGTGATGAAAATGTTATGTTTTCCATTCTCAGTTGAATTAAATCTTATGAACTGCAGATGTTCATTTTTCTACATCTTTATAAGCAGCTGAGTTCTTTGGAAGTAGAGAGTTCTGTAATTTGGAGAAATCCTGATTGTTGGCTCATGTACCTCTTTCGCGTTTAAATATGTAGCCGATCTACTTGTTTAGTTTCAGGAACAACTTAAAATGTTTTTGTCGGCATCATTTAGGCCTTTTTATTTTTTGAGGAAACAATTAGCTAAATATCTAAAGTCCATGGTGGTGTACACATATTTACGTCTAATACTTAGTAGTTTGATTGTTTTTTGTTATGGTGAAAGATATGAATACTCACAATTTAATTTAAAGAGGAATGTCAAATTTATGGTTAACAAGAATATTCTTATTGCATTACTTGGACCTCTATTAAGAACTGGTTTAATGTACTTTGTCATTTTCATTGTTATTGAATAACCCATTTTGAATGGAATGATGCATTTTATAAAGTATCGTAGCCCTTTAATTTTTTTTTTACATACAGTTCAAATATTTTTATTTTTTTTCCTTTTTACGAGTTTTCTAGGTTATTCTAAATATTTCATTTATTAGTAATATAAAGATTTTTTTTGTAATTTGATAACTTATATTTTATTCTTAAATAAAATCAAAAGCTTAAATTGAGTATAAAAGTAGCTTACAATTGATATCTTATGCCAAACAACTTCTAACTTAAAAGTAGCTTTAAAGTTAAAAAAAAGCTGACTCTTCAGACAGTTTCAGCTTTTAATTTCAAAGCTCTACTTCCTGGCTTCTCCTTCTGAAGTAGCTTTAAAGCCCGAAAAAAGCTAGGCTAAACGCAACCTAAGTAACACTGTTCATCTACAAACATCCAAAGTAATTTCAGAATGATCATTTGTCAGTGTGTTCTAGGAAACACGGTTCGCCTGCAAACATCCAAAGTAATTTCAGAATGGTGATTCGATGCAATGGCGCAATCGCATCTTGTTCAAAATGTATATAATATATTTTTGTAGATAAATTAACTTGCAGGCCTGATAGAATCTACTCGAGTGATATTCAATTCATATCCATCTAAGAATATTCGACTTGGACTCATCTGATAACGTGAAGATGTGGTTAGAGTGCACGCCTTATCTCATTGAAGAAGCTGAAAGGGAAAGCCCTCGTCATGTCTCTTTTGGTATGTTAATGCCGGGCTCAGGGAGGTAAGGAATACTCTTGTTCCCTTTCAAAGAACAAGATAATTTGACATTTGTGGGTGTTAGATAGATAAACTAAATGAAAACAAAACGTAATCGAGTTGCTGAACGTGTAGACTTGATATGATTACCTGGAAAAGGAGTGGCATAAACAACAATTAGTTGTTGTATCGGCACGAACATAAAAATACAGCGTGAATTTTTGACCCTAATACAGACCTGTATCATTGACACATTTATCCTCTGTCCATCTGTATTTATTAATTTCTACTTATATTTGTTACTTGTTAGAAAATAAATACGAAGACCTCAACCCTTACTACTAGAGATCTGATGGGTTTATGTCTTGCATACTATGTTGGATACGAAGATGATGAGACGATGGAGGGATCGAGACGATTGAAGACGGAGTGGGAGCGAGAAGGAAACAGTCAGCAGCAGCAGTAGAAACAGGTTGCGGTCGACCGACCTTGGGGTGCGGTTGACCGTCCCTTATACAGTGTCTTCCCGCAAGGAAGACAGTCGACCAGTCTTGTTGGACGGTCAACCGCTCGCGATGCTGATGAATTTTGGGCTCGGATTTGGCTGATTAATGAGAAGTCCAACTTGCTTTTCAAGTTAGATCGTGTGGCTCTTATCATAGGGTTATCTCTTCAGTAACATCTAACGGATATTGTATCAAGATATCAAACTAGTGTTTCTCTATATCATCATATATTATTGTTATTGACATCCACTGAGAGCCAAGAGATAGAGTACTTCATTGAAAGAGAGATTGAGTGATTCTTTAATTATAAACAACTAGTACTTGCTGGTGAGGCTTGAAAGATGGTTGTTGTGAGAATTATAATATTCTTATATCTTCTCTAGTTAAATAACATATCGGGTTTCTTCTCCTCCGGATTAAGGCGAAAGCCCCAACCAGGACAAATTTGTGTGCTTTGGTGTATTTGGTGTGATCTCTATGTGCTTGGTGGTTTATATTGATTGCATCGCATAACTTAACAAGATCCTTAGTTTTCCTAATAATTGGTATCAGAACTATTTAGGTTTGTGAGTTTGTTCGAGTTCCTTGAAGAAGATGGCAGATCAGATCACAAAGATCAAGCAGTTCGAAGGTAAGATCAACTTTGATCTCTTGAAGGAGGACATGCATGAAGCATCGGTTTAACAGGACTTGGATATAGTCCTAGAAGGAGATAAAGGGAGACCAATTGGCACAAAGCATGAGAAGTGTGAGGAGATTTATTCAGATACATTGGGTTTAATCCGTATGTCTTCGACGAGCGATTTCAAGTGTAGAAGAAGCGCGACGAGTGTTTAGGCAAGATTTAGAACTAACTACTCGTGGTCATTACTATGATGCAAAATTTTTAAGAAATGATTCCAGACGAATACATTAGACCTATTGTTATTCCCGCTTGTAAACTTTTTTTGAAGTATTTTAATCCTCCTCATATATTGGTGAGCAAACTTTCTGAAGATCGGAGTTGGACCATTAGACTATTATAGTTACCTCATGTTATTTGTTTATTTTATTGCTTTTATCATACTTTGTATTCCGGGCTTGTGTGTTCCGAAGTTTACTTTTTTCCAGATGTTGGATATTATTTGGTGAATTTATTTCATGATTACTTTTGGAGTTCATTCTTTATTTATGCGGTTATTCTTTCTTGCGTGGTTGTATTCTCTTGTATATTGTTGATGTTCGTTCTCACATAACTCGTAATTACAGGGTCGGATGCACTGAAAAGAAAAGTTTTGAGATTTCTCAATGAAGGAAAATACCGCTCTTCTAGATCATATAGTGGAGTTCAATATGGAGTTATATGAACTGTGGGCATTCAACGCAGATGATCTAAAAGTTTCCAACTCGATATATTCACCACCAAATCCATCCAACATGATAATCGTACTAGACGAGAAATCTACCAAGGAGAAGTTTTTCATAGCAGGTATGATCAAGGGGTTGGAGGCGGATGCACTTAGGAATGAGAGTTAGAAATTGACGTCAACTTCTGTGAGTTGCTTGGAGGTGAATTGTACTTCAAATGGAAGGAAAAGTATATGTAGGGGTAAGGTCGGTGGCCACCAGTACAAAGGGATTGAGCATTATATAAGAGAGTGTTGCAAGCGGTTGAGTCAAAGAGGCGCCAAATCCAGTTTCACTGAATCAGGTGATAGTTTAAACAGTGCTTTTGTTTTAAGTTCTTTATACATGGATTCTGGTTGTTCTTCTGATTCGGTTAGTTCTTCTCATATATGTTACAAGAGGGAGATGCTTTCTACTTACAAGTTTGCATCATGTCTGTGTGAGAACGACGATTGATAATATTTATGAAGTAACGGTTTCTACTTACAAGTTTACATTATATCGTTGTGTGAGAATGAAGGTTGATAAGATTTGTGAAGTAAGGGGTGAGAAAACTGATGAGTCGAAGAAAACAGACCGAAGGGGACACACACTAGAGGAGGGCATGCATATTTTTTTGATGAAACAAAGCATTCTATCCATGAGAACTCTAGAAGCACAGGACTGCAAGTACACAGATCCCAGTGGGGTTCGATCAGTTTGAGAAAGTTGTCATGAGGTGATGAAAGGAAAGAGGGTAGTTGAGTACAACTTCTATAAGCTTTGTAGGAATGGGAAAGCATGCGCATGTATTTCGAAACCCTATGTTCCTAAAGCACTATCTAGTATGTCATCACTAGAATCATCCGAGCAAGACTGCGACGTTCGAATATTGTCGGAAGGTGGAGAAAGTCTTGAGGTAGGTGTAGTTCGTGTGAAGGGTGACACCTCCATGATTATATCTACTGAGGTGTGCCCTTGAGGGGGGGTATGTAGCCAAAGAAAAGTAGGTGGAGATAGATTCAACTAGTAGAGGAAGACATCGAAACGAGTTGTTTGCAAGAAAAGAAGAAAAAGAGTATAGAATGTTTTAAATCACACAGTGTGGATTCATGAGTATGCAATCCAAGGTGGAGATTGTTGGGTTTATGTCTTGCTTTGAATACGAAGATGATGAGACGATGAGACGATGGAGGGATCGAGGCGATTGGAGACGGAGTGGGAGCAAGAAGGAAACAGTCAGCAACAGCAGTAGTAGCAGGTTGCGGTTGACCGACCTTGGGGTGCGGTCGATCGTCCCCTGTACAGTGTCTTCCCACAAGGAGGACAGTCGACTGGTCTTGTTGGATGGTCGACCGTTCGCGGCGCTGATGAGTTTTGGGCTCGGATCTAGCTGATTAGTGAGAAGCCCTACTTGCTCTTCAAGTTTGATCGCGTGGCTCTTATCGTAGGGTTATCTCTTCAATAACATCTAACGGATATTGTTTCAAGATATCAAACTAGGATTTCTCTAGATCACTATATATTATTTTTTTGGTCTCTATTGAAAGCCAAGAGAAAGATAGAGTATTTCATTGAAAGAGAGATTGAGTGATTCTCTAATTTTAAACAAATAGTACTTGCTGGTGAGGCTTAAGAGAGGGTCGTGGTAAGAATGTAACATTCTTATATCTTCTCTAGTTGAATAACATCTTGGGTTTCTTCTCCTCTGGATTAAGGCAAAAGCCTCAACCGGAACAAATTTATGTGCTTTGGTGTGTTTGGTGTGATCTTTATGTGCTTGATGTTTTATATTGATTGCATCGTATAACCAACAAGATTTTTGGTTTTCCTAATAAAGTCTGCTGCTAGTATGGTCTTTCACATATTTTTATTTTTTACATTTGTATTTCTGTATCCAGTTTGTATCACTTTATAATAATCAGCACGTGCTCCTAGTATGGGACTGCGCTAGTTTGTTAGAGGAGGGGGGGCACTTTCTAACATACTCCAGATTCTTTTTCCACACTTGTGGTAGGTTCGTTTTGGCGAGGAATTCCATATTCCTCTGCCTATTCTAGTCCCAATTCTAAACTAGAACTCATTTGTGAAACCTTCCTTTTTCCCATTTTGTTGTAATTTCTTGTCCAAAATTGCAGAGCTAATGTCGAATAAGAAGAGCACTGTGTTAGGTTAAAATGAGTAATTAGGGTTAGGGTTTATATCTCATAACCGCTTAAGATATTATACCCTGCTTATCAGTATTGGAATATCACAGAGCACTACCTCTAGACCAGCTTTTATATTAGATGAACTGGGTTTAGGGTACTGGACTTTATGCCCACTCATCCCGGTCCAACAATTAAACAGATAACACGTGCAAAGTACGTGTTGCCCCATAGAACATTATACACAATAATATTCTATTATATTGAGAATATACCTATATATCTAACAATCTCCTCCTATATTCTCAATATATTAGGCAATGCCCCGTTAAATCATTGGCTCACAAAAATAATATAGTTCACAGACTAAATCAATTATAACCCGAATAGTTCAAATGAGACTAAACCAAAATAATCAAATAGTTCAGAAACCATATCAAAACAGAATAGTTTACAATTACTAAACCAACTAAAGAAACTTGTCATAATTTCAAAATCAACCGAAGCAAATAAACTCCAAGAACAAAATATGAGTTTTAAGCTCAAGAACACAAGAATCTTAAACTCAACAGAAGTTTTATCAAGCAAGTGACAAATTTATTCTTTAGATAAATAAATCAAAACTATATCCTTACAAACTGCTTTATGTTTACTCCTCCATTTTGAGCAAATCATTATTCTGAAATCTATGTTGACAGATTCAACTTCTCCTACTTTGTTAGCTTATTGAAAACAAGAATATCAAGAGTAACATCTCTAAGAATTCTAGCAAATTTCATAAAGTATCTAGTTCTACTAAAGAACTTAGTACAATTCAACGATAGCTTAGCAAAATATAACGCAAACATCACAATCAAGTTTCTTTAACAAAATAAAGAACAAGAATTATACTATGTTTCATATTGGAATGATAGAACAGTCAAATCAATTATGGTTAATTCTGAATCATCAAAATTGGAATGAAACATGAATCCATAAAAGAGTTATATCATCAAAATTGAAATGATATAACAACCATTCTAAATATTGGAAACACATCGACAAGTTTTCATGCTTTCTTTTGGAATAATGAGATGATTCTAAGTAAATTATGAAAATATATAGCATCATCAAAATTGGAATGAAGTTATATATTAACAGAATTTACATAGAACTTTTCAAATTATCTAAAGCATGCCAACTGTCTAAAATTGATGCTTCAGTTTGAACTTCTCTATGGCTCCAATTGGTATCTAAATCTCAAAACAACTTGGATGTTAAAGCTTTTGACTCAATAGCTTTTAACTCCATTTTCCCCACAGTTTTGATAATTAGATCATTTTCAAGTCTCTTAGCAAGAGCATTAGCCATACTTGTCGCAATTGCACTTTATCTATGAGAAAGTTCAACTAGGCTACTTTCTGCCTTAATATACTCCTCTTACTATTATAGAGTGAGTTATGAGCTACAGTGCATTATAGCTTGATAGTCGCATAACAAAATTAGAGAATTTACTTTAAACTTCTCAATGGATGATTAGCAATAAGTCATTCAATCCACTCAGCCTCTTCCCCTGCAGAGGATAGTACATAGAGGTCTGATTTCTTGGATGAGAATGCAATGCTTGTTTGCCTTTTAATCTCCATAATTTTTTTCTGCTCCTCCTAGTGTCGACTTTCACTAAACTTTGAGTAGCACAAAGTAAACTCTTGAGTACCACTCAGGTATCTCATTAACCTCTTAAGGACACTCAAATACGTATGGGATTATTAGTGAATCTGTTGATCATACCTACCTCAAAGGCTATGTCTATTCTAGTGCAGATATTTGTATACACGAGACTTTCATTTCTTTTAGAATGATCTACCTGTCTCATAGTTGCACCATCATAAGGTGTCAACCTTTTATCATAATCATAAGGTGTTTCAAAACACACTTTCAATCACTATATCCCCACTTTTGAAACACATTATTGATTTATCGAGTTTGACTAAGGGTTATCCCATGCCAACCAAAACTCACCCTTATACATAATATGTTGTCCACAACACTTAGGTGTTTCATGCTAAATTTATTTGGATAGAACAATTTCAACTCCATTTATAATAGAGATGTCACTTCCAATCAACAAGTATGTCAATAAAACCAAGTAAATAATAGCCATTATATTTGACACACCACAAAGTTAAAGATACTGATCTAAATTATTTGATTCATATACTAGGCTCTTGAGAAATTTGTCAAATTATTTATATGTTAACTATATTACATGTTTTAAAACATACTATAATTTTACTAAATTGTACATCTTCTTCACTAAACATATTAGTACAAAGCTCTTAGTACAAAACTATTCAGTACAAAACTTTTCAATATAAATTGTTCAGTACAGAACTTTTCAGTACAAAACTGTTTAAAATCTTTTATGAATAACAAAATTTTCAAAGGATGTAAGGGCAAGAAGAATCTTTATTGTAGCAATATGACAAATATGTGAGTAGACAACAAATCAGTCTATCCCATTTACCTCAGTCAATTCTTAGCTACTAGACGTGCATTAAAATTGCTACTGAACAATCAAAATTAAGTTTCTTCTATAAAATCCCACTTACTATAGTTTTAGCCCATTTCGGCAGATCAACTAATTTAAAGTATTATTGTATGACACAAAATCATCTCATTGTCTACTAAAGACTCTTCTTAGCTCATTTGTCATTCAAGTTTAAGTGTCAGTAGGACTGGTTCTTGATTCAAACTGTGAATCATTGACCGTGATAGTAGGACTGATAATTTCATAGATTTGTCTTTGATGAACACATCGTCAAAGAACTTTGCAAGTCCAGATTCTACTAACCCAAATTAGATAGATCCAAAACTGTCCATAGAACCACATTCTGCACTTTCTAAGTATACACATATATTTGTTATAGGTCCTACTTTAGGCTTTCTGGGATCATGTACTTTAACAAATGTATTATACCACATTTTCCACTTTGACAAAATTATTTGTGTTTTTATACCGTTAATCTACAAGGTGTAAGTAACTTAGAGTGTGGTAACAAATTAGAAATATGATTGATAATGTAGCATCACTCATAATTACTCAAAGTCAAACTAATAGTCAATAACATAGAATTCAACATTTCACTGAGTGTTTGATTCTAACTTTATCAATACTGTTTGACAATGGTAAATATAGTGCATTAGAGATTATGCCAAATGCAAATAACTCTAAATTTATTAAACATATTCACCACCTCTATCAACACTGAACCCTTGATTTTTAGCATTTAACTAGATTTTAATTCATCGAAATAGCGAGTGCTACATCCTCCATATATGTATGACAAACATTCAATAATCATCTACATAGGTGATTAAATACTTCTGACCAATTATCGTCTCATCTAATCACAAAGCTACTGAGATCACAAATATCAGAATGTATTGACTCAAGAAGTTGTGTGCTCCTAGAGACCATACTAAATGATTTTCTAGTGATCATAATCTGAGCACAACTTTCATATTGGTCATATTTAATGGAGTGTCATTTAGCAGAGTTATGAGTTTTAACAAGAACAAACAATTTAATATATAGTTCTCAAATCCTTGCCAATTTGCTATGTTCAGGAACAATACACAATTAGAACTATTATTATTAATTGTCTAATTTTTTAAACTCAACTTATACATGCGATTGAAAATATATGCACATTATAAGAGTTAAAACAAAATTACTCTATCACATTTTACAAATTTGTTTGCTTTTCCTAATGATTCTAACAATGTCCACTTGCTCAAACACAATGAGCTATATTTTCCTTTATTCGTTCATCATCATCTTCGAAATGCTAAATGAGATAATGACCAGTATTTTATAATTTAATTTTGCACACATAGTACAACGAACGAGAAAGAACAAAACACAACTAATGGAGTCATATTCTACATTACAGGATGCTCTTATCTAAGTTACGGACATTTGTTACAGATCTTATGCATCATTTATTTATTTTTAATTAGAGAAGCAAATATATAATCTCACACAAACTGCAGACAATGGATTTGTCAAAATATCTATACATATAGTATGATAAAGCACTTAACAATCCTAAACATGCTAGTTTCAAGGTGAGAATAATTATGATCTAAAACTCCCAATCATGTGATCAAACGCACAAAACGTTGACACATTCATCACATGAAAGTACTAAAAAAGATTAGAGTAGATCATACCGACACTTCAAGTTAGAAGTAGTTTCCAAATTCGATGGAGAAGCCTACGTAGTGCAACTTATTCAACTGTGATGCATATCCATCATCTCCAACACACCCAATTTGTAAGTAACTTTGAAGTTCCTACATCATAAAATTGTTAAAATTAGCCAATTAAACAAATTATTAGCACTTTTCATTCTAACAATAATTTAATTAGAAATACAAATTTACAGTCAAAATCTATAATTTAACTTATCCAAATGGATATTTGATCCTTAGCGCAAAGCTAACAATTATTCAAACTTGTGTTTAATTAAACAATGGTTAACATGGTTTTGTACTTTAGCACATAGCAACAACAATTAATTAAAATATATATGCAGGTAAAGAACTTTTCTTTAATTTTAGATCTGATCCGGTCCAAACATATTTGGATCTAGTCCAAACATTATCCCCATTGCTCGCACTATCTCCAGCAATTACACCCACATCTCTTATTGAGCTTTTCCCTTTCCAACAGTTAAATTCAGCACTTCTGAATCCCTCTCATTTAGGAACCTCGTACAGACAATTATGTTTATCCATCGCAAAAGAATAAACAATAAATTCCAGACAATAGAAGGTTCTTTCGGAATAATTACTACTTAAGTAATTTGGTAAAGAGATGCGTTTTCTGTAAAACTACTTATTTAATAATGAAACAGAAAAGAGAAAATAATTTGAGTTTAGAGTGGACCAAATCTGAAGTATTAGATGCACACAGCAGCGAATCCCGTGGTCTTGCTCCAATCCCAGAACAGAAAACAACTCTCCATAGAACCCAAGCACACAGCGATCTTCTTCTCAATCAGATCCAATCGATTGGAAGAAGACAACCAGATCTGATCCCGATCAGTGCCCGCCAACATCATTAGCACCCAATCAAGAGGAAGAAGACAATATCTAGATCTGATCACTGCCCCATGCACCAATAACAGCCAATCAAGAGGAGGAGGACGACTGGTAGATGACGACCACGATCTGAGTTTGGCGATCGATCTAATTTGGGAACATGTCCGGTAGACGAATGCAATTTGGGAATACGGTCGATGCTAGGAGCCTCGCGGTCGAAGACGATGACCGGAAGACAGTGACCCCAGTCTGGATCTGGCAATTCGATCTGGTGCTATGACGACAGAGATGATGCCACGACAGTAGCGGTGGTGGCTCTGGTCGAGGACAGTGGCAGCCTTGTGTGGTGGTGTGCGGCGTCAAGCGATGGCGAACGATGGGGTGAGATTCCGACAAACTCTCCCTCTCAATCTTAGTATTTTTATTTGTTTAATATATTAAGATTGTTAGATTAAGATAAGTAATCAGGGTTAGGGTTTATATCTCATAGCCGCTTAAGATATTATACCCTGCTTATCAGTACTGGAATATCACAGAGCACTACCTCTAGACCAGCTTTTATATAAGATGAATTGGGTTTAGGGTGCTGGGCTTTATGCCCACTCAACCCGGTCTAACAATTAAACAGATAACATGTGTAAAGTACGTGTTGCCCCATAGAACATTATACACAATAATATTCTATTATATTGAGAATATACCTATATATCCAATACACTGCAGTCGCATCTACTTTTGAGATGTTGGTATCAGAGCTAGATTCTCAGAAGTTGTCCGGTTTGGAAGGGATATTGGAGCGAATCGAAGTTACCATCGGCAGAATGAACTCTCTGCTCGAGGAGTTGGTTCACAAAACCCACATTCCGTGAGCTCTGATCCAGCATGAAGATCAAGTAAGCATCCCTCCATTGGATTCCCAAAGGCGACGCCCACCACCTCATCGATGGGGATACCGCAGCCCTTGCTGTGACTATGATCATGGTAATTAACCATTTCTTTCCAAAAGAATCTCCCTAGTTTTGATGGATTAGATGATATCATAGATCGGATATACCACATTGAACGCCACTTCCTGCGTGCAGAGAGAGTTGATGAGCGCAAGGTTGCATTTGGCATCTATTATCTTAAGGACGAAGGTTTGTTATGGTGGAGATGGTACAAGAAGCAGGAGGAATAAATTTCCTCATGAAATTACATGAAATAGATTGAAGAGCGATATTTTTTTTTTTTTTTGAAATATGGACCTCATGAGTTTCATAATCCTATTGGTGCCTTGTTCAAATTGCGACAAACTAGTTCAATAGCTGAATTTCATGACATGTTAATTAAACTTAGCCACATTGTTGAGTCACTGCCGGAATCTGCACTGATTTGTTGTTACGTCTCTGGGTTGAAGGGGGAGATACGACTAGAAGTTATGTTGAAGCACCCTAGATATAAAGAAGCGACAGTGAGGGAGACAATCCTATCATGCCAGAAGACAGGTTGATCGGTCAATCCTGCTGAGTAGAACCCTACAAACCGGCACTGAAAGAAGAGAGAAGGGACAGTATGTTCATTATGATGAGAAATATGTAAGGGGACACAGCCACAGGTGCTACGGGAAGAGTCTCATGGAAATAGGGGAGGAGTGGAGAGATAGGGATGCAGAATCTGAAGAGGAAGAGGAGAAGGAGAATCAAGAGAATGCTACAGGTGTTGGGATTTTGTTCTTCCCTATTTCCAAGATCACAATAATCTAATATTTAATCTAATCTCAAATAAAATAAAAGAATAGAAATCAGTAAATATTACCTTCAAGCTTTGATTTTTTGTTTCTTTTTCTCCTTCAATTCTAACTCTAGTTCTTCCTCTCATTTACTTCATTATCCTGGTGGGAGGCACAAGAGAGACAGCTAGGTTTTACACTTGCTCTCATATTTATAGAGGAGATGAAAGCCTAGGATTAGGAACTTTATGAAATCCTAGTTGGGATAAAATTACAATACTGTCCACTATGTATTTGTATTTTTCTCTCCAACTAAAATCTACATTATTATTAGACCCCTGTCACAATATAGTTCTACAAGACACCCCTCCTTTACCGATATTCACAAATGCACCATTGGAATTCGTGATACCACCTCCATAGGTCAATTTGTAACTTAAACCTTGTTTTCACATTTAACCTTTTATACAATCTGACAATGACTCTAAAATTTAATTTTTTACAAAATAAAATTTTGTATATAATAAAATATATTTTTTTTGAAAAATATACCCATGGGATTTTATTGTCAGATTATAACCTTCGTTAAATGAACAAGGGAATATATTCTCTTTTAGAGATAGGATTCCGTATTACAAATACATGTTCTCATATTTCTAATAAGACACATCCAATGCATCGAGGTATTGGTCTAGAAGACCTCACTATTTGATTTATCAAAATGCGTGATATTAAAAAATGAGTTCACTATATGCTCAGGATTTAGAGGTCATGTTTATATTGCCTTTAACGATAATACTGTCTTGTGGTTATTTACAAGTGTAATCATTCTTTGTTCCATCAATTCGTACTAAACGAAGTAGCACAATAAGTTCGAGTCAAACCTCTCACTTGTTGTGCTACAGTCTGCCAAATAGAATGCCCAGTTCTATTATAGACGGTGAATATGTTCTTTGTGCATAGACATAATTACTATGCAGCATGGACCTTATTGATGCACAATATAAATATTTGTGAATAAACCAAAAATTGCTCTATTAATAAAATGACAAATAAATAAGTTTATTTCTGTCTAATCATATAACCCTACAACTCCCACTTGCACTCAGAGTTTAAAGATAAACTTTGAGGACATACTAACAATCACTCAAAAATAGCAATCTGATCCCTTTTGGTGACAATTCGGAACTGCTGTATACTAACACATAATCTTTTGTAGCATTGAGATACTTCAATATATGTTTAACAGCTAACCAATGTTCGAAGCCTAGATCTGATTGATACCTACTGACCATGCCAAATGCGTAACAGATGTCTGGTCGTGTACAAAGCATAGCATACATGAGACTTCCTGCTGCTGATGCAAAGGAACTGATCTCATTTTCTCCCTTTCCTCAGCTATTTTTGGACACTGTTCTTTGGAAAGAGGTATTCCCTATCTAAAAGGTAAAAGACCTTTCTTAGAATTTTGCTGTAGCACCCCGATTTCCGATACCAGAAAACTGTGACACGAGCCAAGACCTTTTCTTCAATTAGTCACAATACACAGAAAAACAGGAGAATTTAAAACTTTTTATTCAATACACAAAGTGTTACAAGTCTGAATATTGTACAACTGTAATGCCTTACAATAGGGTTACAACATTACCTTTACATTTCTAAGTATTACAACCTTCAACATCTTACATCAGAGTATTTCTCAACAAATACATAATCAATACATATACTGCAGCGGAACTAAATATAACACTGACTCCTTGCTTTCCTTGCCTTGAGTCCTCCTGAATTTCGCCTTTGTACTTCGGCGATCTAGTACCTATGGAAGTGGGGACGTCAGTATTCACTGACGCTTAAAGGCTGATCATATAGCAGCGAATCTTCCAAACAATATACACAATATAGCAATAGTGTTGGTGTAGTTTAAGTGTTTGTGAGTGCTATGACTAGACTCTAATGCGATATTGAAATAGAACTAGGACGCTTCCTATTCTAATATCAGCAAGTCTCCGAAAGCAATATGCAGCCCATACTACATGCGACTCCATCTCAAGCCGTTTCTCCATATATAGGGATTGAACCCGTGTTATGAACTTCTAATTGTACTCAATCTGTTCCCGACACCTACACGTGGCTAATGAGGTTGCAGATGTGGTCATGTGCCACTGTTGCATTTTGCCAGTGGTGTCTATGTTCGCCACTGCGACCCGGCCAACCGGACCTCTCTCAAAATAGACGAACCCAACGTATCGGGCGTCACAACAAAATCAAACTATAGGGTTTCGCAAGCGCAGGGTAGCACGAAGCCTACCCTGTGGCACCCTCTGGGGTATCGCAAGCGCAGGACTGCACAATGCATCCTGTGGCACCCCCAGCCACTGTACCTCAGGAATTAACAGCGCGAGATACGCAACCCGTGTCCTCAACTTGTGAGACGGCACCGTACGTATCCCTTTGACAGGAAGGTACAACCCAGTACACCACCTATGATCTGCCTCAAGGGACGAGTTAGTGTAAGGGGCCCCCTACAACTGACCCCTCTCTCTCAGCAAAGGGTTTTAAGTAAAATGATCCTTGTAAGTCACTATCCTAGTGATGTCCCTGACTCGAACAATCCTAGGGATGACATTATTATCCACAACATGCTAGGCCTTAAATTAGGCTTCGCAAGACAACTCTACTAGGCTGCTCAACCTAGACTTACCAGAATCCCTTAGGACCCGGTTCGTGGCTCATCGATCCAAGACTTTGGCCGTGCGAATACACACACATGCCGCTACCCTAGACTTGGATTCTGTCTATACTCCGGTCCTCGATTAACCTACCCTGGTTAAGATTCGACGGTACACAAGGAGTGACTCCTCCACAGTTCCTTAGGGTAAGAAAACATGTCTTGATGGTCGATAGCCCTTAGGGTGGTAACCTCACCCTAGACGAGCACAACGAACTGTGTACTAGCTAACAAGCTATACACGAGTAACAACCACATACGAGCCAATTAAGCTACGTATGAAACAATAACTACCTACGAGCCAGGCGGGCCTCGTAAGAGATAATCACGTACATACCAGCCAAATAAGCCGCGTATGAGACCAACAGCTACGCACGGGCCGGTCGGGCTGCGTACGAGACAACAATCTACATACGAGCCAACTAAGCTACGTATGAGACCCACAGCTACATACGGGCCAGTTGAGCCACGTACGAGCATAACCATGTGCAAACAACCATACAGGTAATCAATCCTAGAAGCAACCAAACGTGCTTACTAACAAACTTAACCTTCTATTGTTAGAAGCAACAGAAGAATCTACTAGTAGTCTATGATCGGTATTGTACTAAGGAAGAACCGAAGGCGACAAACGTCCTATTACTAGTGGCCTTCCCAATCCTTATTACTTCAACCTATAGCGCCTTAAGTATGGCATGAAACCGCAAGCACCTTCCTACGACAATCTAGTCATATAACACAACCACTCACCATGATACTCCTATGTATGAATGTGATTAATGCTTATGCTTACATCGAGCTTAAGCATAAAATCACTACGACCTAGGCATAGAGTTTACTATAGTCAAGCGAGCGTGAAAGCTTACTACTTATCTTGACTAATCACCATAACACAAACATGGATAGGTAACTAATATAGCATACAACATTCCAAGGCATGGTAGGTAGTCTAACATTACTCCTACAACGTTCTAAACATGCATGTGAACTTTAGCATGGTATAGAACCCAATCATAAAATCAATACAACTAACCATGGGTAGTGTCTTTACTCTAAGCATGAATATCATAGTATGGATGTCATTAACTTAACATGATCAAGAATTAGCATGATACCTACTTACTTAGCATGAATTATGATCATTTACTAACATAGCATGAACAACCACTTATCTAGCATGAGTACCATGTAAACATGAGTATTCACGTAACCTAGCATGGTATACGACCTACTCACAATCTAAACTCGCATGACATGCAACTTACCTACAATTAGGTTAGCATTGCATACGACTTGCTTGTAGTTAAACTAGCATGGCATATCTATAATTAAACTAACATGGTATATCACATACCTACAATTAGACTAGCATGGTGTATCACTTACCTACAATTAAACTAGCATGGTAAGTAATTTTATTAGGGATCCTACAACATCCTAAGCATAATGTCATTAATCCAAGCATGGTAGGAATTTTAGAATTTATCCTACAACATCCTAAGCACAATTAGGCTAATCTAAACATGGTAGGATATCTTTTAGAAACAATCCTACAATATTTTAAACATAAAGCATGGTAGGATATTTTTAGAAATCATCCTACAACATTTCAAGTATAAAAGCATAATAGGATATTCTTATAAACAATCCCTACAACATTCTAAGTCTAAAACATGATAGGAATATTTTTAGAAAATATCCTACAACATGTGAAGCATGAATATGGCTTCTAAATATTTTTAGAAATGATCCTACAATATTAGTAGCATGAATATGGCTTCTAAATATTTTTAGAAGTGATCCTACAACATAAGTAGCATGAATATTATCCCTAAATATGATATAGTTCATCTACTATTACTACTTTCATGGAAACATACATCTACTATTGTTATTTTAATAGAAGCATACATATCTACTACTACTATAACTTTATTAGAACATGTATATCTACTACTACTACTACTTCATTCCCATCACAATCACAACATACACTATCTATCACTATTATTACTTTATTTAATCAACATGCTACTACTACCTTATATCTTAGCATGCTACTACTTAGTTGCTTACTAATCTTTATTATTACTAGTGATAAAAGAAAAGATCATTCTTATTTTATTTTACCTTACAACTAGTAAATATAAAATAAAAGATCTCTTTTTATTATTTCTACAACTAGTGATTTAAAAAGAAAAGATCTTTTTAATGGTTACAACTAGTGCTTAATAAAAAAAAGAGAAGATCTTTTTAATCTACCACTAGTGATCAAAAAGAAAAGATCTTTTTAATCTACAACTAGTATTTAGTAAAAAAAAGAAGGATCTTTTTAATTTTCTACACTAGTGATTAATAGAAAAGAGAAGATCTTTTTATTACAATAAACACATACTTATTAATTTTTCTGTCCAATGTTCAATCAAAGTCCTACAACCAACAATGGTTGTATAATGCTCATATACTCATGTATGCTAAGTCCTACAACCAACAATGGTTGTATGTTCAACATTATGCAATATGTGAGTTCTTAGTCCAATAACATACAAAACAACAACTACAAATTTAAAGGTGTGATCTTTATGTATTTTAGTAGATTCTACTATTACTTTCTTACTCTTATTTATCATTCACAACCACAACATTACACCCACCAAAACAAAAGAAAACAAAACAAGAAGATGAGAAGAAGAAGTCAAGCAACAAAACAACAAACAAACAACAAACAAACAAACAAAGAATCAAAGAAGTGTGAAGAAACCCCCACCTAGTTCTCTTTTTTGGAAGGACTAGCTTGCTTATCCTTCTCCTTCCCCTAGCTTTTTAGAACTCTTCTATTAACCTACAAAACAAAACTCTCAAGTTACTTTTTTTTGGTTCTCTCTTTCTTTTTCTTTCTTTCTTTCTTTCTTTCTTTCTTTTGTTTTCTAAAATGAGAGAAGGAGGTGAATGAGGGGGGATTTATAGAAGAGATAGGAGGTGGTAAGTGCACCCATTGGCACAAAATAACCCCAAGAAGAGGTGGCCGGCCATGCTCCTAGGGGGGGAGGAGTATGGTGTAGGCTAGGTGAGGTGGAAGGATAAGGGTTCTAGAAGGGTTTTAGTTCTCCTCTTATGCATACAACTCTCTTTTAAACCTTCTAATCAAACCCTAATTCTCTAATTAAGTTGCCATGACAAGAGTAAGTATATTGTCCTAAAGTACATACTATATACTAGGTATAATATACTAAGTACCATACAATTATATGTATGTGTAAATGTATGTGTATACAAAAATTTCTTATAAAAATCCTCCTAAAACTCCCATAAAATACTTTAATTTAGAAAATAATAGTAAAATAAATTTTATTATCACTTCTGAGAGTCGCGCTATCAATTTGATGCGCTTCGGGTGCGCACTGACCGATAGATGTGCGTAGGCACTGTTTGTGGGCAACCCGGCGAAAAATCACCAAAATGATCTGATTTTGGGATTAAAATGAAATAATAATAAAATAATAATTTTCATGAGTTAATATCCGTCCGGGATATTACATTTGCATGCCAAAACGAACCAGTATGTTATCTATATACGCAGCTTGGGAAAGTCCAATTTTTCTTTTCTGGCGATCTCGAAGGAGCTTAATGCCAAGAATATAAATGGCTTCCCCCAAGTCCTTCATATCAAACTGTTTGAAAACCAAATCTTGAACGTTATCATGACTTCTACATCATTACCAGTGAGCAGAATGTCATCAACATAAAGAATTAAAAATACCACTACTTTGCCCACAATCTTTTTGTACACACAGTGTTCATCTTCGTTTTGATCGAAACCATAGGACTTTATCTTTTGATCAAAGCACATGTTCCAACTCCTAGATGCATGTTTTAGTCCATAAATGGATCTATCCAACTTGCATACTTTACCCTCTTGGCCCTTAACTATGAAACCATCTGGTTGAGACATGTAAATCTCTTCTTCAAGACGCCCATTTAAGAATGCGGTCTTAACATCCATTTGCCAAATTTCATAATCAAAATGTGCTTCAATGGATAAGAGAGTTCGAATAGATTTCAACATAGTCACTGACGAAAAGGTTTCTTCATAATCAATGTCTTCCTTTTGATTATAACTTTGCCACTAATCGTGCTTTGAAGGTTTCAACCTTCCCATCTACTCCTCTCTTTCTCTTGTATACCCACTTGCATCCAATAGGTTTAATATTTATAAGTGGTTCTACAAGATTCCAGACTTTGTTAGAGTACATAGACTTCATTTCTGATTTCATGGCCTTTTGCTAGGATTCTGAGTCAACATCTTTAAGTTCCTCTTTGTAGTGTCTGGGATCTAAGTCATGCTCATCAGGGATGGGCCCGGAGGCTTCCCGCAAAAGCATGTATCTACCAGGTATTCGGGTTTCTCTCCCACTACAACGAAGTACCGGTGCAATATTAGAATTTTCTGTGATAACTAAAGTAGTATCAGGTAAATTTGCATCCATACTATCAGGACTTAGTGTTGGATTATCTGACAACTCATGCAAAATCAAGTCACTTCGTGAAATATGTTTCATCACATAGTCTTCCTCTAGATAAACATCATGTGTTGAAACAAATACTTTCTGTTCACTAGGACTATAGAACATGCCTCCACGAGCTCCTTTTGGATACCCAATGAACAGACAAGCTTCTGATCTTGTTTCCAACTTATCTGGTTGTTACTTCCGTACATATGCAGTACAACCCCATATATGCAAATGTTGTATACTTGATTATCTCCCACTCCATAACTAAGTAGGGGTGCTATCAACAACCTTAGATGGAATCAAGTTCAAAAGATAAACTGCTGTAAGTAGGGCATATCTCCAAAATGATATAGTTAATGTAGCATAACTCATCATAGATCTAACTATATCAAGTAAAATTCCTATTCCTCCTCTCAGCCACACCATTCTGTTGGGGACAGTTAGGTGCAGATAACTGTGGTACAATCCCACACTGCGTAAGATAATTCCGAAACTCACTAGAGAGGTACTCTCCTCCACGATCTAATCAAAGAATCTTCAAGTGTTTACCTAGTTACTTTTCACTTTCTGTCTTAAACTCCCTGCATTTCTCAAAAGTTCCAGACTTGTGATGCATTAAGTATACATAGCCATATCTTGAGTAATCATCTGTGAAAGTCACAAAAAAACGCATAGCCTCCCCTTGCACTGGTGCTCATAGGTCTGCATACATCTGTGTGTACCAATTCTAAAGGTTCTTTGGCTCTATTTTCTTTTCCAGAATACGGTCTTCTAGTCATTTTTCCTTGCAAACAAGATTCACAAACTGGCATAGGCTTCTCTGTCAAGGGACCCAAAGATCCACTTTTCACCAATTTGTCAATCCTATCAGGGTTAATATGTCCTAGACGTAAGTGCCAAAAAACCTTAGAATTACTAGAAGGTGTTTTACTTTTAATTGATATAGTACTAGATAAGGTAGGGATGGCATTCGGGTTGAGCGGGCCGGGCCGGGCTAGACCCACACGGGTTGGATGTTGACTTAGGCGGGTCCGGGCCGGGTTGGACGCTTAACCAGGCCGGGCCGGGCCGGGTCGAGGAGGGGAAATGGCGACCCACCCAACCCGTGAACCCTTTCGGGTTCGACCCGGGTCGGTTTGGGTCGGGTCGCGGGTTGGCCCATTTAGATAGGTTTTTTTTATAAAAAAACTTAAATAATATTAATAATAATAATAAACATTAAAAATCGTAATAATAATAATCAGATTGAAAGAGTGAAATTGCCAAAAAATATTGAAATATTATTCATATGATTTCAAGTTATGCAAGTTTCACAATTTCTAATAAGAAATAAAGATTTCACAAATTTGTTTTATACACTAACATATTTCTTATATACAATTTCAATTTACTTCAATTTTTCTAATTTGAAATAACGAGCAAAGATTTAATATAATTTTTTTATCCATTTACAATTGTCTTCAAGTTGATGGCCTTCAATTTGTTGTTGTTGACTTGTTGTTGTTGGTCTTGAATTCTTCATTTTGGTTGCTACTGATGTTGTTCATGTTGTTCCTCCGGTGAGTTGCTCCCACTTGTGGACGTAGATCATGCTTTCCCTTGTGTCCTATCTTCAGCCTTCAGTCAGTCTTCTGTACAAACGAGTATCTCTAACGAGTCGGGCTTCAAGCGATTCCTGTAATCAATTAGAACCCTGCCACTTGAAGAAAATGCACTTTCAGAAGCAACTGTAGAGACATGAGGAGTTAGTAGATCTTTAGCCATATATTTAAGAATACTATAAGTGTGTTCATGGTCTTTCCACCATTGTAAAATATCTAGTGGAGAAGTAGAAGACTCGGAATCTTGTTGGTTATACCAATTTAATTCATTTGGTTGATTAGTCCTAGGTTTTTTGGATTGAATTGTGCAAGTAAATTAAATGTTCTATCATCAAATTTACTCTTACTCTTACCTTTGGAAGTAGCAGAAGAAGAACTAACTACAGAAGTTGTACTACTAGAAGCAAAAGATCTATCATAATAATCATACAAGTTATTTAATGTAGATTCAAATTTAACTAAAAAAGAAGCGCAATCAATTACTTGTTCTACTTCTTCCCCAAGTAATACAAAAAACATTTCAATCAAACTCTTCGTACCTTCTAATTTGATACGAGGATCCATAACGGTAGCAACACAAAACAACATAGGAGGAGGATAAAAAAACTTTAAAAATTTTTTGTATGCAAGTTTTACAATATCACCAACAAAAGCATCATTTACCATTTCGTTAAAAATTTGCATCATAGTAACTATTGAAAAAAATGCTACTAGAAATAGATTCATATGATTTTGAAAATTTTAAAGTTGTGGTTTTAAAAGGTTCTAAAAATTTTAACAAAGATTCGGCATAAAACCAATCGGTGGGAGTCATTTCAAAATTTGGCATATTTTTTGCGATACAAAAATCATTTACACATGCTTTATAATCGGTAACAACATGCAGTAAATCAAAAGTAGAGTTCCATCGGTATTTAACATCCTTTGCAAATATTTTAAAAGGTACATTTAAAATCCTACACCAATTTTTTCATTCTTGAAATACGCTGGGACTTAATGCAATAAAATGTACACAATTTCTAATTTTAAGTATATATGGATCGGCTATTTTTAATGTATCTTGAACACATAAATTTAAAATATAATATGCACATCTAACATGAAAAATATTGTCAGATGGAGGGTTTAATACGGATTTTAAAGTACTAATTGATGCATTGTTGTTAGATGCATTATCAAAACTAATACACATAATTTTATCGCGAATATGAAAAACATCACAAATTTCTAAAATACAATTTACTATTTCAGCGCCACTAGGCAAGTGATATGATTCTTTTTTGAAGAATCCAATCATTGTCGATCCAATGACATGTTATTTTTATCATTTGAATATTGTTGACACCCGTCAAACAATACAAAGTTAAACTAATTCTAAAAGTTAAACTCCATAAAATTGCAATCAAAGCGTCCTTCATTTCATTGTACACTTTAAAACAATCCGATTTGCAAGTATTTCTCGAGATTCTTCTAAAATGAGGGTTTAAGGCCGTTTGATTAAAATTTTCTATATCCCTACTCTCGGGATAGGAAAATGTTAATTCTTTCTTTATTACTAATCGGGCCATTTTTCGACGAACAAGATCGGGATCATAAGGGTAGCTATCAACTAGACCGGTCCTAGGGTAGATTTTTTGTTAGCCGGGTAGGTCAACAAGAAGGTCTTTATGGTTATTTTGGATGTGTCTACTAATTGTACCGGTGCCATCATCCCTCTTGAATTTGTATGCCTTAGAACATGTTTTACAAACTTTCAAACCTATACCCAGAGTTTCTTCGTCCGGGATAAAATCGTAAAATTTATGCCAATCACTACTTTCCCCTCTACTTTTCCTACCACTACGGGGCTGTGTTGTTTCGGTTTGTTGTTCTTCTTCTTCTTCTAATTGTATGGCTCCTACAAACTCATCGTGTGTACCCCATTGTTGGGTAGGAGGATCATGGTACCCTTCGGCGGGCTCACTAATTGGGACATTGGTGGCCTACGAGAAGTGCCGGTAGAATCTTGTCCACTTTGGCTATGACCGCTACTGCGTGATCTAGACATAATGTAGTAATGTATGTATAAAAAAAACTACACAATGTAGAAGCGATGAGTTACAAAAAAAATCTAGAAAACAAGAGGGTTGAGATAGAAAAAATCAAAAAACCAACAAATGGTTAAGATACGAAAAATTATAACTACAACAAAAATAAAATAAGAAGAAGAGTGGTATGAAATTTTGATACCGTTCACCGTGGATACGCGTATATAAAAAAATCCGTGAAAATAAGAATACAAGTAGAAGTAGAAATCCTCAAATCCGGAATTGAAGAGTTGAGGAGAGCTTGGAGGAGAGTTGAAGACTTGATCACTTAGAGTTTGACGAGAGTTGAAGAGTTGAAGACGTTGTTGAATTTTGATTTCAATACGATCGGAATTTGATCGTGTATATGTCTTGAAGATTTGTTTGTTCAATACTTCAATTGTTCACAAATTGCTTAGAAATGAGTAATAATAGTAAAGAGAGTAAGAGAGTAAGGTGTGAATTTTTTGATGGAGTTTTGGGGAGGTATTTATAGGGTAAAAATTAATAAAAACCAAAAAAACAGCTCTAAGAGCTGTTGCTGGCTCTCTGTTCTACAGTGCCCAACGGATGCTGACCCGCGGGTCAACGGTCGACCCGAGGCAGGTCAAACGTTTGACCCGTTTGGGTCAAATGGTTCGCAACCCGCGGGTCGACCTGCGGGTTGGTAGGTGGGTTCGGGTGATTTTATCGGGTTCGCGGGCCGGGTTCAGCAGGTCCAATTCGCTATTTACAAGACCCGGGTTGACCTATTACAGTTCACGGGTTCGACCCGAACCCGAACCGCCGTTTCGCAGGCCGGGTTATACGGGAGGGTCACGGGCGGGTCGGCGATTGACCCGACCCGATTGTCATCCCTAGGATAAGGCATTAGTTTCATTAATAGGTAGTTTGGAAGAAATAATATGAAGCAAATATAATTCATCCTTTATTATACTAGAACAAATAAACTTGTCATTCTTACGAACTATGGCTTTATCCTCAAATAAAGTAGAATATCCATGTTTCCATAAAGATTTTACTAAAATTAAATTTCTCATCATATCTGGAACATAAAGAACATTATTCAAAACTAAAAATCTTCCATCACTAAACTGCAAATCAACTGATCCTACTGCTACAGCTTAAACTCGATGTTGCGTCCTACTTAAATGTCAACTTCACCATCACTTAGTTCCCTTGTTGTCTTGAACACCTGCATGGAATTACAAACATGGTCAGTGGCTCCTGAGTCAAAACACCAAATGTCTATAGACTTCTCCACAAAATATGTTTCCACAACTAGTGATTCAGGCATACCAGAGTTGGCATTTTTCTTTCCCAGATATTTCATGCAATTCCCTTTCCAATCCCCCTGATACCGCAGTGGAAACATTTTCCCTTTGGTTTATTCTCCTGATTCACAAGCTTTGTTGGTTTCCCAAAACCAAATTTACCATTAAAATTTTTGCCTTGCTTCTTCTTTACTATCTTACCTTTCGGTTTGATAGAAGAAGTTTCACCAATGAAAACACTTCTTTTTGGCTTAACGATACCTTCAGACGCAATCAACTCATTCATCAGTTCGGAAAGGGACAGATTGATTTGGCTCATATTGTAATTGAGCTTGAACTGATTGAATGAGTGTGGTAGCATCTGAAGGATCATATCAACTTGGGTTTCCTTATTGATTACTGCACCAAAAATCTGAAGTTCATTAAGGAACCCCATCATTTTCAAGACATGCTTACGAACAGGAGTACCCTCAGCCATCTCAGCATTCATTATTGCTTTCATCGCAACTTGCCTTGCAGCTCGCGATTGACTAGCAAACATTTCTTTTAAGCTAGTTATCATATATTAAGCATGCGACATTTCATTGTGTTGGTGTTGAAGCACATTTGACATGGACGCCAAAATGTAACATTTAGCCATGTCATCAGCTTTAACCCATGCTTCATGATAATCAAAATCTTCTTGGGAAGTTTCATCCGTGGGCTCATCAGGTTTTTTTTCTAGAAGTACAAATTTGTAATTCTGAGAGGTAAGAACAATGTCAAGATTGCGTTTCCAGTCAACATAATTAGGTCCTTCTGAGTAGGTTCATGCTGGAAGACATCTGGAATAATTTTAAAATTAATATAAGAACTAGAGCAAAAAATGGTTTAAACTAGGGGTGGTATACCGTACCGTACCGTACAAAAATTACTCTACAGTATACCGTACCAGAGTACTTGATACACAAATTTCTCTACCATTACCGTGCCAAAATTTTGGTACTACCGAGTTCGGTAATACCGAAATATCAGTATGGCAATGGTAGTACCATGGTAGTACCGGACATCAAGAAATATGGATGTACCAATTTCAAACTTTGTTTCTCATGACCGAGTGGCACAATAAACAAGCCATTCTAGGTTATTAAAAGCAGATTGCCGTACATAAAGATTCAGTACATTCATATAGATAAAATTACCATATACTTGATTGACATGTTTCGTGAAAGAATGATCAATAACAAAATTAATAGTCTAGGTTATTAAAAGTAAAATGAATTAAATACCTTTGCATTCTCTTTGTATGGTAAACTTCCCTGCTATGATCTCCATTATATTGGAAAATCCTCATCTACAAATGAGAAGTTCAAATTTTTTTAACAGATCATATATCTGTTAGATATTCATATGACCGTATGCACCAGCCAGGACAAGGATTACAACTTACCGTTCTATCATAAGATCCGGTAAGTTCTATCATAAGATCCGGTCACAAATTCCCGACCAGTTGGAGAAAAATCAATATCCATCCTGAAATCAAAATTATTGATGCAAAAACATATTAGAATCATACACAGAGAAACACTGTATAGTGCTAAACTTGCATATATTGGACCATGTTACATACACTGCAGAGACATGATCTGAATGCACATGCTTAGCTTCATCCAGTTTTCTAGCATCATAGCTATAACAATTGCAATCTTCATTTGCCTAAAGCACCAAAGACATGAGTATTGACGGTTCGAGTGATGTCAAAAACTGAAGTTAATAAAGTTAGTTTAACTATTAAATTTAATTGGGATATTAAAAAGTAAAACAAGGACCAGGACAAGCAACAAAACGAGAGGATAATTACAAAGTGCAACTTAAATATTTGTGGAAACAAATATTTAACTCCGAACCATCGTATATCTTGCTTTCTTAGAAAAAGAATAATAAGAGAAGGCCAAAAAAAATAGCTAATGTAGAACAGAAATTATCTACAGAAATTGGTGATACTTACAGAAATTATCTACAAAAAAAATATTGCATTAGTTTTTGTCTGCACAAAAATACATACAAACTAAGTTCACCTATTAAAAATGATACAATGCATGCAGAAAAGCAACAAGATAAATGCAAGATAATCCTAAACATTCAATGATAAAAGCTGTTACTAGGAGCCTATACAAAAGGTATGGCCTGTACCATAAAAATTTGATTAGTATGATATATGTAAATTTATTTTTTTTGTACCAAGCACAGTATTTACTATTTAGTATAAATTTCATTTTAGTATGTTTTTTTAAAATATATATATATATATATACAACAGATTCTAAAGATGCCAAACCTTCAAAGAAGAAGAAGAAGAAGACTAGGAGAAAGAAAAAAAGCAGCTGAAGGATCAATCTGAAAATGAGACAAACAGAGCACTGAAGAAGGTTACAGAATTTGGTCCTTGATCATTGTGCTTATTCTAAACAGGTTTTCTAGTCATTTACTTGATGTATTGTTTGAAGTTCAGGATGTTTGAAGGTTACAGAATGGTGGTGTTGTCTCAAATCAAACGATTAATCAAGGCATCCTCTACTCGGTAGACTGCTTAAATCATCGTTTAACATTTGAACCACAAGCAACCATATAATACAGAATCACACATCTAAATTTCGACCCGTATGCAATTTATCTGTAAATTAAAGACAACTTTCTAGAGCTATTAAACAGTATAACTAAATTTAGGCAATGTCAGTGCAAGAAAATATAGTTGCATTCATGAGAAATGGCTATCAGTATGCAACTTTAACAGTCTATTACAACTACAACAATTGTTGACACATATTTACCTCCGGTTGTAACATAGGAAACAGTTCCAGGAGTAACTGTGACCCCAACGCCATCGCTCCCAGCTCTCGATTCGGTGATCAATCTGAAAATGAGACAAACAGAGCACTGAAGAAGGTTACAGAATTTGGTCCTTGATCATTGTACTTATTTAAAACTTTTCCAAAGCTCTGCAATGTGAACTTTACCTCACCATTCTCTTTAACATCACTTCTCCTCCATTCTTGAATCCTTGATGCAGGGAATGACGGAAATGAGTAATCAGGGAGATAGACTTGTACATGACTAGCAGAAGATGATCCATCCATCCTACTTGGCTGGAGATGAAAGCCATGTCTGCACAAAGAGTCTCATCCTTTTGGAAAACATAATGAGTTTAAACTATAGTTAAACTGGAATTGGATATGAAGGTGTGGGTTGTGTGGCTTCACCGGTGGAAGTAGAACTCGTATGAGTACTATTGCGATTCATACTAGTAGCCGTAGATACCATATTACCTACAATAAATTTAGAAAGATAAGAGTTAGTGCAAAAAAAATCAAACTTGTATATCTTAGGTGTTGTTTACAGCTAGCTAGAGCAAACAAGGTTAAAGAACGTAAAAGACTTCAAAGTTGGTGGAGTTAGTGAGTCAAACTCAATATTCAGCCAAATCAAGCAAGATTACTCAGTAATAGACCCCAAAAAAACCTGAGTTACATCCCTATATCCACAAGTATGAATGGGTGAATGTCTTTTAATAGTATATGTAATTACATTGCATGTGAACAACAAAAAAAACTCAATATTTGGCTGCAGTACCCTGTTGAACTAACTAAATACAATAAACTAAAACAATCAAATTGAAAGCTCCAATTCAAATAACTAAGCACAATAAATTACCCTTCTGGATTTGGTGGTTCGGTGATTCGGTGAAGAGGAAGATCTGATTCGGTGAAAAGGTGATTGGGTAATTTGATTATTAGTGAAGATGAAGAAGAGTAGAAGTGGTGATTGGGTAATTTGATTATCATTGAAGATGTAGAGATATTGGTGGGAATGGAACTGGGTTGGGTTTGAAGGGAAAAGTGGTCGATGGAAAGGGAGGAAGAGGTGAGGCCGTGGAGGTAGTCGGGGAGGGGTTTGCGGTCGGGGAAGGTGACGAAGGGGAGGCGGTGGAGGTGGGCGGACTGGAGATAGTCGGTGTGTTTGAGGTGCTGGTGGCGGAGAAAGAAGAGGAGGGTTTCGAGGGAGTAGAGGTTTCCGAGCTTGCAGTGGTAGGAGGTGAGGGAGGAGGACGGGAAGAAGAGTAGAAGACTAGCCGACGGCTACGACTAGGGTTGAAAAATCAAAAAAATTTTAAAGAAAGACTGGGCCTGGACCTGGAATTTATTCTGGGTCTGGGTTTTAAAATATAAAAATTAGATTAAATATATATTAAATATATTCGGTATGGTACGATATACCAACGGTATGAAAATTTTGTACCAGTACCATACCATCAAAAATCGGTATGGTACAATATCGAAAATTTGGTACGGTATTACCAAGTTTCGGTGTTTTTTGGTATGGTAATGGTATGGTACAGTATGGTACGGTAATATGGTATTTTTTGACACCCCTAGTTTAAACAAAACTTTTTTAAATTCTCATCATAATCACTATGGGGTTCCTCAAACCATAAACTTATAGAGAAAAATTAGATGACTAGTCCTATGGTTACAAATTTCGTTAGGAAAATTTGCTCCCACTAACTAGCAGGAAACCTATTAATTTTCTTAGACTTGATATGTCAAATTAACATCCGATTTCTTTGGCCTCCAATACTTAACGATAAACATCTGTTGGGGAGTTTACCATTATTTATTGGTCGAGTGTGCACCATTATCAAGAATCTAAAATTGATTGCATAAATTAAGTCCTCGATGGAAGAATCTCTTTTCATGCTACCAATTCATATTCTAACTTAAAGAAATTTACACTTATAGTCCATGTTAAGTACCCTCCGTTAGGGAGCTTCACAAAGGAAGACAAGGTACCATTTGAATACTATTGTGAATAGATAATGGAAGGTTGTGGGTTTCATTAAGAATCCTCTCCCACTCGATATTTTTATATGAGGAAATTAAAAGACATATCTGTTTTTGGCTCAATTAACATTCAATACAATTTAAAATAGAAATATCAACAAAAATAAAACATTCATCCCCCAACCAAACACATGGCCAGAACAATTTAGATGTATCCCTGCAATAGAGAACCTAGAGATCTAGTCTGCATGTCCTCCTTCTTTGCTTTGTTTTTTGCTTCATCGACATTTACAAAATTTAAACTACCTCAATATAAGGAGGCTTACATTAAATTACAATAAAACTACTTCAACATAAGGAGGTTTACATCAATGAATAACAAAACTACCTCAACATAAGGAGGTTTACATCGATGAACAACAAAATAAAAAATAACAAGTTCTGGCCATGGGGGGATTCACACAAATATACACATACAACCACAGACAGTATAATAATCCAAGACAGCGGAAAGCAAAATTAGACAATCTTATAATTATAACTGTATCTACCAATATCATCTAAGATCTCAAATAATCAACTTAATACCAATAAGTAAAAAGATCTAAGAATTATGAATAATTATTAGATCTTAAACATATATTAAAAAAAATTGAGATCTAAATAATTGGTGTAGTTTCAGATGTTTTTAGCAGACTTCTGCGCAATGCGTGGGAAGCCCAGGCCATAGATGGCTTGGGTGAATCACGATTTTTTCCTGGTGTTCTTAATCTGCAAAATGCGGATGATACTATCATCTTTGCGAAACCAAATTCTCACTCTCTCCGTAATCTCAAACTACTCCGTTATTTGTTCGAATTGGCTTCGGGCCTTACTATCAACTTCCAAAAATCGTCTGTTCTTTGGCTGGGAGGTTCGCCTAACGGCCAGCTAGAAATTTCTAATTTCTTCAACTGTCCTATCGCTTCCTTCCCTATTACGTATTTGGGAGTGCCCTTAAGATGGGGGAAACTGCATAGATCTGACTGGGTGCCTTTGGTGGATAAGGTGGAATCCAGACCGAATGTTTGGACGGGCAAGTTGCTCTTAAAAGGAGGCAGACTGGTCCTCCTTAATTCGGTGCTATCTTCTATCCCCCTCTTTATGATGTCCTTCTATTTCGTCCCTTCCTGGGTTATAAAGAGAATTGACCAAATTCGGAGTAATTTTTTCTGGTCAGGCTCCCCCAATCACCATCCGGGATCCCACCTTGCCAATTGGACCTTAGTCTGCTCTTCCAAGGAGGCAGGGGGTCTGGGAGTCCTCAATCTTCACAACCATAACATTGCTCTCTTGGGTAAATGGCTCTGGAAATTCCTCAAATTCGATCATTTACCTTGGATTCAATGTATCAAGGCTAACTGCTATCCAGATGGCTATTGGTGGGTCTTTCCCAACCATGTCCATCGTTTCGCCTCCCCATTCTGGAAAGGTATTTGGAAAGCTGCCACTGCTTTCCAATGTGGCATTTCCCATATCTGTTTTGATGGATCCAAGACTCTGTTCTGGAATGATCTGTGGATCGGCAACGCCAAATTGGCTTCCTCCTATCCTGCTCTCTACCGGTTGGCAGCCGCCCCGCGCGCTACGGTAGCAGAATCCTTCACCCTCATAAACTCTTGACGAGTCTGGACCGTCCATTTCACTACTAGCCTTCCCCCTCATTTATCCTCCTAGTTCATTGCGCTTCTTTCCTCATTGGACAATTATGATTGGCACCTTATGGAAGATTTCTCTTGGCGATGGCATTCGACAGGAGTCTTCTCTGTCAAATCTTTTTATCAGTTTCTCAATTTTAGAGGCATCCGCTCTCCTTTCGCCGAGTCCATTTGGCAATCATGTGCCCCGCTTAAGGTTAAAATCGTTTCCTGGCTAGCTTTCAACAATAGACTTCTTACGGCTGAAGTTCTTAACAAAAGAAATCTGGCTTGGGGACAGAATTGTCCCCTTTGTGCCTCCTCGTTTGAGGACACCAATTACCTGTTTGTGGGATGAGAATTCTCGCGTCCGCTTTGGAAAATCTCCTCTCTCGCTTGGGAAGTCTCCGCCCTTCCTGCAAACTTACATTCTTGTTGGTCGCGTCCTCCTACTAGCATTAAGTACCACCGCTCTTGGTACCTTTCAGTTCAAATCATTATCTGGGTTTTATGGTTGGAAAGGAATAAAAGATTATTTAGGCAGTGCGCGTCCTCTCCTCCTTCCATCATTGAAGATTTTGTATTTCTTTTCAATTTTTGGTCCTCTACCTTAAAGCTTGAAGCTAAAAATGATCTTCACGGTTTTAGGCTGGTCGAAGCGATTCATTGTCTTCGCTCTTTACATGCTATTTAAGTTCTTCCTTTTCCCTTCTATTGGGTTTTACATTACTAAATTTTGCTCTGATGTTCCCTTCTTTCTCCTCGCAGGATTGAGGCTGCTATGTGGGGTTTTTTGGGTTTTTGGCTGGCTGTTTCAATGTACCGCCATATTGCGGGGATGCTTTTGTTTTGCTAATGTTGCATGCAGTGGTACAGCACTATCTAGTCCCTAGTGGTGATCGCTGTATCATGCTGTTGCTTCTTCCTGGGATCTATAGTTTCTGATCTTCAGCCATTCCTACCCCTGTTGGTAGTTAGTTTGGATGGTTTCTGCCGAGGCTGTGTTTGTTTTTTGTTGACGGTTGCGATGTAGCGTCCTATAGCGGTTTTGTTTTTGTTTTACCGCTGTTGTTATGCGGTGGAATCCAGCTCTCTTTTCCCTTACAGTTACCTTTGGTTTCTTGGTACTGTGACTCCCTGGGATGTTCTTTAATCCCACTTGGTTTTATATGCTCATGTTAATATTATTCTGATGGTCCTTTATTATGCTCCTTCTATTTAGCTTGTATTATTGGTTTGGATGTAGTTCTTTTTCTACTGCTTTTTCGTTTTTTGCTGCTAGACATTTCGCTATGTCAGCAGTCGGGCTCTCATGCTAGCTTGGGTCTCTCTCTGTGTAGCCACTTATCGATTTCTTTAGTGCTTCTGTTGATGGTTCTGCTAACCTCCCTTTGGTGTAGCAATTTTGTGATGGAGCATCCTTTCTCGCGGTCTGGTTTGGGGCGCTCAGGGTCTCCTGTCTCGCTACGTTTAGCTTGGCCAGGCATCTCGGTGTTTCTGCCAATTGTAGTCTGGCTCTGCTTCGGTTGCGTCGCCTGGCTCGTGGCTTGTGGTCATTCGAGGCTACAGTGTTTTGTCCTGGGTCTGCTAGATCCTTCGATTCTCAGTCTTCATGTTTTAACTGTTGTATCGTTTGTTTACATCTTGTAAATCTTTTACTGTTACTTTACCGGTTCGTACTATCTTTTATTATATATATTTGATTGCGTGGCTGGAGCTTCTGGGCTCTATCCGGTTCATAAAAAAAATAATTGGTGTAGTTAGTACTTAAATAAAACTGTGAACAACTCAAAAAAATTATATGATTGATAGTAATGATCAGCCAATCATTATATGATTGATAGCAATCATATTAATCAATGAAAGGGATCAAAAAGGATCTGGCAACATGGGTCACTTTGTAACATGGGTCACTTTGTAAACAGAGAGTAAATAACCACCGGTATCTGATACGTGACTAAACAGAAAGTAAATAACCACATGGAGCAAATCCGATCTTGACCCCAAAAAAAAAAAATCTGATCTTTTATATATATATATATATATATATATATATATATATATATATATATATATATATATATAAATAGTGATCTTCGGTTGCAAACGGACCGGAATGGGTCGGTTCGCACGGGCCCGTGCGAACTTCGATCTGGACCGTCCAGATTTTTTAATAAAATCTTGCCTTAACCCGTCGTTGGCAAGAACGGGTTAAGACAAAATTTTATTTAAAAAAATGGCCTTAACCCGTCCTTCCCAAGAACGGGTTAAGGCTATCTTTTTTCATTTTCGTTGACATACAGTTCATCTTCTTCTTCCGCTCTCTTCTTCTTTCTTCGACGAACCCAAATCCAAACGACGGAAAAAAACCCTAAAAAACCCTAGCTCCGACGCTCGAAACCCTCGAACTCCCTCTTCTCTCCCAACTCCGAAGATCGAAACCCTCGAACTCCGACGATCGAAACTCTAGATTCTCTTCCCCTCTTCGGTACGAAATCGGAACCCTAGTTCTCTTCCAAAACCCATTGCTTGGCTTGATTTCGACCTATTCCGTAAGGTATACACTATTTCTTTAACCCAATAATCTACATTTGTATTTTTTTTCGAATTTGTGTGTAGTAATTTATTTAGAAATTGGGAAAAAATTTAAATGCGTTAGTAGATTTTGGATGTAGATTCGGGTTGACCTTAAGTATATTCAATTGCCGAATTACGATGCTTGCATTAGTAACTAGTAGAATTAGAATTGTATATATGAAATTAGTTATAAACTTTTCAGTGCGGTTATGGTTGAAAACCCTGCGAACGACCGTAAAAAAATACGAAACTTTCCGAGTAGGTTCGTCTCACGTAGTACAAGCCAAACCCACTTGTAGAAGCGAGTTTCGACTCACGGTTCGAGAGTTACGGCCGCGTATTGCTTTCGGTTGGAAAAAATCAAGTATAGCGGTGCACGGCCGTATATCGCAAACCGTGACTCGAAACTCGCTTCTACAAGTTCGGGTGGCTTGCACTACGTGAATTCGACCAAGTCGGAAAGTTTTAAAATTTTCGGATGCCGTTTGTGCGGTTTTCTCAACTTCCCTGCATGTGAATTTTTGACTTAGAATTTTGTAAGTGCGGTTAGATTAGATTAGAAAACCCTTCGAACGACCTCCCAAAAATACAAAACTTTGCGGGCCGGTTGGTGTCCCCAAGGAGAAGCCACCCGAACTTGTAGAAGTGAGTTTCGACTCACGGTTCGAGAGATACGGTCGCGTATCGCTTTCGGTTGAAAAAAACTATAATAAAGCGGTATACGGTCGTATCTCGCAAACCGTGAGTCGAAACTCGCTTCTACAAGTTCGGGTGGCTTGCCCTACGTGAACCCGACCAACTCTGAAAGTTTTAAAATTTTCGGATGCCGTTTGTGCGGTTTTCTCAACTTCCTCGCATTATAAGTTTTAGACTTAGAATTTTATTCGTGCGGGTAGATTAGAAAACCCTCCAAACGGCCTCCAAAAAATACGAAACTTTGCGATTTGGTTGGTGACACGTACAAGAAGTGACCCGAAGTTGTAGAAGTGAATTTCGACTCACGGTCCGAGAGATACGGCCGCGTATCGGTTTTGATTGGAAAAAAACAACTAAAGCCGGTACACGGCCGTATCTCCCGAACCGTGAGTTGAAACTCGCTTCTACAAGTTCGGGTGGCTTGCCCTACGTGAATCCGACCTAGTCGGAAAGATTTACAATTTTCGGGTGCCGTTTGTACGGTTTTCTCAACTTTCTTGCACTACAAGTTTTAGACTTAGAATTTTCTAAGTGCGGGTAGATTAGAAAACCCTTCAAACGGCCTCCAAAAAATACAAAACTTTGCGAATTGGTTAGTGTCACCTACGAGAAGCCAAACGAACTTGTAGAAGTGAGTTTCGACTCACGGTTCGTGAGATACGGCCGCGTATCGCTTACGGTTGGGAAAAAACCTAGTAAAGCGATAGACGGCCGTATCTCGTAAACCGTGACTCGAAACTCGCTTCTACAAGTTCGGGTGGCTTGCCCTACGTGAATCCGACCAACTCGGAAAGTTTTAAAATTTTCGGATGCCGTTTGTGTGGTTTTCTCAGCTTTCTCGCATTACAAGTTTTAGCTTTAGAATTTTCTAAGTGCGGGTAGCTTAGAAAACCCTTCAAACGGCCTCCAAAAAATACGAAACTTTGCGATTTGGTTGGTGTCACCTACGAGAAGCCAAACCAACTTGTAAAAGTGAGTTTCGACTCACGGTTCGTGAGATACGGCCACGTATCGCTTACGGTTTGGAAAAAACCTAGTAAAGCGATAGACGGCCGTATCTCGCAAACCGTGACTCGAAACTCACTTCTACAAGTTCGGGTGGCTTGCCTTACGTGAAACCGACCAACTTGGAAAGTTTTAAAATTTTTGGATGCCGTTTGTGCGGTTTTCTCAACTTCCTCAATTGAGAAGTTTTAGACTTAGAATTTTGTAAGTGCGGGTAGGTTAGAAAACCCTTCAAACGACCTCCAAAAAATACGAAACTTTGCGATTTGGTTGGTGTCACCCACGAGAAGCAAAACCAACTTGTAGAAGTGAGTTTCGACTCACGGTTCGTGAGATACGGCCGCGTATCGCTTACGGTTGGGAAAAAACCAAGTAAAGCGGTAGACGGCCGTATCTCGCGAACCGTGACTCGAAACTCGCTTCTACAAGTTCGGGTGGCTTGCCCTACGTGAATTCCACCTAGACGGAAAGTTTTAAAATTTTCGGATTCCGTTTGCGCGGTATTGCGTCAATTCCTCAAGTGAGAAGTTTTTGACTTAGAATTTTTTTAAAACGGGCCGATTAGAAAGCGATACGAACCACCTCCAAAAAATACGAAACTTGGCGAGTTGTAAGGTGTTCCCTATGAGAAGTGACCCGAAGTTGTAGAAGTGAATTTCGACTCACGGTCCGAGACATACGGCCGCGTATCGGTTGAAGGTTGGAAAAAAACCTAATAAAGCGGTATACGGTCGTATCTCGGCAAACCATGAGTCGAAACTCACTTGTACAAGTTGGTGTCGCTTGCCCTACGTGAATCCGACCTATTTACGAAAGTTTTATAGATTTATTTGTTTTCGTTTGTGCGTTTTTCAGTATAATCTCGGTATGTTTGTTTTGTTGTCATCTTTATCAACAACATTTTATTTTTTTTTTCAGGTAGCTAAATGGCTAGAACAAGGCAACCGAGAATCGAGTCTAGTAACACTAGTGACGCACCAACTACTGAGGTAAGATCGATTACTATTATTGGTTTTAAATACAAACATGTAACATTATCTCAATAATAACATTTGTTATATTTATTATCTCAATAATAACATTTGTTATATATCGATTACTATTATTGGTTTTAAGATTCATTCACTCTGTGAAGCTAGATCGGCCACTCCTTACAGCTCTAGTCGAGCGATGGAGGCCGGAGACCCACACATTCCACCTGCCTGTGGGTGAGATGACTGTGACCCTACAGGATGTGGCAATGATAACAGGACTACCAGTCGATGGGTTTGTCGTGACGGGGAACATGGACTTCGATCGAGTTGAAGTTGTTCGGGACTTACTCGGTATCGACCTGCAGTTGGTAGTTCTCCAAATGCAAGAGGCCGCCGAAAAAAATATCCGCGAAAATGCCCCCGCAGATTCTGATGAAGATGTATTGAATGAACAAATAGAAGCTGCAAAGCTTAAAGCGGAGAAAGAGGTGATGGATGACGCTTTCGAGGGTAAATCACTTTACATCACCTGGTTAAAATTTCAGTTCAAGGAGGAATATTTGAACCCCGAGTCGGGTGAGGATGACCTGACGTACTATGCACGTGCATACATTTTTAGTTTGATAGGGGGACTTATCTTCCCGAACTCATCCGGATCAACCGTGCCGCTGATGTACCTACGGTTGTTGGAGGATTTCCGGTATGCGGGTCGCTTTAGTTGGGGGAGTGCGGCACTGGCGCTACTATACAGGAATTTGTGCACATGTTCTTTAAGTGGCGTACAGATGGGTGGCCCCATGGTGCTGATGCAGATATGGAGTTGGGAACGCATCCACATCGGACGTCCCCGTATTATTAAGCCTACACCGGAATTTTTGGCCGACCCCGGGGCAGCAGAGTTGTTACCTCCTGTAGGAGCATATTGGGCCGGCCGACACACGTGGGTCGATAACCCACGCCAATCGCTGACCTACTATAGAGATGAGTTGGACAACCTGCGGGACGAGTTCATCAACTGGGAACCGTACTCGGCCGACAGGTTGCAACACGTTCCTCCAGTCTGCCTAGATAGATCCCTTTGGTTGACGGCTGCACCTCTTGTGAACTTTTCGGTTGTGGAGTTCCAGTATCCTGACAGGGTCCTGCGGCAATTCGGATATCAACAAAAGATTCCCGATGTCAGGTCTTACGATAAAAAGTTACACGAGGTCAGGGGAACGGGACGGGTGCCCAACTTCGATTGGGCTGATTTTCATCGTTATCATGTAGCCAACTGGAACACCATGCGGCGTCAAATGACACTGAATTTGATGTATGTCGCGATTCCATACGATGGCTCCCTCCAGCAGGCATACTTGATGTGGTACAAGCGAATAACCCGGTTGTTCGTTTCTCCAACGGCCGCCGTACCAGCTGGGGTGCAACTTCCGATTCCCCCCACCCAGGTAGATCCACCTCCAGCATATTCCTCCTCCCAGCCGATGTACCAACCAAGGGCTGAGGCACATCGAAAAGCGATCAGTCAAATTTCATATAGTTTGTACGCATGTACTGTGTTTAATTGATGTACACTAATTTTGAATGATGTTTAAATTGGAATTTTTCACCAACTGTAGATTGAAAACGCATGGGAGGTTGTCCGAACAACTGCTCGTGTCCTGAAGACTAGGATACCCGACAGCTTCAAGACGGTAATCCGGGTTAAGTAGAGAGATATTGGCAGAACTAAAACCCCTATATGTGAAGTATTGGACGAAAGTACTGCCAATATCTATCTCTTTAACCCGTTATTGCTGATAACGGGTTAGATTAAATTAAACCGCTAATGCCAACAACGGGTTAAGTAGAGAGATATTGGCCGAACTAAAACCCATATATGTGAAGTGTTGGACCAAAGTACTGCCAATACCTATCTCTTTAACCCGTTATTGCTGATAACGGGTTAGATTAAATTAAACCGCTAATGCCAACAACGGGTTAAGTAGAGAGATATTGGCCGAACTAAAACCCATATATGTGAAGTGTGGGACCAAAGTACTGCCAATATCTATCTCTTTAACCCGTTATTGCTGATAACGGATTAGGTTAAATTAAACCGTTAACGTGAACAACGGGTTAGGTAGAGAGATATTGGCCGAACTAAAACCCCTATATGTGAAGTATTGGACCAAAGTACTGTCAATATCTATCTCCTTAACCCGTTATTGCTGATAACGGGTTAGATTGTATTAAACCGTTAACGCCAACAACGGGTTAAGTAGAGAGATATTGGCCGAACTTACATGTGAAGTATTGGTTAAGGACTGCCAATATCTATCCCCTTAATCAGTTATCCCCAACGACGGGGTAGTTTATAAAATATCTGCAACATCTCGTCTTCTGAATACTGCATACATTTCACAATTTTCCCCAATATAGATATATCATCCACAAAATACACAATCTCCAACACAAATAACAAATCTGTTCACATCGGATGGCAGACAGTTTTCGTTAACACAAAATTCACAGACAGAACGAGTTCCCCAAATTGTACACATCTACCAATTTCACATTTTCCGACAGCAATAAGCAATCACAACCAAAATGCCTGGTCAAAATCCATAGTAACATATCTTTGTTCACAAATACACAAAATAAACTGACATACATAAATTACATTATGATTAAAAACATCATTAATTTACTTGTACCAAACAAGCATACGACATTTATCCACACATATATACAATCCAAAAATAACACAATTTTTCAGCGCATTGCGTCTTTCCATTTGGGCGCGTTTTTCTTGTTTCATTCCGGACCTATACCAGAAAATTAAAAAAAAAACACAGTTAACAATCCAGTCATAATATAAAATTCGGCAATTATTCGGTGATTATTTTGAAATTTTGATATGACATACATATTAATAAATTTCTTAAAGCCCCCTTAGCACGAACCTTCGCCTTCGTCATCATCACTCTCTACAGCGTTTGGAGCTTCTTCATTGCCCACCGATCTACTAAAAAAGGAAGAAGAATGAGTTAGTACTTACCAAAATAACAAAGTTTGAGTCCAATTAACAAATACAAAATCTCTGATATAATACCTTGTTACATTTTTTGGGCAATTCCGTGAATCGTGGCCTACGACACGAAGACATGTCCTACAAAGTCTTGGCCTCTTCGTTTTTTGACCTTCTCTTACCGACTTCAACCGTTTCTCTTTAGGCCTCCCCTTTGTGGTGCACTGTACAGGGTCACCTACATGTGCATGTGCATATGCTTGTCCACCACTCTCAGGTTGTGCACTACCTTCGTGTGGTGTGCTGTTCACTGACTCAATCTTAGCAAAGCCTTCAATTCCCTTCAGCATGTGGTCGAGCATGTACTTGTATCCTGCTCTGAAGAACAACCAAGATCGACCATATGTCTTGAGTGCATACTCAGTTCACAATAACGCGAAGCAAAATTGTTGCCCATATTATTGGGAACCGGTATACTGCTTCTCCTCATTTGATCCCTGGTCCATCGCCTACAAATATATTGTTCGGGTAGTGCGGTGTGATCTGTGAACCGAATAACTGCAAGTAGATGTTTGCAGGGAATGCCTACGAAGTAGTACATGGAACAAGGACATTTAGCAATTTTACTGATTTTACAATAAGAAATCACCCTCCCCGGTTCTGAATTTCCACAAACTGTTACAGAATAAGCTGCACTATCCGGTGTATCCATACTCGCAATTAAACTCACATTAAGTAATAAGCTTTTGACAACTTCTTGTTGAAATTTGTAGAAAATCTTCAAAGTGTATGTCCCTGCCATTTGTGACTCCAATGCCCACTTGGTCTTCAATTTTGGCCGCTCCTCGCGATTACGATGTGTTTCTTTAAGTTCATCGTGTCTTTGTTTTACTAAGAGTCGGTCAAAGATGATAGCAAATTCATGTAGTGAGTACTTTTTATGAGTATGGTGCTTCAAGGATAAATGTAGCGATTCGCTACGTTGGGTACTCAACATGCCCCCCCAAAATGAGTCTCTTGCGTACACAGGGGCCCATTTTTCACGGATCTCAAATTTTTCCTTCAACCATTTGTTATTTTCTAATTTGTACTGAGAGATCAAATTTTTCCACTTCTGTTCGAATTCTGTTTTAAATTCTGTCGTATAAATGATAGTCTTCAAAGCATCCCTGAACTCATCAACGTTATTCGACATTCTAACTTCATGCGGTAGCTTATCCAAAATATGCCAAATGCAATATCTATGTGACGTGATTGGAAAAACTTTGGAAATTGCAGAAGTTATCCCGCGATCCTCATCTGTCACGATGTTGATCGGATCATATGGCATTGCAGCACGCCACTTTTCAAAGAACCACTCAAATGAGGATGTCTTCTCATTAGGGATGAACCCACAACCTAGGAATATTGATTGCCAATGATGGTTGAATCCAACAAATGGTACGAACAACATCCCGTATCGGTTTGTGTTGTAGGTAGCGTCAAAGCAGAGAACATCCGCAAATACTTTGTAATTATTTCTAGCGATACCGTCCACCCAGACACAATGTGTCAATCGCCCTTCGGGGTCACATTGGTAATCAAAATAGAATAAGGGGTCGATCGCCTTTTTCGATTCAAAAAATTCAAGTAGCATTTGTCCGTCGTGTCCTTTTAAACCTTCCATCTCGTCTCTCCTGAGATTTCTTACATCGGTTTCAGTGAATCCAATTTTCTCATTACCTCCACTTGCACCTTCAAAGAATAGCATTTGTTTGCATACAGGGACATTAGCTTCGGTAAGTTGACCAATTACATTTTTATCTGTCTTAGTCAATTCACGGTTTCGAGGTATCAAGTGATGCCTACTGGGTGAAGTAAATTCGTGATTGTGTGCTTCATTTAACGAATAAATAATCCACGAATTACTTTGTGAAGTACTATGTGGGTTTATTTTCACACGGACGAAAGCTTTGCAACCCGTTCTAGAAGTTGTACCTCGTCTGGTTTCATTATAGCTATTCGGTGACTCCCCGGCTTTATTACAGACATATGATTTATCCACTACATCGTTTCCCTTATATTTATTTCCACCCTTACGCATAGCGAATCCCGCACATTTGCAATATGATGAATAAAATTTTTCCGCATCCTCAAGGGTGGAAAATGTCATACCAATCTTCGGTTTTAGGTGCTCGTCAACATGAGGAAGATACTCGCCAAGTTGTTGTGCACGAACAAATTTATCCCCGGCAACAGAACTTCCTTCGAAACTGTCCATACCTAAGAAACCGTGAAGAGGAGAATAGTTAGGGGTACTAAACCGTTGTATTTGGTGTTTTTATAAGTGCGCAAGCCACCAAAACTTGAAAAGGATAAAAGTTTCGTATTTTTTGGAGGTGGTTTGAAGTGTTTTATAAATGGCCCGCACTTAGAAAATTCTAATTCTAAAACTTATAATGCGAGGAAATAGAGCAAAACCGCACAAACGGCATCCAAAAATTATAAAAATTTCCATCTAGGTGGAATTCACATAGGAAAAGCCACCCGAACTTGTAGAAAGGAGTTTCGACTCACGGTTTGCGAGATACGACCGTATACCGCTTTATAATAGTTTTTTTAACCGAAAGCGATACGCGACCGTATCTCTCGAACCGTGAGTCGAAACTCACTTCTACAAGTTCGTTTGGCTTCTCGTAGGTGACACCAACCTAATCGCAAAGTTTCGTATTTTTTGGAGGCCGTTTGAAGGGTTTTCTAATCTACCCGCACTTAGAAAATTCTAAGTTTAAAACTTGTAGTGCGAGGAAGTTGAGAAAACCGCGCAAACGGCACCCGAAAAATTTAAAACTTTTCGACTAGGCCGGATTCACGTAGGGCAAGCCACCCGAACTTGTAGAAGCGAGTTTCGACTCACGGTTTGCTAGATACGACCGTATACCGCTTTATAATAGTTTTTTTCCAACCAAAACCGATACGCGGCCGAATCTCTCGGACCGTGAGTCGAAATTCACTTCTACAACTTCGGGTCACTTCTCGTAGGTGACACCAACCCGCCCGCAAAGTTTCGTATTTTTTTGAGGTCGTTTGAATGGTTTTCTAATCTACCCGCACTTAGAAAATTCTAAGGCTAAAACTTGTAATGCGAGGAAGTTGAGAAAACCGCGCGAACGGCATTCGAAAATTATAAAACTTTCCGACTTGGTCGGATTCACGTAGGGCAAGCCACCCGAACTTGTAGTGGCGTGTTTCGAGTCACGGTTCGCGAGATACGGCCGTCTACCGCTTTACTCGGTTTTTTCCCAACCGTAAGCGGTACGCGGCCGTATCTCTCGAACCATGAGTCGAAACTCACTTCTACAAGTTGGTTTGGCTTCTCGTAGGTGACACCAACCAATTCGCACGGTTTCGTATTTTTTGGAGGTCGTTTGAAGGATTTTCTAATCTAATCTAACCGCACTTACAAAATTCTAAGTCTAAAACTTGTAAAGCGAAGAAGTTGAGCAAAACCGCACAAACGGCCTCCAAAAAATACGAAACTTTCCGACTTGGTCGGATTCACGTAGGGCAAGCCACCCGAACTTGTAGAAGCGAGTTTCGAGTCACGGTTTGCGATATACGGCCGTGCACCGCTATACTTGGTTTTTTCCAACCGAAAGCGATACGCGGCCGTATCTCTCGAACCGTGAGTCGAAACTTGCTTCTACAAGTTGGTGTGGCTTATACTACGTGAGACGAACCTACTCGGAAAGTTTCGTATTTTTTTACGGTCGTTCGCAGGGTTTTCAACCATAACCGCACTGAAAATTCTAACTAATTTCCTATATACAATTCTAATTCTACAAGATACTAATGCAAGGAACATAATTCGGCAATTGAATATACTTGAGGTCAACCCGATTCTACATCTAAAATCTACTAACGCATTCAAAAAAATTTTCCAATTTCTAAAAAAATTACTACACACAAATTCAACAAAATAAATACAAATGTAGATTATTGGGTTCAAGAAATAGTGTATACCTTACGGAATAGGTCGAAATCAGGGCGCGAAATCGGTTTTGTAAGAGAACTAGGGTTCCGATTTCGTATCGAAGAGGGGAAGAGAACCTAGGGTTTCGATCGTCGGAGTTAGAGGGTTTCAATCTTCGGAGTTGGGAGAGAAGAGGGAGTTCGAAGGTTTCGATCGTCGGAGCTAGGGTTTTTTTCTCCGTCGTTTGGGTTTGGGTTCGTCGAAGAAAGAATAAGAGAGCGGAAGAAAACGAACTGTATGTCGACGAAAATGAAAAAAAATATCCTTAACCCGTTCTTCCCAATAACGGGTTAAGGCCCTTTTTTTTAATAAAATTTTGTCTTAACCCGTTCTTGCCAACGACGGGTTACGGCAAGATCTGATAAAAAAAAATCTGGACCGTTGGATCTTCGATCCAACGGTCAAGATCGAAGTTCGCACGGGTCCGTGCGAACCGACCCGTTCCGGCCCATTTGCAACCGAAGAACGCTCATATATATATATATATATATATATATATATATATAAACTGATCACGATTTTTTTTTTTGTTTTTTTTTTAGTGAAAAGGTGGAATAACTGATCACGAAATTTGATCTTGAAAAAATGCGATCTGATTTTTTTTCTTTCTTTCTTTCTTTTTTTTTTTTTTTTAATTTTTTTTAAAAACTAATAAAAATCAATTAGATGATTGATTAAAAATAGATCAAAGTGGCTCTGATACAACTGTTGGGATTTTGTTCTTCCCTATTTCCTAGATCACAATGATCTAATATTTAAACTAATCTTAAATAAAATAAAAAGAATAGAAATCAATAAATATTACCTTCAAGCTTTGATTTTTCGTTTCTTTTTCTTCTTCAATTCTAATTCTAGTTCTTCCTCTCCTTTCCTTCTATATCCTGGTGGGAGGCACAAGAGAGACAGCTAGGTTTTACCCTTACTCTCATATTTATAGAGGAGATGAAAGCTTA